>CM069299.1:32323882-32981382 GCA_035609425.1 Epinephelus awoara | reverse complement strand
GTCACAGTTTGCTATGATGTCACATACAAATTAATATCCGTTGTCTGCGTTTAAAGGGCTTTTACTGCAATGCTTAATTCATTATTGTATCATAAACAGTGATTATTTAAAATCAACGGCTTGTTTATCACTAAAGATCTGAGAAAAAAAGGTGGTAAACTACATGTTGTACAGTTTGTACATCTGCTACTGACTGACTGACTGTGGATTAAAGGTGGAGGAAAAATCGATACAGCATGGTATCGCAATATTTTTGTGCCGCACTATCGTATCGCCACACAGCTCCAAGTATTGATTTTTTTAATCATATAAATTATTAATATGACAAATGCAAATTAAACTTTAGGTAAAAAAATGGCTGAAGTGAGATGAACGAACTGAAAACTTTATCTTATTAGATAAAACAGATGTTGTGATATTTTATCACAATACTCCGCATATCGCAACATATTTAAAATCACAATAATATTGTATCATGATATCATATCATGGATCCTTAATCGATAAATCTGTTTAAGTAATTTTTAAAGAAAAAACAAACAAACTAAAAAGCTTCTTAAATATGAGTATATGATATATTTACTCCTCTATGACAATAAACTGAATATCTTTGGGCTGTGGACAAAACAAGACGTGTGAGGCCGTCATCTTGGCCTTTGGCAAACACTGATCGCCATTTTAATCCATTAGAAATCAATCGACATTCAAAATAATGATCAGTTACAGCCCTATTACACATAGATGAGTAAGTATAAAATACATCCCATTTAGGCACACTGAATATTCTCAACCAGAAACTCTCTTCACTCAGAAACAATAACAAACATTCATATTGACTAATAAATTAAATAAGTGCGTGAAACAAAAAAACATTTACCCACTCAAAGACCCCCTGTGGCTCCTTGGACGTCAGTTTTGGAACCCTTAATCTACAAACAATAAATGCCTCAGAGCCTTAATAATCCATTGATGAGGCACATTTGTTCCAGAGCATCCAAACTGACCCCAATCCAATTGAACCTTCAAAGTGATTGTGACTTTCTTCTGCATATTAACAGTTAATCCAATATAGCAGGCCGACGGCCATACAATAATCCAGTTAAGGCTTGTATTTAAATGCAGTGGTTCCTGCAGTGCGAGCATTGTTTAAGACTGTGCTTCTTAACCTTGTTGGTTCACGAAAGCTTGCACATCTGCAGTGCCTACTGGTGACACCCATCACACAGGATATGCAGAGCAGCGAAGAGGTGTTTTCCACTTTTCAGGTTGTTAAATTTGCATCAACATCAGAAGCATGATAAGTATTATTTTTCCACAGGAAAAAAAACTGCTACAAAATCTAATGAAATAATGATTTTCCGATAGAAATTATTTGTTTAATTATGTGGAAAGGCTGCAGAGTTTTTTTCCTGTGACCCTCATGGACTGTGAGTCAGTGCAGGATTGTGTGGGCGGCTGCTACCTGCACAGCTTTATCGATCTGTTACTATAAAGCTAAAAATTATGCTTTCAAAACCATAACTGTCTCTGTTCGCCCTTCGTCTGATAAAAAAGCAAGTGCAACAGCTTTAAAACTGGAGAGATCAGTAAATATGCACAGAGGTGAATTAACAGAGCAACTGGAACTATAATCTGCATATTTAAACTCTGACTCTGAATTAGTCGCCACGGCTAATCTGCTGCCAAACATCGTTGTTGGCGTTCCCTCGGTGTTGATCTCCTCGTCTGTTTTGCTGCTGTTGTCTTTAGTGCTGGGAGCAAAAAGCTGACAAACCGGAACTGGCTTGCTGATACAGTACCTGGAAATTAATGCCTTTTATGTGTGTGTGTGTAAACCAGTCTGTGTGTGTGTGTGTGTGAGTGAGAGAGGGAGAGACAGGGAGAAAGACGGGACCTGCATGGTGATCACTTCTATGTTTAAGCACTTGTATGTGTCATATATCACTGCATATTAGTTGTGTCAACCTGCATGGATTGGTTTGCTGAGTATGCACCTGTATTTCTGGGTATGTGGGTGGGGCAGTGTGTGTGTGTGTGTGTGTGTGTGTGTGGGTGTGTGTGAGCATATAAAGGAGGGAGGACTGGTGAGAGATATGTCCGTCTCTTCTCTTTCCCCACTGAAGTGCGGGTAGAGACGATAAAGAATAAGAGGCTGCCTGAACACTTTGTACCTGGACATTTAGGCGTTTTTTTTTTAACATATTAACACAGCGCTGATATAAAAACATGGTATTTCTCATTGCTGGAGAGACGGACAGGACAGGAGCCAAAAAAAAAAAAAAGGCAAGGGAGATAGAGAACGCCTGGGGACAGCCTGAAATGAGAGATGGAGATCTGAAAATGAATCAACAAGAGATGAAGGGATGGCGAGATCAACACTGAGGGGGTGACAGACGAGGATACGGGGGGCTTTTTCACCACGCCATGTTGCTGCATGCCAGAAGAGCCACTGACATTATGAATCAGCCGTGCAGTGGTTGGTTGCTACAGTTGCAGGCTGTTGACTGATCACAGGTGCCGACAGCAGTGCTCTCCTCTCTGCTCCCTGCTCTCTCGCACCGTGAAAAACACAAACACCGTATCTGAAATGTGAGTGCGTCACGGTGCCGAGGTTCACTTTCAATTCACTCGAGAAAAGAGGTTTAATTCAGGAAGCTTTGATCGTAATACATGTGAAAGGCCTCTGTGTTGAACTGAGAAGTGTTTATGGATGTCATGCTCAACAAAAAAACATAAAGAAGGTGTAAGGCAATTTAGTATTACTTTCATTATGGAATTATTTGCTTCTTGAAATTGAATTATTGAAAAACTGTGTGGCCTAATGTCAGAAACTAGTCTAAATAAAAAACACAACTACAATTTAAAAAGAGTTCTTGGTCACACACTATAAGATTATACAAAGACTGGGGATCTTGCAGGGTCAGTGTTAGCAAAACTACAGCTAGATTTCTTTAGAGATGATTTCCCATCGAGCTCTGGACGGAAAATTGTACACCAGACTCCCTTTAAGAAACATGACAAATTAACTATTTTTTATGTGTCCACAAAAACACACAACTCTGTACACACAAGACAAAAGGCGTCATATGTCGATGGTACTCTTGTCAATTCGGCATCAAGACTGAAAAGTTACGATAACTTCAAGCTTTAAAAAATTACTTTGACTCAACTTATTGTTTCAGCTCAACAGTGTTTTACATTCCAGTGTTTGTTAACCAAACTAGACCCACAGATGTTCTGGAAATGAAGCCCCTGCTCACAGAGTGTGTGGTGTGACACACTGATGTCGTGGTTCTGTAGGGTCTAGCCTTGCAGCTTGTTTTTGGCAGATCCCTCTCTATCAAGGCTGGCAGAGTTCCCAGTGACCTGCACATTTAAAACACATGAAAATCGACAATCTCTGACATCGTCTCTGCTGACTGACAGTTCGAAAGCATTGTCTTGTTCCTCTGGGATGTAAAATCCAGCTGTTCTCGTATGCCGGTCAGTGACAGCTGGATGCAGGCAGGCTGCAGGGCTTTCCCACTGGCTCGCCTGATTCAGTCCCAGCAGTCACTGGCAGATGCTTTTTTCCATCTCTAAATGTCAGTCAAACGGCTTTGGCACCATTTTGGTCTGATTGCACATTTTCCGAGGGATGCAGTTCTTATATGGGGGGATGTGATTTAGCCTTAAGCACATATTGCAAAAGCAGAGCTGTTCCCATGCAGATGGTTATTGATTTTAGCAAACAATTATCATCAACAAAACTTCCTGTTTTTCAATTTTTGATGTTGCCTTGGCCGCAGATCACTACCTCTGCACTGCCTCCAAATGTTTACCAAATACAGAAGTGAATCTGAATCAAAGCGCAGCTGAAGAGAAACCCTGGATAGATGGCGAGAGCAGAGCTGGAGCTGAGGCCCCGTTGGCTGTCGAGAGGCCTGTTTGCACTGTGAAAGCTCCCAGCAGTCACCCAACCCCGGGGCAATGGAGGGGGAGAGGGAGGGAGCAAGCGGAGTGGAGTATTGAATATAATGAGAGCGGGAGAGCAGAGATGGAAGACGTTTCAGAGTTTGGGAACTGAGCAGAGTGAAGCAAATTATTTAATATAATGAAGAATTTAATGAGTGTTTAATGTGTCTAGAAAGCGAGAAAATACATTAAATAAAAGAGACGGGGAGATAACGGCCATTTGAATTTGTTTGATTTAGGAATAGAGAGAGTGCATTAATACTTACAGTGTTGTGCTGAGCTCTGTGTGTGTGTGTGTGTGTGTGTGTGTGTGTGAATGGATGTGTGTTTTATCATATACAGTACTACTCAGCAGTCAGTAGTGCTGGTCCTCCCAAGGTCATGCTCGGTGCTGGAATGAGAGCTATTTCCTCCCTCGCTCTGACCGAGTGTGAGCAACAGAAATGTCTGGAATCTGTGTTACTCTCCAAAATCGCCACTCTGCTGCACAACTGATTAGATTCACCAGATTCCCTCATTTTGTGCGCGCGAACATCGTGGAGATCTAATTACAAATGCCATCTCTGACTCACGCTTTATTCTCAAGTGTTTCTCCTCAAATGGAAGCTTAGAAAAGTCCGCAGGCTAAAATACTGTAGAGTGCAGCAGCTACAGGCGAGTGTGCTGCTTATGATTACATCTGAGTTACAATGACGGTTGTGTTGAAAGCCAGTGAGTACTTTTTGCTTGTTGCTGAATTCCAATTTCTCAGCTATGCACCATTGATTTTGTATTGATGTGTAAGTGCAATGGCCTCCAGGCAGATCCTATTATGGAAAGCTAATGTTTTACCAGCTCACAGAAGGCATTGTGAACAGGATTTGAGTTTCACCTTATTGGTCTTACTGCGCTGTGGGGGCTGCTCCATCAGATCAGGTTTCATGCTGTAATTTGCCGATGCAGATAAGAAGACGATGCAGAGATTGAGCAATGGATTGTTGGCTATCAGAGAGCTGTAAAAAAAATTGATTTTTATCATCCTTTGATTTTGTTTTAATAGTGAAAGCACACAGCGAGTGCTTTAATCTTCATACATTAAGGTTCAAGTTGTCAGTACTACAAAACGCTGTAAGGCAGAAACCAGGATTTTAGACATTCAGCTCACACTGTAACCCTTTCCAAGGACACAATACAGGCACTTATTTATAGATACGTTTCTAATGTCTACAATACATTAGAAGACTCTGACAATACATTTCAATGACTAAAGTCTGACACCCTCTCACATCTAAAGACAATGTAAGTTTTTAGTCACACACTTAAGACTTTGCAAAGACTAGGGATTTTGCAGGGTCACCATTCGCAAGACTACAACTAGATTCCTTTTGAGATTATTTCCCATCCTGCTCCTGCTGAAAACATTACACCAAGTTCCACAAGAACACATGTCTCCTGAGACACAAGATAAAAGGTATTCTTGTCAATAAGACATCAATATAATCAATTACCAGCCTCTGTTGGTTTGCCGCATTATGTTAGTGGGAGGAGACCGTAGGACTGAGAAGTGAACTGCTTCAAAAACTGAGATTTCTCACGGAAATAAGTGCTGGTTGGTGGATTAGATACACGCTGAATGAAACACAGACTATTGTTCACTCCACAATGATTTTACCGAAACACTAAGATGAGAAAAAGACTGACTTAAGACAGCTTGGACTGAGTTTTATGACCACCTTACACCAAACGATCTAGATCACAGGAGTGTGCACCAACTGAGGTAAAACTCATGACTGTATTCCAACATTGGAAATTTGTCACCAAAATCGCTTGGTGTAAGGCCACCATTAGTTGCTAATATGAGGATCAAATCTGTAACAAAAACTACAACAATAAAGACCCGTTTCCACCAAACACAGCTTTGAAACCAAAAGTAATCCTTCAGACATGGTACCTAGACCCTAGTGTTTCCACCGCAATCAAAACCCTTAAATGTGGGCGGGGTTGTTGTCACTCACTGCTCCGTCCAGCACTCACTGTATTTCCTCATCACCAGTGACACAGATGGAGGTCTGCACCTCGTTTATCGTCCACAGAACGAGGCTGCACACCCGACATTTTCTGAACAAAATAAAACAGGCTGCAGTGAGAGTCTCTCACCATGGGATATCTAAAAATAGTGGGTTTGTACATTTAGTCCTTCTCAGGTAAGCTCAGGGGTTTGGTGTTGCCAGAGCCCACAGGAACGGCGCTCCACAATGCTTTCTTTTCTCAGAGTGAGGATTGAGATATATGCCGTTCACATAACAAAATTATTATATATGAACACTTGAAGTTCCACTCATTACTTAGAGTGTCTGTCATATAAAAACTAAAGTGATGGTCAAAGTTGTCACCATGAAATTTAAGGTGTGTTGATTGATTCAGGTCGTCAACTCATGCATTGAGTAACATGACAAGTTAATGTTCCACCTTAAAAGTTGCCGGCAGTCAGCCCAGTGAATTAAGTTATTTTTTCTCAGACTCCAGCTACTGT
Source organism: Epinephelus awoara (assembly GCA_035609425.1). Taxonomy (NCBI): domain Eukaryota; kingdom Metazoa; phylum Chordata; class Actinopteri; order Perciformes; family Serranidae; genus Epinephelus; species Epinephelus awoara. The sequence continues at coordinate 32,974,916 of CM069299.1, read as the reverse complement.
GAGAGGCAGCAAAACATCCTGTCATTTCATAGTTATAGTTTACTAATAAAACTCTCCACAGTATGAACAGTGGTTACATGAGCTTCAAAACCAGACACAACTCAGTCCTGAGCAAAGTGACCGTCCTCTACTGACCAATCAGACTGCAGTGTTCACAGCTCCACCTTTTAATACCAGATCTGTGTGCTAGGTACCCCAACAGAGGGGTGACCAGAAATGGTACCATCAGTACCATCCACAACTTTTCTCAGTGGCAACAGGAAAAAAGCAAACTGAACTGCACTGAACCGTACTGTACTGCTTGCTGGAGCGGGGCTTAAGTAACAACCACATCCAGCCACAAATACTACAGGAAGTGCAAATATCAGTGTTGAATTCCTGCTCCTACACGTATGCACTAACAACATACTCCATGGTTACAGTAACATGGCTCCATCTACTCTCCCACGCTCTCCTCTACTGCTGTGTGAAACATGCAGGAGGAAGTATGTGCACACTGGTTTAAAAATAGCTCATAAGTATGTTGTTTACAAAAATCTTTCTATAAATTATCAGTGGGTTATACTAAAAGTATTCTCCTTAACAATCAACTGACCTTTCAAAAATAAATAATAGAGTGAATACAGATACGTCATTTCTGTTCCAAACGCAGACTCTGAATACCTCTGTTACAGCCAAACCCTGAGCACACTGCAGCACACTGGAGCATGAAACAGATATGCATGTAAGCACTGTATACATTATTTCCTCATGCATGCACAGTGGCTCACTTAACAACAAGAGAAAACCACGGAGAGTCAGTTCTTAAACATACACCCCATTTTCAAGCCTGAGTTGAATCTGTTTAGATAAGAGTTTAGTTTTGAAGAGAAAGAGGAAGATCATCCATCTACATTTGACCTGGGGAAGTTTATAGCACTTTTTTTTTCTCAGTACCTCCCCAGCTTCTTCTTCGTGTTATTCATGCAGTTATACTTTAACATCCCCCTGGGAGGTGCCACACAGTCCTCACCTTCTGGTCAGTGAGCTGCACCACTGGAGCAGATATAAGGAGAAATACCCCCCAAAAATATCAGCTAGTAACTGGCCAGATGTAGATGATGTGACATAATGTCCATGCAACAACAATGATTTTTTTTTTAATTGTAAAAAACAATAGTGATATTTTAAACACTGATGCAAAACATGCGGCCTACAAAATCAGAAAAAAAGTGGTGTCTCCATTAAAAGATTTGCATCAATGGTTTACATACAAGAAATCAATCGAGTGCAGAGGAGACAGAGATGCAAATGGTTTTTTTTCACTGCACCTATTTTGAATGTTATCACTCAGTTAAATGGGTGTTATCATCAGTGGTTATCAGCCTCATACATATGGGTTAAAAGGAACCTGGTACATCCACCACTAGGTTCAGAAACACCGTTACAGCCCTTTAATCAGCCTGTTATCAGCTGCCATCTGGAGCAGTTTCGTAAGGTTTCACTTTCACTTTTGTTGAGGCATTTATAGGCTTGCAAATGTTCTTCGTCTAGCATTGCGAAGGACTGACTACTCTATCCTACTCTCCCTCTATCTGGCAAGTACTCGTTGCCTTCGTTGGTTGGGTTGGTTAGGTTTAAGCAAGCGGAGTAACATTAGTTAGGGCTGGGGTGAGAATGTCAGGGTAAGCCAATCAGAGGCAGAGTGAGACACAGCACGGCAGGGCATGCCTTCCTACAGACAAAATACATTTGCTTTAGGTTTAGGCGCCAACACTACAAGGTTAGTTTTAGAAAAACATCATAGTTTGGGTTAAAATAAGGATGTTTGTTACGTAAAGTAACGTGACAATTAAAATAAATTTGTGTTGACATTTGGTTTAACACAGGACACCTGTCCCTGAAAAGTTCTTTTGACCTGTCTACTATCTGGACCTCCTCCCAACACGGACTTTTTATACTAATGTTACGCCACCTTACTTCTCCTTTGCTTCAGCCATAATAACAATATATTGTGATACTGAAATTAAAGGTGAGGTGTGAAAGATTTGGGGGGATTTGGTGGCGTCCTGCGGTGAACTGCAGAACTGCAACCAGTTGACACTTCTCTCAGCGACAATTCCTTCAGTGTTTGTTGTTCAGGAGGTTTTTATCGGAAGACTAATTGTCCACAGAGGTCTCTTCCTCTTCAAAACAAATGGACCAGGGGATTAAAACCGCTAAAAACACTGAATAAAGCAGTTTCTTGTTACAAATCAGTGTTTGGCATCTTGTAGACAAGTGGCTCACCCACAACATGCCATTGTGTGCCGGTTCCTTTTCTTTCATAAGTTAAAGCATGCTCACCTTTTTCTGAACCAGACGATCAGGAGCCACAAGTCGCTGCATTTAAACTACAAATAAAATAATCGAGTGTTTAGTGTCACAAAACATTGTGATACTCAAATGTATCAATATTTTCTAACAGCCCTTGTTAAAACCTCTTTTCTGTAAATTGTTTAAAGGCCTTATTGGAAAAATATGAACTCCCTAACTGAAGCAGAAATTCAGTAGATAAAGGATGAGAAAACAAGTAATTTACAACACTTCATTAAAAAAAAAAATGACTGTAAAACACTAAAAACCAGAGATAAATGAAACATGCTGGTAGTCTGAGTATGACTCCTGCAGGGACTTGTCCCATTATTTATTTGGCTCATAGACCATTTAATGAAAGCTGTTGAGAGTAGAGTGTTTCTCAGTTTCCCTGCCCAGGTTTTCCAATGTAATTTGAGGGTCTGGAGCTGCCAAGCTTCTGTCCACAAGTCTGATTCTTGGGGATCGTTGGCATTCAGACTGCAGAATGCAAATTCTGAAATGACTGGTTAAATGATTCAGCTACTTTCTCATGTTAGCCCATGCAACTGGAAAACAGTCTCAAACTGAGGGAACGGCAATAGTGTATTCATCTGAGTCGCAAAAAGAGTTTTAGGGGGGAATATTTTAAGTGAAATGACGGAGGTGGTTGCTTATACGAGATGTCAGCCTCCATGTCTCAGATGGAGAAGAGTCAGGAATGAGTGATGGGTACAGTGGGCATCAGCAATAACAGCCCAACTCTGCACTTATTCCATCTACAGTGTTTTAGAGAGCTGTCAAAACTTTGCAATGTCAAAGGGACCCAATTACACACACTGCCTCAGAGTTCCCTCTGAATCTACATCTGTCTGTCTTTTAGATGTCTTCGTTCTGTCGGTGTGTCTGTCAGTGATCTGAAATGATTAACCCTTCAGTTACCTGAAAGGAGAGACAAACCGAGACATCTGAGCAGACTGCAGAGGGAGGAAATAGTGAAGGAGAACTAATGAATGCAACTCCCATCGACCACTGCTCTTGTTAAACCCTGTACAACGGCCCAGTAGTGAGGTCGTCGGGCTTATCTGCCTTTTTAAATGCCACTTATCCTCCTGTAAGGCCTGGCAGCACTCTCAGGGTAATGGCTTCATCTGAGGAGATGATTTAATAAAACATCCTTCAGAATGGTTGAAAGGGTTCACTCTGACTCAGTTAATGACAGATTTCAAGTCCTGGCTGTCTCTCATGACACAGATCTTACTACTTCTTATGAAGTGCTCTCCCTCCTTACCCACCTGTCCCTGTCTTTTATCATTTTCAGTTTCACTTTGAGGAATTTTAAGCTGGGAAACCCCTCTTTTCTTTTTCTTTTTTTTTTTGCATGGTTGTACATTTCAAGGTTCCCACACATTTTCATGCACACATTTCCAAACAGAACTGTATAGCACTCTTCACTTCAATAGGCAGTCCACAGACACTTAGCAGTATGCCAAGCAACAAATGAGCTCTGGTGCTTGAATAGGTTCCTTTCAGGATTCTTAAAACCTTTGTGCTATCTAGCAAACCAGCCCGCGTTTCCACCAGTTTTGAGTTGAACCATTGTTATCAAGGATGTGTCATCAACAGAGGCCGTTGCACAATGCACAATGGAAGTAAACAGTGGGAGCAAGGCAAGGTTATTTATACAGCATATTTCTGCAACAAGGCAATTCAAAGCGCTTACATAAAACATCAAGAGCATCAAAACACATGCAAAAGAAACACGCTATACTGCCATTAAAGCACTAAATAAAATTCAAGACAAGACTACGATGGGTATAAAATACAAAATAAAGGTTGCAGTAGTAGCAAAATTGTGGATCACATTGATTACATTTGTTCTGGTAATAGTATCGACCAACTATTAATGAAACCACTGCACGATGATGATCTTTCATGTGACTGCTCCACTGTTGCCTTTTCCATCCTCCCTTTTTAACCTGTAGAATATGACACGCCCACTACTGTCGTCACGGTTCGCAATTAAATCAAGGAAAATCTGCATTTTTTTGGTTCCAGCTAAAGACCAACTTTTCAGGTTCTGAATCAGGATTAAAAATCAGGTTTGGGAACCAAAGTGGAACCGGTTATGTGTTGGATGAACCTTCGACTAGCATGCTCTACTGTCAGAGCAGTTAAAAACAACACCAAAGTGCACACTGAGCGTCCAAACATTTTGATTAGCACTGGAGCACTTTTATCGTTTTATCTTTGATTCTCTGGTCATGTTTTATTTGGTATGTTGTCTGTGGTGTCTGAAACTGTGTCAATGGATGCCATGTACTTTCAACGGCAAACCAAATCTGCCTATGGGTACAAATAATGTAACCTGAACCTGAACCTGAAGGCTGCCAATGTCAATCGCTCAATCTCAGAAATGTGGTACAATTTAAAAATAGTATGTGGGACGTAGGTATGGAAACTTTAGGATTCATAACCCTACATGTTAAAACACATTATTTTTCTTGCCCCATTTGCCTGGCGTTATTCAAACGTATCAGATTCAAACTCTATTCAAACATCATATAATCTGGCTGAGGTACGAAGGGAGAGACGAACACAGGGAGAAAATAAAGAAACGTATGTGATGGTAAAGAAAACATCAAGCTTTTTTGCATCGATACTGGAACTACATTACGTCAACAGCTACAGACAATAAAATTGCAGTTCTGTTTAATTACATTGAAGGTTGTCCACAAAGATTACTGTAACAATTAATTTAATTACACACAACAAAAATTCTACGACATTTCCAAAACGTTCAAGAATTTTACCTCTCCTATGACTTTCCCAGGCCTTGAAAACTAGACTGTGGGATGCCATGACCTTTTCAGGTTTTCCATGACTGTGGGAACTCTGAAATGAAGTCTCACTGTCAACCAAGATTTGCTACATGAGAAAAGGTTGAGACATAATTTTCAGCTTGCTATATCATAGGCAGCTGGACTTGCTTGAGTTTCTTGAAGACGTTTCGCCTCTCATCCAAGAGGCTTCTTCAGTTCTAATGGACTGATGCAAAGTCACAGGTCGTAGGCCACCTCCTCTGTTACAACACCACTTATCACCCACCCACAACGCAGTCTTGAGATCCCTCTCCAGACGACTTAACACCCATTCTCACTTGGACCCATCTAACCCTAACGACACACTAGGTAATGGGTCAATGACTCACATGTGACCTCAACGACTTTGTAAAGGTTCACACCCACACAGAGTTTAAATCCTGTGACTCCACAGCAGTATGTCAGAACTGAAGAAGCTCCTTGGATGAGAGGTGAAATGTCTTCAAGAAACTCAAGCAAGTCCAGTTGCCTATGCTATAGCACTTAAGATCACCATGACCTGGATGACTGAGAATCTCAACCGACAATTTTCAGCTTCAGACTGCATGGTCAGTTATTTTCTGATCCAGATTGCCAGTTTTTTCCAAGTAACTGGCTCCCAAGAGTCACTCTCAGTGGTCCACAGGGATGAGCACTTAAAGTCTCCATCAATATATGAGAGCATAATTAAAACAATGTAAACAGAACAAAATGCAGAAGGATACTCCTTATTATCATGGTGTTTTTTGCCTCCTGACTTTCAATTCTATGGGGATATTCTGATTGTCTGAGGGCACTTTCATGTGCATGTGCAGCCACCTAATCGCCTTATCCAAATTCCTGATTACTGCCCGTTTCAAAAAGTCTACAAACTTAATCAAAATGTCAGTATTAATTAAACCGAAACAAAAACATCTTTAAGAGTAATGGGGAGAAAAACAGCTGTGAAACACGACTACTTCAGACAGCTGCTTTCTCCACGCTTACTGTCACGGTTGTCATAGCAACTGCATCAGTCTGGAGCAGAGACATTATGGGATGCAGATAAAGCAGGACCCCATCTGTACCCAGGAGCAGCAGCGTATCTTTAGTTTAAGATTTCATAACAGTAAACAAATCGTGGAAGGTTTGACCCTGTGAATTAACATATGCCTGAAGGGTCTAATAATAATAAATTACATTTCTTCCCGCTACAAGACTTCCAATTTCTCTGAGGGAGATTGTTGTGGTACAGGTGTTTCATCCCAGCAATAACAACTTACACTGGTTAAATGTAATTCTACACTGCCTCTGACAACGACGACTATTTTCTGTCCATGTTACTCCTATTCTTTTTCGTTCTGCTTATCGTTCCTGTCTTTTCTTCTGTGTAGGCATCAGGCCACCCATTATGAACGGGCCCATGCACCCGCGCCCCCTGGTGGCGCTGTTGGACGGGCGCGACTGCACTGTGGAGATGCCCATCCTGAAAGATGTAGCAACTGTGGCTTTCTGTGACGCCCAGTCAACACAGGAGATCCACGAGAAGGTACAGGCTTAACTGGATCACCCACACAAACACACACACTGTCAGTAAGATCATATCATGCCCTGGGAGTATTTTCATTTGATGTAATCTAACTGAAACGATTATATAAACTAAGGTAAGAGATTCAGCAAGCAGTTCAATGGAGCTTTTTGCTGTAATAGATACATTTATGTAGAGATAGATGGCCTTTATTCAACTAAAAATCATCTGGAACAGGAAGTGAGTATGTTTTACGTTTTTCAAGTGCAGCAGCATCAGTTTGCATGAAACAAACAAAGGTACAAGTGGGTGTTCAACGTGAGCAGCAGTGCTCATCACAGCTGAATAGACAAAGAAAAGAGCACCACCTCCATTATCCAAGGCTGACACAAAAAACAGCAACCACTAGAGCTGCAGCCTGCTCATTTAAATTATTAGATTTAAATCATATGTAGTTTTCCATTAGAAATACACCAATAACATACTGGATGTGTAATAACTCTCCCATGCTTCTCTCTGGGGACATTTGGGACGTGTTTATCTTGGTTTACAATTCAGCATAGAAGACACGGTTGTGTTTGCTCTATCAATAACAGCTTAATCCAAGCTCAACTTCAGTGCACAAATTTAGATTTGGAATCAAGACGAAAGTTTTACAGAAGCCTTTAAACCATCTCCTCAGAAATCTTTGATGCCACAGATGTTACGGTCTTGTTTTTACTAAGAATATTTTACCATCAACCAAACAAACATCAGTCTGATTACACTATTGTTTAAACTAAAGGCTGCAAATCTATCAGTGTTCACCAGTCCCTTCTTTCCTCTTAAACAGTATATTCAACCAACATTTTGATAAACAAGTGAAGTCTGATCAGGAAAAAAATGACTATTTACTGTGATCATGTCACTGAGTTGGAAAATCTGTTCACATCAGCCTCCCAGTTTAAGTCTGAGCTGGACATGTCAGGCATTTCTGACTGCGATAATATCTAAATACAAAACACAATTACAGTAGCTAATTGAGAGTAATTAAATGATGTGGCTATGAGGCAGTGTTGTATTCGAGACCACCTAAACCAAAACCAGAGCGTGTAGAGATCAAGACTTTGAGAGGCTGAGATCAAGACCAGACCAGACCAGTGCGAGTCACACACTGCATGACACTCTTATGATAAAATGTGAAATGTGCACACCACAGGCACTCCTCAAATTAATCTGAAAGATTTATATTCCCATAAATACACCCAAAGAAAACAAAGTAGACTCTCTTCATTCACCTTTTTTATCGCCATACTGTATATACTTGTATGAGTAAATGCACCATGAGAAATGTCTTGATAAAATAATGAAAAGGCATTGTAGAGGTGAATGTTACGTGTGGCAATTTTACTGTTTCTATGAGCAAACCAATACAACACTAAGGAGCTGAAACCAACACAACCGTCATTCAACACTACTTTTTTGGACAGGCAATCTAATGACATCTCTGCAGTTGTGCTCTTGAAATTTAATCCCACCTTGTCTTTGTCTGCGACTAAGACAAAGCCGAGTAAAAATGTAGTTGAGTCCGAGACAAAACTAAGAACTTCAGAAAGTGATCCTGAGACCAAGACTGACTTCGAGCACAACATTCATACAATGAGAGAAGTGGGTTTAAACGTGAGCCCTTTTTACACAGAGATCACACAATAGAGCCGCTACAAAGTCCCTTCCTTATGCCGCCTTTGCATTTTTACACAGCACCAAACGACTGCAGCATCACTCCGCTCCAGTGTGTGATTTTAGAGAGCATGCCTGTGTCACAGAATCAAAAGAGGCGCGATGGGCCCGACATTTAACACAATAGCCTCGGGCGCTAGTGTGACATAAAACATATGTGTCAGCAGGGCTTTATAAACAATAACAATGGCAAAACATGGCAATAACAATCATTTACTTTCACTATTATATGGTGGCTGATGTCATCCTCTGATTGGAGGGTAAGGAGCTCCTGAATCTCATTGTTTTCCCAATTTGCACAACCGCTGCTCCTCGTCTTTGAGTTAGCCACTAACTGCTAACAGCTACTTTTTAAATCTTCTGCGGTGGGTCACATGCATAACACGTCACCAAAACATCACACCTGTCCTGCCCATGGTCCAGGGCGGCATGTGTACAGCCCCTAACACTGCAATATCTCTGCCTTGAACAGGCAGTGTAGAGTGGGCTTCAGTCTAATGACATGACGTGAGTGCGATATTAGCAACGTTCATCATAAAGAAAGACCCTGAAGTTGCCACATTAGGGCAACACTGGCTGTGCATTGAGGACGTGCAAAACTTTAATACTAGTTGCAAAAATGCAAATCACAAATCAAAAACATCAAAAGAACGAAAAAAGAAGAAAAGAAAATTAAAGAAGAGAGCAAACTTCAAATGTGGGTCAGGCTCGGATCTTGCCACAGCCACTATGGATTGTAAATGGGTTTGTATGTCTGGCAGGGTTACGTCTCATTCTGGGTGTCTGCCAGGCACACTCTCTCTGTGAGCGAGCTCAGTAGGCCACAGCGTGGGAGAAACAGATGGCTCTCCCTCACTCACTATTTATCTCTTGCTCTCTCTGTCTTTGGCTCTCTAGTAAGCAGCCACCTCATTGTGTAATTAAAAGGGCTTCTTTATTGTAATTGAACCGCATGTCATTTTCATCCTCGCTCACACATGAGGGGGACGGCTGCCAATGTCGGGAAAAAGATTGTGAGATTAACTGAGAACCAATTAAAAGGTGACTGAACCGGTTTCCACACACAGCCGCATACACACATCCATCCTATTAGAGATTCAGTTTATCTGCTTTTCAGTCAAAATATTTCATTTTTCAATTAAAACAATGAGCCGTCGTCCTGATTAGGAGCTGGTGAGAATCCCACGAGTCAGATTCCTGCTGATATCAGGCAGTTTCCTTCGATGCAGAGACACCTTATCTTGATTCCTGTGGTTGTGAAAGCTTAGTTTCCATGGTAATATGCAGGAAAAGCAGCCATTCCACGCTGGCAGGGATATTAAAAAAACAGGATGTGAGAATGATATAAACAGCATAACCTAGACAAAAACCCCGACTGAGAAACTGAGTTTATGGAAACACTGTGACTGTGAACTCAGTGAACTCTGGTGGTTGACACTGAAAGTAATTCCTACAGAGTCACGCTTGACTTGTGCTCACACCTACACAAACACACGCTGATGACTTGACCTTTACATTTTGTCCATATGTACTGTATGTACTCAAAGCACTATCCTGACATTCTGCAGACACTTTAATGTGTTTTATTCCTGAGTGTGTAACCACAGATGTTAAGTAAGGCTGCACACAGATATTTAACATACACACAAACACATTTTTTTATATATCTATGACTTTAATAACTCAAACTGTGTGTCTACAGGTGCTGAACGAAGCTGTAGGAGCTCTGATGTACCACACCATCACCCTGATGCGAGAGGACCTGGAAAAGTTTAAAGCTCTGCGCATCATCGTCCGCATCGGCAGTGGCTATGACAACATTGACATCAAGTCTGCCGGGGAACTGGGTGAGAATAGACACACACACACAGGAAGTGAGAGTCTATACTGGTCATGTGCTGCTGTTAAAATGTCAATAACATTAACACTCTTTACGTGTCAAGGCCATAAACACCATCCATTATCACCACCGTTCATCCGTGTATCTGTGGTAGATCATTTGCTCCCAGGCATGTTTAGCCACATATGACTTTCAATTACTCCCCGTTTAACTCCAGAGCTACTGATAGCACCTTTTCACAGCGAGCTGCCAGCTATTTATTTGTTCCAGAGCCAAGCTGAGAGTGCACGCTGGGCTGGTTAACTGGCACACCTAAATAGAAAAGAGCCATTGTTGATGTCACTGGTTGAACCGCTTCCTTTATTAACAAACAAAAACTGCTGTTGAAAAAAGGCCCTAATTCTAACTGTTGTGATCGCACTGATTGCCTGTTTTGATTTGCATAAACAAGCTAAAAGAAACAAATACGCAGGTTTGTTGTCGACTGAATTTCCTCATTAGTGAACAGTCATGGTGGAAGAATCTTTCAATTAAGTAAAAGTAGTCACTCGACTACCTCAGTGTAAAAATACTCTGTCATAAGTAAAAGTCCTGCAATTAAAATCAATGTACTGCTTTTAAAATAAAGAGAAACATTAGAGGTGAATTTTGCTTCCAGACCATGTTTTCTTTCAGACTAGTGCAAAGACAGCCTGTGCCACATGTTTATTTTAGTTCATGTTTCTGTTCTAGAAATGTATGCAAATAGTGCGTATTTAATTAGATCATGTGTCATTTGCATATTTAACCTCCTGACATTTTCGGAACCCATCGGCTGTATTCGGCATCTGATTTCCGGCAGGCGGCGATACAGCCTCTGAGGGCAGATCCCTGATTTTTTTGGCATTCCGGTTTGATTTGGGCAGAGGAGGGGAATTTCCGTTTCCAACTTCCATTTATATATGTAAGTAAATATGCTGAACCATTGCGATGGATTCAGAGTTTGCAGTGATGCCAATTATGTTCCGCCTCGTTAGTTCACCACACGGACCGTTTAACCTGGCAACAACTGCAGCCGGCTCAAACGTTATTGGTCAATATCACGCGGACTTCAAACAGCCTACAACCGGAAACCAGGGCTCTTCCGCTCTTCTTCCAGAGGCAAGATCTGAATGTTCACATTAGCCACTTAAGCCCTGTCTCCACCAAACACTTTCGGTATGGTACCTTTGGAACCAAAAGTAACCCTTCAGAAATGGTAGCTAGACCCTAGTGTTTCCACCTCAAACAGTACCCTTAAATGTGGGCGGGGTTGTTGTCACTCACTGCTCCGTCCAGCACTCACTGTATTTCCTCCTTTATCAGTCTGCACCTTATTTTTCGTCCACAGAACGAGGCTGCCCGCCAACGTTTTCAGAACAAAATAAAACAGGCTGCAGTGAGAGTCTCTCTCCATGGGATATTTAGAAATAGCGGGTTTGTGCATTTAGTCCTTCTCAGGCAAGCTCAGGGGTTTCGTGTTGCTGTAGCCCAAAGGAACTATGCTCCACTATGCCTTTTTTTTCTCAGAGTGAGGATTAGAGGATCCACTCATTACTAAAAGTGTATGCCATATAAAAACTAATGGAATGGTCAAAGTTGTCACAGTGTGTTGATTGATTCACGTCTTCAACTCATGCATTGAGTAACATTACAAGTAAATGCTCCATCTTAAAAGTCGCCGGCAGTCACAGCTCCACCTTTTAGTACCAGATCTGTGTGCAGGGTACCCCAACAGAGGGAGGACCAAAAATGGCAACATTACAGAACAGGCACAGTGGAAACAGGGAAAAAAGTGTACCGAACTGGACTGTACTACTTGGTGGAAACGGGGCTTAGACACAAAAACATGGGAAATGGTGTAAAGGTTGAAAAATACCAAAGTACAGCACTTGACTCAATGTATTTAGTTACATTCCACCACTGCTCAACAGCTTATCTGACCACAGTGCAAATCTCCCCCAAAAAGTTTACTTCTGGGCATTGCCATGCTTGCAACAAGTCAGTAATATTTGTATTAAAAAAGTGAAGTGAGTAAATCTTTCTATTAAAATTGCAACAGTGGGAGCTTTACTAACGCTCCCTATCTTCTCCCACCGAGAGGCTCTGCAATTTGAAAGTTGCCAGTAGTGTTTGTTGAGAAAATTGCTGACACCGTGCCTTAAGTCTGCACTTTTCCACCAAAATAGCTTTTTACCAAACTTCATCAAATGGCCCCCAAAAAGCTATTACTAATCCTTATCTGCTTTCTGGTCCAACAGGCATAGCTGTGTGTAATATGCCAGCAGCCTCAGTGGAGGAGACGGCAGACTCCACGCTGTGTCACATCCTCACCTTGTACCGACGCACCACCTGGCTGCACCAGGTTTGTGTCCTTGTGTGGCTGAGGGACTGAGATGAATTGGATTTAATGAACTATCTCTGAATGTGTTGGCTAGAGGTGTACATTCAGTTATCACAATTTTAGCTTCGACAGTTACTGATAATTATCTACTGACAAAACAGCCAAATTAAAACATTTCATTTTCTTTAGAATGTTGCTGTATTTGAAAGACGTTGATGTAAGATGTAGAAGGTACAGTAAATTGATTTGTTCCTCAAATCAGTTATAAGTAACTAGTTAGACTATTTTATAATCGTGATGTCTGATATCTAAAAGGATTTAGACATTGGTCATTAAGTGCCTGGATTGTGTAGACCTGTAATGTTTCTGCTGTCTGTGTGATAACTTGCATGTAATAACTAACTGTTGTTCATGCCAGGCTCTCCGGGAGGGCACACGGGTTCAGAGCGTGGAGCAGATTCGAGAGGTGGCGTCAGGAGCCGCGAGAATCAGAGGAGAGACACTGGGACTTATAGGGCTTGGTGAGTAACAACCAATGACTGTATATTAACATGGACAACATGTCTCCAGTCCTCATCCTCTCACTGTATAAATATAAAGCCAAAACATCCTCGATACAGCGGTGCCATTTTACACTGGTTACATCCTTTGGAGCCACAGTATCCAGTTACCGCCAATACAGCGTCTGATCAATCACTAGCAGCGCCATTGATCACAAGCACACTGACTGATACTCACAGCTGTGAACCTCAGACCTCCTTTTTAGAGCATCAAATAACAATCAAAAGCAAACCAATCAGAAAAACATCAGCGTGTTAACTACCTTAGATGACAGAAACTATCTTTGGGGCGACTATGTACCTTTTTAGTTTGACCCACATCTGCTTACATGGAGGGGGCAGGGTTTATGACCTCTCCTGCAGCCAGCCACCAGGGGTCAATGGAGATGTTTTGGCTTCACTTTTGGGCAACTGTCTTGCCATCCATCTTTATAAAAAAATCTATGGTAACAACACGGGGGCTGGGTGATTAGGATTAACGGGGGCTGGAGCCTATCCCAGCTGACATTGGGTGAGAGGCGGGTTACACCCAGACTATCACAGGGCTGACACACAGAGACAGACAACCATTCACACTCACATTCACACCTACGGACAATTTAGAGTCACCAGTTAACCTGCATGTGTTTGGACTGTGGGAGGAAGCTGGAGTACCCGGAGAAAACCCACGCTGACACGGGGAGAACATGCAAACTCTGAACAGAAGGGCTCCCCCACCCTGAGTTGAAACCCTCTTGCTGTGGGGTGACAATGCTAACCACTGCACCACTGTGCCGCCATTAAAAACATATGACAAACTTATAAGATACGATGCATTGTTAAAGTGACCAAACTCCAACTCCGGGGCTGGGAACCACTGGACTAAACTGGCTAACTATAGAGTAGTTCAAATCTGTTTCACCTTGAACAGCTTCAACAGTAAAATGCTGCTTACAATACAGTATTAATATTGATATTTATCAATATTAACAACCTAATAATATATTAGTAACAGAGGACATTTTATTGCAGCATGAGTACTTCTATTTTTGATACTTTAAGTACATCTTACAGCTACAACTAATGTACTTTTACTTAAGTGGGATTTTGAATGTATGACTTTTACTTGTACAGACAATTTTCACATTGTTGTACTGGTACTTTAGTTCAGTAAAAGTGCTGAATACTTCTTTAACTACGGATTAGCACTAAACTGAGCACATATCTGAGGCTGCTGGAAAAGTCTTTAGTTTGGCAGATATTTGGTCATTAAAAAAAGGTAAAAATAGAAACTTGACCTTCTGGTGATGCCACAAGGGACTTTAGTGATCAAGGTAGGATCAAGGGATCACTGCAGATATTAAATTCTACCTGAGAGACGTGAATGTCTGTACCAAATTTCATTGTTGAGATATTTCACCAAATGAACCCATTTGTGGCGTTAAGAGTAAAAGACATGGGATCACTTAAGTCATTAGGATTCATCTTTTGGGGAACATAAATGTCTGTGCCATATTTCAAAGAAATCTATTTAATAGTTAAAAAATTTCAGTGTGGACTGACCGACCGACACTGCTGTTGCACGGTTAATAACAGTGATTCTGCTCATTTTGTCTGATAGAGGGTGGTCAGACTGAAGTTTTTAATCAAAGGATTTTTCTCTCCTTTCCATTTTCATTTTTGTCCTTAGCTCAGCTAAACTGGCTTCCTATGGAGTTAATGCCAATAAAATATAAGCGGATTAACCAGGAGCAGAATGCAAATCTCTTCCCTGTACAGTCTGGAGGCTTTTTCAGTAATAATAAGCAGACGTGAGCAGCCGGTGAATTATGTAATTTGTGCAAGGCAAACGTCAAAAAGGGGAAAATTAGACACCCTGAAATTTATTTTTTTATGTCCCATTTGGTGTATTCATGTGTATAAAATCTGTCTAAATGCCCCTGTGTGTGTATTAATGTGTGTTCCTCTGTGTGTGTGTGTTCATGTGTTTCTAGGTCGGGTGGGCCAGGCTGTAGCTCTGCGAGCCAAGGCCTTCGGCTTTAATGTGATCTTCTATGACCCTTATTTGGCTGATGGTGTAGAAAGATCCCTGGGACTACAAAGGGTCACCACACTACAGGTAGCGCCACACACACACGCAGATATGAGTGAGTTATTTTGGGAGAGAATAGCAGCCCTCTAACCACGTCCAGCGCTTCTGTATTTTATTTGTGTAAACTAAAAGACATTTTAACTTCAACAATTCAGGTTGTCCATTTCAATTAAAAATAGTGATATTTAGGAAATTCCTACATTTATTATTTTACTGTAAAGTGACCAAAGTGACCAAAGTGGACTGTGCGTTAAGACCTGGGATGTAAGTCCAGGGGCCAGATGCATACAACTCTGTGTAGAGTCACTACTAAAACTGTGTGTACCCACAAAGACAGAACTGTGCATACGCATTTTTTCCCCCGACAGATTTATAAAGCTGTGTATATGCCTGCTTCTGTCCTAAACATCTCAAATCACTGTGAGACTGGGCGCACCTGCACTCCCACATGTAGCTATAAATAGATGAAATGCTTAAAACACGTCCGCTTGCATATTGACACTTCTGCCCGCTCCACCATTCATTTGACCGCTCTTTGATGAAGACACAGTGCAGAAAGTGCAATTTCACCAACTGTTGCATCGGCGAGATTCTCCAGTGCTGCCAGAGCAGCTGTCAATATGCACAGCTGTGGCTATTTGTAGCATCTCTAGTATTAAATCATCACATGTAGACCTGTAAACATCCATCCAATTTCAACTGCTGATCCAAAGCCGGGTCGCGTTGGCAGCAGGCTGAGCAACGTATTCCAGACGTTTCTCTCCCCAGTAATGCTTTCCAGCTCCTCCTGGGGGATACCAAGGTGTTCCCAGGCCAGATGAGATATGTAATCCCTGCTGCGTGTTCTGGGTCTGCCCTGGGGCCTCCTATCAGTGGGACATGCCTGGAACACCTCTAACGGGAGGTGCGCAGGAGGCATCCTGATCAGATGCCCGAACCACCTCAACCGACCCTTTTCAACGCGAAGGAGCAGCATCTCTACTCCGAGCTCCCTCCAGATGTCCGAGCTACTCACCCTATCTGTAGCCCAGCCACCCCACAGAAGAAACTCATTTCGGCTGCTTGTTTCCACGACCTCATTCTTTCGGTCACTACCCAGAGCTTGTGACCATAGGTGAGGGTTGGGATGTAGACAGACGGGTAAATTGAGAGCTTCGCCTTCTAGCTCAGCTCCCTCTTCACTATGATGGTCCGGCAGAGCGTCTGAATCTGAGATGTTAAAACTAACTTTACAAAGTTTAGGATTTTAGCTCATGTATACTAAGCATGGAATCAATCCAATTCAGACTAAATCTTCTTTTTACTGAATAAATAAATCCATTGTCTCCTTTTCTCTTCGCAGTCTAACACTGCTTTCTCCACCATCCACCATGACTAATGTGTTTTTACCCTCATGCTGCTGTGTCTTGTGTATGTAAGGAGTGACGCCCTCTTGTGTACATGCACAGAAAATGTGATGATGTCAGTAATCAAAAAAACGAAAAATATATTTTAACACTTCTGTTATAGACATTCAAACTGGTTAGTGAGCAACAAAAATGCAGAATAGATTTTAAATATGGAATATATGAAACCTCAATCAGTTGACAAGAGCACAGTTTTCATTTCAGTGAATCTGCTGTATAATAATATGATTACTGTGAAGCTCCTGCAGTGATCAGCTGAAGTGTAAATACAGGATTAATCCATATGTTTCTGTATCTCTCCTCAGGACCTGCTGTTCCACTCCGACTGCGTCTCTCTGCACTGCAGCCTCAACGAACACAACCACCACCTGATCAACGACTTCACCATCAAACAGGTGGAGGGACGGCAACACACACACATACTCACACTTATGAATGAGCACATACACGCACACAGTTGAATGATTTATTTATCCCCACAACTACTACAACCCGTGGCCATAAATATTAAAGCCGTGGATATCCAGGGAGGCCCGCTGCCTCCTGCACACAGATGAACAAGGTTCTCTGCTGTGTGCTCTGCATATGACGACAAACACACTCGGAAAATATATCTGTTTGTCCTTCATCTCCAGGGCTCAGCCCAGGGACTTTTCAACTCAAGACACAGGCTATACTTTAAAGTGGTTCTGACCTTGCTGGAGTAGGCAGGGAAAAGAAAACACCTCTGTGTGGATCAATAAAAAAATCACATATTTATTAATATGATTCATTTTCACAGGGAATTTCTGCACTGAGAGCAGAAAACAAGATTCATAGAATAAGAGCTTTCTAGGCTTTAATGTGTAAATCTGTTTGCATATTTTAAAACAATTAACTAATGGGACTAACAATTTATATATTAATAATCATGTAGATCAAACTGACAAACCATTTACGTTAAATGTCCTTAAACTACTTCATATTCATATAAAATTTTAATCCGCTTTATCCTATTAGATGAAAGACAGACTGAATGTGTTTTCATGTGCGTTTAAGATGCGTCAGGGGGCGTTCCTGGTGAACACAGCCAGGGGGGGTCTGGTGGACGAGAAGGCCCTGGCTCAGGCCCTGAAGGAAGGGAGGATACGTGGAGCTGCTCTGGATGTTCACGAGACAGAGCCTTTCAGGTAACACACTCACTGATTCACTGTTTTATTTTCAGATTAATGGTGTTATCTGTTATCTATCTGTCTGTATAGCTATCAGCAGAGGCAGAGCATACCGTACTACTTACTACATAAAGTTATCAATTAACCTGCATGTCTTTGGACTGTGGGAGGAAGCCGGAGAAAACCCATGCTGACACAGGGAGAACATGCAAACAAACAGAAAATTTAATTACTTAATTTATTAAGTATTCTGTCAAGCAAACATGCAGTGGTTCTGAGGAAGGATTTTTTGTTTCATAGTTAATTGAACATTTCTGGGTTTGGGACTGTCGACTATACAAATCAATCTACAGACATTTAGATCTGAAAAACTGCATTTTTTCAAGTTTTTTTTCCTACATTTTGAAGACTAAGCAATTAAAAACATACTTGAAAAAAACAATAGACATTAGTTGACCCTAAATAAAACCATGTGTTGCAGTTGTGACTGACTGCACCGTGTTTGTGTCAGTTTCAGTCAGGGTCCGCTGAAGGACGCTCCCAATCTGATCTGCACCCCGCACGCTGCCTGGTACAGTGAACAGGCATCACTGGAGATGAGAGAGGAGGCAGCCAGGGAGATCCGAAGGGCTATCACAGGTAACACACACAAACACACGCATTAACTACCCTCTCTCTTCTTTCACCATAGAGACATTTAAACGCCTGTCACACTCTGCCTCTTTCCTTCTTTTCATCCTCTTTTTTGTCTCACTTCTTCCCCCATGTTCTCCTCTTGCGGTTCCCCCAGTAGCCGAGTCTTTTTACCACTGGCCTGTTTAATCTTGTCTTGTTCTTGTCTTATTTGTGTCTCTGTAGAAACTGGGTTAATGAAATCACACCTGCTTTGAAATGTAGCGCAGTAACACTAACAAGATCCCCAGTGTGAATCGTAGAACAATAGACTATTCATTTGAATTCTGTTTTAACACTTCATGTTTCTCACGTTCTCTCTCTTTTGTTTCTCTGTTTTTCAGGTCGTATCCCAGACAGTCTGAAGAACTGTGTGAATAAGGAGTTCCTCTCACAGAACAACCACTGGGCGGGAGTTGACCCAGCCACCGTCCACCCCGAGCTTAACGGGGCTTATAGGTAATAATCATCAGGATAAAGAAACCTGTTGTGGTCAGTGAAGTTTGATTATTTCCCCCCCAAACCTGGTAAAGTGATTGATTGATAAAGTGTACTGCAAATACAGAATGTGATGGTTAGAAATGCACTAACAATAGCAGATTGTTTTCTGAATGTAATTACTGATATACAGAGCATGTTACTGCTGTTCCTGCCATCATACACACACAGCATAAGAGGGCGCATCAGTCAGAGTTTCTGATCTCAGCCATGTTATAATTTATTCATCAGATTAGTGTCATCAGAAACAACTAACCACAGAGATCAACAGAGCTGCTGCACATTGATGTCAGTCAGTCAGGCCACAGCTGAGTTGTAGGGCCATTATGAGGGCTGTTCAAGGCATTTTATTTGATGGATCCTTATTGGAAATATCAAGCTTTACTCACTGTTGATTGTTTGTTTGTTGTAACCACTGAAGCTGTATTTAAATGTCAGTACAGCTGAAACAATTAGTCGATTTAATGGTTATTCTTCAGCTATAAAGTGCAACAGGGAGGACAAGTTTTTTGTAGGCCGATGTAGATTAGATGCAGTTATTGTCGCCCTGGTTCACAATGGTTCATGAAGTTCACGATGCTTAGGCATTTTATTAAGCATGATAATCTTCACAAATTAACACTTTTTGAAGCATAAATGCAGTCACCAGAAGTAAGGCTATACACAAACTACACCATGGTCACATAACACATGAAAGTTGTGTTCAGCGTCATTTAGACACTTCTTAGAAACTGCCTTTTTAAGGAAAACCTTCAAAATTTAGGAGTGGGGTATTTACTGGCGCATTTTATGTTGTAGTACAAAACAAAGCAGTTGTTCCCAACTGGTGTGTTGCAGGTCCATTCCAAATGGACCGCAAGTGACTCGCAAACGTGTCAATTTTGTGAAAATCACACTTTATTTTTAAGTACAGTAAATTTCTGGCCCAAAGCTTAAACTGTGATGTGCCATTTCCTGCTGTAGAGTGAGTGACTAAAAGACAGATACCTGACAGAGACAGCAAACTAGCTCAACGACATGGCCAAACGCAAGCAGGACACTGAATATATTAACCTGTGTGGACCTTGAACTAATGACTAAAGAGAAATCTGGACCCTGTGGCTGGACCACTTGGGAACCACTGTTATTTCAAACATCTAACCAAAAACCAAAGGATTAAAAGAAGCCTTTGACTTTGAAATGAGGGAACTGGAAGTGCAAATACACTCACCCATTTCCACGTTTTAAGACTCATTCCTGCAGCACTCTACTGTGATAACTCATAATTTGTCCTTTCTTTTCAAGCTGATTATACTTCCACTGTTTCATATGTCTTACATGATAGCAAACTGTCAATCTGATGATGTCACCTTGAGCTCTGGGACTTTGTGATATTTAATTATTCAAACATTTAACTGATTGATTGAGAAAATAATTAGATTAATCAACAATGGAAAGAATAATTATCTGCAGTCCTAAACTTTAGTATGTTGTTGATGCTGGGAATGAAGTGACGCTGCCCAAATCCAATCACATCTTTCCTACTGTGCATCTCTTTCCATCACTATTAAACAAAGTACAACAGGGCACTGTATAGAATTTTATGGAAAACTACATCTCTATATTGGCTTGGACACTACAATTTTTCTAATAAAAACCCTGTCATGCAAACAGGGAGCTTTAAGTGTTCAATACATGGACATTTTTCAGTAGTACCAGTCTTAAAGAAAAGACTCGATTGTGCTGCAATATGGAAAGTGTAGAATGGAGTATTCATGACGTTTGACCTATATTTGGGATTTAAAAAGTCAGGATTTATTAGCCTCTGCTGCTTTAATTTACCCAATTATTCTGTAAATGTAGCTTTGTTTAGTTATAAATGTCAAAAAATTAATTGGTTAGTCTAATTTTAACGGGGGTCTACACCTCAAAGGAGGTCAAAACAAGGTCACATATTTGTAATTGTAGTTTCAGCTGTACTCCGATGACTCAGTTTTGCTGTTCTCTCTCTGTGTCTCCTCTCCAGATATCCTCCAGGAGTGGTGAGCTTGCCAGCTGGCGGCCTCCCGCCCCCCGTCGAAGGCATCGTGCCCAGCGCCGTGCCCATTACGCACACCCTCCCGCCTGCTGTCACACACCCTCCTCATGCCCCGTCCCCTGGACAAAATACAGTCAAGCCACCAGAGGGCGACAGAGAGCAGCATCCGAATGACCAACTGTAGCCACGCACACTCACACACACACGCTTGCCTGTGTTGTCTGGCGACCGGAGGAGGAGGTTGGCACAGCAACCGGGATCATAGCGCTAAGTTCCCTAGTGACAAGTTGTTATCAGAGAGGTTCACAGAGTGTCAGATGGACAGGTTGAGGTCCCAATAACAATCGATTCACAACTCTCTGGCCAATTGGTTCCCAGCAGCCAGTTCACACTCCAAAGAAGAAGAAGATGATGATAAAGAGGATGATGAAGAGGAGTGGATAGCTGCCAGATGCTCTACTCTAAGAGCAAGACAGTTGTCCTCTGCTCCAACCACAAGTCCTGAGAAAGAGTGTTAAGATCCACAGGTTGATCTTCACGTAACAACTACAGTATAGCCAGAAGAAGAAAAAAAAAAAACAATAACTATCTGCTGATTTGGGAAGAAAAAAAATACTGAAACAAATTCTGCTGTCTTAGACTGTAGTGTGTCCAAAGTTAGCGGGGCAGGTTTCATGTCTTTCTCTCTTTTTCTGTGTCCTTTCCTTAGTTTGATGTACAAGCAAAAGTAGTAGGTTATGAAATGAATGTAACCTGTCTGTGTACAGTTTTTAGACTTTCGGCAAGAAGATACTGATATTTGTATTCCAGTCTTAAACAAGGTGATCTCTCCATGTAGCCAAACTGGTTTGAGAATACAATATCTGTTTTTGTTTCATGTGTCCCCAAATTAACAAGCCCCCCACCCTTCCCAAAAAAAAAAAGAGGCAGCTTTTTGCACACCATCTCAGGAAATTAAGTTTCCGCAGTTGGTATATTATTTTTTAAATTTGTTTTAAACAAAATTCCTTTTTATGCCACTTAGTGCTTTTGTTTTTCTACCTGCTTGCCTTTTCGTGTCCTGCTACATTAGATAAAAAGAACTTTAACAAGAGCTAAAGTCGATCTAATGTTTGCTTTTGTTTGTTTCTGTTTAAGGGGCATGTGATTTTGCTCTTGGGACTTGTGTAAATGTTTGACCCAAATCGAGGGGGTTGCGGGAGGAAAGGCTGTAGGGTGGTGGCGTAATGGTATGCTTGGCTGGGACGACTTCATCGCTGGTCGCCATTTTGAATTTACAGAGTAGATTGATAGTAGGTTGGTTTAATTTGTTTAGAGGACAAAGCAGGTTGTGGAGAAGGCAATGCACTGAGAGTTTGTAGCAGCTCACAGCTTGAGAGACAGGTTGTCTCCTTTATGTCTAATGATCCAGTACTTCCACTATGACACACGTTAACTGTCCAAGTCATGGAGCATGAAGAGTTCACCACAGAGAGGTTTACAAATGATGCACAACGTTGGTGAATCAGTGTGATCCTTCATGCTATGGATCTGTCAAATCCAGCAATATATAAAACTGCATCACTTGTAGAGATGTCACATCCAGTTAAGGACAGTTAATGGTGACTGACTGATGAGGAACAGTTGTGTTCTTGAGGTCAGGTCAAACCACATCTTCATGTTTTTGATCCGCTCCCAAATCTCAATGGCTTGTCAGTTTGATCAACTTTCAACAAAGACGTTTGATGATAGCATGTCAGAACATACGGATTTCTTCGGTCTAGTATCCCTTTAACATTTCATGCCGGGTCCTTCCTGAGTATACCGTTCAGCCGCCCTCTGTGGCCTCTGTGTCTATGTGTACATATGGTGTTCTGCCTGCCTGTGTCAATGTGACTTGGTTGTATCTGTGTCTAAAAAAGCAGCACTGGGAGGAGGGGTGGTGGCAAGTACTCTCCACAAGGCATCATTACAAAGACTGCCATCTAAATACGCAACTAAACACTATGTTAAAAAAATGCTTAGAAACTTTGAATCTAAGCTGGCAAACTGGCCCAGTAATTCACACTTTTACTGGTTACATTCCCACCATGTAAGCAAGATGCTGATGGTGTTACATCAGCATTCAAATATCTGAAACTCTTCTTTCTGGAATATTTCTAACTGATTCCAATTCACGTGTTGTTGATGTTAGCAGGTCAGCTACGTGACGGTGCTTTTTGGATCCCCCTTCTACCAGCAGCTGAGTAGTTAAAACAGTTCACTGTTGCCTACCTGGTCTTCTTCATGGTGAGGTAGTAAGAGTAGCAATCAGGGATGGAAATTTCACTAGCCACTGGTGAGTATTTCTGAGCTCTCAGAATCTGAAGGGAACTGGGGCTGACATTTAAATATCACAGTCAGACAAGATCTCCAAAATGCTGTAATAGTGTGAATTTTACTCCTAATCTTTCCTCACCAGAAACCCTTGATGTTGTTACGTGAGGGAGAAACTCTTTGATAATACTTCCTGATATAAACTGTAAGCATTCCTCACTCAACCCGATGGGTGCCACGAGTTAAAAACAACAAACTAGCTTTTAAAGTGTCGAGGTGCTCCTTGAAATTCCATCCCTGGTAGTAACACACAGTCCACTGTTGCCTACCTTGGTCCCCTTTATGGTAAAGTAGTAGGCGTAGCAATATACAGTATACATATTCTATATTCTACAGTAAATATCATTATTTTTGGTCAAAACTGACAACCTCACAAAGATATGTTTGTGACTGTATGCATTTGTATGAATTATTTTAAAAGGAAATAAACTGTGGAAAGGTGAAGATCATGTCTCATCCATGTCTAACCTCCATTTGTTTGTTTGGGGAGTTTTCTTTCCAACAATACGGCCTCACCGACATCTTGTTGTTGGCAAAGCCAGTGTCTCTTCAAAAAGAAAACCCATCACCAAGCATTGCACTCAACCTTCTTTTGAAAGCTACTTTTATAGCTGCTGCAGGTATACAGAAGTATGATGAGGCAAAAAATACAAAACAATGATAACACAGAGCCAGGGGATGGGGGGCTATGTTCTGACATTAAAGTCTTAAATTTACGAGACAAAAACTCAAATGTGTTTTCGATTAGGTATGTGATTTTCTCAGATATTTGTGACTTTAATTTCACAGAATTTACGAATGTTTTTCTCGCAATTTTTGACTTTGTCATCTCAGGGAATATTCGATTTTTTTATCATAAATTTGAAATGGGTTTTTTTTCCGCATAAATTGACAACTTCAATCTCAGGGAATATCCAAGTTTTTCCTCTAAAGACTTAATATTGAGTTTAAGTAATTTTTCAAGCAAAAATTATGTTTCTAGCTTCTCAAATGTGAGAATTTGCTGCTTTCCCTTTGTTCTATATCGTAGTGAATTGAGTACCTTGGGCTTTGGACTGATGGTCAGACAAAATAAGTCACATGAAGACACCACTTTGGACTTTGTAGTTTGGAAGCTGTAATGGGCATTTTCACTATTTTGTGAACTTATATACATTAAATAAATTAAGTGATGAAGTGAAATAATATACAGGTTACTTGAAAATGAAAATATTGAGTCAAGTAATTTTGTTGTATTCCTATGCGTTAACTATAAAGGCTTTCTAGTTCTAGTTGTAGTTGTAGTTCTAGTAATAATCATTAGGGGACTGCATTGTGAGACAACAGTCCATCAACATACATACAAACATACAAAAATCCAGCAATTTTAGTACACACAGATGTTGATCATGCTTAATTTTGTCACCTTTGCCAACACAGTATGTACTGAAAACACATTTATATTACAATCTTGTTTCACACTATTGTGCTCAACATAATAAGAACTTAAAACTGGCACATTTCTGACTCCTATTTTGCTCAAATGTGGCCGGTTAGACAAACAACAAAAATCCAAAACATGTTTGTTTGTTTTTTTAAATAAGTTCCACTTTTATACTTTTTACAGAATAAGTTTGGTTACCATCCATCAACTCTGAATATAAAGTTACTGGTTGATTCCAACAGATGTCACTAGTAGAGCTGAAACAGTCATACTGAGGAGACAGACATACAAACCAGCTGTAACAACTGAATCTGCTGCAGCTCTGCTGTTTGCATCTGTTTTCCAGTTTATTTATTTTTGCAATAAATCTATGTTGATCTTTGTGTGTTCTTAAGACATATACAGTGACATATACAGTGCACCTGTGCCACATTAATGCAGCGGATGTCAACACGTCTAGCAACAGCTTCCAGCCTGCACTGAGTTATTGACTGCTCATAAATGAAGCCTAGAGACAAATCGGAGATCACACGGTAAGCACTAGGGCTGGGTACTGATTAAAAACTTACAATAACAGTACCAATAGCAGCGCCTTTAGTACATCATATGATACCCAGAATGTGAATGGGCTGGTAGTGTAGTACAGACATACTTTGATGTTTTGGTGGCATCTCTGCATGCTAAACTGCAAACTGCAACTTAACCACACCACAGACTGTATGGGTTTTAGCTGCTGGGGGAATGTGAGAGCTGCACACACACACACACACACACAGTGACAGGGCTAACTGTTAGCATCACATGGCTAACAGTACTGGTTATTAATGAGTTTAATGGCTGAGTCGAGCCATTGATGTTGGTGTGTGTTTGTCTGGATCTTTTAACGTCTCGCTGCTGGATGCCAGCTGCTGCTGTGTTAATTGGGCAAATGCTGAACTGACCAGCACTGGAGACGGCAGCGACAGAAAGTTTTCTGATGCGGTGGGGAGTTGGGATGGTCCAGGATCAGACCCCCAGCCCTTAAAACAATCTAATGCAGGCATTGTTTGACTCAAGATGTTTTAATACCACTTGGCACTGGGCTATTTCACTCAATACCTTAAAAGGTAATGAGTACAGTGACTCAGCCCGAGTAAGCACCACATCATTAATATGAAATATCATTAACAAAGCATGAAATGGAATTATAATATATTAAATGTGTCTATACCATTTTTGTTTGTGCTGTGGACTATCCATAAGAGCAATGTCCCCAGCATTGACTCTTGTCAGTGATTTAAAGGCCTCAAGATGAATCAAACAATGGACTGAGAAAACGAGAAGTCAGGTTTTCGTCCAATCTACGTAGGTAGGTTTTTTCTGTAGAAATAGGATACAGTATAAATATTCAAGAATCTATTCAACAGTTTAAAGTTCAAATTATGAGTGGCCAAGTCTATTCTTCTGCTTCCTTTGTCTATTGGAGAAACAGAAATGGTTGTTAGCTGGTGGCTGCCAATTATGTGAGACCTCGTCTTGAACCGACTGCAGCTGACTCCTGACATGCAACATGGAAAGACCTCTGCTTCATTTCTTTGTCTTTTCTCTTTATCTAGCGCTCTTTTGCTCACTACATGACCCCAGATCTCTCCATCACACTCTCTTTTTCTCTTTGTCGCTTCCTCTCTCCCTCTCTGGTTCATCCATTCAAAGTTACAGCCACTGGAACAGGCTCCCCAGCAGCTGGAAACTCATGATGGTTTAATCTAAACCTCAGGAAGCAGGATGGGAACCAGATGCAGAAAGAAAGAGAGAAAACAGGCAGAGGGCACGTTTTATTCAGCCGGCATGGGGACCTCCAAAGGGCACTGTGTAAGGGGTAAAAGAAATGTTCATGAGGCTGCTGGGACTTTTAGGGAGGAAATTAGTGTCTGCTTAAATCTCAAGACCAGAAGTGTAAGTGCCGACCACCATCAGACTTAAAGGTTACAGTCACATCTTTCTTTCTGAACAGCCACTCAGCTTTCAGAGATGCTGGCTTGTTAGGATCAGAGGAAAATTCTGGGAAAGGACAGGTGAGTGACTAACGCTCTCCACTCCTTCAGGAAATACCTTCGAGCTGCCCTTAGGCAAGACACTTAACACTAATCTATGTTATAGCACGGTCCTGTTTTACAGGGTTCAAGTGGGAGAGTGAGGCTTTTTTCCTTGTTAAAGCTTTGGCTGCTGGACAAGACAGTATGAGGCAGGAAGGGAACAAAACCCTGTAAGTTTAAATGAAACAGCTCTTTGCAAGAGAGGCATTTTCCAAACAGTAAACTTATGAGAAGTTGATGGATGGTGGAAAAAATGGCTGATGGTAAAACTTGTGATCTTTGTCACTTCAACACACTGGCTTCGTTTCTATAAATTGTTCCAGTTTGTTTCGTTGCTCTAGTGACATAGAAGATGCAGATGAAGGACAAAAATACTCAAAAACAGTTTCTTATTGTTTAGTTTGTCCGACCCAGTCTCATTCTGAAGTCGTCAAATACCACTGCTTAGACATAGACTGCTGCGTCAGACCTCAAGGAAAAACAGGCATCCTTTGCGGTGGTATAATCAGGTGGCGTCAGTTAATAATGCCACCCAACAGTACAAGTTGGAAATACCATCAGACAACAACATAATCTAAGGAGCTAGAAAGTCCATATAGGACGGATGGGAGGGGTGATGGACGGGTCCTACAACATCAGGCCATTGTTGCGTCCCATATAAATGCAGAGCCAAACCATGATGTTCGTTTCATAACCTGACCATGTGCTTTTTTTGCACAATGAAATAGATGCGCGCAGTGTTTTACCAACACTGTAAGTGGATTTTGACAAAGACTGTAAGCATCTAACGAGCAGAAATTGTAGTTTGACACAAAGAAAAGACACAATGCATAAACTGACATGGCGTCCGACAATGACAGACGCACCCAGAATAACTACTGCATAGTATATAGTTGCGAAAGTCCACTGACCAAACAGCAATATGTGATGACGGGTGTGAAAATGTGTTTGTATGTCTCTCAAGCATGCACATTTATGTTAAACAGTCAAGTTCAGAATAAATGTCTGTGTGCTTAACTGTGTCAAAATGTGTAATTTACCTGGAAAATAAATATAGAAAACTGTAACTCTGCTGGTACTTTGAAACAGAGGAGGAAACTAGAGAGAGAGAAAAGAAGCCTGCTTTCTTGACAAGGATGATTTCTAACCATCTTTGTATTATTAGTAAGCCTTTAATACACAGGCAATTGGTCATTAGCACATTCATGAGCAGTCCAACAACAGTCTTCTACTGCAGATGTCAGTGACGCAGACTGAGATTAAAAGCTATTTTGGAGAGGAGACAGGAGCACAACAATTTACAGATCCTCCTTTTATTGTTTACAGGCGAGAACCCAACGATAGCAACAAACTGGTATGAGCTCATCTTGCTCCCGACCCCACACAGATATGGCTGACTGTACTAAAGGCTGGCATCATTTTATAATTTTATTCTTGTCAACAAATCCCAAGAGGGACCAAAGTCCTGTCACAGACAATTCTAAAACACAGAGGCTTCACACACATCTTCAACCCAACAGCACAGAAGATCTACACAATCAGCACAGTTTCTAGGTGGACACCCAAGATAAGTGACACCAATTCAGTATCTGACGAAGTGTTTCCCCTTCTGTTTCTGAGTTATGGTGTGGAATAATGGCCAGAAAAGTGTTTTTGCAGAACATCACGAGGTCACACAAAAGTTGATCTTTGACCTTTTGGCTATAAAATATCATCACTTCATCCCGTAAGACATTTATGTGAAACTTTGTCATAATAATAGTGTTTTAAATTTTTTCAGTTGTGGCAAAAAAACATGTTCAATGAGGTCACAATGACCTTTAAACTTCTACCACCGAATTCTAATCAGTTCATTCTTCCAAGTCCACGTGGACATTTGTGCCAAATTTGAGGAGACTCCCTTTGCCTTCTTGAGATAGTGCTTATCTATCTATCTATCTGACAAAAATAAAAAGGCATGACAGGATAAAATACAGAAAAATTACAGTTTGAAATTTACCTTTTAACCTGTCGACCTCTGAATGCAGCTCCTATCAGTTCAGTGAGTTTCATACAAAGTCATACAATGAAAAAGAAGCTTCAGCTTTTTAGACCACACACTTGGATCACTTGTGATATGTTAACTCCTTGTTGTGTCAGATTCATGCACTCTGTGTTGAAAGCAGTGAGAAAGATGTACATGTGTGTGTAATGCATGAGGTGGGTCAAGGCTGTAACAGGAGAAGTAATCGATGATGGACACAAAGGAAATGGGTGGATTTTCACACTTTCTCTATGCATCTCCCCTTCCTCTCCCTCTGCTCTTCTCACCTCTCCTCCTGTCACATCTCCTCTCACCTCTCTGTGGTTTCTCTTCCTGACATTTTCTCTCCTCTGTTTTATATACTGCTCTGCTCTCCCCCTCGACTACGCACAGTCCAAATAAAGCCATACAGAGGAACATTATCCACAAAAATGTAGTGGAATACAGTGGCCGCCCTAACATTCAGAAGGTGAGGCACCCTGCTGAGATGAGTTCCTCGCCGAATGCAGGATTTCCATTCCCGTTTGTTTCAGTGGCAGGTTTCAGTTTCCAGTGTGTCCACATAGTGTTTCATAGGGCCTTTCGACACTGCCAAGAAAAATGTCTGGTGGTTAATAAACACCAGACACGTGCTTGTAAATGCTAGCTGCTGCCTGAAAGGTGCCAACTCCATTTGGCTGCTTTGCCAGGTCACCGGTATTTAGTTGACGGCAAGCAAAACTGGTGCACTTCCAATTTGCCTGCTAAACTGTCTCAATTGATCCATTTTACAATAGTTACTGGCCACCACTGTGTCACACATGTAGAAAATGTGTTGTGACATTACAGCCAAGCTACGTCATTTAAAAGGATTGTAAAATGTCAACAGGGGATGGAAGTTACTGGCTAGCTTTTGCAGCGACTGTTACCAAGATGATGATATGGGAATACAAAAAGCTCCTGCGAGAGACTTAAACTCTTTGACTGCAGCTGTCGGTCACAATGTCAAACATGCAGGGTTTTTTGGATTTTATGCCTCTGAATGCCTCTTTCAATATTTGTGGTTTGAACAAGTCAAAAAGACTGGCTGTAACTCCTAAACTGGGTCTGTTAAAGTAGATTATATTGTTATCTCTGGCCTAACAGGTAAAGTAAGACCCATACAATGCTGGAAAACGCAGTGCAATAGTTTATATGAAAAATAAATAGAGTGCTGGATGGAGCCGGCGCTGCTGGGGAAACCGCAAAGAATCAAATGAGAGGAGAAAGATTATGAGAAAGACAGCTAAAGATACAAACTGAAAGGAGGGAGAAAAATATAAATGAGAAAATGATGGAGAATGACGGAGATGATGAATCAAAGGCCTCTCTGCTGAAACAAAGTCTGCTCTGTTTTAATTTAACAGAAAAACACAATCTATCAATCGCATTTTTGACTCATTCTGTTTACATTTTTTCAGCAGGAGTCCTGGTCACGTTTTCACATTTTCCCTCAACGTGTTGTGTGTGTTTGTGTGTGTTCGCCAAAGTTGTGAAGTTGGTGACCCAGTTTCTGCTGCCAGGTTTCTGGGGTTTTCTGTGGTTTTGTTTTCTGTCCACACGTGCCTGAGGTGGGAGGAGTTGACACTTGACAGATGCCGTGTGGTTCACATAAACACACACACATGTAGAAAACACAGACAGTTGTTGGTTCTGATATTTTGCATTGTACACTTCCTATTTATTCATGACCTAAAATGTATATCATGTATATATATTTTCAATAATGGTTTGTAACATCAGGGTTTTGTGCTAAAATTAACACACGTGCATGCTAAGATGTTTAGTATTCGTCACACTGTATCACTGCAAGGACCATCCCAAATCAGTACGTAGCTGCCAACACCAGAGCTACATCTGAACGACACTCGGCACAGGCTGCAACACTCAAACCAAGGCTTGGTTACAGCTGCCACTTCAATTTACAATACAAAGCTGCATATATCAATTTGTACTGCAGCGAATGTGATAGACAAAATCCCCAGTTTGGATCCCAAACTGGGATGAAAGGGATAAAATCACCACAAGCGCACAACATCTCTTCCAATCCTGTCTGAAGGGAAAGGGTTTATAGCTGGTCAGAACTGACACGCTCAAACAAGGCGTGAAAGGCCCTCAATCATAGAGAAAACAGCGCACACTTTTAGTTGCACTCTCTCCTCAAAGGCATTCATAAAGACATGATAAAGGCAACATTCATCTTGGGTGATCAGATCACAAGTCGACAGCTCTAAGTACAGGTGCGAATGAACCAAATGCATCCTCAACGCATCTTGAGATCTTACGACTCAGACCTCAAATGGCAAGTGGCCACATTCTTTCAGCAGTGTGTACGCTAATGTGTCCTGAGCCACACTGAAGGATTGCCTACTCAGCTGACCATGTCCATGCTTATCTTACTTAAACTACATGCTGCTGTTGTAACACAGGTAAGATGCAGCAGTGAAGGACTTCCCCAGAGCCGCTCTCCTCTCAATGAACGCTGAGTTCAACGTCTAACGTCGATGCTAATAGTAAGCAATGTAACTGACTGTGTGTGTGGACAGACTCTCATCAACTGTGCCTGGTGCAGAGCTCACACTCCCGCAGCAGTAGTCTTCTAGCACAGGGGAGGCACAGGGACCATGGGGGTTTGTTTGATGAACAGGAAAAGAGAAGGGTGGAGTTGGGGAGCAAGGAAAAGCTGAGTGTGTCAATGCGCTGCATGCAGCTCTACAATGAAATAAGACTACACCCAGACTGTAAGCGCGCTTATAGCATGACAAACCTCCCACTGGTTAAAAAACAACGTATTTGGTCTTTGAAAAACAGAAATGATTCATGTGGTCATTTGCAGATAGAGCAGGTAAGTGAGATCTGGTCATTCAAGACTCAGATGGAGACACATTCTAATGCCAGGTGTGAAAAGATAAACATTGAGCTGCCCACTTGAGACCCGATCACCCAAGACTCAGGTCTGAACAACCTCAAAGAGACGGAGTTGCGTGAGGAATGACAAGAGATCCTTTCTCAGCACACCTGGTCAGTTGCTGCATAAAGCGGGCTTTCTTGTATGACTATTGGTTTTGGAAAGTTACCATAAGTGTCCAATACGACCCCCAAAATCCGACAGTGGAAATATATGGGGGAATAATTGCTCATTCAAACACTGATGAAACACACTGACTGCTCTGTGGCCCTCTCACGTCTGCTATTATCATGGTTTTGTCAGAGATTTTCAAAAACAAAACTTCAACCTAAAACTTTGAAACTCTGGAGCAGAGCTCTTTCTTCATATGTTGACTGGAGTCGGACCATTAGCTCATCCCCTCATAACAGCAAACATTCTGCCAGTGACTGGGATGTATTATAACTTTACATGAGCTTCAAAGACATTTTACTTACTTGCAGCTTAACCCACGCCTCAAAACAAGAGCCTGTTTTCACAGACGTTCTTTGTCTTTTCAAAGTAAAACAACACAAGCCTTGTTCAACTGAATCCCAACCTGGATATTTCCAAGAAACATTTAACCATCTGCAGAAGCGTCCAGTATTGTGTTTGAACAAATCAAGAGTAGATCTAAGGAATAAGTGGAGAATAAATTCAGATCACATGGCAGCGCTTCATCCCGTCATTGATTAATAACAGCCTGTTTTCCGATCCCTGATCCAGAAAGCTTTTTGAGAGACGACTCCTTCACGTGGTTGAGAGCATTACGACCAACACAGATGATCTTACATATTATGCATACAAGGATATACAAAACAGACAGACAGGCATGCAGCCAGCATGAATGGTAACATGGCAGTAATTGTACAGATCTAAGATTATGCAACTGTCCTGCAACTGCACTGCAATGACCTCTACATAGGAGCTTTGACGGATGCAGGGTGAATACAATGTTAAAATCAAATAACTGATTTTTGACCTTCTTATTTCTTTTCAGGTTCACAAAAGGGGCCTGGGAGCTGCAGTTTGGTTGTAAGCATAAATGACAACCTCTTGTCTGCATTAGTTTGTGATCCACCTGATAAATGATACACGTCTGTTACCTCTATAACAACAACAATTCAATGGTTGTTAAGAGAGATGTGACTCATTCTGCCCCTAATACTTATGATGCATTTTTTTGTAGTGTTTGCAAGGTGTGCCTCTCTCTTCATTGCATACCTAAAAGCTGAGTATTAGAAAGAAATGAAGCAATTCAGCTGTTACTAATAAACACAATATCTGATCACTGTAACACAAGCAAATAGCGGACGTAGAGCTTCATCAAACTTGAATCTAAAGTTGACCATCACTGAACTGTAACATCCCTACATTTTGCAACTCAACTTTTCATTCCTTCGTTAAAATATTTCTGCTACTTCAGTGAATCACGTACCAAATACACAAAGATTATGACCGCCAACTTTATGAATACAGCTGAATTTTTAACGGCATGTAGTCGTCCTCAGTCTTCTTGTCTGTTATTAACAAAGATGAAAATGCAATCTTTGGCCCTGATCACACAGAAAGCGTTTTAGCAGCTGGAAGCAGCTTTTTGTAATGGTTTTTAATGAGAATTAAGCTTTTTGCTCATGGTTTTTGCATTGCGACGCACCTTGCATTTCTGCACTTTAGATGCCTGCCGTTTTCACCAGAGATCTCTGAATTCTTTAAGTTGAAAAAACTTCAACTCAGAGCGGAAATGCGGCCCACGTCCTCTCTTTTTTTGTCATGCGAGTTCCAATTGTCCAATCGGATGATTTGAGAGGCGAGCCTTCTATGGTGGTCATGACAACAAGTTTACAGTTGGTAAACAATGCAGGTGAAACTGGTGGTAGCAGTTGCTGGATACCCAGAGCTATATGGCCCAACGATAGAGAGCAGGTTGTCAAACTGCCCCTGAGTCATCCTAAAATATGCCTGGAAACAACCATCATGGAGGCGAAGCTGTGATCCCTGTGATGCACCCTCTTTTTTAGGGTCTCATGTACCAACACAGATCTCTGTTTCCCTGTGCCCAACAAACTATTTGCTGACGGCCTCTCACCCTCAACCAGAGCTACAGTAAGTACCCTCTGCCTCAACATTTTAGGAACTAGATACTTAATACTGTGAAAAAAACAGTAGATTGATTACACCGAAAGGTTAGTGTAAGTAAGGACGTGATATGGTGGTTGCCTGGCAACAATAAAAAGGCGCGACAAGCTTCTTCTTTTTTTTTTTCTAGTGGTATTCTACTTTGTTTGCAACCTGCAAAACGCATTCTCTTAATCATGGCCTTTTATGGCCAAAGCCAACAATAGCTTCATATGTCTAACCAATAGACTGTATGAAATAATGGATGTAGCGACACTGATGTCATCCACTGGTTTGTGGGCTGCCATTTTGAAGCCTCCAGTTTGGCATTTAAGTTACTATGCTGGTATGTCGAGCCAAAGTGACCACATGTGGCTGAGAGCTTGAAGTTGTAGAAGAGTGAGGGGTGGATCTGACTCATAGACTGTGGTAACACCTCGTACAAGAGCTGTCAGTCAAAATGGCCCCACCCTTAAATATACTCAAAATATAAACAGGTGATTTATATAAAAATTCACCCCCTATACAGTTGTCATGAATGTTGAAATTAGCTACAGAGACTATAACTGTTTTTGTACCAGCCTGTAAACACGTTTATTTCTGCTGTAAAGTTTGGCATTTTAACATGGGGGTCTATGGCGACTGACTCACTTCTGGAGCCAGCATCAAGTACCCATTTAGGGATTTTTCTGCACTTCCTGGTTGCCTTCATTTTTCCAACCCCTGAGGTTGGCGCTTGGTTTGACCCTCCTTGTAGTTTTGACATGTATGTTGAGTAGGATGTGTGGTCCCTTGCATCTGCATCTTGGCTCCACCTGCTGAGGCGTTGCCCTTCCCCTGTCTGTCAAGCTGGGAATCCTGATCGGAGAAGCCCCTGGTCCTGCTCTCTTATCCAGAGGTTAGCAGTTTGGGATTAAGAAGCAACAAATGCCTGGCCATCTCAACAGTCAGGGAAGCTAGAACCTTTCCACTCGCCACTGTGCCTCCTATTGTTGTTTAAAGCTGATATGTTATCTGTTGATTAACTTTTGTTAAACTAGTATTAAGGTACTCGCTATCTACCTGTGAACTGGGCCAGTTATAGTTTAAAAACTCATAACACCGCATGCAGAGAAATTCTTTGTTGGGAAACACCAGGCGCAGGGGTGCTATTTTGTCTGTTTTTTGGTTTTCCATCAAAAGAGGTAGTGCGGTTTTATTCTCACTTTTTGTTTCACTTAAATAAGGTTAGCAGCTCTTATTTTAAGAGTTGGTTATATTTCTTTCTTATATTAATTTCTGTCACCTGTTTATGATTCTAACCACACCCACCAAGCCCTTTTCCCCTGTAGTCTGCTTCAACATTTTTTGTTTCTATTCATTATCTAAACTCCTTGTAAGTAAATTACTTTATTTTTTACAAAACCACCTGTTTTTTTGTTGCTTTCCTTGCCCTTAACGAGCTGCGTCGTGACAGGATCAGAGAAAAAAGGGCTGGTTCTGTGGTTTGGTTTCATACTTTGGACTAAACTTCAGACACATCATTGTGAGTTCTTGACTTTGAGTGGTATCCTCAACTTTAAGGTTAAAATCACATCAACGACTTCAATTTCCATCCCACAAACGCCAAGTTAGAGCAAGTCAACAAGTTGTCTGAGGACTCTGCTCATCATCCTCTCCATTTGTACTCCTACTGGTTGGCGCCCGCTGTTGAACGTCAAATACACAGGCTTCAAATTATTGTGACAGGGACAGTCCAGACAGCGACACTGTAACAGCAATGCCATATGTGTTATTTCAATCCTAATGGAAAAGATCTATATCCATAGCAAACCGCATGGCATTTTCTGAGAAAATGTCATGCAAGTTGAAACAAACAGCTTCAGGTTTTATCATCAAGTGAATTAAAGTATGATTCTTACATTTAGTTGAAGCTCTATCGAAGACAATCTTCTAGCAAGAGAAAAAGGAAGGGGTTAAATGTCATATTGATGCAATCTGTAACAAAATACTGCCGCAGACTTGTGGTAGGGAATAAAACTAATGAAACAACTTCTGGGTAATGATACAGTTTCCAACTAATAGGCTGCTCTGCAGGCCAGATGTACACATCCTATTGTCTTACAGTTATGATGTTATATTAAAGGAGTTCTTCTTTCAGTTTCAATGCGAGTTACTGTTTTGTTTTTTATGACTGTCAAATGGGGAAAAAAATCAGATTTTCTTCAACATGATGCTGTCTTGTCCACAAATGCTATGATGCAGCAAGTACCTTGAGTATGTTGTTTGAGGGCAAATTAGCTCTGAAATTTTGCACTTTTACTTGTCCGTTTTGTGAGGTTGTGTTTGGAGTAAAAACTGGGTATCTATTCTCGCATTGTTGGTGAAGATAAGGTTTATGAATATCTAATACAACTGGATCACCGGAATACAAGGATTTAACCATGTTATCATGTGCAGGGTTTTGAACTGAGAAAATCTGTTAAGGTCCGACATATTTAAATCTCTCTGTTCATAATGATTGGTTAAGAGATTATCTCTGAGAATATGTAAGCCTAACACCGTGCCCTAACAGCAAGTGAGCATCACTCTCTGTGTACACTCATTTATTTTCCATAACCGCTTATCCTGTTAGGGGTTGCGGGGGGAGGCTGGAACCTATCCCAGCTGATATTGGGTGGGAGGCAGGGTGCACCCTGGACAGGTCACCAGACTATCACAGGGCTGACACATAGAGACAGACAACCATTCACACTCACATTCACACCTAAAGGCAATTTAGAGTCACCAATTAACCTGCATGTCTTTGGACTGTGGGAGGAAGCTGGAGTACCCAGAGAAAACCCACTCTGACATGGGGAGAACATGCAGACTCCGCACAGAAGGGCTCCCCATCCTAGGGTTCAAATCCCTCTTCCTGGGACCTAACCAGAAACTCTCTTGCTGGCATCCTGATCAGGTGCCCAAACCATCTCAACTGACCCCTTTTGACGCGAAAGCTCCCTCCGGATGTCCTAGCTCCTCACCCTATCTCTAAGGCTGAGCCCAGCCACCCTTCTGATGCAACTCATCTTGAACGCTTGTATCCGCAACCTCATTCTTTTGGTCACTACCGAGAGCTCATGACGATAGGTGAGGGTTGGGATGTAGATGGGTCAGTAAATCGAAAGCTTTGCCTTCTGGCTCAGGTCCCTCTTCACCACGACAGTGCAGTACTTGAACTCCCTTACTTGGGGCAGTAACTCACTCCAAACCCCGAGGGGGCAATCCACCATTTTCTGACAGAGAACCATGGCCTCAGACTTGGAGGTGCTGACTCTCATCCCAACCATTTCTGACTCGGTTGCAAACCACCACAGTGCATACTGGAGGTCACAGTGTAATGAAGCTAACAGAACTACATCATCTGCAAAAAGCAGAGATGCAATTCTGAGGTCACCAAAAATTATTTTGACACAGATGCTCACTCATGTTGCATTCAGTTAGGTCAAGTTAAGCTGAAGAAAATTCTTTGTGTTTACTTGTATAAATAGAATTATTCTGCACGTGAGTCTTTTCAATAAACAAAGATGATTTTTGACCCGAACATCTCCCATTTGTCCTCGACACTGAAATCTTCCAGGACACGTGGACTGGTACCAACCCTAATCATGTCTGTGAGTGTGTTTGTCATGAGACTTAGATTTAGTATGTTTTTCTGTCGCCATAACTGTGAAATTAAAAACATCTCAGTTAATGTTGAACAGTGAGGAGCGCAGTTGTCCTTGACAAGGTTATTTGCAGCATTAAGTCATGTGCAGATAATTAGGTACTTTGAAGGGAGAGACAGGAGTGATTAATTTGGCCTCCTATCATACAGATAATGAACGCCTCATGGGGAGAAATTCAAATGAGTGTTTGCAAATGCTGCTGCCAGACACACACACACACACTAACATGCATCAGATACGTAAAATCCAAACTACGTCCTTCAGCAAAATTTGTATCAGAGCAAAGCATAACAGCACAGTCTGTGCGTATAAACCTAAATGTGAGCAAACAGTTGCAGTTTTAACATCATTGTCATGTGTGGTGCTACAGTATCTTTTATTTCTGCATTCATTAACTTCCCAGCATGTCTCAGAGAGACAAAGAGGCAGACGGGTACAGAAACAGAGGTGGTAAGTCTTCCCCTCAGTCGCCCCCCTCAGCTGTCAGATTTCTGGTTCTCACATCCGTCATCATTACTTCATTATAAGAGAAACTTGAGAGACACGCCGGCTGGCAAGACCATTTACACATAATATTGTGCAGTAACTGCTCACACCTATGAAAACAAAAGTGTGGACCTTATTACTCTGTCAAGACGTCACAGGAAACCAGAGGTAGGAAGAAACGGATTATGGTGTTACCATAATCTCATTAAAAAATAATAACTCTTATCTTTCTGTCATCTTTCGCACATACAAGTGAAAAAGGACAGATTCCAGCAACAGTTGTTGAGCCTTAGATTAAGGGAATTTGGGAAAAAATATATATTATTAAAGCTATTCTTCTTTTGTCACTGAGAAAGACTAAAAATGTCATAAGTGTGCCTGTTAGTGCTGATAAAGGCTGTGCAGTGTTGAACACACAGTCTTTTTTTACTCCATTTTCCCTTGAACTTTCCTCAAATGTCAACATGAAACAAGGCTAATGCTTTTTTTTGGCACAAAAATGTCTCAGTAACATATAAAAAGGTTACAAAAGAAATTGGCCAGAACCAACTTTGGCAACACTTCACCAACTAAAATGAGAAAGTAAATTTACCTCAATTGTCAGGGGCTTTTCTGGAGTTAAGAGGGGAAACTTGCAAAAAGGTCATGTACTCAAATCTGTGATCGAACATTTGACACCTAAACACACTCCAGCCACGTGGAACAATAATTGCATACACAAACACACACACACACACACAAACACACTGCAACTACAGTGTAAGGCATTATATGTGCTTTTTAAGGTCATTCGCTGGCTATTTTGGGCTTAGATTGTACAAATGTCAAGGCTTAAATTAGGGATATCAACTGTTAACCATTCATTGGTTATATACTTGGTTAATTCTGCTACTCTTCAATTTACTGCACTGTGCACCACCTGGATCTGGAGGGAGAAAGACAGCCAGCTAGCTGCTATAGCATGCAGAAACATAGTCCCCACCTGCTCGCCCTCCAGTCACCGCTGGTTTGATGATTACTGCTAGTAATGCTGTCTAAACCCAAAAGTGGTGCTGTAGAAATATTCTGCCCAGCCTCCAGTCTCGCAGTTAGCTGGTTGTCTGTCCGCAAAGCCAACAGAAAATAAATTAAAAGGCTAAATATTTACAACACAAAACATTAAAATCTCACCACCTCTTAATGGATACGGCTTTAAAATGTGGTGCTAAAGCTCTTTGAGTCAGTGGAGCACTGGCCCACAGAGAAAGTCCTCTTTTAGTTCATGTCATTTTTCACTTTCTTTCTTTCTTTTTTTTTTTTTTAGAAATTAACTGGTTTGTTACCTGTCATTGGGTGTCGGGCTATCAAAAGTAAAATAAACCAAAATGACATCCCTAGCTCAAATATCTGAATGTTTGTTTGAACGTTTGTGCAGATGTGGAGCCCCATAGTAGGCTTCCTGGCTTCAGGGCATTCTCAACGCTTCCAACCTCTTGTCTAAACCCCATGTTCTCACCCAGATGTGCTCTCAGAGTCAAAATTTGGCAGCGGTGGATTTAACATGAATCGGCACTCAGTAGTACTGAGGTAATTCAGTTTGTATCCCTAAAAGTACAGAGTTCGAGACAATATACACAGTCCAATTTAGCCACAGGCTTGCCATGTTGAAGCACACAGTGACACGTATGGTTTACCATTTTTCTCTTGTACCTCCACATGTCTTGGGAAGCATCATTAACACAAATACCTTTATATCTATTGCACCTAGGAGCTTTGGTAACGGTGATACTGAGTTGCACCTACTTTGACACAATCCATTTACGAATGCAAATTATCCCAAGGCTCAAAAAGTCCTCCCTCAACCTGTCCAAATGCTTAATGGCAGAAGGTGATTTACTGGGTGATCTGAATGAAGGATCAGAGGTTTCACCTGGAATCACCTGGTCAACCAGGTTCATGGAGCAGCAGGTGCTCCTGCTGTTTCTTCCTGTGTTGGGTGTACGGTAGTGTTCTCAAGAAGGGTTTCTGGGCAGCGGAGCAACATTACCTAACAGTTCCTGGGAGAGGGACGGTAAATCCCTGAACAGAGAGGGACACCAGAAACACAAGATGAGCTTCATTGCTGACTTACTGAAAGCCGATAAGGTGTGTGAGTGTGTGTGAGAGCTTCTTTCGATGTGGGTGCACATATGCATCGTGTGTACTAAAGTCTATTGTTCTACAATAATGCCGTAAAGATATGTCTGTTTTATATATATGATTTTATATGACTGTGTGCGAATGTACCTACACTTTTCTGCAGTGCAGTTCTCCCTTCACATAATAACAAAAACAGAAAGTCTATAAATTCTTCCTCGTGCAGACATCTGGTCGAATATCAAACCACATCTTTGCTGAAGGTTTCTGTATGTGTTCTTGCATTTTTATTCATTCTGCTCTTTATTCATAAGTTCAGTCATGTCACTGCGAGTGCATGAAAAGTGTGTGATATCCTCTGCTTTGCATGCACGGCACTTTGCTCAATGTCAACTGAGTGTGTGTGTGTGTGTGTGTGTATGTGTGTGTCCGACTTGCTTCAACAGCCCGTCAATCAGGCTTTGATTTGCAGAACTAACTGGCCAGAGTTTCATATGCCACCAGGGTATTTACGACAAAGCATTACTGTCCAGTGTTGTTATATAACGCCTCAGTCTGTTGGAAATTTAGCATTTTCACTTTTGGCTTTTGCTTTATTTTCATCTTCACTTTAAAGCTGACATCATCCTCCAACATGCTGAGGGAGTGATATAACCTTTATGTCTGTGGAAACCATTCAAAGCCTATTGTAGAATTAAGAAAAAAAAACTGTTGGCGTCACCTGGAAAATGAAACGGTTTTCTCTTTCTCCTGCACTGCAAAAACTATCCATCCCGACAGGTCATTCAGTGTAATGTTGAGTCTTCAAATCGTATTTCTCCAAACGTAAGGGAGGTCCTATCTGCCAGAGGGGTGAGGTAATCTTAACTAAAGCAAACTGGCTTGTTTAAGCAATTTCCAAGTGATGTTAATCTACCTCTGGAGCGATATTATTTCTATTTCACCATGTCATCACTTTTTTAAAGAAAATTCTCAACAGCGCATTGGGAACCAGTGAAATAATCTCACACGTTTTCACCTTTTTCAGCGAAGACACAAGTTTAAGATGGATGTTTTTTGCGGGGTGAAAAGTATACGTCTTCAGAGATTCAAGGTTTTCTTTTGACTGCAGTGATAATTTAATATCCTCCCCTGTCCCTTCATTTCCAAACTATTAGTAACTCATCTGTATCGAGGCCTGGAAGCTGGACAGACTTCTGTCCAACTCATTTTCTCTTCCAACAATCACAACATACAGACAACCTCACACTGGCCTGTTTTTCAGCTGCGGGTATCCTCAGTATCAAGTATTTCATTTAATTCTATAATGTGGAGAAGAAGAGATTACGGAGCAAAGGTTTGTACATCTCTGGCTATCTGTTAGATGTCTTGTACCTCAAAATACACATGTAACATTAATTTCATCTTCATCTGAGAAAATGTGTTGAGTCTGAACATGAGTTGTTCAGCTGTTTAGCTGTTTAGCTCCGCTACAGCAGTGCTCAAAATTTAACTTCCTATTAGTGAACACAGCAGTTTTGGAGACTCTCCATTCATGATTATCACAGATGTTACATTATAAATCTGTCTCCTTTATTCTTGACGTGGATTTGACATATTTAAAAGTAGTAACTTCTGTTATCAAAGCAAAGATTTTATGTTAACAGGACACAAAAAATAAAGGATTTTGGTAGATTAACAGGGTCAGTCAACTTCATGCATACTGTGTAGGGTCCTTTTTTTTTTCTTCTAGTGCACCATAAATTGTCATTGTAAAGATTTGATCTTGGCTGACAGATTTACTTCAAACTGACATATTATTGATACAACACAGGGGTTGATCTTCATCTGTAGTCTGTGAAATAATCATAAGAACAGCATGTTTTATATTCTTCTTGGATGATACATTTTGTTATTATGTAGATATCAGTTATGTAACAGTCCCCTGTGAGTTCCCTGACCCCGGGTCCATTTTAGTTGACAGATTAATCGTGATCGATCTGTTTTATTATCGATGTTGACTCTCAATCCTCAAGCCTCTTGCAATTGTTCCATCATCAGAAACAGAGGGTAAGGAAATGGCAATACTTGTAACCCCTGATGGTTTTACAATCCAGGTACATGAGAACATGACAGGAATAACAACCATGCATCCATCTATAGCATGAGTGGAAAAATAGAGTGATCCACCATCACTGTGTGTGTGTGTGTGTGTGTGTGTCCTATACAAAGGTTTTTCCTGTCTTGTCAGAAGTGATGTTACACATAAGAGATGCATGATGTAATATAGTTTGTAATTTGCATTAATTTCACTGACATACATTAGAAAGTAAAACATATATCTGTTTTAAATATTAGACACTGAAGGTCAGGCGGCTTTGAGAGTGATGCTGTTGAACGGTGGTAGGGCCGTTGAAATGAATTTTGAACACTAAAAAAAAATGGAAATACTAATTGTATGCTGGAACTACAATTCAAATACATTTTTTTAGAATTGTCTCCACTGTGTCTTTATAGCATTGCATCAGATTGGATTTTATGCCTAAGCTTAATTGTTACTTGGCGTGAAAGCTACCACCTGATGGCAATTTCCATAGACTGTAAAAATAATGCATGTAACAACCACGACATCACTCATTGGTTTGTGGACTCCTGTTTTGAAGCCTCAAGTTTGGTAATTTGGCTGGCACCATCTTGGGGTTTTTTATAGCACCAGAAGTGACCATATTTGAAGGAGAGGGTGGAGCTATGAAGAGGTGAGGGGTTGATCTGACTACGAAGCCAAGGATGCTATCAACAGGAAGCTGATCACTCTGTAAATCACTTTCATTTGTTTACATAATTTTGGATTTTGATTCTTGGTTGGACAAAACAGACAACTTGAGGGTGTCACTTTGGGCTCTGGGCAATTGTCACAACATTTTCCAGTATTTTCAGAACTGTCAGTGCAAGATTTGAGTATTACTATAGTGTAGTATTAGTGTGTTCACTGAGGAAAGGATCTAAATACTTCTTCCATCACTTTCCGAACTAACTAAATGACAGGTATGTTTTCAACTAACGTCATAGAATCAAAATGTTATTGACTCCTACATTTATTACTGTGTTCACAGCAGTGACATCTGTAATAGCTCATACTGGAAACAACAATATGATGATATAATTGAGATTCTTAATGAGAATCTTTAAATATATGAAATAGAGGTCTCTGTGTGGAGACTGGATGTTTAACTCATTAGCTTTCCTGTTTAGCAACACAAACCTCTGTGTTATAGTTTTGTTCATTCACCTTGATGTTAATAATTAGCCTCAATCCTCAAGCCAGCATTTATTCATCATGTAGAGACAAACTCCGGTCAAGGCCTCTGTGTACAGTACACCTGTACAAACCCTGATGGTTTTACCACATCATGTTCAGGAGAAGAAAGGCCATCAGTTTCTTCCTACTGTAAAATTTTGATTACATAATCAGAAAAAAACAGGAATTACCCAGAATATGATGTAAAATTATTAAAATATAAGATTTATGATTTATTCTGAGCTCTGGATTTGTTCTGGTCTGTGCACTGCCAGCTGTGAGCTTATTTATGTGACCTGCACACTCAGTAAACTGACTTCTACTCTCCAAGTTTTGTTTTATTGTTTTCTATAAATTAACTATCACACTAAGCAGCAATAACACAAGATTTGGGGGATAGGTGTGAGTTACATAACATAACTGAACAAAGCTTATAAATAGACAATATATGAGTCAATTCCAGAAAGTAGGCTTTTGGTAGCTTTACGCTTAGTTGTGGTTATGCAAGTGTAATAACCTTTATTTATGGGTGTTTGGGGTTTGTTTTGACGCTGAAGCACAGATGTACTGGTGTGCATCCAGCAGTGAAATTTATGGGCCTATCCTGTCACTGTCTGACAGTGTTTTGGTTCAGGAGAAGTGCCTGTCTGTTGGGGCACTGCTGTTTTCTACTGACAGGAGCGGTAAGACGTTAACCAGGGCTCAATGTGTCTCTGATTACACTGCAGCATGGTAATCTGCCCGGCAGATAGAGTCAACTTGTACCCAGCTGATTGCATCTTTGATTACCAAACAAACATGTGATTCTGCATTTACAACACTGCTTTAAGTGCCTAAATTACTGCCGGCTTGCAATAAATAAAACGTGGTCTTGCTGTTTTGTTTACTTTGAAACACATCTCAAGCTAGTGTCAGGGTACATTGTGTTACTGGAAAAAAACAACAGTGACATTTTAATTGTAAGTACGGGTTACTCTTTATGTTTCCACGGCCCCACGTCTCGCCCACAAACTTGAGGGCGTAGGTTTCAAAGAGTATAACATGAATAGGCTACAAGCTGTAGGTGGGTGACTTTAATCTATTGACTCAAGAAAACATAGCTTGGACATTTGACCTTGGGGAAAAAATCACTGCTGAGAACATACAAATTTTGATAGGTCCTTCATTTTAGCCAGGGTCTGAAATTAACAACCCCCATCCACCAAATGTAAATCAGTAAAATCTCGAGGCCATCTGCCACTTCGGCAGACAGAGAAATGGCAGAACAGAGAGACATGTTGTAACAGCTATATAAAAGAAACGCTATTGG
Organism: Epinephelus awoara; assembly: GCA_035609425.1. Classification (NCBI taxonomy): domain Eukaryota; kingdom Metazoa; phylum Chordata; class Actinopteri; order Perciformes; family Serranidae; genus Epinephelus; species Epinephelus awoara. The sequence continues at coordinate 32,930,125 of CM069299.1, read as the reverse complement.
CCGTAGAACCATTTCCGGCGTCATTGACGGTAGAAGTACACCAAATGAAGCTCAGTGTATGTTCAATCAGGAGACTTTCTTTATGCTATCCATTCACAATTCTCTCTCTATCCCACTCCCACCAGTTCCCCCAATCAGCTGGCTATAGGTGTTCCCTCTCCCAGTTAGCCAATCAAACTTTACCATGATCTCCTTCAGCGATACGTGTTGCTGCTGCCAAACTTTAAACCTGCTCTCTTATCTGCTCCTGTCAGCTGTCATTTTAGGCAGTCGTTGCCCCCTGCCACCCCATTTGCCTCCAGTCATCTTATCCATAGCCCAGGACAGGCTCATCAAAAGCCCACTGCTCTTCACATCCAGATCCTCAGCTCCCTCTTCATCTCATCTCATCAACACCATCACCACCACCAGTGTCTAGACTCCATAGGGTGGATCCCTAATCTACTACGTCTTTACCATCCTCCTGGAATCAATGGCATCACGTTTGGGTGTGATCGCCAAAGAATTTTCACATTTCTCATACTTATGTGCACATGTAAATAAATATTCTGGGATTTACCAGTGGTGGAGGATGTACTCAATCATTTACTTCAGTGAAAGTAGAGATACCACAGAGTAAAAAACAAAAAATTGTTACAACTTGTAAGTAGCACTGCTGCATTCAAATCTTACTCATTACTCACAATTAATAATATAAAGAGAATAATGATGAATAATATATTGAATATTAAATGACATCATTCTTTATTTCAAATGTCTAAATGACCTAATTGTTATTCCTTCATTTAGCTCATAGATTTCAAAACAGCAGATGAAATTTCTGAGAGGCAGATAAAAAAATACTTGCCTGCCACAGCGACAGGTAGTGTATAAAGTTAAATTAAGACGCTGAGGGTAACAGTCACCACTGCAGCTGCTGCCTGAGCATGACAGGTGTTCAGTTTCGCTTAAGCAAATTTGATATGGAACATTTGTAAAAAGCCAAAATGCAGTGCAGCCACCATTTTGTGGCAGGAGGCGAAATATCAGAACTTAATAAATTCAGCGTTTAGAGGTTAGATTCTCACTCCATTCATTCACTTCATTAGCCAGTTAAATCAGCCTGGGGAAGGTCTAAATTTTCAGACACAACCACCTGGGAGTTTTCCAGTGTAAACACAGTCTTCTCCTATTGACTATGGAGCTGCTCCACCAGACCAGTTGGGAATAATACGTCTCGGTTGCTCAGGGAGTGGAAACTTTTGTTCATTTTTCTTCTCAACTCTGTCCAGGATGTAAATTAGTAACTTTCCAGCCACAAGTCTGATGCTCTAACTTCCAGAATACCTCATTTGTAACACTTCATAGAATCAGACATCAGCTTAATTAAACTCTTAACTGACTCTTTAATGTAACATTTATAGTTTAATATCCCCATTAGAGGTTTTGTATGTTTAATTTTATCTGATCTGTTGGCCACAGTCAAGAGCAGAAGACTGTTTACGCTGGAAAGGTACTGAGTGAAAATTTGTGAAAGCAGACATGTTTTCAGCTTTTCTCGGTAAATATAGTTGGTAAAAGTACTATTTTAGAGTTCTAAAAAAAATATATATATAATTGTCAGTGCCTTGCTCCAGTGATTCAAAAATATTTTCGATTGGAAAAACTCTTGTGCAACGGTTCAAAATACCCATCTGTGTGGCAGCGTATCAAAAATCCAGTCCTGGTACCTGGTACTGGCTTTTTGAGAAATGTTGATATGCACTTGTTCACTCTGATGTCTGATCCAATCCAAAATGTTTTGATTTCCTCACTTCAGATTCAACAACAGCCAAGCAGCATCACACTCTGCTAACTGACGCCTCTTTCAAGTTTTGCAAGGGCTAATTTAAAACAACAGGATTCTTGATGACAGCTTTCCACAACACCACCATCTCTCTGTAGTTCAGACATCACTGCAGCAACGTGCGGAGGGCTGCACGTTCCAGCGTTAAATTGTATGAACAACTGGCTGACAAGATGAAAAAGCCAGACTGGGTTTAATTGGGACTTTACATCCCATGCTTTCAATTAAAACAGAGAATTACAATGTGTCAATACCGCAGCCTTGGGCCTTGATGCTTAACTGTTGCTCCCACTTCCTCCCTCATTTGGATCTCCCTGTCGCTCCATCCAGACGTCAACAGAACACACAGAGAAAACTGAAACCGCCTTTATCACAGTTTTCTTCTCCCGTGGAATTACATCTTGGCACTTTTGCAACCTCACAAAGTTGGACCACACCGTGTCGGGGCCGGAACGCCATATTTCAAGTCAAAACTTTGAAGGGTGAAACCTGCACTGAAGCATAAGACTACTGTGCTGGAAAACTGATCTCTCATTTAATGTTTTTTTCTTTCGCTTTTCTTTTTTCTGTTTGTGAAGGGGCCCTGTAAATCATGTCCTTTATACCTCCGGCCGGGGGTTCACCGCCTCACCGCAGGGTGGGAGGACAGCATGATGGGAAAAACATGATGGGATCTCACTTTAGTGGGTCAGAGAGAAGAAAAAGGGCAAAAGAGAATGAGGGGCTGTGAAGGAGGTGGGAGGAGCTGTCTCCACTGGATGAGAGTGGGAGACAGAGACAGCAGGGGGTGAAATATTGAAATATAGTAAGACAGAGGGAAAGAAATAAAGACAGAAGAATATGAAGACATAAAACTGAACTAACAGTAATAAAAATCAGACTCCCTATTTCAAAACATTTTTAAGCAACCGACAAGGTCAAAGCCCAATTCCATAAAGCGAACAAAAACAGAATTAAAAAATAATAAAAATATCTTAATACAGGATAGCTATAACCAACCAGTTCAGTTATCCATGTAAGAAAGGAGAAAACCTGCAGTTGCAGATATTTTGCAGATTTTTGGGAGACAATCCAATACACTTTCTTTAACAAGACTTTTTAATGAATTCACCCTTTACACAATATTTTGTCATTAGCCCTCCTGGAAGTTTAAGCGTCCTGACACATACAGTACTGACGGTCGGCTGTAAGTGAATGTTGGGGTGACATCGAGTGTCTCGCCCTACTTTTTATGATGTGTCCAGCACCACAAGCACTAGTCAAACCTTGTCTGCCTTCCCTCTATCAGCATGTTGAACTGGCAACACAGTGGAGCCTGTCGAAATCACTCTGATTGGTAGTTCAGCTCAGTGCACAAGAAGAGAAATGGACATGAGGAAAACAAACGACTAAAGCATTGGTTCCCAACTGGTGGGTCCAAAAGTGGGTCACAGGTCCATTCTGATTGGACTGAAAGTGACTTGCAAACATGTCCTTTTTGTAAAAAACACATTTTAAGTGTTGAAGTACACTGAATTTCGGACAGAGAGCTTTCATTTTGAAGTGCCATTTCCTACTGTAGAGTGAGTGACTAATGGACAGGTACTAAACAGACACAGCAAACTAGCTTGACGACATGGCCAAACGCAAGTATGACACTGAATATATTAAACTGTGTGGACCTTGAACTAATGACTAGAAGTCCAGCCACGGGGTCCAAAACTGCTGTACGGATGCTGAAGATAAAGAAATCTCTCACTAAGTAATCCACTCTCACCCACAGGAAACCATACTTAGGGATCATGTCTCTTAAATACCAAGACTTAAAGTAAATGTTGCCTCTTAACCTGTGATCATGCCTCATTAAAACCAAATGAGGGCTCCTTTTTAAAAGGGTCCATCAGAAAACATCCATGACTTATTTGGGGGCCCAGCAACTTTTGAAAGCTGCACCAGACAACGGTTTCATGTGAAGTACACCAGTCCTAAGGAATTTAGACAATAACAGAGAACAATGACGGTACAAGGCTTTTAAACCGTGAGGTGTGTCTCCCTTGGGGCACATAACAGAGTTAAAGAGGGGTACTTCAATTAAGATACTTCAAAATAGCGCTGACTGCTGCAACAATCACACACAAATTTGGTACAAATTTGGCCACTGGTACACTGAAACCGGGACCTGCTAATAGCTGATTCAGTGTACTTTTAATGGTGCCAATATGCAAAAAATGTAAAGAATGTTTCCTAAAAAATGACTCACTGAATCATGTCAATATTAAAGCCAGGTTGGTACTTATTACATCTGCATGGCCGTAAGGGTACGCTAGGTCAGTATGTAAATGTCATCATCAGCCCAAGTCTGCAAGGGAACCCTATGTGGGCGACCATGTGCAGCCCAAAATTTGTGACCATCTAGACTATAGGCATTGCAATCACACCTAATGCACATGCTCTGGTTACAAGATATAATTTTTCCTTCCACACTCCAATCCAGCTGGTGGCACATGCACCTCAAGCTGGTTTGCAAAGAAGAATATGTTTTTAGACTTTGAAAACTCCAGACTAACTTTACTTTATCAATATATCATATAATGTCTCAGTGGGCTTTACAGTCCCACACTAGCTCAGTTCCTGGCCCAGTTGAAGCTCTCTGAAGACAAAGAAAAAACAAAAAGTCTTAAAGCATAAGGAAAAATGGGCTAACTTGTAGCCTTTCTGCTCCAGTAGCCTATTTCCCAAAGTGAAATCTGGCAGAGATTATGACCACTCAAAGCTAAACGACAGTGATGGCTCACTCACCACCATCAGATCTTGTGCCTGTCTCCCCCATATGACCCCTCACTGCCATTTGGAGTTGCCCATGTGCAAATGTGCTTTGTGCAGCTTTTAAAGGCCTTTCTTCTGAAACTGAACAATGCAATCCAGGTGCCAACTGCTCAGCAAATCCTAATGACAGGCACAAGAAGGACTGAGAGGGAGCGAGAACAGCGGCCTCAGCAGCTGTGATTTCCTAAAGCTGAATTTATATGCGTTGTGTTTTAATACTCTGCGGTCATCTAATACCCTGGACCAGGGCTGTTCATCCATAATTCTCAGATATAAACCACTTTGGTCTCGACATCTAATATTTGCGTGTCTGACTGTGGTGGGTTTGATGATTGATGGCACAAAAATTCGGCAAAGTCAGTTACAATACCAGCAGTCTGCTTCTGTGGAGTCGAACAGTAGGACTCAGATAATGTATCATCGCAGGGTTCAGGCAGGTCAGACAGTTTACATGATCTAATTCCTGGACAATCAACATTAAAATAAGCCAATATCAAGCCCTAAATGTGTGAAACCGTCCGTATCTTTACAGTGGAAGTACAAACTATTCATTCAGCACTGACCAAAGAACCACAACAGTGACCACAGAAACATTAAACTAGCATAAACATGAGCAAAGCTCCAGCCAGAGTGAACCATGTGCTGCATAGATATACAACATCACCATCGGCCTGCTTTCTGCTCTGACCTGCAGCTTCCATTAGAGGACACACACACACAAATACACACACAATTTAGAAATGTGCAAATGAATACACATGCACACAGATTGCTCCCACACAGTGGAGGAAATTATTCCCGGAAATCAGGGGTGATTATTGCTCCAACAAGACCCCCGGGACACGCTGAGTGGAAGTTAGGGAAGAGGAACAGTGTGAAAAAGATTGAATGCTAAGACCAGGTGTGTGTGTGTGTGTGTGTGTGTGTGTGTGTGTGTGTTTTTATATAAGAAAATAAGAGGGACAGGGAGAAAGTGGCTGATGACTCATAACGGATGACATGTGACTGATGTGTTCTTTGTTTTATTTACTGTGTGAGCCTTTATGTGACTCACTGCATTTGTGTGTGAGTGTGTGTGTGTGTGTGTGTGTGTGTGTGTGTGTGTGTGTGTGTGTGTGTGTGTGTTTTAATGCACATGACTCATCCTCTTTTTGTGTCCACATGTGCGTGTCCGTTTATTAGTATTCCCAGATCCACTGTGGATAGTTGTGCTAGACCTCTTAAATGAAGCCAGTAAGTCAAAACCACAGCCTCACAGGCCCAATCCCTTTCCATATTTTTACCCCTATGCCTCATTTTGAGTGTCACCTTGCCCCCCATAACACAGCAATAAAATGGCTGTGGTTCAACAAATGTCCCCTTTGAAATGGAACAAACCCTCAAGACGGTTGATGACCCTGATACGTCATTGGTATGCTAGCGTTTATATAAACAGATGTGATGAGTGTTGCGAATAAGTCATTTTCTGCAGGGGTGATTTCTTACGTGAGCTACAGGCAGCCTTTTGTGGTTTTCAGGTCACTCACAATTTGTTCACAACTAAGTTTCATGCTATCAATAGATCAAACAAGTCATCAAATTAAAAAAAGCACTGCTTTATTACCAGGCAACTAGCAGTGCTCTTTAGGCTAACATTAGCAACCTATGCTACTGCCCCGCCAGTCTGCACTGATATTAGAGAAGCGTGAACAAGTGCAGCAACTTTGCTGCTGGACTTTAACTAAATTTGGGGTATTAGATGCTATCAAACAGGGGGAATGCAATATGGAAATATGTCAAAATGCAGGACTGTCATGCACAAATCAACAATAATGATGTAATGTTAGCTAGCTAGCCAGTGAGCTAACAAGACATTGGCCCAACAGCAATTTCTTTTGTCATGCTTGTTATAAAGAAAAGGACCATAATCCATTGATAAGACATTAAACTAAGATAATACAATGGTTATCTTTTTTTTTTAATCTTTATTAACAAAGGAAATACATTTGCCGGTTTCTTTTGTTGCCTGTAAAGCCATCTTGCCAATGGTTCCTCATATCATTCTGTCTAAAGTCTGCCTCCGTAAAATCCTCGAGACATCCTACCCTTTGACGTGAATGTGCAAAATGGAGGGTAAGGGCTAAGTCGTAGGGGCAAGGGGTGTATTGGGATTGGGCCAAAGTAATGAACCTGCTACGACAGGTATCCCACAGACTGAGGCTGTTGATGTCCATGCCCTGTTTGTCCGTTACCTTTTTCACACAGAACAGCTAAACAAGCACTGTTGGCAGCTTTCTCACCTTTATATGTCCCAATTATATTTTAGTGTCAGAATCCTCTTGAAGAAAAATCTGACATCTGACAGTCTAATAGTAAAGGAATACTTCATCTATTTTCAATCAGCTTTGTATAACAATGTGGACAATCTGTGTAAATGAACTGCACTCCATCTAACCAGTATGGTAAAACTAGTTGGTACTGACTGAATATGAATCAAGATTATGTTACTGCACTGCCTATTTCAAGCCTGAAATGTTTTCAGAAACATATCTTAGTGCCCCATTTAGCTGTAATAGTGAGTTTGTAAACAGGAAGTGGGCACCATGTTGTTTCCTGTATAGTGGAAACAGAGTCTGCTGGATTTGCTGGTCCAGTGGGGCGCTGTGCATTCTGGTAGTTGTAGGTTTTCCACCTCTTGAGCAAAAGCGAATGCCACAGTCCTTTATTTCTGTTTTCTCTGGTCATAAGGTATCAATTTCCAAAGTATTTGCTTCTTTCTACTGCATGAACATGCATCCTTGTTATGAAAATAGTATCTTTACAGCACTGAAATCCTTCTTTAAGGTTAAATCATGTCTTTAAACTCTTCATAAAGGGTGTATCCCATCAGGCCGCTACCAGTCAGTGGTCCTCACAGCATGTTAAAAATGGGTATGCGTGTGTGTCATGCACACGATTTGACCTCTTTCGTGTCCACGCATTTGATCATCAGCATTTCCAGATCCACTGTGGTCAGATGTGCTAAACCTCTTAAACGAGGCCAAAGAGTCAAAACAATGACCTCATTCTGTCACCATAGCAACGCTGGCCATGACTGCAACAACAACATACGAAGGTATTTTGTTTACAGGCTTTGCGGTCCATTGGGTTGACATATGCTGGCCCCTCTGCGGCCTTCAGCATCTTGACATTCATCCGGTCACTGAAATCAATGTGTTCAGTCTTACCTCCAGTTTCTGTTAGAAAGTTCAATGATGTTACTTGGCAACGAGGTCGATTGCAGCTTGAAAATCAGTTTTTGGATAATTCTTAGCAATGAAAGTTTGTGCCTGCATATAAAAAGGATTGCATCTGTTTCACAACCTTTATTGATATGAAACACTGGTGAGGTTAGTGGGTGCAGCCAAGGGCAAGTATTGTACTGGCTGATTCAACTCTTGAATTATGTAAGACGGACCATGTGCAGCACTCTACGAAACCAACATTTGCACAGACTTTCCTTCTGCTAAAGGTCATGTCCAATACAGACAGTTGGATCAGATAGTATTGGCTCTGAACGTTCCAGTGACAACATACAACAAACCGCAGGGAATGGAGGTTACTCAGGACACTTCACAATGTTTCACCAAATCAGCTCGCTAACACTGATCAGACCTTCCTTAACATTTAACTGATGAAGGCACAATCTGTGACCCAGATGTAAACTAAATCTCAACTCAACACCAAAGTTTAAAACACAGGACTGGAAGCTGCTCCCCAAACTCACAGAGCTTTCAATAAACTGACAACATCCAGACAGATTTTTTTACATCAGAGATGAATGAAGCAGAAATATAATTTAGTTTAAGTTATAATAGGATTTCAGTTCTCACTGATCTGACTGTGGTGAAGGCAAGGGGGTTTTAATAATACAGATCCCACATTAGTGTTGGAAATAACACCTGTTTAGACAACTGGGAGCAACAAACCTGCCTTTAGCAGCTACTTTGCGACTGTGTCAGAAATGCAGCAGAAGTGGGAGGCAGTAACTTGCAGCTCCTCGTCTAACAGCTCAATGTGTTCCTTCCCACTGTAGCAAAACTGTAAATTAGCTGACAATGATCACGTCTTGTTTTGTAGACTCCACAGTAATCTTGTGACAAAAAACATGAAGAATGGGATTTGATATAATACAAATCTTCAAAATTACAGGTTGATCGGATGGGAAAAACAAGGCATTCTATTAGATGAAATAATCTCAAGGGTGTTATCGACTCCAGTTCTTCAGCTAGAGTCAATGCATGTTGGTCTGTTAGATAACCTGTGCATGAAATATAAATATATGAGATTATTTCGGTTGAAGACATGATGTCTCGTTTTTCTTACCATGGTTGTCTGCACCATTTTAAGACCTCCTGGATCTTGTTTTTTTGTTTTTGTTTTAAGAATTAAAAAAATTCTAACACACAAAATCGTTGTTTTATTATAATCAACTGTCTTGTTTGTACTTTATTGTTTATTAAAGTAAATGTGTAATTTATTTGTTCAAAAATATTATAGCTATGGACTACAGCACCATGGCATCATTGCCTAAAATTTGTTTTTTGTGTGTCGTACTGTACAGGATAGCTATGTATCTATTTTTTATGTTTAAATACCATGCTGTACGTACTGATATTTTGTAAATTAAATTTTTATCTCATCCTTTACAGATTTAATCTGTCCACACATCATCATTATTACCTGTGAAGCATATAGTGTGACCACAGTACTCCCACCATCCCAGCACAATATGTACCCACATCCTCAACTCCCACTGCAGCTGCAGCAGACACGTGCCAGGCTCACCTCTTTAGCTAGAGGCCCTTGTGGTGTTTCCTGACCTATATTCTCTTGGACTCTCCCCTCCCGGGAGTTTTACAGCTTCCTCCTAAACAGCATATACGACTGGTCGTTTTCCTACACAAACATACTGCCGTCTCAGACCGGTTCAAACGTGTTGCTTGGTTACGTACGTTTTGAGTCATATGCTGAAAACATAAAGCAAAAATAGGCCATCCTTTCTTCACCTGTTTATTGGCACAGACACAGAAGTGGCGATAGTTAGGGTATTGTTTAAAAATGATGACACTGCTACCGTTATCACTGCCAATAGAGTACTTAATTTCTATCTTTTTTTTTTTCTATCTCAGTTAATACACATCAAGTGAATGGAAGCATTCAGTTGTGTAAAATGCCATCAGCATGTAGTGTAGCCAAACTTTCGAACATTTTAGTGGCATCTCGGCACGCTGAACCGCCAACTCTGTAAATCACTGCGCACAACTTCACCACAGACTGTATGGGCTGCTGCGGTAGTAGGCCAATCACACGTTGCATTAAATTGAAGAACGCTTTTTTAGATCTGGGTATAAATAAAGAGAGAATGCAGTTATTGTTTTGACTGGTTGGACTGTTTCAATACTACTTAGTGCTGGGTTATTTTCTGTCAATACCTTCAAGGTATTGAGAACCGATACCTAACCCTGGCGTTAATGCAATGACACAAGCTATCAGTAAATGTGTTTGAGAGAGTCTGTCACATCTGTTTCTGGATCAACAACAATTCTAAAACAATGAAAGGTAAAAAAAAAAAAGAAAGGGCAGAAAACTGTATTTAAGTGTGACTTCAGTGTATAGATTCAATATTCTCACACATTCAGGCAGTAAGCTATCAAATATTTCTATATTCAGGCTGCAGAATGGCAATGAAGATATACTGTGAGGGAAATTAGATAAAATAAATATGGACTTGCAGATGAAGTAGCGCTGGACGATATGGCAAAAGATATCATTACTATAATTTTCCCCCATTGATCAATATCAATGTTTATCACAATTTGATGATGCTGCAAGTTTGAGGTATCCTGATAATGTCTGACACCTGAAGAAACCAAATGATATTCCAGCTTCCCAAGGCACTCGTCGTAAAGTTGGGGCAGAGCAGTTTGAGAAAAATATTTACTGCCTGGGAGCTTGTACCTGCAGTCTCACACTTTAAAATCTTGAACCCGTCTTTCTCCACGGTGCTCATGGGCATCATGTCTTTGGCTAGAACATATGACACTACATTTGTTATGTCTTTGCTCCTTTTCGTTAACTTCTCATACGGGGTTACGGCGGCAAGAGAAAACATCTGGATAACACTTAAGACACAGAACAGTGTGAAGGTCCACATAGGTGGCAAAGTTAACTCGTAATGGGAACATAACACCAAAAGGGTAAATGGAATGATTCCTAAAGATGTAAAGCCATCAAGTTCATATTCTCAAATATTTTACACTATTGCCAGCCCTGCTAGCGCTGCCCACAGCAGCAGAAGTGCTCGGCCGTTGAACACTTGTCGGTGGACTTAATGCAGCTTTGGCCCAGATTTTCATGCTCTCAGTGTAGTCGCTGGGATGCCACCTTTTCAGGTGATGAAAAAGATATGTTTTGTTTCCCGTCTTTGTGCATTGTCAGTAAGTAGTAGCCAAACCACTGCAAGTAGCTAAACCACTTCCAAATTACTGACGTTGTGTAACCTTTTTATCCACAATTTCGTCAGTTTTTGAGGTTAACACAAGCTCTTCTTCAGCTCCACCGATGCTTTGCCGCTCACTTCCACTCATTTTCCCCGCTTCTCGTTATGTCCACGCTACTTTCAATTCCTCCTCACCTCGGCACAAACTTTGCCGTGAAAAATGGACGTGAACAATGACGCGCAGCTGTCTGTTAACTTCTGCTGTATGACACACTGATTAAGTCGAAATGGCAGAAAACTCCTTAAATTTGCTCAAAATAATGTAAAGTTGAGTCCTTGAGTGGAGACTGTTGTGTCTACTGCCAGGTCTACCTATCTAAACACCATTCAGATACCTGATACTATTACAACTTCTCAGGATAACTTAATTGATCCCCATGGGACAATTCATCAAGTCAAAGGTTGAGGGTCAACAGAGCAAGACGAGAAGTTGGCTGGAATTCAAGGTCTTGATTCAGGACATTGCAGCAGTGTGGATGTCTGCAGGAAAATAAAGGGTAGAGTTTCTACTGAATATGGCATCTTGCTGCCTTTAAAGGTGCGATAATATAATTATGCATGTTGGAATTCAGTTATAATGCAACATGTACATGTTGTACCTGTGAATGCTCCTCATGAATGAAGCCAGCAGTAAAACAGCAAAGCCACCCACTCATAGCTCATGCTTCCTCTTCTCTCATTCTACTACCCTCGATGAAACCGAATACAGTACAGCACTGTTCATTGTGCGCAAGGTATGAGGGCGGTGATGAGTTAACTTTCCCTTTTCAAATGCCACTGACTGAAAGCAGACTGGACTCTGAAGTCTGATGAATCAACCCTGGAAATTGAGAGGGGCTGATTGAGCTCAACGAGTCTGTCTGTGTGTGTCTGTCTTAGTTTGTGTTTGTAAGAAACGTGACCATGTGGAAATCATTAGATGTGGGCTTATTCAGCATGCTGGCACATATTTATTTTTGCACGTGAGTGTGTGGATTGTTGTCTGCCACCTCCAGGTTCAGTAAGTCAAGCACCGCACCCCCGACCTCGACACACATCACAAACCCAATATAACCTGGCTGAAAGATTAAAGGCACAGAACACAGGATCCGGGAGGAAACAGCAGCTGTTATCATGGCTGCCTGTAGGTGTGGTAGTCACACATCACACACTGTAAAACGTTCTGAGAGACACTGCATCGTCTGTTCATGTCCAGTCTTAACCAGAGTTTTCCACCACAAACACTTCATGTTTGTAGCGATGTTTGTTTACAGTCCTTCTTGTGTTTATTTGTAGAGTTTATTTGTGAGGACTGCTGGAAATTACAGCTCAAAAGATGATAACCTGTTGATTATGCATCACTGTGGTTACAATTTGATTATATAAAAGTGAGGTTTTTAAATTTTGTTGTGGTTACAGTTGTACAAGGTAAGGACTTTTTGTAGAGACACACCTTAGTCAGCAGCTGAATCAAAGCCTTTGTGATGCAAGAAATGATCAAAGTCTCATTCATGTTCTCATGATATCCAACTTAACTCATTATCCAACTTTTGATTTCCCAATTTAGTTTATGAATGCAGCACTATTTGGGAACCAAGTGTCGAATTTCTAATGCTGGGAGTTAGAGAGGAGGTTTTCAAATAATGTGTTCTTGCAGCTGCGGTTAGATGTAAAGCAATTAGTTGAGTAATATATCAACAGACATGTACCAGCAACTAGATTTGCTTGTTCCAGCTTCCCCAATCTGTGTTTTTTGCAGCTTTTCTGTGTTTTATGTAATGTAAGTTGAGAATCTTTGGATTTGTACTATTGGTTGGACAAAATAAGCAATTTTGAGATGTTACTTAAGGCCCTGGGAGACTTTAAAAGGCATTTTTTGTTATTATTATTATTATTGGTTAATCAGAAAGATAAACAGCACATCAGTCAATGAGGAAAATAATACCTAATCAGAGCTGTAACTGCATCACAGTGTGAAGCTGTGTAATTTTACGAGCTTGACTAAATGAAGTAAATTACTGACGGGATGGTGGGAAATGTAAAATTCTGTGGTGCAGTTTGGAAAATGTTTAAGTGCACACAACTTGCAAGTCAGTGGAATAAATCACTTATTGGGTACTACAAGAATCCAAGTTCACTACACACCTGGAAAAAAAGCAACTTGCCATACCTCGGCAAAGTGCCATCAAACACATTGTATCTTTGTGTCTTAATGCCTCTTAATCCTCGATATTTTTTTAGATGACGCTTCGCCTCGCCTGACTTTACGAGGCCCTGAAAAACACATCAAAGGAGTTATGCAAATTGACTGTGACACAGGCAATATAACCTCCCACATGAGTTAAAAAGCAGCACTGGGATTGGATTTAGCAGCTCAGCTACAATTCAAAAACCTGACCAGCAGACATTTAGAGAATTCTAGAAATACATTATTAGCCTCATTAGTCACATTTGTATATACAGAGACCTACAGCATCACACTGTGAAATGACACTCTACCCGCAGAGCAGCACAGGACCCCTGGCAGTGCATACAGAACTGCTGAACACATTAGTCAGTTAATAGGCTACTTAAAACGAGTAGGAGAGAGAGGAGGAGGAGGAGAGTGGAGGAGGAAGAGCCAAAGTCAAAGGGCATGAAGGGGGCAGGGAAGTCACTGACAAGCAGATAGAAAGTATTGAAAGAGAAGTTGAAGAGGGGAGTGGAGCGGGAGGGGGAAGGAGGGGGAAGTGGGAGAGGAGGGAGAGGGGTGAACCTCCTGGAAGACATAAATAGGCGAAAGAGGACTTGGAGGCTTGCAGTCACTCCTCTCGACAGCCACATCCATCGCTCTCCTCTCCTCTTCTCCTCACCTGCAGCCCTCCTCTCCACTCATCTGCTGCAGCCTTCCATTCATCTGGAACCCTGAGCTACACCAGTGAGTAGTTTCTGCACCACATCCTCATCCTGTCGCCACATCACAGCACAGAGATCCTTAAGTTAATGTCAGCTGTACTATAGAGGGAAACTAAGTTGCACGTATAATTACTGGCAATTATTTCTGCAACTGGGGAATTTTTACGCAATTTTATTTAAGTGAAAACAAATGCAGACAGAGCAAGCCAACAAATGACAACCAAGTGTGGATGTTACTGATTATATATGCATGCAATGTGTTATATTTTGGAGCAATCAGTGTTGCAATGAAATGCCCAAAATCAAAATGACTACTAGATCAAGAGCAAAACTTCTTGCGGATAGCAAGTCTACAGATTTAAGTACTTGCACTGAGCAAAATTTATACATTAAGTGGTCTGCTTGATTGAGCAATAAACTGAAACTGCATATCACTCCATGTGCATGCTGTTCATGTGTATACCTCTTAGAAGCAAAGATGTGCTTCATTTAAAATGAATGCATGACACACAGGGAAGCACTTAGCTCAATGACTCTTCATTAATCACTCATATTCACAGAGGAGTTTTTAAAATGCACTGTAAAAAGAAAAGGACTTGAGAGAGAACACCCAAACTAGTCAGGAGTCACTGAAAGAGTTCAGTGAGGTTGCAGGATGAGTGCCATGTAGCTGCTGAGGATGATATGATGAAAGCTCGGAAAAGTCAGCTGGCACATCTGTATTCTTTGAGGCAGGAATGCGGAGCTCACCAGGCTGTAACTATGGCAACGACAAAAACCAAACTTTCACCATTTGCATCAAAAGTAATGCAAGATCTCCCCCTGCCAATCCGACACAGCTTAATTTGGTTTACAAGTCTAAACAGTGGAAAAACAGCAGAGATGGTTTAAGTGAGAAATCTTTCCCTCTGACTCACATGGCCCACTTATTAAACTCGACGCTGATGCTGCAGCCAGACGCTTTGCCCTTTCGCCAATTGTCCTTGTCAGTCTTGTCAAAATCAATGAGACAAATGATAAGTAACTGTAAATCAGTCTGTTGTAAAGCCTTTAAGGTGTACAGGGACAAAGAGAATGTGTGCAAAAAGAGTGACGAAATCCTTTTTGGCAAAACAAAATTAGTTGAATCCTTAGAAAAAAGACCTTCGTGGTAACAGCTGATAAAAGGGTGGTGTTGCAACAGCAGAGCAGAGAGCATTAAAAAGTTTGTAGTACTTGTGCACATTTGCAGCTGGATGACTCAGCTTGACAGAAATATAACCACTGACTTTTCTCTTGTCTTTGTCCACCCTCGCCTCCTTCAGGTCCTTCATCCAACCTCTAATCAGCCCTCACTATCATGGACACCACAAGGAAAATGCTCTCCATCTGTGAGGCACTCTACCACCTTATCGTCATGATGCTGACACTGGGCCAAGGAGTTCATTGCATGCCTGTTCCTACTGACGTCCCCATGTGCACAGCCCCAGACACTGCCCAGTACAGGCTAACGTTCTCCGGCAAGTGGACCCAGGCAGCTTTCCCTAAACAGTATCCTGTCTACCGCCCCCCTGCACAGTGGTCAAACCTCATTGGTAAGCGCACAGCAAGCCAGTGTCCAACTGGTGGTCACAGTATTGGCAGCAGATGTGGGAAAGTAAACTAATTGCATGAGTAACAGTAGCAAAACTATATACAGAGATATATATCATAAATACAAAGTTTTTTTGAAAGAAGAAAATATATTAACAGATGTTTCTTCCCATTAAATGTCACTGATCCTCTCAATACTTCACCTAATATACTGCAAAATATTAAGTGATACAACGTGATTAATATCGACAAACAAGAAACGACAACCTTCTTTTTACGTCCTTTTGCAGAGCGGTATATATAAACTGACTAATACAGTTAATCTGATGACTGCAGGCTATTACCTGTTCCAACAGCTGACTTCCTTTTCCCCTACTCCCTGCTTGTAGGGGTGACCCACAGCTCTGACTACCACATGTGGCAGCGTAATGAGTTTGCCAGCAACGGAGTGAGGGAGTTTGCTGAGAAAGGCGAGGCCTGGACGCTCATGAAGGAAGTTGAGGCGGCCGGCGAACGCATCCAGAGCGTTTATGGGGTCCTCTCCGCTCCCGCTGTTATGGGAGGTACAGGCCAGACGAACACTGAGTTCGAGGTCTTCGCCAGGCACTCCTATGTAAGTCTCTCAACACCTGGTTCCCCTCAGTCTGGGGCAGTGCATTAAGTGTGTTAAAGGTCTTTTTCTGATGGGTGAACATGTTTAACAGTGTGGTGAGATGCTTCCCTTGCCTAGGTCAGACAGATTAAGGATTTCTAAAAAATGTTGGTAATCATAGCACTCCCAAGACCAAGGATAGCTTTTATCTTATCTTCGTAAGTAGATTTAGTCATCATTCTTATCAAGTTTAATGATATTTTACTGCCCATACACACAGCTCTACAATTGAGTACACAGATTATGCAGATTTCCAGTTTGACTGTGTTATAAACAGATTATTTAGAAGTGAAATTCAAAGTTTTTGTAAGACTTTTTGCCCCAACTATCTGCTGTAAACATCCATTGCATTCTGCAAAATTCCAAATTGGTACAACTTTGACCTCCACAAACCAATATAATGGACATTTTGGGTGTATTCACTCCTGCTCAACTCCCAAATCAGTGTTTTACATAGCTCAGCAGTGTGCCTACCCCTGTGAACTCTGTTGTTAAGTTATTTCCACTGAGGTTGTTACATAATCCCAACATAACAATGTGACTAACAATCACCAGAACCCTAAAACTAAGACCACGTTGTAAACTCACCAAAATTACCTAACATTTTCAAGGAAAACGTTTAACACCACAATAAAACCAGCTCCAGGCTGTTTTTTCCATAATGCTTCACCCTAAAGAGGACTTCCCAAATTTACCAAGCCTAATTTATGCCTCTTCAAATTATGTAAAACCTTGCAGGAGTTCGCCATTAAACTTCCATCTGATGAGTCTCTGGGTAGGTCATAAAGTTCGAGGACACATCTCCCCAAACACAATGTTAGGCTTGGACACAAGACGAGACAGAAAGAGGGAGTCCAAAGTGTGGTTTGGAGGTGAGAGAAAAGGAAAACAGGCCAGTTGGAGACAGAAGATGCTCACCAATACAAAACGAACTGTACTCTTGTACTTATGTAACACCACATGTGTAGGGAGGCGGGTGAGTTATTGGATTACGTATGGTGCTGAACACTACAAGTTTGAAAATGAAAAAGAATCTGGACATGTGGAGTTAGAAAGAAGTGAGCTTACCAGACCTCTGTAGCATCTTGGCTTCAGGCTGATGGCTCCAAGCTACATTAGCAGTTACTAGCGTAACACACATAAATCTTTATCTGAGGTTTCAGCTGTTGATTTGCATTGTGGGTGATGTAAGCACCAGGAATGAATGGAATAGAGAAAGGCCGTAGAGAGGCAAAGTCCCTACCCTTACGATGTCCCCGATTGGACCTCATTTTCATATGTGGGGTAGTTAATGTTGAGAGACAAATCATTTTTTGATCCCATTTGAATTGAGCCATACACATATGATTTAAAAGATCATTTTGCAAGACTAAAAAGTCACAGATTATTGTAGTATAATTTGGCATTGTGTGAAACTGCTCAGTGAACTACATCTCTCTCTGCACGATATCTGTCACTAATAGCAGCTAGCGAGGTAACTTACCTATGTTCCACACACAAATGTGACATTATCTTATGACATGACACTTATGCAATTTTTGTAGTCTTTCTAATTAGGTATTTTCATAGTCTTATACTTTAACGGTATTACAACAAACTTTCTCTGACCGCTGCCCTCAACTTCATTTTGAGCCGTACAACCCCTTTGCAACTAGCATTAGCCCTGCTATCGGTGCTAACTGAGGTCAGAGTGATGACACAGTTAACAATGGGGTTTTGCAGCTCAAAAGTGGGTTGCTTAATCACTGGAGCAACCTGGGGGAGACAGGAAGGTGGGCATAATGTTTCCACAATAGCGCTGATAGGACGGCATTACTAGGAATAATCGCCAAATGAGCGGCAGCGCTACCTAGTTCCCACCAGACCAGGTGGTGCACACTGCAGTAAACTGCAGGGTGTCCAAATCAACCAAACATATTCTCTGCAGTTAACCAGTTATTAGCCATATTAACCACTGACATCCCTAATTTCAACTCAGAGCAGAATAACCCACCCCTATCTTTGTGACTTTAACCCACTGCCCAACTGACACGACCTTAGGTTAAAGAGTTATCAACTGACAACCACTGAGAGCAAATGATATATAATGTCCTAAAACAACCATTTTCCATTCTCTTTCCCACCCATGCCTCTCTCCTTATCTCCTTAACTCTCACTCTGGCCCACCTCCTTTCTCTCTCTCTATGCTCTATCTTCCACCCCACGCTCTGCTTCCTTCTCTCTATCTGCAGTTGTCGTTTATCGTGCGTCTCGTTCCAAGCCCAGATTGGTTTGTGGGTGTGGAGAGCATTGACCTGTGCGACGGGGACCACTGGAAAGAGAATGTGTCGCTGGACCTTTTCCCGTATGACGCAGGAACCGACAGCGGGTTCACCTTCTCTTCGCCAAACTTTGAGACCATCCCACAGGATAAAATCACACAGGTGGGTCGGACTGAGCCAAGTGCAGCATCCATCAATCTAAAGCCAAAAACCACTGATTGTAAAAACAGGGACATGAACCCAACATTGCTTGATAAGACCAGCACATTGTTTTATACCACTTTTTATGTGTAAAGAAGCCGCCATATTGTTGAAATTTTGTCAACTGTGTTGTTCCTTCCTAGATGAGCTCTTAGTACCCTAAATACTGAACACAAGATTATCTTATTTGCCAAAAATCCTGTATTCCTTTAGCATTAACAACAGGACGATGCTATAAACTTTTATTCTTGTCCATTTCCCCTCCATAGATCACTTCTTCCTCACCTAGCCACCCCGCTAACTCCTTTTACTACCCCCGCCTGAAGCATTTGCCGCCCATCGCCAAGGTAATGCTAACCAAAGTAAAGAAGACCAATCAGATCATCAGCCTGCCTGTCGAGCCCACCCAATCCAACCAACTGCCAACAGGGAACGAGATCGAGGACACACTCATAAGTAAGTCTGAAGATCATAATTACTCAAAGATCATCAATGCAAATTTTGCACTAGCTGAATCTTGGTATGTTGACGAGCAAGACTACCTTTAAAAGGATGGTTTGGATCTTTTGAAGTGGGATTGTATAAGGTCAGTGTCTGACCTATAGTAGATGGCAGTTGGCACACCTTCAGTTTGGAGAAGCAGGCAGAAAGACCTACACAGAAACTAAGCAATGTACTGCTGTGGAGAGGTCAGCAACAAAATGTGTTTTAGCCACCTACAAAAATCTGTATTAGTTCAAGTTTATGCTATATGTAGACTATTTTATTTTAACGTTGCCATCATACAGGCTCCACTGGCCAAAACAGTAACTGTAACTTGCAGAACACGGGAGTTCCTGGTCTACCTCTGCCTCGATCAGTTAGTTTTTTTGTGTTGATGTGCGACTTTGGCATTTAAAAGGGTTAGTTTGGATTCACTAAAGTCACACAATAACACAAACTTACCAATTGATCCAGGCAGCGGAAGACCAGCAACTCCAGTGTTCATCAAGCTAAATGACTGTCTTTGTCAATGGAATCTGGTGGCTTTGACGAGAACATAAATGGGGCATTGAGGCCGTTACCAGCTTCCCGGTCAGAGACAGCCGTTAGCATTGAGGTCAAGTGGTGAAAGTATTCTCAGTATAGCGTACACTTAAACTGATATTATTTTTTGGTGAAACTTTTTTAGGGTGAATAAAATGCATTTTGCTGCTGCCCCCATCTGTAGGTGTACATTGCTTGGCTTCTGTGTTAGTATTCCTACCCACATCTCCATAATGGGGGCGTGCAGACTGCCATTTAAAGTAGGTACTACACAGACAATGCACTTCATACAACCCTATTTTAAAAGATCTGAGCTTTCCACATGAATTCCAGGCCAGAACGTCGAATAGCAAAATATGACTATTTTACAGGTTTGAGATAAAATCAGATATCTAATACTTGCATATATACATAGCCAGCACAATATAATCAACGTGATTGCATCACCATTCCTGTCCTTATCTGCCTCTCTCCATTGCAATCCCACTGATCGAACAATATACACATTTAAAAGAAAATAAAGTGCATAGGCTCTAAATTGTGCAAAAGACCAGATGAAGGATTTCACACAATGCTAGGAGCTTGGGTCTTAAGACTTCTGCTGACTCCAGTGAAAGCATTTGGGAACCATTACAGGCCACACACAAGCTCAATTACTTTCAACTTGAAACAAGAGAAGCCAAGTGAACATAGGGCATCAGAAAATGCCAGGGGCACATCTGGCATCCAGTGGAAAACTCTAAAGGCGAGAAAGTGAGAAAGTTAAACAGCATTTTAAGAAAACTATACATAGAAACTGTACAGCAACGTTTGGGTCGTGACCCAAAATAGGATGCAGACACGTATATTTTAAGAAGTCCTAGATCCATAGGGTGAAGCTGGATTTACTTATGCTGGTTCCCAGACTGTTAACATTTAGGACTCCCTGTTGTAGAGATTAGTGGTAACAGTAAAAAAGAAAAACAAAAAGGCCCAACTGCAAGTAAGAATAGGAAGGCAGCTTGGAAAAATAAAGATGAAGAGTGTGTCAAACTAGAAGTAAAGCCAACAATGCAGTACTCAAACAACCTGCCTGTGTGACTGATGCTCTCCAAGGAGGGGGAAAATAACCTTTTATAAAAACACAATTTACCACAGAAAGTCTTAACAGATGACTTGACCAGGGAAGAGTTTTGGGGGCAGGGATAAAGAAACAGATAGTGTGTCAGCCTGGCAATAGAGCTGACAGCGCAGCCGTCAGATTCAGTGTTCAGGGTGACTGTAAATGTTTGAGTCAGCATCACAGACTACAAGTCCGTTCCCCTGGCTACACATCAACAAACAACAGAGAGGGGCCAGGAATCTGTTGGGGTTTCCTGCCTTGATCCCAATGCTCCATCCTACCCCTGGCTGTTCATCCTTACCTCCCCCCATCTTTTTAATGCCTTGAGACACAACTTTCATTACAGATTAGAAGTCACCTGCTCTGGATTGTATGTGAAATACAAAAAAAGATAAATCACATTTGCCTCTTACAGCACTGTACCACCTCATCCTTCCCTCTGTCCATAATGGACACACAATGTGAAGGGAGATATGACTTCCATCCTTCCATCTGACCGTCCATCCATGTAGCTTCCGTGCCGCTTCCCATCCTTCTGCTTTACTCTTTAACCGACAACTAAGTCTGTGATACGAATCAGCTGTACGCAAGGTTGGCTGAGGTAGTCCGGCAAGTTCACCATGTTGAAGACAGGGATACCCCTGTCACTGTAATTAATTATCGACTTTTATTATCAAGGTCATGTGTGTATATCGAATGATACTGCGCAATTGTTTACATCGGAATGTTGCCAACATGATGCCGGAATAAACAGCAGTGTTTTCACGACCATCAAGACTTGGATGCAGCCCCTGTGCTGAGAGACAGCTGAGACATATATAGCTAGTCATTTCTGGTTAAATTTAAAGTTCATCCTCTCTTTGCAAGGGTGTACTTGCATTATTATGCTATTATCGTTCTATGAATGGCATAAAATGCTCTTAAAATGACAATATCATGTTATTATTATTTCTGGGACGACATAACATCCAATAAAACTATTTATCCAGAAAAGCCAAGGAGAATGAAATCAAGCAAGAAATAAGATGAGATGACAGATGAGCTCCCTTTCCCTGTAATACTGTACTGCTGAGGTGCCTTTTAGCAAGGCTCTAAATCTCTTTCTGCTGCAGCTGACTCATTAGGCGGTAGCACTGTTTACTGTGAGGCTAAACTGATGAAAAGCAAGCACAGTCAGCACAAACTCACTCAATAAATGAAGGTTAAAAAAATTCTGTCATAATTATACTCCAGCAGCGCGACCACTGCCAAGAATTTATAACAAGCTGTGGGTTCATAAAGAGCTGCACACACAGCATGCCACCATTGCTTCTAGTTCCTATTCATTATTTTATTCACTTTTTTACAGTTTTAAAAGGGTTAAAGAGCAGTCATTTCCCATATTATGACTTATCCCTCCCCTTTCCATTCTAACCTATAAAAGGAAACTCACAAATTATAACCATTTGCCAATTACAAACAGACAAGCAACAACTGTGCAAATTCACAAACTAACCCTTAATATCAATGTGATTATAATCCTCTCCTCTCTCTGCAGATACCCCTCTGGACTGTGAGGTGTCAGTGTGGTCTCCTTGGGGCTTGTGCAAAGGCAAATGCGGAGACTCAGGCGTGCAGCACCGCACACGCTACATCATAATGCACTCAGCCAACAATGGATTAGCCTGCCCCCTGCTGGAGGAAGAGAGGAAGTGCTTCCCCGACAACTGTTTATGACTAGGCCAGGAGAGGAGGGAGAAGAAAGAGCGCAAGGAGAGGAGGGAGAAGAAAGAGAGGAAGTCCAGGAAAGGGAGGAAAGGACGAAGGCGGAGAAACAACAACAAGAGGTCTGCGGTGTATTCACATGAGGCATAAATATGATGACTCCCTTATTTCCTCCCTGGCTACACCGTCCGTCTGAGGAGATGACTGATGTACTGTTTGATTATCTGGGTGTTTAACTACAGAGGAAATCTCATCCTCAAGTCACATTGATAAATCTGACAGCACGAGTGAGGTGTAGTTTGGCAAACAGCTATTAGACACCGGCTCAGTTTTGGCAGATTATCAAAATTGTCTGGGGAATAGAACAATGCTGTTTTAAACACAGCCTTTAAATGAAATAAAACTGGAATATAAACATTTGTTTGCTCAGTGGATTAAAACTCCCCGCAGCTTTCGTAAAGCAGATTTACAAATAAATCCAAAGAAATGATACTTAAGATCTAAAGTCCCTACATTCACAAAATGCTTAACAGAAGATGAAAATAATGTAAGCTGTGGCACAGGGGAAAACATGATGCCTCAATTGTTCCATCGGCAGAAGTGAAGTAGTACATGCAAAAAAGCGAGTCAGACATAGATATTAATAAAAGGTCCTCCCCGCATTTTAAACATAATGTGTACACATTGTGTTTGCTCTCCTAAAGACAAAGAATATATTTATTGACAGGATTTTGACCTGTAGTGTACAGTATATCAAATCAGAAAGTAATAAGTTGTATGCCTTTATGTTATTGAGATATTAGTACAGTTTTGTTTGTTTTTTGTAAAAAAAAAAAAAAAAGCTAAAAATGTACAAAAATGTATGTCTTCTGTATGGTCAATAAAGTGTAAATACATCTTATGATCTTGTGACCTTATTGATAAGTGGTTATTTAAAAAAAAAAGAGACTGGAGGAAGATACTACATCAACAATCGTGAGTTAAATTGTTTTCCATGATATAGATTCAAATCTGTCTTCAGTGCCTATGCTAAGTGCAATTTCACCTTCAAATCTGAACCACACATCTGGGCTCCCGAGGTCGTATTACTGAGGCCGGGGCTTGAGGATCAAATTGAGTGTAGAGAGAATTGTTTATTTGAACTGGATGACCTGAGTTCAAGCCCCGGTGTTGGCTAAGATTCACGCTGATGAAGTGTCGGTGATAAAACTGATGAATGTGCTCACGAACTATTTAAAACAGTTCACCAAATGTTGATTTAGTTCACAAGGTCTAGAAGTTCGCAGAGCGCACTTCACGCTGTGATGTCCAGTGCAGCACATCCCACTATAAAGCAGGGGTACCATTTAATAGGCAGAACAGACACCAGTTACACGTAAAGTGACCTCTTTTTCTTGGAAGGATGATGACAACACAATTTGAAACAGAATGAGAAAAAAACCCAACAGTGAACGATATTGGCGTAAATATGTAAAACAGATAAAATTACCTGAGTGCCCCCCCCCTCCCTCCCTTTCCACCAAGCAACATAGAAAGCATACTGTGGATGACAGATTGAACAGCAATAAGAACTGAACATCTGGTGAATGAGGGAGCTCCTTGGAAAATTACTGTGACAGAGAAACAGGAGCAGATCCAGTTTCTGGCTTTCCTTAGTAGTTTCATCCGCTAAGTCAGACAGAGGTAAGTGTGAAGTACACGCCAAGTATACAGTGCTAAATGATGAAGAGTACATTAAGCTATGTATGCATGACCAATGATTTTATTGCTATGCCAACTAGGTTTCTAGGATTTTGTTTCGGTATGCTCAGGATACATGAAAAAGTGAAAATGAGCATATTTTCTGCTACTCAGAAATGTTTAAAATACAGAAAACAACAAGATCAATACTCTTGTCACAGGAAAACACAACTTAAAATGTTTTGAAAATGGCAGAAGGAAATATTGTATGAACTGACTCAGTGGTAAGAAGCACTATTTGGTTCACAGTGAATTGCAGACTCTTCAATGATAGTACAAAATGTTTCAAATAAACTACAGAGAGACACGATATAAATCCACTGCAGTTTAAGACTGAATCTACCATTCTTAAGCCAGCTGTATCAAACGTATTGATTTAGTATTCACACTTTCTGTAAAACTACTGACGTGTGGGAGGAGAAGGAAATGTGATTCTTTGCTTACTTGAGGAATAACAACTTTTGCAGATGCTGAACATGAGAAGGCTTGATTCTGTGCGTGGAGGCGGGTGGGGGGGGTTACTTTATAAGTGACCTCATCTAAGGTTAGCACATGGCAGCTATTGTATGTAATGGTTTGGAGTACAATTTCCACTCAATTTCCAAAGACGTTTGAACTCTTTCATACTGTAGTAACAGACACAGTGACACTGGTAATCATTACTGCCTAAGAGGTTAAAAGGTGAACACCATATTTTACGAAAAGAAGTAAGAAATAAGTCAGTAAACCAGATGAGAAGTGCATTTATCTAATTTATCAAGATTAACCATCGATCATTCCACTACAGTTTGGTGTGCTCGTACATATTCTTACCCAGGAGGGGCAACCAAAGCGGATAAACACTTTTGTCGATATGTTCTTCTTGCATCTTGTTGATAGCTAGTGATCTGTCCTTTAGAGCACAGTTCTGCATCTATCACTTTAGATTCAGTGTGTTAAATGGAGAGTAGGCACTTGGCCCCGCAGTGAAAATAAGTCTACTGCAGCATCAAAATTGAGCATAGCATTAGTTCAAGCAGGACATGATGTCAAGCTCAGCTCACATCCCAGCTACATCAGCTGATCTCAAACAGCCCAATCAACTGATGGAGCAGCTGACTGATGGAAGGGAGTCAGCTAATAGATCACATGATTTCTTTCTATGCAACCAATTTGCAAATCTCAATCTGGGCGCCCTACTTAAACTGCTCTGGCCTGCCTACTGTTGCTGCTTCCTCTGCAAGCCGCTTTGAATCCCGCCTCCACCCCAGCTCCTCCTTTTTATGTTGTATCTGACTTATCAATGTCATTTCTGTTTGTCATTGATGCTGCTCTGTTCTGTTCCTGGGAGTTCTTTGCTGCTGCTCTCTCTGCCTTAGGCTTTCCTCGTTTGCACGTGGAAGGGCAGAGAGGTGTGCTCTCTGGCTTATGCTTTCCACATAGGCGTGTGAGAGAGGCTTTCTGCATAGGGCCGTGGAAAGGAGAGAGGCCCTAGACCAGAGCCATACCGCCAAAAATAATACTGCAAATGGAAACAAAGATTTCTTGGACTAAAGTGTTCCTGACTGAACAGGAACGTTAAAGTTAAAGTTTACATCCATGTCAGTCTAGACTCATATGTAGCGATTACAGTAAACAGTGCAAATATGGATGTTGCCACACACGTCTTCAACATGCCAGCACAGAAGATCAATACAGTCATCACAGTTTCAAGGTAAATGTTACCAATGTAGTTCCCAACTAAATGTCTCCCCTTTTGTTCCTGAGTTGTTGAATGATGTCCAAAAAGTGTTTTTGCAAAACATTATGATGTCACAGTCAAGTTGACCTTTGACTTTTTGGATATAAAATGTCATTATTTCATCCTACTAGACATTTTCGTCAAATTCTGTCATTATTTATGTATGAATTCTTAAGTTAATGCCAAAAATGTGTTTTGTGAGGTTACAGCAACCTTGACCTTGACCACTAAATTCTAATCAGTTCATCTTTTGGACCAACTAGAGGTTTGTGCTAAATTTGAGCAAATTCCTTCAATGCATTCTCCAGATATCGCTTTCGCAAGAATAGGACGGACAGGCGGACAGACAAATCGAAAACATGGTGCCTCGAGCCACAGCTGTCGCCAGCTCACAGTCATAAGAAGTCTACCACAATAGTATCATCAACATGTTTAATTCCATGTCCCAAAGCACTAACATTATTATGCTAACTGGTAGATATTTTCTGTGTAATTACAAAAGAAAGTATCTTCCAAGCACACTGTTGGATTATCTGTGTCTGCAGCAAGTGGTCAGTCTTAGTCAATCATTATTCTTAGCAACTTTGCTATTGGCTCCCAGTTCAACCAGTCACAAAATGACCAGAATGTCTTGTCACACAAAGCAGCACCTGTTAGTTTCTCACACCCAAACTGTCTCCCTCACAGCCATCTACTTTAAATATAGGCTACAGGGCATGGGTGTTCAGCTATAGTTGATGAAAAATACCTCAATCTCGAGTTGGAATTTGCAGATCTACAAAAAACAACAACACGTCAACTGGAACTACAGGCCAAAACTTTGGTCACTGTCAATTGTATTGAAATTTAATAACTCATTGTTAACGGAAAATGGGTTTGCGAGGCACTGCCTTTCTGCTCCAGTGTTACCTGATGTTGGCAGCAGCCATGTATTTTGATCTCGGAGAACAGGAGGAAAAATGCATCATAGAGGAGATTCCTGAAGACATGCTGGTCAACGGTGAGTCCTGGAGAGGGGAATATTCCTCCTGAGTGTCGTTTACAATCTCAACAGAGGTAATGAATGTGGAATTAGATTTGGAAAACTGTATCATAAATTGCCACGTGATTGCTGAATTACACAGTAATGTAATATGTACCTCCAGGATTGTGTGTCTCTTATTTCAGTGAGTGCAAAAGCCATTTATGACTTCCAAACTGCCCATTAAGTTAAAGTCTTTGTGAATACTGATTTGCTCTGTGCCTCAACAACCACATACAGCCATTAAAGTAGAAAACATTGTGCACTTGGCTGACATTTGTTTTGAAGTAAAATACTTAATTATGTATAAACACTGAATATTATCAATTTTAATAAATCCCAAAATAAAATGCAGAGCTTATGCTCGTTTTAACTCTTATCAAAAATGTTACAAGCTTGATGATGACCTTGAATGCTACTGCCAGTGAATGTGTATGTGAATGCACTCATGTGAGACTTACGTTCAGGTTACTTCTTGTTGGAGCCTTGGGATTTGAAGGCGCTCTCCCACTCCCCTCACCTCGGCGTCACTGTGACAGTCAGAGACCCAAACCATGAGGTACTGCACTCACAGGAGAGGTTTATCACCAAGCCAGGTTCACTAAAACATGTGCTTGCTGGTTTCCCCATTCAAACCAAACCCAAACAAAGATGAAATGCATTTAACACAGCGTTACTGAAGATCAGTGCTGCACAGTTTGATCCATGAGATTGGATCTCTGTTATTGTACAAGAACATCAGCCTCACATCTCAAGCATAGCTTTTAGTAAAAGCACTGGTACCACAGAGTAGACATACATGATTACAAGTTGATGTCCTGGATTCAAAATCTGACTTTAATAAAAGTATATAAGTCTATAGGCTATAGTATTATATTACTGGACTATTTTTTATTGATACATTAACACGGAAACAGTACTTAATTGATTTAAATGTTTTATATACTTTTGGGTAGTTAAAGCTACAACATCACCATATTTTAAATGCTGATCATGTTTTGTTTGCAAAATCATAATCTGAAGACTGTACAGTTGTCAAATAAATAAAGTGGAGTAAAAAGTACAAAAATTCCCTCTGAAATGTAGTAGAGTATAAAGAAGCACAAAATGAAAATGCTGAAGTTAAGTACAAGAACGTCAAAATTGTGTTTATAAGTATTGAGTAAATGTAATTAGAGTAGCGACTTTCCACGACTGCTTTTTCCCAGCTGATGTGGTCCCAATATAAAACACAATCCTTCATTTTCATTTAAAATTCTTCTTGGAATTTTCTACAGTGGCTAGAATTTCTGGACTTTAGTGAGAGAATCTATCAGTTACACCTGATTCATTTTCACATAATAACCCATCACTTTCTGGTTCTTGGCACTCGACTGACCAAAAAGAGCTAAAAGTAACAGAATCACTTTTTCATTTTGTTGACCAAGAACTGGAGAAACGTTGGCCTAACAGTGTCTTTCTTATCCTCTAGGTTTTGATGTCCAAACGCTATGGTAAATTTGCCAAATTCACCTTCACAGCTCACACCTCCGGTCAGCACTTCCTCTGCTTCCAAACCAACTCCACAAGGTTTTCTGTCTTTGCTGGACAGAAGCTGGTGAGACCTACGGACACAAACAGAGAGTTAATTTTGAGAAAGAAGGGAAAGTGCAGAAACACATACAGTACTAAAATATTATATTGAACACTCAGTCAAGTCTGTAAATTGTATTATCTTTAAATGACCCTCAACTGCTGTAATGTGCTGCACAGAAGCTACATTTGGATGTTCAGATGGGAGAGCACGCCATTGACCCTAACAAAGACAAGGCCAAAGAAAACTTGGAGACTTTGGAGAACAGCCTCAGCCACCTCATAGATCAAATGATGTACATCACCAGGCAGCAGGAGTACCAGAGGGTAAGTAAGGATCTTATTGTCCTGTCTGCTAACAAAACATGATATGACAGTATATGTGAGTCAATCGCACAACAGGGAGCTCAGAGGAAAAGGCAGGAGCGGTGTGCTACCTGATGTATATGGGAATGATACAAAGCTAGTTTACACAGAGTGTGAGTCACCACAATTTACTGCTGTAATCATGCAGGCCTGCACTGAATTCAGCCATACTGTATGGCATGGTGTCTTCCTCTGTTACAAATTATAAAGATTTTTCCAGATTTTTTTTCTTCAGCTTTTACATTTTCCTCTCATTCAGGAGAAAGAGGAGGTGTTTCGTCAGATCAGTGAGGACACCAACAGTAAAGTGCTCTGGTGGGCTGTGGTGCAGACCTCTGTGCTGCTGTCCGTTGGTTTCTGGCAGATTAAACGACTCAAAGACTTCTTCATCGCCAAGAAGCTGGTCTGAGGATGACCTATAGCCTGATGACCTTGAACCATGTCCCACCTATACTTGTGTATATAACGTTACTACAACAAGTATATCTGATGCATGAAAACACTTAAAACCTAAAAGCGTTCTTCTCCGATTGCAGCTGGTGACATGGGTTTAGCTTATAAGGTTAAAAACTATGTAAGTTATGGATAAAATGATGAAATTGTGTGGGTCTGAGACGGTTTAAAAGGTTACGTAGATGACTATGTCAAACCTACAGTAACTTTTTCTTTTTCTTGTCCTCCTCATTGTTGTTTTTCACCTCTGCGGCCCTTAAAACTGGACTACATGGCTAAAGCAAATATGTACAACATGTAAAAAACAACACAGGATATTCAATAATAAAAGCCATTTGAAGAAGAATTATTTTGTGATTATTTCCCTTTTTTAAACAATAAGCAAAATGAAATAAACTGCTAATTTTATGCATAACTTACTTCATGTTCACGTATTAAGCTAACACTACTACCTTAGAGGACTCAATAAGACAGGTATGTATTATAGCTAGCTAGCTGTGTAACGGCAACATAGCTAACGTTAGCTTTAAAAACTGTTAGATGCTAGTAACGATAAATATTAAGGAAATAATTAATATAGCAAAACTGACAGTTACTTTAGACGATTAGTCAACAGACAAACGCCTGTGTTTCAGTAACGTTGCTTAGTTTTAACATAAATTAAGGTAACTTACATTACTAGGTCCTGACGTTACTTTCAGCACTCGTTTCTCCCAGAGCCGTTACGTACAGGTATGCAGATTAGCTAGCTAGCTAGCGAAGTATCGGTAACGTAGCTAGCGTTGACGTTACCAAACTGACGTCCTTAGATGCGAAGTAATTAATAAAGCTAGGCAGGCCGTTACTTTACATTATTAGTCAACAGAAAAACGCTTGTGTTTTGTTAACTTAGTTTTGACACTGATTAAAAATAATTTACAAGACTAGCTCTGAACGTTACTCTTCAGCACTCGGTACTCACAGAGCCGTTATTTAAGCTAGCTAGCTAAAAGTTAGCATCTAGCCTCACTTGCAGCGGGATGACTCAGGTAACGTAATTCAACGTTACATGTACTTAACGTTACTGTAAGGAGGTGTAAGCTTTTGTATGAACTTGACTTAACAAAATAACAATGTTACAGAAAGTGGCTTAAACCCCAAATTAACGTGACAACTGTAGTAACTTAACACTTGGCTAAATTCGTTTATGCTAACTCCTAACTTAGCAACAACGGGTTAGCAAAGACAGTTAACGTTAGCTTAAGGTTAACATTATGACCTTATTCCCTTGCAGGTCTTTAAATGTCTTACTGGATCTGCTGCAACTCCTGCTTCCTTTCGCCCAGCGCTGACAGAAAGCTAGCTGTCACCACCTGTGGCCATGTCATCTGCAGTGTCTGTTTTCAGAAAGGTAGACACGGATTAATGCTGCTAACTGACAGTCCACTCAATCACTGTTGGGTTTGTTTGCATGTGTTCAGCACCATAGCTTCACTTGAGTTGTACCATGCAGGTGAAAGTGTGATTAAACAGGGACATCTGTTGGATTGAGAGTGTTATTGCAGAGCTTATGACCCAGTTTTACACCAAGTGTATTCAAACCAGGAGCTCCTAACTAAACCTTTCCATGCATAAGACACAAAACCCCCGTTACATAAGCTATCCCTGAGAAAGACACATTTGAGACAGTGGTAATTATCACACTGGATCTGATATTGGCCGTTATGTAACAGCAGGGGGAATGAAATCTCTGATCCAGTCATGCTCTGTTAGCGGGTGCTTCTCATATCCTCAAATGAAATAAGAGTGAAATTACACCATTCAACATTGGCTATGTGATTTCTTGAAGTACTCCTGCAGGTCCCTTTGCCCCACTTTGGGAGCCTCTTATCATATTCACAAGCCACGGGCCTGTTCCTGATGGGTCTAATCTCAACCTCAAGAGTTTGATCATGTTTTAATTCGCTCTGGCTTCCTGGGTTAGACCAAGGGATTACACTTAATTAATTTTGGGTCTCGGGCGAAAGCACTTTTGAGACTCCCTTTTGTTCAGCTCTTGTATTGGGCTTAGATTCTACATGCCCTCTGTTCAATGTGAGCCTCGCTGCAACTTAACTGCAACTTTTCTTTCAGGCAAACCAGGCAAGTGTTTAATATGCAGTGCCAAATGCCAAGTATCACCTCTCTCCGACCAAGTAAGCATATTACTCCTCATTAAATGGCATCCTCAGGTGCCTGTGGGGGATAACACCAGGCTTTGTAATTGTAGACACAGACTGATATGATTTAAGAGTCCTATTGTCATTAGAGTCACGTCAAACATCTTTGTTTCAGAGCAGCTCAGAGGTCAAGGCCCTGTTTTCGGACATCAACGTTGTTGCAACCAAACACTTCACGGAAATCAGCAAAGTTTGGTCATTTTCTATCTCATCATAAAATATTATGAACTGTTTTGTTACTTGTTCTTATATCAGTTCAGAATTTAAGTCTGCCTCAGTCAGTGCAAGATGGTTTGAGGTATTTGTTAGTGCAGACATCACATAGCACTGAGTCCCTTCTTTTTTCAGGTTATAATGTTCCAGGCAAGACATCAAAAGAGACTGTTGACTTACTACCAGCAAAGGGTGAGAGACATCTGTGTTGCTGCAGTGGATGTTTGTTGTTGCGTGTGTTTCTTTGAGAGTTTGCTTTTCTTCATTTGGCAGCTAATGGACTTTATTTTTAAAATTTTACTATGTAGAAAATCAGTGTGACATATTTTAAACTGCCAGCCATGAAGGAAGTTTGATTTAATTTGCTTCCTGTTTTATTTGCTGCTTGCTAAAATAGATAAAAACACTACTTGCAGCATGATATAGTCACACCTGCATCACCAATCATTTTATCAATTACAGAATGGGAAACTCGAGGAGGCATTTCTCAAGATGAAGCAAGAAATGCAGCAGATGGCAAAGTAAATTAAACCGTAATGCATCATTCATATTCCTAAACTGCAGTTTATGAAAAGTTAAGTGCCTTTCTTCTATGTTTATTTTCTATTTGTTTTCCGGTAAAGGAAGCTGAATGAACAGAGCAACTACATCACTAAGCTGGAAAACTCTCTTCAGCATCAGAGGTACAGCATAGAGTAGATTCTTACTAAAGATAATCATGTTAGATGCATGCTGATGTTCTGATAGCAGCATATTAAAATAACCCAAGTAACCCATCTTAAAAACTGAACTATAGTATCACTCGTGTTACAATTTTATCCTTAAATATATATAACTCTATTCAAAATGTTTGCTAATGCTTTTATTTTTGCTGGCAGGTTTTTCTACTTTAACAGCCACTTTGCTCCACAAATGAGACTATCCTGAAAAATATGTTTTATTTTCCAAAATATTTTTCTGATGGTTCATAGTGATTTCTCATCTTCTCAGACTCCTTTTTTTTAATACAGAATCTAAACATTAAATATCACATGTCGTTCTGGATCAGTGATCATAATGCTCATGAAATAAAAGACTAAAATCAGGCTAAATGTGGATCTATGGAGTAAACTTTGAGTTTGGCAGCAGGACAGTATGTGAAGTTATTCCCAACCAGGTGGCTGTTACTCCTCACCTCTCACTAGGTGTCACTCCTGGCACATCTACTCCTGGACAGTTAGAACTACAACCAACACTGAATTTGTTAAGGGTCAGTTTTTAGTTTGGTTGTTTGTAAAGGCCTGAAAAGATTTAAAACACATTTTTAAAATTGTATTTCAGTGTGAGTTCTGCATTAAACATTGGCCACTATCTGAAGATTAATTTCAACAAATATTAACAGCCCTCAGTGTACAGCAGTGTATAGAGCTATACATAATTTACCTGTAATTGAAGTGGTTTTAAAATAACGTTAAACACAAACTAAATGTAGAAATACTGAAAGACAAATCTCAAATTCTTATAAAAGATTATTTAAAATAAATTATTTATAGATATTTTAACTATTTGTAGTTTCTGGGGTTTTTTTCCTACTACTCTATACTGGTTGTATATACCTCGTGTGTCATTTATTCTTTTTTGTTTTGCAATTATTTTACTTTGACTTCTCTATCTGTACTTTCTGCGTTCTTTGTGTTGCTGCAACACCCGAATTCCCCCCTTGGAGATTGATAAAGGCTTATCTTATCTTGTCTGGCTTGAGTGCAGTTTGAAAGAAGAGTCCTCACCCATTCTCTCATTGTAGGATTCACTCTGACACCTATGTTAGAAGCAGCTGTGTCTGTTTATTTAAAACTCATTAACTTTCTTTATGACTTTTTTGTCTCAGTGCCAAAGTTTCATCAGTGCCTCAGATGAGCCACAGTTCCCATACTCCACATGGGCATAAATCAGGTAAACTGCAATCTCATCATTTTGTTTTATATGCTGATCAAAGCAGGGCTGTAGTCAAAAACATGAAATTGGAGCCAAAGACAAGTCCAAGTCTGACTGTCTGTCTGTTCATAGTAAGAGTCAAATGTGATATAACTTCAGTCAGTAAATATAGTCCTTTGGATTGAG
Organism: Epinephelus awoara; assembly: GCA_035609425.1. Taxonomy (NCBI): domain Eukaryota; kingdom Metazoa; phylum Chordata; class Actinopteri; order Perciformes; family Serranidae; genus Epinephelus; species Epinephelus awoara. The sequence goes on along the minus strand of CM069299.1, from coordinate 32,896,200 downwards.
AAAACAATGAAATGTGATAGGACAAAGACGCAAAGTAATTGTGCCAAAATGTTGCACTATTTCCTAAAATTCTAACTCCAACCAAAGACTGTGGAAGGCAACATAAGGGGGCCAAGACAGAGACAAGTGTGAGATAGTAGAAAAAGTATTGTGAGACCAGACTCACAACTGGGTACTAGTAATACAAAAAGATTACATCCCCAAAATAGTATAAATTTAACATTCAAGATGGTTCCGTTTCATACGGCTGACCAATAAAGACTACTCTTTGTTGCATAACACATTTTTTACTAAAGTTTTTTCAGAAACATTAGTAAGAAATCACACAGCCAAGCAGGATGGGCTAGTGGCTTTAAAAAAAACACACAAAATAACTGACTGACCATAAAACTGGCTCATGTCTTGTCTCTGTGGTTAAATCACTGAACCATGTATTTTATACATTCCCTGCATGACCGCTAATGTCTCATCATCATAAATAGTGTACTGTGGTTGTTAATGTTGTGTTTCCTGTTTGGTGTCAGTCCTACAGATCCCCTATAACTCCCCCGTGTCCTTCTCCAGACACTCCTCAACCACTAATATGTGAGTATCCCTAACTGTTCCCAGTGTCTCTGAATAGCTTTACCTTCCTTTTATGTTCATCTTTGATTTGCACTCTCTTTACCTCATCTCTGTCTATGTTTCTTCTCACTCTGTCCTTCATTACGTCTCCCCATACGAACGAGAGAGAGGGGGAATGTCGAAGGTATTTCACAGTGCAAACAAGCTATATCCTGGGTTCAGCCCCCATGTCTTATGTTAGCTTTAGCTGCTGTATAGCTTTGCCCTGCCCTGCGGTTATCTACACACACACACCTGAATAAGCTAAGCTTTGCTTGGGTTTAGTCAAGATTCCCTATTGGGTTTCCGAGACACCGCTGACACAGGATTGATTGTCTGCTTGAGTTTTAATAGCGCAAATGTTGTTTTATCCACTGAGACTTTTGGTTCTTCTACTGTGCGAGTAGATGATGGACAGCGGATATTAACCCCAGTGCTGTGTTACCGCCTCGCCTGCAAGGTCAAAAAGTAAACTGATGATTTGAGAGGAACTGTAATAATAAAAAGACATTTTAATTAAGAGAGCTTTTCAAAATATTCAGACTTTAGTGACTGGATCGAATTAAAAATCTGACTAGGTCTTGCAAAGAAGCACCAAGCCTTTCAATATTTCTCACGTTTTGGACAAATACATATGCTTTTAGTGAAATAATCTTTAAAACAAACATGTGTAACATACAATATTGAATAAACAACTATGTTAAATGAGTATTTTTTCCTTGAAACCAATGAATATATAAGATAATTCGACTTTTTCTGTTTAGAAGATTTTTTGAATAATTGATTTAAAGAAAAAACCATTGACATGAGGTGCATTATTAAGAATTTGTAAAGTAAAAATCAATGTAAAAGAATGGAATTATCTCACTCTAATGTAATAATATTTCAATCATAAACTTATTTCACATTAACTTTAATTATTCACTGTCAATTCTGAGGGGAATATGGTTTTGCATCCTTCTTAAAAACCAGTATTTCACAAAGTGAACATCTGCCTTTCTGATGAAACGATTAATGTTGCTGTTACATAGACGTCTGGCTTCTTATAAAGAAGTTTGTGCAGCACTGTGGTGCTCAGCCAACTGAACCCAACTCGACTAATGAAGCGTGCCCTCATGTCTTGCAGCGCTGAAAACATGGACGTGGATGAAAGGACTCTGTTCAGGAAAGTAAGTGTCATAACGTTACCTGCAGTAAACTTCCCTCTCTGCTATACAGTTTGTGTACTGAAACGTATGAGCTCTGTCAAGATCATACAGCATCCTGACATTTGCTTTAAGACTTTAGTGCATGAAGAATAAAAGTATTGAAAAACAAGCAAATAAAAAGGGATGATTTATGATGTTCCCCTCTGTGTGTATCTGTGTTCCAGCCCAACACTGTCCCCAGAATGTCGTTAATCAGTCCTCCACAAGATGGACGGATGGGTATGTGCTCTGCAGAGGAACTGAAGAACTGTTGTCCGTGTAGAATTTAGCTCTTAAACTATGATCTGCTTTGGTGATTTCTCTGTGGCATTAAAGGGACAGTTCACGCTTAAATCAAAAATACATATTTTACCTCTTACCTGTAGTGCTGTCTATCTAGATCATTTTTGTTTGAGTCGCAGATGGATGGAGATATCATCCATATAGATGTCTGTCTTCTCTCTCGTATAATGAAACTAGACGGCACTCAACTTGTGGTATGAAAGCGCCAAAAAAGCACATTTAAAAAACTCAACTGCAACGTCTCTTTACAGAAATCATTACCTGGTTACTCAGGATAATCCACAGACCTTGTTGTGAGCAGTTTCATGTAGGAGCTATTTTCTTTCTACTGACCTACACCTGCCGACCCTGTAACTGTGCAAAAGGAGGCGTACTGCTAGCTCACCTAGCACCACTGAGCTAGCTAATGTTACAACTCAGCCGAGGAACTGGATTATCTTGAGTAACCAGGTCACGATTTCTTCAAAGAGACATTGCTGTTGAGTTTTTCAAATGTGTTTTTTTGGCGCTTTGAGCACCAGAAGCCGAATGCCATCTAGTTCTATTAAATTGGAGAGAAGGCAGACATCTCTATGGCTGATATCTCCAACACTTGGCAACTCACACCAAAACTATCTACACTGATAAGTAGCACTACAGGTAAGAGGAGAAATATATATGTTTGATTTTGGGGTGAACTATTCCTTTAAGGCATTAAGACACTCTTCCTCTCTCACTCTGTGTAAGCATGGCACTAAAGACACTTCACACATGTTATGCTACATGGGTTTGACACAATAAGTCTCTCTGCCAAACGTCAACATCTAAAGTTGCATATTCAGAAACACTGATACAGAAATAACTGCACTATAATCTTCTGCCATCATGTAGCCTTGTTTGTGGGTTATAGACTCCACGGTTGACCACCCACAGTGATTAAACCCATACAGATGTTGGCTGTTGTTATGTTTAGGATAACACCTACTGAGTCTGTCTCTTTGATTATGTCATTAAGTCCTTTAAAGGAATTGACCTCCATTGTGGCAGATAAATTATGTGACTGTCAGGATTGTCTTGATCCTCACTAAACCTGTGTGAGTGTTTGGTTAAGAAAATATTGTATTGAAGGAAATCACAATATTTGCCTGGCAGCAGCAGATTTATTGGGCTATTCAAAATGCTTAACTGACTATTAAATTAATTGTTAGTCCTAGATAAGGATGACACGTGCCATTTATAACAGAGCTCTCTGTGGCAGGGGGTTGTGTCGACGCTGTCAGTGTTTTGCTCTGTTGGGTAGCAACATCTAAGTCTGTGTGTGTAAACTGTGAGGTACTAATCACTCCTGAAGATGAATCACCCCTTTATCTTGTCGTCCTGGAGGATTCTCTAAGTGAAACTTGCGGTGTGTGATGGAAGAGGGGACGCATAAGCCCATAATGAGCCACAAGTTTCTCAGACATTTTAAAAATCATTAGGAGCCATTACATCTGTACAGTATGACCTACGTTAGGGATTAACATTTCTTCTCTCTGGTGTTGTGTTCAGGCACCGTCCTTAACAGATCGTCCAAACAGAACATGATGGCCAACCATTCAGCTCGCTCAGCTACTGTCAGGTGACTCATTTCAGTCATTAAAGGCATCATGATGGAATCTGAAAAGTACAGATTAATGATTTTACATATCTTTACTTTGACAAGCTAAACTATTTCATCTTTGTGTTTATACTGTAAACGAAGTGTTTAACTTTTTATGATTATTTAAATTTAAACATGAAGCGTACATTAACTCCTCTCCTCTCCTCTCCTCTCCTCTCCTCTCCTCTCCTCTCTTCTCCTCTCCTCGTTTCATCTGTTCCTCCTTGTTTCCTGTCCTTTTCTAATTTCTCCTCCTTTCCTCTCCTTTTGTCATCTCTTCTCCTCTCCTTGTTTCGTCTCATTTCCTCTCCTCTCCTTGTCTTCTGCGGTCCCTCTCTTAATTCCTCATCCTTTCCTCTGCTCTCTTTGTCTCCTCTCCTCTTCTCTCCTCTCCTTGTTTCCTCTGCTTATCTCTTTTCCATCCCTATCCTTGTTATGGCTCATTTTCTAATTTATCCTCCTTTCCTCTCCCTGCCTTGCTTCCTCTCTTTTTTTCATCCCTTCTCCGCTCCTTTCCTTGTTTCATCTCCTTTCCTCTGCTCTCCTTGTCTCCTCTCCTCTCCTTGTGTCCTCTCCTATTCTCTTGTTTCCTCTGCTTATCTCTTTTCCATTCCTCTCCTTGTTATGTCTCCTTTTCTAATGTCTCATCCTTTCCTCTCCTCTCCTGGCTTCCTCTCCTTGAGTCATCTCTTCTCCTCTCCTCTCCTTGTTTCTTCTCCTCTCTCCTTGTTTTGTCTCCTTTCCTCTCCTCTCCTCCCTCTCGTAATTTCTCATCCTCTCCTTTGCTCTCCTCTCCTTTCCGCGTTCATCTCTTTTCCATTCCTCTTCTTGTTTTGTCTCCTTTTCTAATCTCTCCTCCTCTCCTCTTCTTTCCTTGCTTTTGCTCCTTGATTAATCTCTTCCTCTCCTCTCCTTGTCTTCTCTCCTCCCTCTCCCAATTTCTCAACCTTTCCTGTCCTGTCCTGTCCTTGTGTTATCTCCTAACTCTTCTCTCCTCATTCCTCATGTTTCCTCTCCTCTCCTTGTTCCCTCCCTTCTTCTTGTCTCATCTCTGTCCTCTCCTACTCGCTCTTATCATCTTCTCCCCTCCCATCTCCTCTCCTCTCCTCAGTCGTTTCCAAGGATCTCCGCTGACCCCTGATGTGTCATACAGCCAGACGTCTGCATGGAAGTCTCCCATCTTCAAACCCTCCTTCAGATGCTCCATGTCCTCCCTGGTCTGCCCTCCTCCTTAACAAACACACATTTACAAACTGTCATGAAGCTTTTAGAGAAACTACACCTGGCCACTGACGTGTACACACAGGTATTTATGTCTCTCACAGCCTATGAAGAGTCACCAAAGAGTTGTGTGTTGTGTTTTAATGTCCCCTTAAAGTTATGTGACCTGTTTATACTGTAGATTGATGACTGAACTCACATTCTGTGTTGTTAAATTGTCTTACGATCAATTAAAGTGATGAAATAATGACCTGATTTTTGTTGCTTTACGTGGCTTTATGAGGTCACAGGTCATGTTATCCCGTAGAGTTAGAGCTGTTTAGCCGTGTTGTTCTGTAAAGTGAATTACTTTCACTAATCCAGCACAGAGACCTACAGGCCTCAACCCACAGAGCCTCTCGCCGAAGGCACAATTTGACGTCACGCTCACTCTGCCGCACCAGCACCTGTTCAGTTTACAATGATAAACTGGGATTATGTTCACGAAAAAATGCGCACGTACAAGACAAGACTTCAAGGTTGACAGACAAATGCTGCAGTGACATCAGGAGAGCCCTTCAGGCAGCGATGTAGCTAACTGCCCTCGACAATAGCCTCCGCACTCCCGGCCTGCTGCGTGTAACTTCAGTAACATGACTCGTGATTTCACCCTCCAAGTCTTGTTACAAAAGAGCTGCAAGTGAAGGCAAAGCAAAGTGTAGCCATATAGGAACATGATATCACCTGAAGTCATCACTGCAAGGAAAAGCTGATGCGTTGGAGCGGGCGGCGAGGACAGCCAGATGTGTTCAGGCAGGTCGAGTCTCTCTTTGTCGACCTGCGTTTTTGCCTCTATTGTCCCCGCTTGTCAGGGCGTTGAATGGTGTCTATTGAAGAGGGCTCAGGTGTGACTGTGTGTGTGTGTGTGTGTGTTCAGGGTCTGTACACGCTATATTCAGACACTTACTAGCATGTGTGTGTGTGTGTGTGTGTGTGTGTGTGTGTGTGTGTGTGTGTGTGTGTGTGTGTGTGTGTGTGAGCGTGAAGTAAAAGGGTATTGTACAGAGTCAGTAGGCCTGATCCTCCTCTGCGCTCCGGCGGGATTTGAAGTCGTTTCCTGTTTTTTAAGGTCCACTTAAGAGAGAAATGGCTCCCTGGGGCAGACTGAGCTGTCATGGTGTCACACTCTGACAGGGAGAAGACTAAATCAGAATAATCTCTCCCTTATGCCCACACACACACACACACACACACACACACACACACACACACACACACACACACACACACAGGCTCATCTCTCATGCTGCACCTCTCATAATTTCAGTAATATTGTATTTCTTTTAAAATAAAGTCACATCATTCTCTTCCCCCCTTTTTATGTCTCTTCCCTCTTTAACTTTCCCCTCTGCACACACACTCACACACACACACCTCTGCGTGCCTCCAGGCTGTACAAATGAGCCCTGCCACTTCAGAGAGCTAAAGAAAACTATTCTGATGTCAGTGGTAATTATTCAGCAGCGTGTTCCCACAGCTTGGCCACCCCTCCCTCCCTCCCTCCTTCTCTCTCCTGGTCTCTCCATCTCCATCTTTCTATGTGTGTGTGTGTGTGTGTGTGTGTGTGTGTGTGTGTGTGAAAGAGAAGCTTCTCTCTTAATCTGATCCAGATTTCACACTTTGTCACTCAGTATTTCAGTCTTGTACCTTTTGGTGCTGTAAGTGTAATCCCCTCTAGGCAAGACACGACATGAACTAAATGATTTCACACCGGAGCTATTTGTCTTTTCAGAGGTGCACAGAAAGCATTGCTGTTTAGGCCCACGGTGTATAATCACCTTTACTCTTCAACCTTTACAAAGAGGAATGACGAAGATGCTCTTGTGTGAAATACAACCAACCAAAAAGAAACACAGAGAGGATTTATTTAGGAACCCTTTAACTTATTTGTATACTCTGAATCCAAACCTTAATGATTATTATTAGAATGATTACTTCCATTTTTTTTTTTTTGTTGTTTAATGAATTATTTCTGATTTAATGCACAACAGTGGAACTGGGTTTATTGCACTAAACTCTTATTTATTCAAATACACCTGATGAGTTTCATAATGGTGTAGTGTAAACTGTCTTATTTATATGCTGATAGTGATTTCAGGAATATCAGTCTGAGCATGGATGGGATACTGAAGCCCCCCCTGGTCGTTGCCTGCAATATATCTATCGAAGAGACAAATATTAACCTGGGAGAGTTTCAAAAGGACCACAAAGAGATGCAAAGGAACCAGAAGGACATAAAATGACTACATGGTGACACAAAACAACTGCAAGGAGGCACAAAATTACTATAAAATGACACAATGACCAAAAAAATACACAAAATTACCTCAAAACCAATAACAAAGAGACACAAAATACCTTCCAAATGACCAAAAAGTCACACAATTATGTCAAAGTTTGTGTGTCTTGCTCCCAAGTAGGAGAGGTGGTGGGGTCCTCTGGATATCTGTGTCCTGGGGCCCAATGTCTCAAAATCCACTCATAAATTTAAGGTGATATTCGGATTAATAAATACAAATCATTCTTTTTGCAGATCACAGACTGGTTGAAGCACTGACTTGACACTAAAGTGATCAGCCTGTAGGTGGAGCTATAGTCTATCTCAGCCCTGTATATATCATGATAGCTCCAGTGTGCATTCCTCTGCTGTGTGTGGAGGCCTGTGGACCACAGCTGCCTCTGATAGGGATCTACAGGATGAGGAAGGGACGCTCAGGAGGGCACACACACACACACACACACACACACACACACACACACATTCACATCTGCTGCTTTTGAAGAGGGTGAAAAGGATGACATCGAGGAATTGTTGGACACAGGGCAGGGCAGGGTTGTTTCATTTTAGCGGAAGAGAGCTGAATAGGGGCGGTTTATGAGTCAAAGAGGGACAGGTGAGGATGGGTGACCTGGACCACTCGTACAATACACACACACACACACACACACACACACACACACACACATACATACACACAGGCATCCCACATGTGAAGGCAGGCAGGCTGTTGCCTTTGAAGGGGCCCGGCCTCCTCCAACTGTCCCATGCATGCTTGAGTGATGTCAGCACGGCTGTGGAAAGATTCCTTTCCTGTCACACGCACGCACACACACACACACACACACTAAACGTCCTTATCACACACAATCTCTTTTCACACACCAACTTTTTTACTACGTCCTCAAACAAACACACACACACACACACACACTCTGGTGCTTGCGTAACACACACTGACTTTCTTCCTCTCTTTTTCTGTCTTACACACACCGACACACACACACACACTTGGCAGGATGTGTGAGGAGAAAAAGGGGCCGAAAGACAACACCGAGATTAGGAGGCTTTTGTCACGGCTCTGTGGCAGACTTTAAAGGCCTTGGCTCCCTTCCCCTCTGCCAGATTTCTTTCTTTTCTCACCCTGTCTGTCCACATCCCTCTCTTTTCACGGGGGGAAGGTAAACATTTGGTACAGAGACACGGAGAAAGGGAGGAAGGGTAGAAGGGAGGGATGGGTGGAAGAAGGATGGAAGCCGCCTGTTGCCCCCTTTTAGCCTCTTTTTTGTGTTTTTGTTTTCTTAGTTTTAATGGCGGCTTTGTGGCTGTGTGGAGGATGAGTGCAGAGAGGGAGAGGTATGCAAACAGAGCAGCGCTTCAATGCCAGCCAGGTGTCTGTGTTGTTCACATCTGTGTGTGTGTGTGTGTGTGTGTGTGTGTGTGTGTGTGTTGCATGCATCTGCGCTATTGTGCCTGTGCAACTCTGTGCAAACTTCCATGTGTAGCTGTGTGCACATGCTGTCAGTCTTTTTCCAGAGTGTGTGTATAAGTATCTGTCTGGTTTTAATGAGAAGATGTGTGTGTGTGTTTTTTTCCCCAGGTGTGTGTCTGTGTGTGAGCCCTTCATGGTCACTGACTCCATTCACCTGAGTCGTCCTTTCACAGTGAAAAGGCAGTTGCCGGTAAAAAAGCTCTTTGGACAGCTTCTCTTCATCACCATCCACAGCTGCTGTTGACTCAAGCACCCAGGAATCTCCTCCATGAGTTCACACCCTTTCAACCAGCCAGTCACACACCGGGACCCTCCGACAGCCAGCAAAAGGTCCCGCAAGACCTCAGGGTCTCAGGGACTGAACATTTGCTCCGGCAGTGGACGACACTGAGTCAGAAGCAGCCAGTTTATTGATCAGAGGAAGAGAAGCTGCAAAAAAGAAAAACAAGCCTTTACATCCATCTATCTATCCATCTGGAGGACCCCAAGGTGTTCCCAGGCCAGATGAGATGTCCGAGCTCCTCACCCTATCTCCAAGGCTGAGCCCAGCCACCCCACAGAGGAAACTCATTTCGGCCAGTTGTATCCACCATCTCATTCTTTCGGTCACTACCCGGAGCTCTTGACCTCTAGTCATGGGAGCACCACTCAAAACCAATAAATGCTGGTTTATTTAATGAGATCTCTGCAAATTTCCAGCTGAGCTTTTAGGGACTAAACAGTGTATTTTAAAGATATACAACCAGGCTATTATTTGCTTTAACACTGAACTGGCTTATATTTGAGACAGGCTTTTAATTCCTTTGGTGCACTGCAAAGATGGGAAAAACAGTCAATTTTTTTTATTTAAACCAGTGTGAATATGATATGATTGTATTGTGGAGAATCTTGCCAAGCTAACAATATGTGAAGCGTGTTCACATTGACAAAAGTTTAAACATTTATATTTGTATTTGCAATCCAAGCAGCTAATTAACATTAGCTCCAGCGGGAGGCAAACAATCTGTATTTATACATCCAAAGAAGTTTTATAAAAATGAACTACAAGGCAACCCGACCAGGCGTCTACTCAAACAAGCACAAAATCATAGTGAAAAAAATGTATATATAAAATTAAAAAAAAAATACATTTGTATGTGACACTAATTCTGTTGACTGAAGGTTCATGTGAGAAGAAATCCAAAACATAACAGTGACTTAAACCCAGCAAAGGATTCATCCTTCATCTCAGCAGCTCAGGAATGTCTCCAGTGAATTCACACCGTTCTGCTCAGTCAGCCTCACAGTCGAACACACTGAGGCACAAAGACCTGAAAAACCACAAGCACTGAGAGGTCAAAGGTCACATTCAGAGAAAGCTTCAGCCACAAATGTACAGCACTGACAAAGACTTCTCCCTTCATTTGTTACTGTACAGAAATGTTTGTAGGATCCTTTCTGAGTGAAGAAAAACAACAATAAACATTTCTCAGTGTGAGTAATGTTCAGATTCTGACATGACGTAACTGACAGTCGGGGAAGAGATGAACATTTCAGTAGATTCAGTGTGTCTGTTAAACCAACATGAACCTGCTGAAGCTGTGTCAGTGAGACAAAGCTCACCAGGTCACATGTTCCATCCAGGTTAAACTACAGGTGATGTTATGAGAGATAAATAAAAATAAATACACGTGTATTTTAACCAAACGAGCCCCAAGAAGGCATTAAAACACTGTCAACAATTATGATAATGACTTTTCATAAAGCAGAAGTGATGTGAGCCGTGGAGCTGACACAGTTTTGTTTTTCTAATTAGACATTAAAGGTTATTACACTGTTAGATTATTTTAACCCCTTGAATCCTGGAGTGACCTCATTTTTCTTGTGCTACTTTCTGAAGCTTTTCTCTACAGGTCATTTACTTGTCACTTTCCTTCCTTCCTTCCTTTCTCATTTCTTTCCTTCTTTACTCCATTCTTTCTGTCTTTCTTTCTTCTCTCCTTCCTTCCTTTCTTTTTCCTTTCTTTCTTTCTTCCTTCCTTCCCTCCTTACTTTCTTCCTTCCCTCCTTACTTTCTTCTTTCTTCCTTCCTTCCCTCCTTCCTTTCTTTCTTTCTTCCTTCCTTCCCTCTCCTTACTTTCTTCCTTCCCTCCTTACTTTCTTCTTTCTTCCTTCCTTTCTTCCTTCTTCCTTCCTTCCCTCCTTCCTTCCTTCCTTCCTTCTTCCTTGCTTCCCTCCTTCTTTCTTCCTTCCTTCCCTCCTTCTTTCTTCCTACCTTCTCTCCCTCCTTTCTTCATTCCTTCCCTCCTTCCTTCCCTCCTTACTTTCTTCCTTCTTCCTTGCTTCCCTTCTTCTTTCTTCCTTCCTTACCTCCTTACTTCCTTCCTTCCCTCATTACTTTCTTCCTTCCCTCCTTACTTTCTTTCTTCCTACCTTCCCTCACTTTCTTCCTTCCCTCCTTACTTTCTTCCATCTTTCTTCCTTCCTTTCCTCCTTCTTTCTTCCTACCTTCCCACCTTACTTTCTTCCATCTTTCTTCCTTCCTTTCCTCCTTCTTTCTTCCTTCCTTGCCTCCTTACTTTCTACCTTCCCTCATTACTTTCTTTCTTACTATCTCCCTTCTTTCTTCCCTTCCTTTCTTCCTTTCTTTCCTTATTTCTTTCCTCCTTTACTCCCTTCTTTCTGTCTTCCTTCCTTCTTTCTTTCACTATTTTCTTGCCTTCTTTTATTGTCCATGACCTTCTTCCCATGTTTTAGCTCAGGTATTAAAGGGTTAAAAGTTATTGATGTCTTGAAAACAAATAAAAGAAAAGAACAAATGACTGGACTTGCTAATTTGAACATTGGTAAACACTACACTTGGCTGAGGGCTGCAGAGGGGACAGGAGGTGTCAGGCCTCTGTGACACTCTGTCCTCCCTTCCTGCTCTGCACATTTCTTCCCCGCCTCACTCGACACCTCCACTCTCTCCGCTCATCTTCTCTCCATTTTCTCATCTCCTCTGGACGGTGCAGAGCAGCAGTGAGCTCAACACATCTGTCAGCAGCTCCGCTCTGTGTCATCCTCCTCCTCCCTGCTTCTCTTCATCTTCTCCTCCTCTGTCTGTCCTCCCTCCTGACTCTTCAAGTCAATCAAATTCACAGGAGGAACAGTAAAGCGCAGAAGAGGCTATAATCTCTGCGATAAGAGAAGAGTGAATGTCAAGGAGGAAAAAAACCTTCAACAGTCACATATTTGTCTCGCAAGGTTTGTTTTATCAGACCAGTTTTTCCTTCTCTTATCTTGCAGTTAGAAAAATGAAGCATGTAAAACGTCTGTCAGAGCTTTAAATCTTACGAATCACCGCCTCCACTGTTTCTTTAACTCCAGTGAAGCTTCCCAGACGCAGCGAGACCCCGCAGATCCAGGGTCTGTAAATCCCTGCGTTAGGTCACACACTCATGAGTAACTGTTGAACTTGCAACACTTTCAAAACCGCAGATTCCTGTGAGGGATTTTCCTCCTCTGTGTATTCTCGCTGTTTCTTTCCCCAGTTCAGTCTTCAACATCACAATCCAAAAAGTTATGAAACAGTATATGCATATTAATGATCCTAGGTTATGTCCTTTTATATGTGTGATGTCTGATCCAATTGAAATGGAATCTGAGCAGATCATTTACAGCCATGGTTAGACTCCGGGAACGTTTTATGAAGTGATTTTTAATCTACATGGCTTTTATTTTTTATCTTCTTCTGAACACTGATGTTTGAATGAAACTATAAAGTCCTGCAGAGTAATAATGTCTTAGTCATATAAATAAACGTCTGTTAGCCTCCCATCATGTACTGATAAACCACAATAAGTCAACTGACTGGACTTAAAACCAGTCGACTGAGCCTTTAAAGTTGTCAGCACGTGGTAACCAGTGGGTCTCTCCCTCGTAAAGTCTGTTGCCATATTATTTACAGTTGGAAAAAATCTGTTGTTTGTTGTTGGATCAATTTTTGTGGCAAATATGGGGACTGAAAAATCTTTTGGATCCCCTTTAACTGGCCTGTCTTTGTTTGTGCTTGTGTAGATGGGTGGGTGGGCTTGTTTATTTTTACCCATTACACAGCTTTTTGCGAATTACCCATCAGGTGCCTGACTCTGGTCTTTAACACAGCTGTCAATCACTGCTTATGAACTGCAAACTGATCAAATATGAATCAAAACTCTGTTACTGCATTGCTTATTTCTCACCTCAAATGGTTTCAGAGACATCTTGTAGTGGACTCTTTGGTTGAATGAACTTGTTATTTTTATAAGTCACCAACTGTAGGTATGATTATGCGTTTACAGATTGTCCTGCTGCCCCAAATTGCCCAAAAAATAAGTATGGCTGCTTTAAATGTATAGAGTTAGAGTCAGTTTAAATGTAAGGATGTCCTGGATGATGGGTGCCCATGCTGTGACAGCCACAAATGCTCAGCCACCTACAGATACTCAACTTCCAAGTCTAAGGATGTTTCACAGTAAAGCTGTCCACATTTTCATGGATGAAATTTAAAGCTTTTCCATGACTTTTTAAAGGCTCATAATAACTTTTGATTGTGATGATGAAACTGCATGACTTTCCCAGGTTTTCCACGACTGAGGGAACCCAGCCGCAAGGTGCTGAACAAAAACACCGAATTAGAAACCCCCCTTCAGAACACTGTTTAAAGTCGTCTATTATCATCTGGTTCTGTTCCCATGTCCTGCCCTGTTGCCACCTCCGCCCTGCTGCAGTGCCCCGTCCTTTCAACAGTGTTTTCTTTCATCGTCTCCTTTCCCTAAATGAGTCAGAGACGGAGAGACGGACAGACGGAGAGACGCTGAGCCTTCACACCCTCCATCTGCACGCACCGCTTGTCCATCCCTCATCTCTCCAGACGCACATGTTGACAGACAAAACGCCGGCTGCAGCTCTCACAATCAGAGGGCTGCAACTATTTAGAGGACGTTCACTTAAAGACAGTCCCGTGGCACCGTGAGGTATTGTACTCCACTGGAATCTCTCTTTGTGATGTAACACACACAGAGGCAGAAACTGACAGATCCTCACAGCGATAAATATCTTGTCTTACAGAAACTGTCTCACTTGGACTGAATCTTTAAGAACAAAGACATAAGTAGATTTAACTTTTTTAATGGCACAGATAACATGATTACAATGGGAGAAAACAAAATTTAACCTAAATGACTAGACTGTACAGGATTGTCGATACAAAGATTATCGATAAAATTTCGTATATTTCGTCAGCATGTATAAATACGGTATCTTACAATGACATGAACACGGTATTTGCTACATAGCTTACATTACTATTATAACACAAAATCCACTCATGCAGTATAATGCCCAATTATATGAAAAATAAAACATGTTTAAAATAAATTAGAAACACTTTCTGTTTGAATCTCAAGACATTTTTTCGATGTTTCCTGGGCCAATGTGTTGCTAGAGCTACTGTATGGTCCAAAGCATTCTCACTACATTATCTAACACTATCATTTCAACATTAATGTCAGTCCATGTACGTGCTCGTGCACATATACAGTCTGTCTACTGGCAGTCTGTTAGCTTTGACACAATGAAACTTACGTGGGCTCAACAGAGAAACACGGCACTGACTGAGGGAAAGTTTTACGGTTTGGAAACGTTTCCACACTCCGACATTAGAGGAAAACTTTAAAATGAAGGAACGTGCTCCAGCTGTTTAGGGTGACTCTGTCCACAGATGTTTTAAAACAGAAAAGATGGGAGGACAAGAGGAACATGTCACAGGGAGAGCAGCTAATGTGATATTTCAAGTCCTATTTTTAGTTTGAGCTAGTGAGATAAATATGTGTATCATTTGCTGTTCTCGTGTATTCTAATTTTTATTTGTTCTTCGTAATATAGATGTATTTTAATGAGTTAAACGAGTTGCTGGTTTCAAAGCTTCTCAGGACAAAGACAACACGCCAAATGAGTATTATGATAAATGGCCATCCGTGAAGTATCCGTGTGTATGTTTGTGTGTTTCTACTTGAGATTTATGTGCACAGATACACACTGTGGAACGACCACATGTGTAACTAAAGTCACCAGGTGATTTCAATAATTCACTTCCTGTCACATGGTTGTTTAAACACGTCTCTGTAAAGTTCTCACTGCTGTGTTTCGTCCTGAAGAAGGTCTGCAGAGAGAAACACTCACTCGTGCAATCAACTATGTGACAGAACCTACAATTTCCTCCATATTTCACATGCACATTTTTCTTTGTTTAAACATCTCTGGACAGAGTCACCCCACTGCTCCAACTGTACACATGGCGTGAGCGTGCCTTTCAGAGAGAGCTGTAATGTAAAACAGCTGAAACCTAAATCTTATCTTAGTATATCGTTTTACACAGTTTTTATACAGTGGTCAGATTCATGAGCACAGGAACAACAAGATGGACACCTGAGAGAGAGTCAGAGTCAGCTGTAACTGAGTGGACTGACGAGGGTTGTTGGAGCTGGTTTCCAATGAGATGTGGGCTCATTTAAATAGTTTTTTTTTTACGGTATCGTGTGAGAAAACTTCCAAAAACCCATAAGGAGCAGTGAAAGTAAGAATACAATGATGCAATACATGAACAAACCAAGTAACAAAAGAAGGTGGGATCAGTTTGTCTCTAAAACACCGCTCAGACAAGACACTGATGCTTTAGTGGTTGCAGTTTTCTGCAAGTCATTATTAGATCTTGGATTTTAGTGCTCGCAAATGACATTTAATGAACTTAAAACATCTATTTAATTTTGATCACTGGGATTTTGTCGATCCCTGACAATGAGTTTGCTCCATGGGGGTTTTATAATCACTAACAATGACACCACCTAACACATCTGACCTTAATTCTACTCTCTCCACCTTGAGCTTACACTGGCTTTGAAAACAGCTTATTCTGGGATAATTTATATAGTGGACTAATTACTTTACTCACAACAGCTGCTGGTGACCTCCTGTTTACAAATTACAGGCTCTGAACGCCCACACAGGTGTTTTCAGTTTATCCTGCTGATTGGACCTCAGCTCAGGATGAAGCCAGGAGGAGCAGCGCTGGGAATTACCAAAGTTAACCAAACACAATGACTGTGTTTACATGCACAAAATATTCTGGGTTTTGCCCTTATTCCAGTACAGGCGGTATTCCCACTGAGCCTTTAATATGGATAAAGAAAATGAATGCCTACTTTGATTAACGAGCTCTACAGGCTGTTCTTATACACTGTTCGTACGCATTATACCAACAAGAAGTAATGAAGACGTAAGAGCCAGTAGTTCTTGTATAACCAACATAATCAGAAAGGCTGTGACCACGTGACCAATATGCTGATGTGAGTAAAGAAGGAAGTAGTAAAAAGAGCGAAAGTTCATGTAAGAAAGCAGGTTGAGGTGGATGGGTCAACGAACACAGGACTTTACCCCAGGAGACCGGTGTCTGTGTCCCATGAAAAACCAAGTGAACTTTGAGTTATTTTAAGACACCGTGTTTCTTTTCCTAAATTGAACTTATGTAAGTTAACATTAAGTATGTAATGTCATTTGTGGGGTGCTAATAAATTTGTAAGATATCATACAAACCATTGTATGAGGATACGCCTGTTGAATTCTTTTATAATGTTTAAAAGTAGCTGTGTTTTTTCTCACGACAAGAAACGTGGACTTTCTGTAGCCGGCCTTGCAAACTGTTGCCTGGTTGGTTGGTTTGTGTACGCTGCACAGAGCTGCAGTAAAAGAAAAATAAAATGCAGATGCATATTCCAAATGAGCTGTGTACATGCCAGAAATGCTCCTAACACCTGAAAAATATTGGCACATCTTAGATCAAAACCTAATTCGAAATATCCAAGCGGCATAACCTGTTTACATGACCTGTATGTGATCATGAAATATTAGTGTGCATGTAAACGTAGTCACTGTATTAATGAGAATGATAAAGGTTTGTCCCAACCCTGAAGGTGCGATAAAACTCCATAGAGGGAGGGAAATATTAATCAAACACACAACACACACAGGTTAGAGGAGGTCTCATCAGCCAAAAGGAGTAATAACAAGTGTGGAGGTGAACCATGGTTGTGTGTGTGTGTGTGTGTGTGTGTGTGTGTGTGTGTGGGCTTTATAAGACTGAACTGTAATCAAATAGTGTGAAAATGCTTAAACCCCACCTGTAATTGCATTTCAAACACATTTGTAGATCTCTGGTCAATAAAACTAGTGGTAAATCTGCAGATGAATCAAACACAGAATCAGATATGCTACTATTATAATTCGTTGCCACTGTACAACACTAAGAGCAGTTAATGTACTTGTAGCTCGGCAGTGGGCGCTGCTGTAGTGACCAACATAACACTCTGCTGAATATATGGCTCTAAATCTGTTTTAGTTTAAAGCTGCATCCCATCATTTTACCTTCGTAGCATCTGGAAGGTTCTGACTGCAACATCGTGCATCTTCCAGATCATGTTGACAGACAGCTCTGCAGGTGAGACGGCAGCACTTGATCCAAAACATTTCCTCTTTAGATAAAAACAACAGATGCTCCTTAACAAGCCGTGTGAGGAGAGCAGAGCACATGCAAACCCTGCTCCATCACTCTTGAGGTCATACTGCGAGGCGCTTTGGGAAGAAGAGTCGAGGACTTTAAGTTAAAGAGTTTAAGATGAAGTTCCTCTGTTTTGAGCCCTCTAAATCTCATCACAGATTAACAGGAGTCTGTGACATATCCGCTGATCCGACAGCGATCCGCGAAATCTGGAAACAATTCTCAGAAGGCACCGTTTTACACCGAGGCATTGTCGATGATCCCTTTGCACTGGTGGCTGAAGAGGTTGAACGTACGACACGAGGAGAACTGATATCCTTCATCCCTCTATTTAAAGTCAGCGAGTGTCAAACAAAGCAGAAATGGCGATGACATGAAACAGGAAATGCTGCTTTCCTCCAGGACGTAAAGAGGCAGAACTGTCAGTAGATGTAGTTATTGGAGTTGGGAGATGATTGCTTCTGGAGGAGCTGCTAAAATAAATCTACTAAGAGAGATCCATGTTGCCTGAACCAGTTTGACATCAGCTCTTTCTCCACACGGTACCCAGATAGCAGCTGGACTTTTATCAGAACGCCTGGCAGCCCTCTTTCTTGCCCAGGGTGTGGAGTTGTGTGTCCTATGGCTCAGTTGGAGATATACTCTGACATTAAGCTATTACATTACATACATGCTATATTATTCTTTATAGATAACCCAGGATGAAGTAGCGTGCTAAATGCCATATAATCGTATTCCACTATATACATGAGTAGCGTAGGCAGGCTGTTTCTACTGTCACTGAGGAAGTTGTGGTTGTGTCCAGAGCACTAAAAGAAGAGATAAACTGTTGGGTTGTGATGTTACCTTGAAGCTGCAGAGTTCATTGTTTCTTCAGATGAAGCCTTTGAGCAAAAAAAAGAGAGATTTATAATCTACAGAAAATATTTCATATAAAAAAGCTTTGAATAAAATATGTTTTGGGATTTTTCTCTCATAGATTTCTGGACAGGCTACAAATAACGATCTTTCTTTACATTCTTCATAGTTTGTGTGTTGAATAAGTCTGTGTTCACACGTTAACGAGGCTGCAGCAGAATGAGGAAGAGTTGCGTGGTCTCTTGTTCTTTGCTCTGTGTCAGCAGCTAGTATGGACCGATGTGGAGGCATGCACTGGGACATGTTCATGTAAGAGTGTGAGACACCAGAAGCGTGCTAACACTGGTAGTGAATGTGCTGGTGCTGGTGCACTTTCCCGTCCACGTGTGAATGCGTGTGTGTGTGTATATCCGTGTAGATCTTCGGGTAGACTTTGGGAGCCAATCCAGTGCCGCCCTGAGCCAGGAGCAGTTGCTGATGGGCGATGTAGTCCTCGTATGAGAGACAATCTTTATCGCTGTTGGCTGGTTGAGGAGGCAGCGCGGGGCAGGCTCGGTCACGGTTGGCCGCAGGTAGACGCTGAGCAGCGGGAAGAGCAGAGGAGGATGATGAAGGAGAAGAGGAGCAGGTGCGTTTTGATTGGCAGAACCAGAGGAGGGCGGTGCCTAAGATGAAGGCGACACCTGCGGGTATTCCGATAATGACGGGCCAGGGGAGGCTCGGGGATGTCGCTGCGGGAATAGCGTTGCTTTGGGGCTTCAGATCTGCAAAGGAGCGAGAGATGAGGAAATTAGTGACGGAAAACATGACATCATCTGTCTAATGTTCAAACAAACTTGCTTTAATGAACAACTCTCACAACTCTCTGGCACCATAGTGGTAGCGTATCAATAATATATGTCGTCACAACTCTAACGTGGTAACAACCCCATCTGTAAGGACTCTAGGAAATGTATCTAATAAAGCATAGTTAACTTTTCAGGTTAACTCCTCTCTAGTATCGTAAACCTAAAATTGCAGACAGTTCTCTATGTGTGAATGTTAGTTTCTCTTTCTGTCTTCCTCTGACCTGGTAGCACAGTCAGGTAGGCGCTCCTGAAGCTGTAGCCCATTGTGTTGGCTCCCAGGCAGATGTACATGCCGGCATCCTCCTCCTTGGCTCTGGTTATCAGCAGCTTGTTGAGGTAGGATCCGTCAGGACGCGACCAAACCTCCGCTGTAGGCAGGACTACAAAGCGGTGGTCTCCAACCTTTGAAAAAATTACACAAAATTTATCAACCAGTTCAGTCAAGTTGCCTCAGAGTGTTGTGTTTGCCTGTAGCACTGTGTGTGTTTGTACCTCGATGGTGGAGTTAAATTTATTCTCGTCTCCAGGTTCGACTCTTTTGAGCCACTGAATAACCGGCTTGACGTCACTGCGGACTTTACACTGGAAAGATGTGGTTCCTCCGTAGTCCACCGTGGTGTTGACGGGGTGAGTGCCAGTCAGAATGGGTTTAGAGTTGGTACGCTCTGAAGGAAGACACCAACACATACACAAAAAGAGAAGTATGTTTAATATTAAATAATATTTCAGTTGACAAAGTGTGAAAAGAAGAAACGGTTGCTGCATTTTGCAAACTTGTCAAATTCAGCTGTAATCTCATAACAATCAGAAAGAAAACACAGTGAGGAGAGGGTATGGAGTCTCTTTCTTCAATTTATTTGAACTGAAACTTAAAGAAAACTTAAAGAGCGCACCAGCCCTGAGAGAATATAATGTGGTTTGCAGGCATTATTTGAACAGTACCTGCTGTATTCAGCACCACATCCTCTCCCCCTGCTGACGATACACAAACAGATCCCTTATCTGCAGCTCCTGCCTTTTCTCTCTCAGTTTATACAGCAGAATAAACACACCTGCCACAGACATTCAATAGTCCCTCTTTTAGCGTCTGTAAATAAGATCTCATAAGAGCGTAACCCGAGAAAATTAAGTTGCAGGTGTATGTTTTTACTTTAGAAAAAGGGTTAAGACTCAAAGAACACACTGCAGTGCTGGCTTTCTTTTCTTTGTTGTTCCTAGTGCGTGTGTAGTGTTACGAACAGTCTGCACAGGTTGTCCTAACATCTCAGGCTGCTCAAAGTTACAATTATTTAAACCTAAAACATGTTTATGTGTGTCCCAAAGACATCTGGTACAAAATGATACAATACTAAATTAAACCCAGACACGACTGTAAAATAACATCATCTTCTCTCTTCTGCTTAGAAGTGGTGAATTTACAGCTCACAGACACTTAATGAAGAGTGCCTGCTGCTTAATAATCCAGCGAATTTAAGTCCCTGGATTAAATCTGAGGTTGCAAATAGGTGTGATCCTTGATTCAAACCTAAGCTTCCAGTCCCACATTAACAAGATGATGACAACATCTTCATTCCACGTCAGAAACAAAGCTAAGGTACGACCATTGAGAAACTGATTCACGTCTATATTTCAAACCGACTCGACTGCTGTAACACACTTTTTACTGGCCTCCTGAAAAACACCTCAGGGAGACTTCAGCTCATTCAAAACTCTGCAGCTCGGCTATGAAACAGAGCCAAGAGGAGAGAGCACATCAGATCAGTCTGAGCTGCTCTGCACTGACTTCCTGGTACATTTAGAATTGATTTTAAGCTCCTCCTCCTTGTATACAAAGCCTTACATGGGCTGGGACCGAACTACATTGCTAAATTTGCCTCCAAGAACACTGTGATCATCTGCTGCTGGTTTATTGGAGGTTCCCAGAAACAGCCAGAAGAAGATGCAGCCTTTGTCTGTTACGCCCCAAAGATATGGAGTCACTCTGCCTATAGATATCAGGAAAGCTAGCTCGCTAAATATTTTGAAAAGAAAGCTAAAAACGTATCTTTAACTAGCTATGACTTCCTGATACAGGTCCTGTTATGCTTTTACTTTCTAATTACGCTTCACGCTGCTGCAACTCTTTTAAAATCTTACTTGATTTCATGATTCGTAGTTTTACAACTCTCTGATTTTATGAATCAGTTCTGTTTTATGTTCATTCTGTCTGTATTCATGTGAAGCACTCAATGCTTATACTGCCCTTTTTGTTAAGCGCTTTGTGTTGCATTTCTTGTATGAAAGGCGAAAGTTTTTATAATTATAAATATTATCAAAAATAATACGACACAGTCTCTGGCTTTTGTTTGATAGTGTCAAAAAATATTGCTGCATATTTCCAAACTGCCATTAATGTCGCTGTCACACTGAACGTCCGTCATCATTTATTTGTTATAAACAGCTTAATCTGATTTGACTGACATTAGTCTGGTACAGCTCTACTGATCACCTGCACTCGGGTAACTCGACTTTTAGATATGTTTGTGGGAGCTTTACTGGTTTTCTGTCCCTTATTCTGTTTTTTTTTCTTCCAGCTGCGAATGACTGGCAGTCGAGTGAATCTCTACTGATAGAGAAAATGTCACATTTGACATAAACGAGCAGCCGTTTGATTTACTACCTCTATGTGTGTGAGTGTGTGTGTGTGTGTGTCTTTCAGGAAAGACTACAGCTGTACTTTAATGTACAACAGATGTGGTGAGTAAAGCAAGAAGAGCTGGTCTGAGCCTCTCAACAGAGCTATCATGTTCAGTAACATACAGTTCAGTGCGCGCGCGCGCACACACACACACACACACACACACACACACACACACACACACACACACACACACACACACACACACACACACACACACACACAAATTCGACCCTACCAAAACAGCTTAACATTAAATCATCCAGCGTCAAAACAGCTTTCGCAGCTCTCCAACGCGACCTACTACATCAGAAAACACTCGCAAGTCATCAGAACACACATTCTGCTCTCAGCAGTAAAACTAGACCTTTTTTAGACTCAAACTGCAGCTGGTTCACTTTTCACACTGAAAAACCCCCTTGCTTGTGTGACTGGTGTTTGCTGACATGCCTGATGATCAATAAATGCCACTGAAGTGGAAGGAAGCTCTTAAAAGCTATTTTAAACTTCTATACTTGGTGCAACTCATTAGCCGGCACACTGGTGCATGTGGGCACTGTGGCTTTATGTTGCAAACGACCACATAAAAGACTTCCTTTAATTTAATTTATAGCATTAAAATCAAAATTTGAACACTGAAGCTGTGGTTGATACTCACCCTGTGGCTCAGATTCATGAATCCATAATCCCCTGTAATTACTACATTAAATGTTGAAAGAGAAACCGGCAGATAACTGAGCATCTTAATGTCTTTTCCTCCTGAAAGAGGATGTAAATCTGAAAGCAAAGACCGATCACTGGCATCAGACTCTCATTTAAAGAGCTGAAAAGTTAATTATGGTGTTGTTGATCATACGAACATAGGCATTCTCCATAATCACTGTACTGTGAGTCAGAATGGAAACCTGTTTCAAACCCTGCTATTTACTCTGACAGGCCTCTCAGTCAAACAATAACACACACACACACACACTGTGTACACCATAATGTATGTTATTGTTTGGGTCAGACACATTCCTGCTGCTGTATCATATACCCACACCACAATTCCAAAAATGTGCTTCCTGATGTGTCACGACGTGAGATGACCACATGCAGACATATTCTGTACATACATATAAATGTTTTACAGGCACGTTTTATGCTGGTTGCATCTCTTAAAAGCAGTGCTGGAACAATTAATTGATGAACAGACAGGTTTTCTTTTCTGCCGTCACTTCAGGTTTGTTCATATGAAGCTCTGGCGAAAGTTCAGTCAGGAAGGCAACACTTTCTCATTTATCCAACTGCCGCTCAGATGTCTCACAATCACAAATAATCCTCCGGTGTCCAAAAAACACATCTCTTCAAACCTGCCAAACTGTGTTCTCCTCCCTCTCTGCATTGTTTCCCTTCCTATGGATTATTTCACCTTTTCTTTTTGTTGCACATTCTTCTGAACATTACATTTCAACCAATCTTAACCAAAGACAAAATAACTAATTCATATCTCTAAATCATCCAGTTACTTAGTGACTCACGTATGACTTCCACTTTGTAGGTGGCGTTGATCTCTCCGGCTCTGTTGGACACGTGGCAGGTGTACTTCCCGCTGTGCTCTGGCGTCAGGTTCTTCAGACTCAGAGTCCACTTCTTCTTCTTCCCTTCTCCTTCTCCTCCCGCCCCAGCATCCTCGTCCACCAGCGGCCGACTGTCCTTCAGCCACACTATGTCAGGACGAGGGTTACCGCTCGCTGTGCACTTCAGGCGCACTGAGCTGCCCACTGGGCGAGCGATGACGCGCTTCCTCATCTTTGACGGCTGAGTGAAGCGTGGACGCACTGCAAGTGGAGAGAGAAACAAAACTGTGATTAGAAAGAGACGTAGTTTTGGAAAATGTGTGCTGCTATTGGCTGCCTGTAGAATAAGGGAGCTTAATGCAAAGTTCCTTTAAACTCAAAACGTAGAGACACAGAAACTTTCCCTCACTCACTCTTAGTCAGCAACAGATGGGAAAAAGTTAAGGAGAGAACAGAAGAAGTTATTAGTGGAGATAAATGGTTTATGGAGCAGTTTTATATTTACAAGCAGTGTTCTGTTCTTCAAACCAGAGGAAACCAGATTGGGAAAGATGGTGGAATTCTTCAGAGAGTCGTATATGAGACTTTTATGAGACGCTCAAAGCCACGTTATCTGAAGAGGCCACCGCACAGAGAAAAGCTTTCACAAATGTTTCAAGCCCTCTGAGCTACAGTGTCTGTTAGCTCACTATTTCTGCTACGTAGAAACCTAACCCTACTAGCATTTTGAAGACATGTTGCTTTCATATATTTTATTTCTTAACATTTTACTATATTTCTCTTGGTATCTTGTTCTCAAAATCCTGGTGCTTAGTTACAGCACTGTCCACCTTTATTCTTCTTCCTCTGTGGCAATGCAGGAGTAGCTCAGGCTGCTGAAGAGAAGACCAACTTTCCTTTTAACCCTTTGAAGCCTGGAGTGACATCACTTTTCTTGTGCTGCTTTCAGATGCCTTTTTGTAAGTATTTAAGCCTTTGAAACCAATTGGTACAATTTCTTACAAAATAAAAAAAAATAAAAATGCAATGAGCAACTTCGTAAGAAATGTCCCAGAAATTGCAAAAAAATAAAAATAAAATGAAAATAAAATAATAAAAAATTTAAAAAGCTAGGGAAAAACTATATTTATCATTTTTATTTTTATTACGTTCTAAAATTATGTTACAGAATTAAAATAATTTTTAAACACCCTTTCCACAATTTTCTTTTGTTTTTAACTTCCTTTCTTTCTTTTTTATTTGTTTACTTATTTTCTTGTTTTTTATTTTCTCTCTTTTTTGTTTTAACTAATTTCTTGCTTTTTGGGGTCATTTCTTCTTTTGATGCTCATTATCTTCTTCCGGTGTTTTTAAAAGAGATCAAGCCAATTTGCTCAAGTTTCAAAGGGTTAAATGAAACTAACTCTCAAACAGTGCTCCCATTATTCGCATGTTGACATGTGTGTGTGTGTGTGTGTGAGCAACATATCCTCATACAACTCTTTATTAACGCAGGATTTGACTTTCGAGGCTCTGTTGTGTCTTCACACTCTGTTTGTGTTTTCTTTGTGTTGCCCATTCAGAGCCAGGCCAACATTATTGTTACTTTGACTAGACACTGACAGAAAGAAGCAGGCAGGTGAGAATGGGAACAGTCAGGTAAGTGTAACACAGTGCCCCCTGGATAATGCAGTTTATTCAGGGCCATTGTAATCGCCAAGAGAACCTGATGTGAAAAGGGAGGCCAAGAATACAGGCAGTTTGTGAGAAGTGCCGTGTGAAATCACCAGAGACTAAAATGTAAAAGCGCCAGTGCTGCGAATCAGTGAATACCAGCTCACTTCCATCGCTGCTTCTGAAGGACAAAACAGGAAAATCCAAACTACTGTCTGTTAATTATATATATACATTTCCTCCAGATGTCACGATGGAGCACATTCTCCAAGGGGCTCTCTGAAACTCTATAATCACACAGATATTGTTTGCACGTCTGTCTGGCTTCATGAACTGAGTGTGGTTGTTTCCTCGTTGCTTATTCTGAAGTTTTATTGGTTGAACCCTTGTTTATGTATGCAGACATTTGCAGCAACTAATGTGATTACAAATTAATTTTCTGCCCGACGAATATTCTGCACTGATGCGTAACCTTCGAGTGCACACCATGAAATCAATTTCTTTGAAGTTAATAATAATCTGCATCCACACACAAGCGCTCATGCTCTGTGTGAAAAGACGACCTCGTTATACTGACATGTGTTCCCAAAGACTCTGTAAACAAGAAAAATGGCATTACTGTGGGAACAAATTGAATCATCTCAGTCTGCAGAGAATTTTTAGACGTGGTTGCTTGTTGAGATGGACATTTTTTACAGTGTAAGGCGCCTCAGACAGGCTGAGGTCATCGCCTAAGGCGGTGCCAAGAATTCCATGTTGTGCTTTAACAACATATGGCAGCGTGCCTCTTGGTATATACAACCTAATTTGCTGTAATAAACCTAATTGTTTGTTTAAGAAAAATGTTTGAATCACTTCCTCTTCTCCCTGACACAAAGGACTTACTCACATGACGGGGAACCTACACGAACAAACACATGCATGTACACACAACAGACGTACACACACCCGATTCCTTATTTTCCACTGATCCAGCACCTCTGGCCCCGGGGCTGTACGTGTGTGCTGCTCTTAAAAAAGCCACATATTTTACCTCAAATCATGCTTCCATGAGACCTCGCTGTAAAACCAGCTGTGTGACATCACTGTAAATATCCGGTCACGGATGCGTATCTGTGCACAAGTTGTAAAAAGCCAGACAGTGACTTAGCATCACACTAAACATCCATTCATTCATGCAAATCCTCTCTAACGCAACATAAAACGGCCAGTTAACCCCACACACCTACTCAAACATCCACATCCCTCTGTGCAGTTACATGACAGGCCGCTCAAAGATATGACAGTCACACAACAAAACCAAAACCCGTTCATCTTTTCATACGCACATATCCCTCCTTGAAACCCACAATAATCAGCGAGCAGTGAGAGCAGATCAAAGAGGAAACAAACTATCCAGTAGGGAGGGAGGAGAGGAAATCATTCACAGGAGCGCTTGATTTTACAGCCCTCATGTTCCAGCAGCAGCAGATAGCCATCGGCCGGGGCGATAAATCAGCCTCAAACTACTGCAGTTGCGCCTCTTTCTTTGGACACAGTTATTATTCTAGCTCTGGGTAAACAAACAAGGGGGAGAGTTATGTGACGGCTTTGCGCGCTCAAATGTGGAGATTTCACTACGGCTACATTACTCAGCGGAATATAGTTCTCTGCTGACCGGCAGGAAGCTGGGCAGGATGACAGAACAAACATACTCCAAAGGCTTTTAAGTCTCGCCTCTGTCCCCCCCACCCGGGTCTGAGAAAAGCTACTGGACTACAGCTGAACTGTGACCAGACTGAGTCAATAGATCTAACAAAGAGAGCAGAGGATAAATACAAGACCATGATTAACAGTTTAATGTTCTGGCAGTGTCCTACTTTGATGATTAAATAAATTCAACTGCACCGGCCGGGGCTGAAATTAATTAAAGGTGAGGAGGGGAGAGCCAAAGCAAAGTGCAGCTGAACTGGAGTGTGAGCGAAATACGGCAAAGTGCAACTGAAATAAACGGATTTATACTGTCTAAGCTGAACCAAATCAAACAGAAGTTGAGGAGAAAACAGATGGAATGAGACAGAGTGAAGTTCAAATTAGGGTTAGCACATACAGAGGACCGACAGATTACTGAAAACAGACGAATAAAACTGGAGTGACGGCAGAGAAATGGAGAACAAAGAGAAGGAGAGATGGAGTTAAAACAATAAAAAGGCAAAGGTAAGAGAGAGGGCACACGAGGAGGTGGAGAGAAAGAAAAACAGAGCGAGAGGGGAGCTGAGAGAGCTGAGAGAGCGGAGAGGCGGAGAGGGGAGAAGGTGAGAGCCAGGACGGGCGAAAGGGCAGGCTTGTACTGGGTCTCAGGGGCCACTTCAACGCCACACTTCACAGTGTAAAAATACTGCTGACCCTCCGACTGACCGCCTTTGATCAGACAGTGTGTCAGAAGCAGGCAGAGGGAGAGTGTGTGTGAGTGTGAGAGGGAGCGCCTTCTGATTCCCAACTTGGAGACTGAGGAGATTTTTGCTCACTGAGGTCATTTTGGCTTATTTTGACAGGAGCAGTTTAGGTGATGATTTGGTGTCGGGTTCACATTAGAATGAGGATTAGATTTATCTCAATGCAGTTTCATTTTTTTCCTGCGAGATGTGAAAATTGACACCACTGTGATGTCTGTACATTAAGTTCGGCTAAGACTGGACTGGAAGCGGGTGTAAGAACGATCCTGGATCTCTCCAGAGCTAAAAAAAAAAGCCTGACTGCACCTCTTAAGCTTCGTCTTTACCACATATATTGTTTGTTTAATCCATAGACAAACAGAGGTGTTGAAAAAAGACAATTTGTAGTTTTATTAGGAGTTACAACTATGTCTTGGTCGACAAAAGCCAAGAGTAGAAGTCATATTGTCACCATAAAATTAAGCACAGAGGTAGTGTGAGGAAAGAAATAGTTACAGCACATAACTTCCCATAAAACCATAAAATGTTATTTCTTTATTTTTGTATGTGTGTGGATTAAATAAACAAAATACTAGGGATGTCAAGAGAATCAATACTTTGGTAACAAGGCGATGCCAAAATTCTGAAAATGCAGCTGTACTCTTTTTTTCTCCAGTAGCTTAGGTACCAGGGATGTGACTGTTCCAGACTCATAGGGGCAGCATTTATACCTACAAGTTTTCTATCCTGCAGACGAAGAAGGATGCCCATCAGCACTGAAGAACAACACCGCGTGAAAGATGGTGACAAGTACAGCTGCTGAGACAGCTCCGCTTCAACTTGTCAAAAAGAAAAGTATTGTTGCAATCTGTAATGAGCTCTGCACATTTTTGAGCTTCAGCGTTAGATAAAACGCTGTGCTTGTTACCTGTAACTGTTTACTCAGTTGTCACATTATAGTGGGAATGGGGCAGGACAAATAGCCTACAACAAAAACCAGCCGTCACATCTTACATGTACAAGTGCTGGACAACATCCATCCATCCATTTTCAATCTCTTATCTGAAGCCAGGTCGCAGGGGCAGCAGGCTCAGGAAAGTATTCCAGATGTCACTCTCCCCAGCAACGTTTTCCAGCTCCTCCTGGGCGATCCTGGGGCGTTCCCAGCCCAGATGAGATATTTAATCCCTCCAGCATGTTCTGGGTCTGCCCTGGAGCCTCCTACCAGTGAGACATGCCCAGAACACCTCTAACAGGAGGCGCCCAGGAGGCATCCTGACCAGATGCCCGAACCACCTCAACTGACCTCTTTGGATGCACAGGAGCAGCGGCTCTACTCCGAGATACTTAAATTCCCTTGCTTGGGTGAACAACAATGGAGGAGATATGATAGTATACTGTGCTACATGTTACATATGTTCGCACAAAATCTCATGAACCCACACTGACTAGTAATCATCAGGAATTGTTAATTAATTGAAATTTCATGTCAGTGTTTTTATGAAGGAGTGTGCAGGATTCATTGTGTTGTTTTTGATTTTTTATTGTGGTATTGAACTGGGTGTTGAATACTGTGGAATTTCACTGGTATTGGTATCAATTTCTACATGTCTGGTATCTTGACATGCCTAGAAAATACAATTTGTGGACAATTTGTCCTGAGCCAAGCTACCTTTTTACCCCTGCTTCCTGTTTTTTGCTGCTAACTGCCTCCTGGCAGTTCACATATGCAGCTGTTGAAGATCTAGCATTAAATTTATCAATGAAATACGACCCAGGAAGTCCAGTCAGAGTAACCGATTCATGTGTTCAAAGGCTTATCAAACACCAAAACACAGCACAATGTCTTGTAACAATCTGTTGTCTCAGTGATCACAAGGTAAACAGCGGATACGGTGTTCATGTGAGATTATCTATGTGATTGGCTGTTTAGCTTTGATGCTGTGTTATGACGCTGCGTCGCCAGACTGGCCTCATTCAAATAAATATGGGGGCTGTGTTTTTTTCACATGGGGCTGAGGTTGGTTTGGACGCAGCCAGAGCATTGAGTGTGAACGTTTGGCTGTGTGTGAGCAGACAGAGGCAAATACATACAGAGAAAGAATGTGAGTGAGAAAACAAAGCGAGGGTGAATGTTTGTTGACATTTAAGTGTGAGTATGCACGGACGTTTATGACGCAGAGATCCACAGGGAGGAGGGGAAGGAGAAAGAGTGGTGGATAAAAGGATAACAAAAAGCAAAGAAGGGTTGAGTTACATGCAGGGGGACCGGAGAGACTTGAGAGGGGGGGGGGGCAGGAGGAATGTGTCTCACCAAATCACACCTCACACAAATAGACTGCCCTCCACTCTGTCAGAGCCAATTATCTGAGCAAACAACCACCCTGATGTGTGTGTGCTTTGTGTGTCTGTGTGTGGGCCTCACCTCTGACAGTGTGCAAGGTGTTTATTGCACAATCTGCTACTGTACTTTTTAAAATGCTACACACTCTCAGCTATCTAAAGTGTCACTTCTAGGCTTCCCTCTCATCTTCAAATGTTTGAATGCCTGCAGTGACGCAATCAGAGGAGTTGTGAGTGGTTACCCAGTTTCCCAGCCAGCTCCGGGGTGTGTTCAGAGTCACAATTGGTCGTCGCTGCTTCGCCTCTTGAACTGGGGTCATCTGGTGACGGAGAGAGAAAGACAAGACGCATCATTAGCTAACAGTCGATCATGAATAATAAAGCAAATCCCAAGCATCAGACAAATAAATATTCACTTGTTCTTTCATCGTCGTGCTGAACTCTCTTGATGAAGCCATGATTCCTACACCCACATTTCCCTCCAGTTATAGAAAAATAAACATATATCATGTGCACAAAGCTCTGCTTGGTCTCAAACAAAAAAAGTCACGAAGCTTCACAAGTGTTTGGGAATTAGGAGGGATTATTTAGGGAGGAGAGTTTTTTCTGTTTCCTATCAGCATCTGACAGTTGTTTTATAAGACGCAGCTGTTTCAGCATGGGGTCGTGATGTATGATGGCTTGTCCAACATAAATTCAAGATATCAATGATACATTGGTCTGCTCTCACAAATTGGATGCAGACTGTTACAAGTTCAGGGAGGTGGAATGCAGAAGCACCGCTGTTATCACTGCAACATCTGATAATATTTAGAGCACAAAGGCTTTTTAGGTGAAAGCAGGCTGGTGACGCTGCCGAAGTGTGGCAGGTAAAATCTGGACCAAAGGTGAGACGGAGGTGTTAAAACTCAGACGAAAGACGACACGTACAGAGACTTCTGGTGTTCATAACCTTACTTTACATCCAGCAGTCTGCCCTCAACACTAATGTTAATTTTGTCAGCTATTTTTTAAAATGTAATTTTAGTCCTTTGTCAACAGTTCTGGATAGCTTTTATTATATTTAGTCAAGTTTTAGTTGACTAAAAGTCTGGGCATTGATGTCTTATCTTGGTAAAAAAACCAAAAAAAACCAAACATTTAATATACTAGACTTAGACTTCCAGTCCAGACAAAATCGAAAATGTCATTTTAGTCAAACTTATTACACATATGATTTTATGTTATCAGATGAAAAAGTTGAATGCAGCTTTGCAGAAAGTGTCTGGTCTAGTTGTCCGATGGTATCAATGGAATGAAAACATCCAATACGGGCCCAAAGTCCTGTTCTTGTCACTGTTTACTTTAACTTGAGTAACTAACTCAGAGTCTATTTTTAGCGGAGCAGAGCAGGGAGCTACTTTTAGGACGCTTCTGAAATGCCCTGTGGTGCGTTCTGGTGAAATCACAAGCATTGTCTAGAGTGGCTGCGGTCAGCTCTGGCAGCCGTGGTGTAGCCAAAACATGACACAGCTGCTCCCTGTGGAGTCCAGTGGTGACTGTGCTTATTGTGGGTGTGGTCTGGCGCAGCACAGGACATGAAACTAGTGCAAGCAGCTGAGGAAACAGAATACAACATTATAAAAAGGTTCCCCATGTGCAGGGGCCGTGTCCTTGCCATGGCGGCCACGGGCTCGATTCTGGCTACGGCCCTTTTCTACATGTCGTCCCCTCTCTCTCTTCCTGTTTCATGCTGGACCTTTCCTATGGGGCCATTATGGTAGCAAAATAGCTGCAAATGGGTATCTCAATGTGTGTGTGCGTAATCAGATTTGTACATGTGTAAAATAATAAGTAAAAGCGTTATAAAGTTTGTGAATGCATACAAAAATCTGCAAATGTGTATTGATTTACAGATCGTTGTACAGATTTACACAGATCATTGTACACATTTACAGATCGCAATACACTTGCAAATCTGAAAACAGATTTGTAGATTTTTTTACTCATTTACATATCTGATTACTCACATACAGACATTTTTGTGAATGGATGTTTTCCTCTACGTTTTGGTCTCATGTTTATGTACAAACAGATTTTTGACAAATGACAAATAACATGATCTGTCTGTCCTTTGATGTGACGGCGCCACAGACTTGTTGCTACTACAAATCACTGGTGATGAAAGCCGTGAAATTAATGCTGCAAGTCCACTAGCATGCCTCTACCCTTACCCTTTCAAATGACTACTTCCTAACTTCTGCTGAGAGGCATGATCATAAATTTCTTCACTAAATATCTGAAAAAGGCCGGAAAAAAAAAATTCCCCAAGAGTACCTTTCAGGGAAGAAGTGGTGTGCTACAAAGATCAAACTCTTCCTTGAATACCTTCATACTGTATATGCCTGTATCATACCCCACAGTGTCATGTTGCTTCTACTCTCACGCTGGTGTATCAGTTTCCCTCGCTCAGTGTGTCTTCCCACATTGATTATCAAGTAGATACAAACATCTGTCCGGACCTTCACGCTAAGAACCGCTTCAAGATGGAACCAATGTATCCGAGGGGCCCTTTAACAGGGAGGAGGGGAGGGCTGATACGATGCAATATCAGGTCTGTCAAAATACATGAGGGGGGCGTGCGGTTAACTCAGCTTGAACCTGAAACTTCAACCAAAACCTGATGGTCGTTATGGAGAAGAAGAGAACTAAACAGCCTCGGACCACCTGCAGTAAATACATGAGAGTGCCTGCGTAATTGTAAATGGATATGTTTATCGTGCATGTTGGTACATATACAGATCTGTGCGTGGGTTTAAGAAGACCACCTGAAAGCTCAGAGCGTTTAAAGCAGCGCCAAATGTCTTTAAAGCATCACTATTTGGATGATGGAGTGAAAGACGCATTTGAAATGCAAATACAAGGCATGACCTGCATCCTCGGGGCTGGTATTAATAGCATACAGGCAGGCTGCGTGGTGTGTTTGTGATATGAATTCCTGCATGGGTGTGTCAGTGCATGTGTGGGTGCGTGCGTTCTGGCGTTATTAACTAAGTGGTAACTTGAGGTGGCGGTATTCCTGTTGCACCTCTCTCTTTCTTCCCTCCCTCCGACTCCCCCTTTATCCCTCCCTCCTGCCACATGCACGGCGTGTTCTGAGAAAGGGCAGCGCGTTTGAAGCCGAGCGGCACGGGGGTCTGATCTGAAGGGGGGAACATGGTTTAGCACTCTTAACAGCTACAGCAAACCCTCCTCCAGGCCTGGTGCGAGCCTGTAAACCTTGCTTGGCAGACCTCCTACAGACGCACTCACAGAGGGGGGCTGGACTGCTTCCACTGTCCATACAGTGCAGCCATACATCCACAGTATGAGAGCAGCTCCAACATTTACAACACATACACGTATAGCAGCTGTATATTGTGATAGTGACGCAAATCAGCAACAGGCAACACAAAATCTGTTTGACTTTAAACATGCAATGTCGCACAGACGACCAGCTGACTCCTCCATTATCACTTCACTCATGATACAACTTAGTAACAGAAGTCTCCTGCTAAAAAAGCCGTTCCCTAACATTTATGTTCTTTTATAATCGTCTAGTCCTCCACTGAGTTAAACTGTAACAGTCTCTTTCAGTGCGAAACCTGCAAATCACATTTCTGTCAGCGTGTTAGACATCCAAGTTTCAGAAACCGATTCTTCCAGCAGAGTGAGTTTTACACCTTTCTTCAGTTCTCTTATACGAGAGCAAAGTCGGGGAGGTTTGATTTAATGTTTCACTGTTTGGTTCAAGCTGAACACACGCAGAGTAGAAAACATATTCCCTCCCTGCTTCAGCTGTTTTCAATAAACAAAATGTTTTCTTCTGATCCCGTTCCACCTTCTAATGCTCGGCCAGATACTTTGGCTGGTGATTACAACAACTAATCCACACAGAGACACACTTAAATGGCCACATACACACACACACACACACACACACAGACGTGCGTACTTGAAGGCAAGTTGTAAAAGCAAGCGTATGCACATTGTCAGTAACTCTGATAAGCTTGAGGCAGCTATATACTCAAAGAGTCCCAAGCCGATCCTAAGAATCAGAAGAAGTAGAGATGCACTGTCCATCATTATATACAGTCTATGATTTTAACATTTTGGTTATTAGAAGTATCACATCAATCAGTATTTAAGGATCGAGATCAGGGGTGAAAAAACCTTTACTAGGACATTCCCAATAAATGAATTTAAGAAAGGTGCATAAACTTCCAACTCCCTACTCAATGCCCTTTGCCTGGACCGCACCCATCTTCAAACTCTACCCTCATTTTGATCTCACCTGTACACCTGTAAAGTTTCGTGACTGCATCTTGCACAACTGCAACATTATCACCTTTTTTTTGTGATCCATTTTTTATTATTTGTATAACAGGATGGTGAGCCACTTTGCAGTCATACAAGTGACAAAAGGCAAAGTATGACACCATATACCCCGCCCCCACCCTCCAACCTCCATCTCTCCTGCTTCCAAGGAAACCCATAACCACTATAGTCATAAACCAACAACAGTAAGACACAACAGGATTAGATAATGGTGCTTATTTCCTCTGTCATACATGATGATGTTATCACCTTGACAGAAAGAGACATTAGCACCTGGCAAAATACTCAAAACTGCTTCTGTGGAAGTTTCCGCTTGTAATGGTGTCACAAGGACCACATTTTGCTGTGATGACACGAACTCACAGTGAAGACCTGCTGATTGCCGATTGATGCAAACAGTGAAACTCTTCTAAAAACGGCCAGCAAGACAACCAACACCAAAACAAATTGTCCATCAAGCACTGTGAGGTTTATGTCCCAGACAGATCACCTTAAAGTTATACTTTGAACCCTTTCAGAGTCCTTGAGGCTTTAAGATGCCTCTTGGATGAGAGGTGAAACGTCTTCAAGAATCTCAAGCAAGTCCAGCTGCCTACGATGTAGCACTTAGGCATGTTTACCATACTCACTTTTAGGGTGTTTCTTAGCTTCTCTTATTCCAACCTCCACTTACTCTCTGTCCTCACACTTGTGCTTTTTCATTTTCTGCCTCTTTTCTTCTTTGTTTCTTTTTAATACCTCCTCTTTTCATCTGCAGGGGGGTAATGGTCCAATAGTGTGCTACATTTCACACTTTCACTGGCGGGGTACCCCTGTGTGAGTGTGTGTGTGTGTGTGTGTGTTTGTATAACCCCTTCTTGTATTTACATTAAGGTCTGTAGAGAAAAGGCAGCAATTGGACATGAGCAGGCTCAGAAATATGAGTCCCAACAGTCCAGTGTGAGTGTGTGTACGAGTGTTTGTATGTGTGAGTGTGTCCAGGGGGCCAGTGTTTTCCTAAAGGGTCATGTCCTTCCAGGTTTTAATATAGTCACTGGATATGTGGACAGAACCTCTGTGTGTGCATGAGTGAAGGCTGGTTGTTTCAACATCGGGGCCAAAACCAGCCTGATGAGAGTTTGTGTTTCTGACAAACCAAGTAAACCGCCGTTAGTCCTCTAAAACTGACCACGCTCACAGTTTCAGGCTCTCCACAGGCACAGCTTGCCTCACACTTCATCCAGACTTGGTTATTCACTTCATAATTTAGACGGGAGCTACCACAAGTGAACCAGTTTTACATAACTCTGCAACAAGAGGCATTGTTGAGTAAACCTGGGTCCTCGGAGGGTTTATTTTTGCTTCTGCAACAATAGCTCGCTTAAAATATGGCAGGGGATTGCAGTTTTGACCAAAGTTGAAGTTCAACCCAACTGTATGATTTGTAAATGATCAGAAACCAAAAAATAACCTTCAAACTTCACATGGACTGCAATTTGGCTCTAATTTTAACTCGATACATACGCTGCTTAGATGAGGCACGTTTCAAGAAAGTTATCTTTATCCTTTTTACGAGGTTCAAAGTTCAATCTTGACCCAAGAAACATCAGTTTAGAAAACAATCTCACCAATAAGTCTATTTAGTAGCAAAGGCTTTCTATCATATCTGTGGCTTACGACCATATTCACCAGCAGAAAAAGTTTGTGACAGAATTGTAGATGTTATTCTTTTTTGCTTGCTTGTTTTTTGCTTGTCGGGTTTAAATGATGCTCCAAATTTAAGCTAAACTTTGGCGATGTCAAAATCTGGCATGTACATTTTCACAAGGGTCCCGTGACCTCTCACCTCAAAATGGGTGCTATGGGTACTCACAGGTCTCCCCTTTACAGACATGCCAACTGTTTTGGGCAAAAACCATGCCATTTTCCTTATATTATGGCAATTGTATTTCAGTATTTCTGCACACCGGGGTTCATGAACAGTGTTACAATTGGGTGTGACTGGAAAACTGAGACTCTTGTGGATTCAATAAACCCCGTTTTACTCATGTGTGATGATGATAATACCATTTCATTGTAGACTTGACACCACTGTATAAAATGACCTATAGTGATCTCTAAGATAATCACAGCCTCATGAAACTTCACAACGGCAAACAAGAGACCTTGTGCATTCAGATAGGCATGCTGACATTAAGTTGTTTTTTTTTAGCAGTTTCCTAAACAGAGACGCTCCGACTGAATCCCCTAAAAAAGCAGTTCTTGTAGAAATCTCTAAATGTCACAAGTTTTTGATACCAAATCACATCACAAGCATGGACCTTTCAAGCTCTTGGTGTCTTGATTCAGTATTTTGGAGGGATTTTTGACCAATTTTGTAAATTCTTAAGTGGTGAAAAATGCTTTAAATTAACACCAAATCTGAGTTACAAACAGTATCAACCCAAAAACTGCTGCAACAACTTATGAGACATGATTGAACGTGGGAATGTCCATCATATACTTCCATCATAGCGTTCTAAGCCCTATACACTCTAAACATTCAAAGCTTGACTAGACACCCAACCAAAACACAATGTTTATCACAGATTATGACAAGAAGAAGTGAACACACAGTGCTGGGCTGGATATAAAGTAAATCTTCAGGTTCCCAGATTACAGTTAATATACACCTCTTCATTTGGCATAAACTGTTGACCTGCTACCTGAACTTAAGATCCCATTGCCCCTAAAAAAGACATGATGGAGTGATGATGGAAAAATAGATCTAACAAGAAAAAGAAGTTTTTAATTTTAATAATTAGTTGCTTTATTGTTGCATGTACTTTCTTTTTCCTTCATTTTTGGAAAAAAGGAATGCCTGTCTCTATTTAATCTTTCTAAAAACAACGGTTATTCGGCCTATTAGCGGGACATCAAAGGTTTTACAAAGCATCTGTTGCTGCGTAACTACTTCCCCCAAAACACAGTTTCATTGAGCCTGCAGGAAATGATGCACAAAATATTTTCTGTTATTCTGAAGCAGTGCACTTTGACTTGAACAAAAAAAGAATATGCCTGAAAAACGGAGACATCATGAGCAGGAAGTTCAAAATCGAAACGTTCGAAGACCTTTTACTATGTTTGACAAGTAACCCTCTTTACCACAGAGATACTTTGATTACTATTTAAAAGAGCCAAGGCAGCAGGATACGATGATAAATGTTGTATTTGGGCGTCAGACAGATGAACTTTAGAACCCCATTCTTCAGTACAGTTTTGTAACGATGGATCCTCCCCCAAACCGTCTACTGTAACAACCAGCAGGATAAACACCATTCGTCCTTCAGCAGTACGTTGGCCTGTCAGTGCACCGACCCCCTACTAAAACACACACTGTCATTATAACTCCATCAGTTCAATGATACTCTGGAAACAATGAAACCACATGTATCTTATGTTATAAGGCCATTACTGCTGCTGCTGCAGTAACACAAGAGAGTTAATGTGTTCCACAATGGAGGGGTTTTGTTGTTTGTGGGTGAAGAGAAAACATAGAAAATCTCTCTCTTTGTTTCTCTGACACACATGCTGCATTTAGACCCGACGTTCCAAACATATTTCTCTCTCCAGCCGCAGTCATTTTGGGAACATTTATTTGCCTTCAGTTGCCGCAAGTTACAACATTACACAATGTCATGGTAATAAATGGTTAGATTTACATGCAGAGGCTCCAGATCTACAATGCAATCCTGTGGAGATGTTCTGTGGAAACTTTCTGTCTGCAGCACAGGTCGTGTTTCATATGTCATTAGCAGCTCATGTAATCCTCTGTGGACAGTAGGTGTTTAATGTATTTGGGGACAAGCCAAACCATCTGGGTGTACACTGCCCTACAAAGGCAAAGTGCAGGAACTATGCAAGCAGAGAGAACAGAGAAAAGGCCTTTAAAGGTTTCAGACTATCCACCAAAAATTATTGTAGGTAGATTAGTGGTAATATATTCTTGCAGTGTCTCCTCAGGAAGACGTTTTCATGGATAAAAGCCACGACCGCTGATCTGATCTATGACTCCAAAGTGCAGATACAGCACTCTGCCTTTGGTTGACATTTAACAACTATACAGGTACTGCAAAAGCAAAGTGCAGTATTTAAAATCTACATGTGAGAAACAAGAAAAGAAATATGCTTATTAGTGCATCATATGTTCAATTTTATTATGAACATTGAAGGCAGCAGTAGCTCAGTCCATGGGGGCTTCGCTTAGGAACCAAAGGGTTGCTGGTTCAAGTCGCCGTACAGACCAAGTATGAACATCCACTTCAGGTTGAATTTATGAACACATGCATATCAATAGAGAAACAATCAGCTGGCTAATGGTTACTTTCAATGATTAAGGCATGTTTGTGTAATTAAATTAAGTCAGCGTGGGCTCTAGGCTGCTGGCGTACATGACAACGAGAGATGAACTACAAGCCAGGCAGTCAAAAACTGTGCATTTCTCCGCCTGTCTGTGATGCACTTTTACGAGATGTTTTAATAGATTGCTCATGTTTCTGCCCTCGCATGTAAAAGACTTGTTGCACTTGTGGTGACGAGCGCTGTCAGCATCCACTTCAGTGAACTTTAACTATACTTTTGAGCGTTAAGTTCTCTTTACTATTGTCAGTAAGAGAATGCTCTAGATGTGTGTGCGTGAAAAAGGCAGAAAGAGTTGGCCCTCCAGCCCCTCGCACATACGATAGGCTCAGAGAGAGATCTCTCTTCTGGATTGAGAATAATGAAAATTAATCTTAGATGAACGTCTTAACCTTATCACAAATTAGAAACAGAGCTGGTTGGGAAAAAAAGGAGAAGATAAGATACCATTCATGCAGCCTAAACAATGAAGAGAAGTTTAGAGAGGAGCTTATCAATGCCACAGTCTTTAATAATTCAGCTGCAGGACCTGTTTAATAACTTAGTTTGGTACCTGTCCCTTGTCATATCCTCAAGAGAAAAAGTTGATATGTGTGTAAGTGCACACAAACGTCCACGTGTGCACATGTGTACTACAGATCTGTCCTCCACACACACACAAACTCACACACACACGTCACTGTGATTTACACTCTGGCCTGCGGAGAGGCTGTGTAGCCTTATGGAAATCATTATAAGTTGGGCTGCTACACAGTCCTCCATTAACGGCATGAGAGAGAGACATTCAAAGGAGCTGCGACAGAGAAAGAGAAGGAACGAGACGGGAACCGACTGAGTTTTAGAGGAGGTCAAGAGGCGGCAGGACAGAAATGAAAAGACAGAGAGGGAGAGAAAAAGGCGACAATGCAGAGCGAGATTTATTAACTGTAACCGCAGAACAGACAATTGTACACTGCAGTTAACTGCTACTCTCTGTGAGCGACAACACTGTCTTACATGACAGATTAACAGCTCATGTGTGTGTGTGTGTGTGTGTGTGTGTGTGTGTAAACCCAGAGCATTTAGTGGGCCGTGATCACATTGGTGATGTGTGTTTGAGGTGATGACATCTCCCAACGCTCATTAAATCCCTAAATCATTCACACACACACACACACACAGCCAATTTCTAAGTTTAAGGTAAACATTTTTTGCTGTAAAATGTTTCTGGAATATTTGATCTCATCATCATCATCATCATCATCATCATCATACACATGTAGGTACACACATGCATACACCGACACCTGACAGAGTTTTAAGCTCCAAATATTCAAACCTCCCTCCCCCTGCCTTCCCTCTGCCCCCCTGGACCGAGTCAAGACAACAAAAGTTTTAATGAGCGCAACTTTACGATGCTATTTACAAATGTGATTACGTGTCGTGCCATTCTGGGCTCAGGCTCTCTGAAATATGATGAACACACGTCAACGTTCAGCTGGGAATTGCTTCCAGCTTTATGACCTATTTGGTACAAACCTCTGTGTGTGTGTGTGTGTGTGTGTGTGTGTGTGTGTGTGTGTGTGTGTGTGTGTGTGTGTGTGTGTGTATGTGTGTGTGAGTCAATCACACACACACACACCAGAAACTATTTCATATAGTGATCCTGGTATGTGGTTGATTACCAAGGTTTTTTGCTGGCAAGAGTTTCAGAGTGAAGGCAGGTTTACCGTCAGGAGGCTAGGGATGCCTGTGTGTGTGTGTGTGTGTGTGTGTGTGTGTGTGTGTGTGTGTGTGTGTGTGTGTGTGTGTGTGTGTGTGTGTGTGTTACTCCCTTTGCAGATTTAGGTAAAGAACTTCTATCAAAAAAAGATAGAAATAAAGAGGTTGTGGAGGTTCTGCTACGTGCTTTACATATGGGAGAAGTTTCAGCTCTACAACCTCACAGCTAGATGCCACGACATCCTACACACACACCTTTAGGAGTGATAATGCACAATAATCACTTCAGAGAGTCCTGACTAAAATGAGCCTTTGAACAGGTATCTTAAGAGGGACCTGTGACTATGACAAATGAGTTTGATCGGTCGTGTACTTGATGTAAAGTCTTGGAACTTGTTGAACCTGTTTCAGTTTTTCCGAAGTCACTGGATCCAGAAAAGCTTTCCTCATCGATTCATATCGGATCTTTAAACTTCTTTTAAGTGGAATAAAATGTGCAGTGTTTAAGTTCAATTGAGTTAGGCTGCAAAACTGTGAAGCTCTCTAATGGTCAGACAGAGCAGGAGTTTGTTCCAAGCCCTAACAGCCGAGGAAGGATTGCATAAGAAGCACTAAAGGTCTGAAGTCATATTACAATTCCCCGCAGCTTAGCTGCGATGCAAAAATGCTTTGGACCGCTGACAAGAGTGGATGGAAGTCCTTCAATTCGAACCTAGTTCTTCTTCAACCCATGGCCAAAAAAATCCACCACACAAGGGCGTAGGTTTTGTTCCAACACTGGGGCCAGACACATATGAAACGGGGGGTTTGGGGTCCTTTGCCAGAAAATTCTGAGCGTCAAACATTTAATTTCCTGCATTCTGGTGAATTGTTATGCATCATTATGTTTCATTTTAGTGCTTTCCTACTTTCAAGAGGACAAATGCACAACTTCTAAATGTTGAGGAAATCTCCCCTCTCACATTGGTTAACCTCACAAATAAAACATAACTTCTGAAACAAAGGCTAAAATCCACAGCTGATCAATTACATCTAATTAAATCAATAAAACTAACAGATCAATCACAAACCTACAGCACTTCCCAAGATTTTTGTTAAAGGATATAACTTTAACAGCAGCAGAAAATGAGTTGGTTGCTTTTCCAGTGTAGCTTCAATGACACCCAAAGTGACTTTTTTTCCAATACTGGTCACATGGTAAAATGAATGCAAAAGTGGCAGACGGTGTGCACATCCAACCCCAGATGTGTAAAAGTGGAGCACCACAGCAGCATACGATGGATAAGATACGATGGGGGCGTCTGTTTTGACGCGCGTCGTACGGCGCCGGTGTGTTTTGGCCTTTAAAATATTTAACTTTAAAAACATATATCCATTCTTTTGTCTAAAGACTTCCAGTCTTGTGTGAAAAGGGCGGCGCACAGAGAAACATGCCTGGTCATCAATATGAAGCGCTGACCACT
Organism: Epinephelus awoara; assembly: GCA_035609425.1. Lineage (NCBI taxonomy): Eukaryota > Metazoa > Chordata > Actinopteri > Perciformes > Serranidae > Epinephelus > Epinephelus awoara. Next base: position 32,854,656 of record CM069299.1, on the reverse strand, counting down.
CAGAGCTACAAGCTTTTCCTCCAGCAGCATTATTACTGCTTTTATAACCTTGTGCCCAGCCGCTCCGCCTGTGTAAGTTCTGCTTACTGCTGCAGCAAAAGCCAACTGTGTATATTCTTAAATCACATTGGAGATGTTGAGCATTTCAAGCTTATCTGACCCATAATCCCGCGTTCTCCACCTTCTCCGTCCGTCGCGCTGCTGCAGAGGTACAGTGAAGTCAAACAGAGCTCAGTTTCACTTACAGACTAAACAAAAACAGTTTTAGGGGGAAACCTTTTGTACGCAAGCATCACGTTAGAGAGAACAAGAGAAATAAAGAGTGAAGGTGCATGAATATGTAGCTGTATGTGTGTGTGTGTGTGTGTGTGTGTGTATACAAGTGTGTGTGTCTAACTCTAAGCAGAGCTCTGTATTTCCTGAAGCCGTGCGGACCGCAGTTTGATCTTGTGCCATGAATGGGCTCAACGCACTAATTACAGCCACCTGTGTTTGTGTGTGTGTGTGTGTGTGTGTGTGTGTGTGTGTGTGTGTGTGTGTGTGTGTGTGTGTGTGTGTGTGTGTGTGTGTGTGTGTGTGTGTGTGTGTGTGAGGTATGAGTGGCTACATGAGGGAGGAGGGTGACTGTATGGTCATGTTTCCACTCACACATACACTCATTTAGGGGAAAAAAATAATGTAGCGTCATACTTTGTGGAGGCAGAGGTGCTGTTTTCCACTTTAGGTTAACCTTCAGTGTGTGTGTGTGTGTGTGTGTGTGTGTGTGTGTGTCAGGCCTGTTATATTCATTTTGGCCTTGGCCATGACTCACAACCAGGCAGCGGCATGTCTGAGTCTGTCAGTCCAGCTGTCAGTCACTCACTAAAAACGTTTTGAGTCTAAACATACATGAAAACTCAAATCTATTGGGCTCAGTTCCCATTTTGAAGCAGGACAAAGACAGAGAGTGAGACAGATTGGACCAATTGCTTCATCGATCCACTGACGTGTCACTAAAGATTCTATCCCGACGCTTGCAGCGGCTTCCTTTGAAGCTGCGTTTTCCATGTGCGCAACAAAGCCTCATGATGCACATTTTCGATTTTAAATAACGTGTGACCAATCGACTCATTTCAGAAAGCATTAAATCAAATGAACAAAAATGATCTTAAAGTACCGGAAAGTTTGTTTTTTGGCTTCTTCATCCTCCATGGGGGCACGTGAGGATAAACAATCTTTTCTCCACCCATTCAATGTGACATGGGGTGACTGAATGACGTAGAAATGGTCATACAGTGATGTATTGCTTTAATTAGCTTTCACTTTAAAATACATCATGAACCTCAAACAGGTAGACTCACTACTGTCTGACCCTCCAAGTATTATTCTTTAAATTACCAGTGTCTTTCTTTGTCTTTTCCTTGTGTGTTTGTTCTTATTATGAACAGCAGGCGACTACTTGTGTAGCAGGCTACGAAGCACGCGCACACATTATTCTTATAGATAAAACAACTGGTTTTATGGCAAAGTAGTAAATATTAATATGATCACAGCTCAAAACATCTGGTGCTCTTGTGTTTCACTCCTCAACAATGTAACTGTTCTTTTTTTTTGGGTGAGTACAATTGGCTTCAGATGAAGGTCAGGCAGTAGTCTAAGTGTTGAATATTTAAAAAAACACAAAAAACTGTCGTTGAGAACAGCAAAGCCTCCAAAGTTCCCAGTTCCTCTTGACAAAATCCTCAATAAGCCAACGCTTCCAGGTAACTAATTTAAGCCAGGGAGCAGAGTTTTGGCTAAAACGGCGGGCAATAAAATCCTGTTCCAGGAAGTAAAATCTACCACCCCTACAGGCTGAAAATAGTTCCAGACCCCTCGGCATCGCAACTTTTATAGATCCACTGTACAGCTGTATTATATTGCAGCACTTTCTCCCCGCTCACACTGTCCTTCTCTGCGTTAATTCACATTAAACTCTGCAGTGCCTTGTTAGCGCTCTTGCTCACACTGACTCAGGATGAACAGTAAGTAAGATCACACTTTTGTGGTTTCTAGGAGCAGTCAACTTCACAGCTGTCGTAGCCAATGAAAAATTGGTCAATCAGACACTCTTAAACCTGTCTGCAAGCCTCTGAGTTGTGCAGTTGTTGCTCCAGCCAGGAAAGAAAATACATCACTTTACACATAAGATACTGAAAAGGCACACTCACTACTGGGTGGTGGAACGTCTTACTTGGATTATGGTGTCTGATCAGTATAGATCTGTATACATTTATACAGACACTGAGCGAATACACACTTCTGTATTTGTTTCTTGTATTTCTTGTTTTTTATATCCCTTTAAAGATAAATTGAAAGTTGTGGATAGTGGTAGATCTTGAATGGCCTCTGTTCAAAATAAGCCTCAGTTTTTTCTAACACATGCACAGTCAGCACTCTTGTGGTGCGTTCAGTCCACAATGACACATTTTCTGGGACTTGGGCAGATGATGAAATGTGTGTCTTCCCCATGAAAATGCAGCAAGCATGATCTGGACTTAAAAGAAGTATATTCAGTGAGGTTTCAATAAAAGAAACAAAATTTACTGGTAACTTGGTCTGAGTATTGATTACAGCAGTGGTTCCCAACTGGTCCAGCCACAGGGTCCAGTTCTCTCCTGAGTCATCAATTTGAGGTCCCACAGTTTAATACAATCAGCGTCATACTGGCATCTGACCATGTTGTTGAGCTAGTTTGCTGTCCCTGAGTCACTCAGTCTACAGCAGAAAATAGCACTTCAAAATAAAAGTTCTGTGTTGGGAATTTACTGTACATAAAAATAAAGTGATTTTTTAAAAACCTGACAGGATTGCGAGTCACTTGTGGTCTTTTGGACTGCTATCCACCAACTGGGAACCCTATTTAATCAATCTGCATGGCACAAGTGCATTCAGGGCGGGACCAACTCTACTTCTGCTAGTTAAACAGCAGATAATTAACGCAAAGTAAAGCGCAAATGGAAAGAAGAAGGATGCCATTCAAAGTGTCATCTCCCATTCCCTTGCACCTGGCACACTGCTACTTACATGGTGGATTCTGCAAATTGGAGCAGCAATGGTTTTTCGCTGAGAATAATGCAGTAGAAATGTCACTGCAGCAGATGTCGTGGGACATTTAAGCAGCAAAAACTATAAACTGACAGAGGAAACAGAACTAAAATTTTAGCTTCTGATAAAATCAATGAAGCTGTGCGTAAATGCGCACAGCGTCTCTCTTAATGAGGAGTCTGACAGCAGCTCTGCTCTCTGCTATGTTCACATTTTAGAGAATGTAATTAATATTTTCCTTATTGTTTTATCCCATTCACAGGTCCCTGTATGTGTAACAAGTAGAGTGTACAAGCATTGTGAACCTGACTATGTAGGTGCCTCTTACTATCTGAATAATGTGCACTTTAAACTGCACTGTGCTTGACTTAAGACCAGGTTTCTGTTGGTCAATGGTCAATGGCACTGCCTCAAAATAGCAATCCCCCAACAATGTGTCTGACCACATCTTATTTTAAGACCTCGATGGCCATGGGCGCACACATGGCTATGTTCATACATTTATTACTTACATAATGTCGGCGCTGGCTGTGAGAATGTCAACTGCCTTGGTCTGGCTACTTTATGTTGGGTGTAAGATAGGGGCCAAAATACATTATACTTCAGACAGCAAACAAATTATTTGCAATCAAACTCTACTGTATTAACTAAAAACATCCAGCCAGTCATCCACTAGTGAAAAGATTTTAGCACCACCAACCAAAATGGAACAACAAATGTACCATACATCACCAGTAGCTTTTGTTTTTTACCTCTGTGAATGTGTTTCAGGGTGGATTTTCCTTTGGGTATCCTAAAGTAAGAAACTAAATCTCTCTACTTTCCTACTGCTGACCCTGGCCCCTGACCTCCCTACGAGGAGGCATAAGAAAGGAAATTTTCCCACTCGGGATCAATAAAGTATCACATTATGTACTGATTGTGACTCACTGAATCTTTCTGCAACCACTGCCTCGCTGCAGCCGTGAGGGGAAGGAAAAGAGAGTTCAACTGTGTCGCTTCCAGCTGACAAAGCACAAATCCTGCCCCGTTCAATCTCCATCTGATATTATCCAAATACACAATATGTGATTAACATGCCACATTTTTATGGGGCGTTAATAAGTCCAGATCCATTTTCCGGCAGAGTTACTCCTAGATTCAGCGCTGGTATATTTTCAGACGCTGCGGCCAGGCACGGGCCATTTACCCTTGGCGGTCAGGTTTAGGTTAACAACAAGGCCTGGGTTTGGTTATGACATGAAAAATGTTGAGAAAACCAACAGTGAGAAAATAGATGAAGCACCCCGGCCTCCTCAAACGCTGAACATGGACTGTGTCAGAGCGTAAAATATCAACAGAGCAATGAAATAACATACAGGCATGAGGCGCAAGTGGTTCCACACACTCGCTCATAAACGTCACACAGTGATGGGGTTTATGAGTTCTGAAAACATACAGTTAGGGATCAAGTTTTCGGTTTCTGTGTTTGTGTTAATATAAACGCTTGTGCATCTGGATAAGTTCATTTAGTTTTTCTAAACCACAGAATAAAATGGCCTCCTTGTCTTCCTCCTCTTTTTTATTTCATCCTTCCTCCTGTCTTTCTATGTCCGCGTGTGTGATCCTGCATTAATCCTTGTATGTACTGTGTGTATATGTGTGTGTGCTTATTCATGTAGCTGTTTAAAATCACTGTTCACACTTCACTGACGGAGCAGCAGGGTCAAGTGCGGAACACAGACTGAGATTTCCCGAAAATGGAGACGTCACACAGAAATCTGGCAAACATACAGTCACAGCCTAAAGCCTTGACCCTCCACCTCAGCAGATGAAGGTGACGGAGGAGATCCAAGGACAGAGATGATTCAGTGGAATTACTGAATTACTTCATGTCCGCTGCTCACAGGGGGGCTCTGAGATCACAGAAGTGGAAACAGAGTATGCGCCTCAACGTACAGTATACCATAGGTTACACATATCACACAATAAGTCACAGACTCACAGAAGGTGAGGTGTAATAGAATAATATAATAGAAATGATGCTGACATGATGAAGATCTATGACCAAAACCTTGTTTTAGTCAACACACTCAGTGCTGACAGTGTGCAGGAGTGAACTACCGTCTTTTGCATGACTTCATTCTCCATTTGGCACCTGTGCACCAGGTGTGCATCAGACAATGTTCCCATTAACAATGTAAAAAGATGCTCTCACTGATGTACTTTGCATTTTAAGGCTGATCTAACCCTGTGGCCACTGTCTTCAGTGCGAGGAGAGTTAAATCTTAAGCTTAAAGGTATAGCGCACCCAAAAATGAAAATTCAGCCATTATCTACTCACCCATATGCAGAAGGAGGCTCAGGAGAAGTTTTAGAGTCCTCACATCCCTTGCAGAGATCCAAGGGGAGAGGGAGTAGCAACACAACTCCACCTAATGGAGGCTTAAGGCGCCCCAGATTAAAACGTCCAAAAACACATCATTGAAACCACAAAATATCTCCATACTGCTCGTCCGCAGTGATCCAGGTGTCCTGAAGCCCCGACATAAAAAGTTGCTTGGAAAAACGTCATTTGAACTCCTTTTTAGCCTCATTGTAGCCTGTAGCTCTGACTGCCTGTCTGTACACTGCACTCACGTGTGCGCCCTTGTGCAAGAATTTTCATTTTTGGGTGCACTATCCCTTTAAGAACTAAGAAATCTTGATTTATTCTTCAATTGCACGAGATGAAAAATAAAAAAAACATTTTGCAATTATTTGGACAACATTTAGATTGGGATATGAGTCACGGTTTTAGTATGAATACTGCATTTGGCCATATTGTAATTTTGATAATATTAAACTAAAGCCCAGTTTACACCCTAAACACTCCTGCCAATCCCTGCCAGGTGTCTCAAAGTTTTTGAAAGGAATTCTGGGAAATGCAGAAATACTCCAGAGCAGTGGTTGTCTATCTGAGGGTTGAATTACACCAGAAAACGTGAGATAACTCAGAGTCTGCAAGATGACAAGAGAAGACTAAAGACTTCTGAGTATTTTTAAAACTTTTTTCTTCCAAGACATTGGATAGTTTCACTTTTTTAGGGCCTCTAAATTTAATTTTCGACATGCAACGTGTTATAAAGAGTCCCATGTACTCCTTGCTATGCTGTAAAGGTATACTATAAAGCAGTGGCTCCCAACTGGTAGGTCACGGTCCAAAGTGAGTTGCGGGTCCGTTATGAATGGACTGCAAGTGACTCAAACATGTTAAGTTTGGAAAAAACAAATTTTATTTTTAAGCACACTGAATCCCCAGCACAGAGGTGCCATTTCCTGCTGTAGCGTGAGTGACTAATGGACAACTATTTGACGGCAAACTAGCTCAACAACATAGCCAAACATAAGTATGGTGCTGAATAAATTAACTGTGTGGACCTTGAACTAATGACCGATGAGAAATCAGGACCCTGTGGTTGGACCAGTTGGGAACCACTGCTATATAGGATCATCAGTTACTGTGTGTAAAAATGCTTGCCAGCAAACAGTACAGTGACAGTAAAAGCCAACCCCAGATTCACTTTTGCTTGACATTTCACCTTGCTCTAATCATGTTTTTTTCTGCGCAGTGTCTACTGGATGGTCTGGCACCTTTTTATAAAGCCCTGACCTCATCTGAGCGCTGCAGGGATACACACCCATAAACATCCCTAACACAGAAAACAAGAGGAAAATAAGAAAATACAGGCATAGGAAAGAGTGTCTGCGGAAAAATACACCGCCACACACTTCTAGTGGATCCTAAGTGATCCTTTAGAGGGATTATTTTTGTATGAGTCTATACATTTGTAAAAATCCTGCATGGTTTCTTTAAGAGTTTATAACACGAAAGTTTAGGAAGTGCTCCTCCAGAGTGTAACCAAGAATTTCAACCGCCGCCATGTGTATTGTTTCCTGACAGGATGCAGGAGGTGCACGGTCTGTTTAAGAGGCATCAGGTCAGATATATTTAGCAATTTGCTCCAACCTCAAACCATCCTGGCTTATAAAAACTACTGTCATAGCCCAAAAATAGATGATGTCCCCATCCGTAAAGAGAAGCCTCAGTCCTGTGTGAAGGTCTGCTGCACAACAGGAGGCAGAAACATTACAGTGATTCCTTACAGGGTGATTTACTTATGTGGTCCAAGTATGTCATTGTTTATGTGCCCTGCTGCATTAAGAAGGAATGATGTTGGGTCAAAAAGCGAGACAACATATGTCCTGAGTGCGAGTGAATATATCTGTGAATGTGCTGTGTGTGCGTGTGATCATGTTTGTGGGTTTGACTTGACTTTAATTAATTTTTATGTGCATGTATCTGCCTGTATTTCTGTTGTTAGTGAGTGTGTGTGTCATTAAAGTGTGTGTATGTGAATGAGCCTGTGAACATGTGTATGCAATGTGTATTTATTATTGAGTGCTTAAGTGTGTATTAGTGCATCTGCCTGCATTTATGTGTATATCTGCCTGAAAGCGAAGACATGTGCACTATCTTTTGCATCCAAGTGCATTCGTGTGCGTGTGTGTGTGTTGTGTTGGTGCCTGTGTGCGTGCGCTCGTCCAGCTGCTGCCTGTGTAACTCTAGTAAACATCAAGGCAGCGCTTTACTTTGCTGAATTAACGAATCTCTCACATCCATCGCCACGCGCCGCCTTTGAAACACACACCGCCAGCCTCGGCTCAGGACTTTGAACTCTCAATCACTCTCTCCCTCGCCCACCCTGCTCTTCCCTGTATCAAATTATACTCCAGTTAAATATCTACTCATTAGTACTTTAGTAGATTTCTCCCCATTTGACCTCTTTCTCATCTTACATCCCTGAATTCATTTTCACAACTCGGGCTTGAGGTGTGATCGCAGCTGCGGGGCCACAAGAGGAGGAGACGACTGAAGAGAACATTTCTACTTTTGGTTTTCGACAAACTCCACAAGCTCTTCGTCTTTAATCTCACCTACTTCACTGTTCCCACAAGACTCATCCACTCTTTATTACTGACTGTTCATCCATGATTCCTGATGTTCTTTGAGTTAACAGCTTGTACAGTCGGATTCATTTCTTATCTGATGTGTCAGATGCAAAGCTTCTGTAGAGCACATTGGCAACTACAAGAAGACAATCCAACTGATCTAAGTTCGTATTACACATCTTTTGAAGTCGTCAGCTGGCTGTACTGTTCACACTACACAACATGCTATCTTGTAATCAGAAATCTTGAAGTTGTTGTGGTTTTCACACTACATGACTGACCGGCGACAAGCGGTCACACACTACAAGATCTTGAGTATGTTATTTCATTTGTGGATCACACACAATCCAGGGTCAGGGAGTGTTTACGAGAAAAAAAGTGGCAACCTCCGGGGCTGAAAAATAAACACACACTGAAGTGCCAAGAGGTGCAGTTCCTCGAATGGCCACTTGAGGCTGGCTCCAGAAGGGAGTCAATCTCCATAGACCCCCATGTAACAATGCCCAACATAGCATGGCATGAATTTTTATTTAACTCACCCATTCACATTTCATTAAGGCTTAACGTTAAACATAATTAAGGACAGGGTAACTGGAGTGACTGGCTGTCTGCCGATAGTGTCCTCAGCTTCTCAGTCAGCTCCACCCCTCGCTTCTCCACAGCTCTAACCTCTAGCCCAAATATCTTCACTTCTAGCTTCAAAAGACTAAATTGGAATCGACCGAAATGCTGAACCCAAGGCTTCTAAACAGGGGTCCACAAACCAACGGGTGACATCACAGTGGCTATGACTATTATTTTATAAAGTCTATGGAAAATATCAAGGTCAAAAATGTGACAAAGCAGCGTTCAGATGAAGTTATTAGGCTAATAACTAACAGAAACATACTGTGCAAGAGTTCACCCTTCATCATCTTTTCCCCTCTCTTCGTCACACACACACACACACACATACACACACACACACCTTGGAAAGCATAGACACGTCGCTTCTCTGTCCTCAGCGACTGCAGATTTGTGAGCACCGAGTCAACACTGATTTGCCTCTGATCTGGGGCTTTTGTCAGCGACTTGTACATGTGCATTTTGTTGAACTACTAATATTGTATACAGAATCTGAATCTCACTCTGAATTACTTTTGTCGTTGACAAACTAAAGAAATGAGAGATCATTTTTGTTCAGTTTTTATGGAATAAACAAAGGCAAACTGTTCGGTTGACATACAAAACTTGAATTAGTAACGGTACTAATTTGTCATGTTGCCAAGAATATCATTATTGCAAAAATATCCTGAAGTATTGGGATATTATTTTAGGACCATATTTCCCACCGCTACCACCCAGTATTCCCAAGAAAATAAATAATCTACACTTTCTAAATTATAAGTGGCTTTTATGTGACCCATGTCTGCCTACCGCTGCTTTAAACCGTGCTCCCTGCTGGAATGTCAGACAGGCCTTAAAACAAGTAACACTTCAAAGCAACGACTGGACCTCTTAAGTGTGTATCTGTCATATGTACGTGTACAAGTGTGTGCGTGAGATTGTTTGCCTTGCAGGTACTTGCATGTGCGGTTGTTCTTGCATACATCTGCATGCATGCTTACTAATGTGCCAACGAGTGTTTGCACGCCCTTGGGTGCGTGTTTCAGTGTATGTGTCGAGAATATGCCGCCGTCTTGTTGAACTTCAAAGATGCTGGCACACTCTGCAGTGTGAGGCTACATGCTGACAGGCTGTCTTTGATGAACAACTATTTACAACAATGTAAAACTAACCCCGCTCATCATGATGCGCCGCTGGGCGACGTTTCAACATGACTCACCCCGATGCCTGCTTTGTTCGTCTCTCATTTGCGTTACACAGAGCTGTTTGTGGATTAATAATAATGCAACTTTTCATCTGCACTCAGTGGGATGCTCGCTTGCTGCTTACTCACCTCCAACAGTCAGTGTTTTTCTGGAGAATATTTCATCAGGACAGATGCTTGCAAATGTTTGGTCTTGTATGTGTGCATGTCTGCTCAACAATGCATCAGACAGTCAGTTGTCTCCAGTATGTCCATGTAGTCAAAGGTGTCCTTGTATAAATAAGCAACATACTGCTGCTGTCATGCAAAGTCCTCTTAACCCTTAGGGTCAGCCAGGTCGAGGGAATTTCACGCCCTTTAGGCTCAAAACATTCTTTGAAATCCCTGTTGATTTACATCCATTAACAAAGACACTTTAAACAGTAAAAACAACACCATATTTCTTCACAGTGGCATTTAAGATCCCACATGTTCAGAGTCTAAAACAGATAGAAGCAGAAAACCAGCAGTAGTAAAGTAGGAGGAAAAGGGCCTGCGTGGGCTGACAGCGGCTTAACTCTGCGGCCTGTTCTCATCGTTTAACGACATGTCTGACAGCATCTACACATCCTCTACTCTCCTCTCCCTTCCTTTCTTCTCACTTCTGTTTCCACTTGTTGTGAGAGCTTTGGTCTCCGGGCCAAACAGAGTTACAGCCGGGAACCGAAAAGGACACACTCTGCTCGTCACGGCGGCTTAAATCCGACCAATGTTGGCATGAAGCGCTCCAAACCCTCATAAAAACAAGGCTTGCGTACAGAGAAATTGTCTGAGGATGTTAGCCATGAATGGAAGCGTGGACAATCTTGTAGTAGCTCAAAACCTTGGGGAGTTTAAAAGGAATTCAAAAGGCGTAAAATGTAGTGTGCTTGACAGAGAATGAGCCACTGAGGGATGTGCACAGATTTAAATCAATATTTAGGAATTTAGACAAAGAAAGAAACAACTCTAAAGGAGTAGTGTGTAAGATTTAGGGGGATTTAGGTGCATCTAGCAGTGAGGATTGCAGATTGTAACCAGCTGAAACTTCTCCAAGTTAGAATTCCTTCAGTGTTCATTGCTCAGGAGGTTTTAACCAGGAGACAAATTATCCACAGAGGTCTCCTCCTCTTCAAAACAAACAGACCAGATGATTCAAACAGGTAAAAACACTGCATAAATTAGTTTCACGGTACAAATCAGCCTTTCTCCCAAGCTGTTTGGCTCGTTGGAGATGGGGAATAATGTGAACTACATATATTCTTATCCTCTGTCGGAGACAAAAAAAGCATCACAGAGCATCGTTCCTGAGGGCTATGAAACATTAAACCCCTGTCAGTCAGTGATGATTAAAAAAAACATGCCCAGCCAATACCTGCAACAGTTGTTGACTGCCAATCAACGGCATCATGTTGGGTATTCGCTACTGTCGTATTTATTGTTAGCCGTTAAGCCTGATTTATGGTCGTGCGTTGAATCGACGACGTCGCTACGTTGTAGGGTACGGGGCTACGCAGAAGGCTCGCCGTAGCCTCCGGCGTAGCCTGACGTGCACCTCCCCAAAAATGAAACTACTACTACTAATTACTATTAAAGAGTGTTACTTATTTTGTATTCCAAAGAGTTGTTTGCTCTTGGTGTTGCCATCACTCTTAAATGTTTGTGTATTGTCTCCAAGTGACTTTTATGGAGCACATTTTTCTCTTAATTGTTCACATTATGGCAATAAATGCAAAATCTATTTTGCCAAAACAATGTTTTGTTATTGTTAATTGGCCTAGATATTCAGCAGTTCATGTTAAAATAAGCTTATTATTAATCTTTATAGTAACATTGGTGCAGACTTCCCTCTGTGTCACCGGTGATGAGAAAATACAGTGAGTGCTGGGTGGAGCAGTGAGTGACAACAACCCCGCCCACATTTAAGAGTGCTGTTTGGTTCAAAAGGTACCATATTGAAAATACTTGGTGGAAATGGGGCATATGGGTGGGGTTTGGTTTGTCTGTTATGGCTATTGTAGAAACAAAGCAGTGCAACATGTCAGACTCCATGGACAAGGACCTGCACCCAATGTACAAAGGGCTCATTCTAATGTCACGAAAACACAACAACTCTCATTTTCAGGTGATTATATATACTAAGGAAAACGTACTTATCATATTATATTCCGTTTTTGCCAATATATCCATCTAAATCCTACACACTGGACTTTTAAATCTAAAAATGTAGTATACATGCATATACACTAAAACAAAATCGAGTCACAACAGAGGAATGTAGAGTAGAGATTATACTTGTGGCCGCAGAGTGTGTGCGTGTGTTTGTGTGTGTATCAGTTTTCAGCATGCTGTCACACTGATCAAACTCCAGGCTGATAGCAGAGGCGCCGCAGAACCATCACTGTGTTTGCCTAAGAACCATGGGGAAAAACTGCACACGCACACACACACACACACACACACACACACACACACACACACACACACACACACACACACACACACACACACACACACACACATCCAGAGAACACAGGGAAAACATATTGTGCATGCTTTTATGTGAAATATAATGCAGTGGAATGCAGCGACATTATGCAAGTAAGCACATGCTGACACGCACACCTGATGGCTCCAAACAAAACCCGTCTGTTAGAGCTCATTTCTTGTTTTACTGTGACATTGTCTGTTTCGAATTACACATAATTTCATTTCATATTTCAGTCAGCAGTCATTTTCTGTAATCAGTATTTTTTTGTCTGCCTTTTTTCACCACAGCTATGTTAAATGTTTAAAAATACAAGCGATAAAAGCATTTTATCAAACTTCCTGGAGCTGAGATATGGCACGGTGGCCGCTTTTAAAAAAGAAAACAGTTTAGTCTACCCGCCTTCTACGACCACATGACAGGAAAACACTGAATAGGCAACGAGGCTCTATCGAATCCAGATAAAACACTGGCGTTGGGATACATAGCTGAAACTGTGATAAACCTTTTGATAAGTGGAACAAGTTTTTCCATGCCTGCTGCTTTGTTTGGTCAAATACAAGCATTTTTCCCCCCCGCTGCATCCCGCCTGCTTGTTGTCAGTGAGGTGAGATTGGAAAAGCCAGATGCAACTGCTGGAATCTGAAGAGTGACAAAAGCAGAGTGAAGGGGGGGAATCTCTGAGCATAATTCGCTCTTCACGTCGTCATTAAGACATCAAAGCGGCTGCAGAAGATACAGAGCTTTTCAGCGCTGACACAAATGCATTCTCAGGGAGAAGAGTAACGAATGAGAGAGAAGAACGGCAGAGAAAAGAAAGGAGGGAGAGGGAGGAGGAGGAGGAGGAGGAGGAGGAGGGACGTTGCGTGTTGAAGAACCAGTCTTTGGCTTTGATGATGGCGCAAGAGCGAAGCAGCAAAAAGCAGACAAAAGTTTCTAAAACTTCAAAAGAAGCCTTTTTGTAGCGCAGGTCCGCTCTCTCTTTCTCCTTGATTCTCCCATTCTTCCCTCTCCCTCCTCTCTTCAAACATGTCTTTGCTAATTGCCAGACCCTGTCCTGCCCTTCGCAGGCTCTCCACTCCTCTCAGGTCTATTCAGCAGGGGGGTTGTTACAGCGGGAAGGCCTAATAACCCGCTCTGAGTGGGACAATGGAGCCTGCAGGGCCAGTGACAAAATCCCAGCCCTAATGAGAAAAGACTCCTTCAGCGAACAAGCAGGTCTGTCAATAGACTGGCCTATTATTGAGTTACGGGGTGGGGGGTGGGCTGAGGGCACAGCGTGTGTGTGTGTGTGTGTTTTAGCGTCCAAGTTGTGAGTGCATCAGTTTTTATATGTGATAGACAAAGTAAAGTAATTAAGTAAAACTAGTTTATGTAATGAAAAAAAATCTAAATCAAAGAAACAGAATGGGAGTGTGTGTTTATGTGCATGTGTCTGCATGAGTGTGTGTGTGTGTGGGTATGTGTGTGTGCTGCTACCTCCTGATGGGAACAATAGTGAACAGGACAAATCCCCCAGACCGCATAATGGCCACTAAGCTGTCTATTCACAAGTACACAGCTCCCCTGCTAACTGCTCTGATCAGACACGAATACCCGCCCTCACCCATTCACACTCCTTTCCCTCCCTCCTTCTAATATTTTCTGAAACTTTCTTGTTCCTCTTCTCCTCGTTCATGTGTCTCTCTGCATGGCATTATCACCCAATTTTAGTTTGAAATGGTATCTTGGCATAAATCTCAGCGAATAACAAGGAACTTTCAGTATTTTCCTACAGTTAAATATCCTGCTTAGTATCCTTCTTGGTGACAATTCTCTACAGCAGGAAACAGCACTTCACAATTCAAGCTCTGTGCTGGAAATTCACTGTACTTCAAAATAAAAGGTGTTTTTACAAACTCAATACATTCACGAGTCACTTGCGGTCCATTCAGATTGGACCTGTGACTCACTTTTGGACTGCAACCCACCAGTTGGGAACCACTGGTCTCAGGTAAAGTGACAGCCAGCTAGCGGACAGTGGATACTCTGCTCTGAGCTGTGAGAGAAGCATTTGGTTTTAGTAACTATTTCTAAAAAGAAAAAAAAAAGATTGTACAATGCAACATCAGAAAAACACATCAAAAAATCCTTTCTTCCATTTCTCAACATTTTTTGACTTTGACACAGACTTTTGAAAGATTGATTTCATATATTTTAATACCAGTTAACACCTTAATTTTAAATGACTGATTTTAAAGCCTTTTACGAACCCTGACTTTTCAGTTTTGATATTGGCCTAAACATTGTTTGATTGATTCATCTCTTTTTTCTTCATGGTCAAAACTTCATCAAATTCCTCATCCCTGTGTTCCTTCATCTGTCGTGCTCCCTGCCTCTCCCTCTTCTTTCTTAATCCCTCTTCTCCTCTCGTCTTTCCTCCCGTCTCCACCTCCTCGTCCTCCCAATCAATTCTGAAGTGCCTGTTGTGTGTGTGTTTGCACTGATGAGATTTTGGAGAGGTTAACCCCTCTGCCGTGAGAATGCAGAGTTGCTGTAATTGCGTGTGAGGCACCGAGAGCTATGCAGTGAAGGATGCTGAAGCATCTTGTTTCCTTTCAGCTGTAGGTGGGGTGGGGTTTTGGGCTGGCTGTGGGTGGCTGTTAAGTGAGGGGGGAGTGCAGGACACATCAACAAGCACCACTCTGAGAGCAGAAATGACCGACGCCCCTCTATAGATTAATTTAAATACACACCCACACTCAGCTAATGACTTTGCTAGGTAGCTAGGCACAAAATTAAGCACATTAAACAAAGCTTGTTGTGGGTATATTTCCTCCAGAAAGGCAACAAAGTTAAATGTAAAATGCACTCAATCTTTTAAGGGGTATTAGTGTAGATGTACTAGTGTATTGTGGTATGTGCACAGTGGAATGCCTATTGTAGTAGATGTGTTGTGGGATATGTTTTGATATATGTATTGTGGTACATGTTTTATAGTGTGTGGATTGTGGTTTGTGTATTTTATTGTGCCTTCCATGTTTATAGTGTATTTATGATGGTTTTATGATGTTTTAAACTGTATATTTTTTAATACCATTTTAGGTCTACATGTAAAAGCCCAACTAAGGACAAGAGTTGAAAATGAGCAATTGCTATAAACTCTCTGTGCAACACATCAGTCCCATACTCATTGGAACTACGTTAAATTGCATCGCCCTTATCAAAGAAAACCTAATCTAAGAGCTGCAGCAGAGGCTACCTGAGCAATAGAGACCGGACAGTGAGCTTTATGCTTCCACATTTTAATGCAGTCGTTTTTCTGTCAGCAAATCCATCAGAAAATAAAATAAAAGGCAGAACATTTACAACACAACACATTAAAATGTCACCACCTCTGCATGGATAGTGCTTTGAAATGTGGTGCTAAAGCTCACTGAGTCAATGGAGCCCTGGACGATGAGGAAAGCGAGTTGTGTATTTTACAGCAGGGTTTAGTATTTTTTGAACGAATCGACAAAAGTGCCAATAGTAGTGTGATTATCTGACTTTTCCTTTTCTTTACTTCAAAAAAGAAACCAAAGTTCTCAAATGTAAAATGTCGTCTGAAATTTTGATTTCAATCAGGAACAGTTTCAGATCAGTTTTTGACACTGGACGTTACTGACACATTTCAGTCTCTACCAAAAAGTACTGAGGTTCAATAACCAGTGCTGCTGGTACCTGCATTTGTCATTAACGTGTTAATATATCTATTCACTTCATTTTAACAGTTTGCTTTTGAAATAATTACGTGCAGTGAAACGTCTCAACCCACTCTTGCCTGCACACTTCTCCTCATTATCACCAGTGCTTCTACCATCTACCGTTTTCTCCCTGCTGCCTCCTGCTCCTGCCGCCCCCTCTCTATCCCTCCCTCCCTCCTTCTCCCATCTTTTGTTACCGTTGGACTCACACTGAGGAGTTTGGTCTTAATTACATTAAACAAACTGAGGAACTGCAACACTTAGGAGCAGCCCACATCCTCATATATTCAGTTTCACATAGTTTCACTCATTCTTGGGGACAGAGTGTACTTCATGACATGAGTAATAGTGCACCAAATGACCCGTGTTAAATTCTGCTACATTTGTTACTTATCATACTTATATTTTGTACTCAGAGGATGCCCGCTATGCCAAAACACACACGGGGAAGTAAAGTTACACCTCATATTAGCTATGGGAGAGTTGCTGTGGAAACCCAGAGTGAAAACACGTTTGCTGTAGAGTTTCAGAACAGCTGGCAGAGGAAGTTAAAGGCAAATTCCACCCAAAAACAGAATTTATAAAGGGAAGACAGTGTCAGAGGGCAGAGGGCAGGTATCTGGACAAAGGGGACATGTGGAGCAGCGGTTCCCAACTGGTCCAGCCACAGGGTCCAGATTTCTCTTTAGTCATTAGTTCAAGGTCCACACTGGTAATACATTTAGTGTCATACTTGTGTTTGGACATGTCGTCGAGCTAGTTTGCTGTCTCTGTTACGTAGCTGTCTCTTAGTCACTCACTCTACAGCAGGAAAAAGCACTTCAAAATAAAAGCTCTGTGCCAGGAATTCACTGTGCTTCAAGGTGTGTTTTCGCCAGATTATTTTGATAATCAAACACTTTTTTTTCTGCGCTCGATTGAGAATTTTTAAGTAGGGACTAATGCACGTGCTCTAAATATTGAGAGGGATGTGTCCCCTACATCCCCCCTGAAATCTACACTTATGCCTATGTAGCACCAAAGCTGGAGGATTTAAGAGAAGGAGTGTAATTTGGGAAGCTGAGCTGAGGCGATTTCAAACCTCAGGGAGAGATAATACTATTTAAACTCTCCAAAATCACAGAAAACCTGGCACTGCTTCTGTTTTAGGGTGGATTTCTCCTTCAGAATGACTCACTGCTCAGGTCCTCGAGAAGCAGGCCCGCTGACTGACAGATGGCATCTCGTATGGAGAATTGAAGTTAAAGCTAGCGGAGGGTATTTAAGACCCATTAGGGGTCTAGGGGAGCTTGACTTGGCATACAATCAGTAGATTCAAGCCATACTCACACACTCACACACACACATGCACACAAATGCACATACACAAATGTAAATGGAGCATGAAGGCAAACAGAAGGGGGAAGAATGAGGAGCTGAAAGACGCTTGAGAGAAAGACATCTTCTACTGGCTGGTGGAGCGGGAGGAATAAGACCCACGGGGGGTTTGAGAGAGGAGAAGAAGAAAGAGAGATGGAGCAGGTAAAAGGGAGGATAAAGGAGGAGGCAGTGGAACATTAAATAAAATAACTTCCTGTAAAAATTTGTTTTCATTCACATCATTTTTTCAGCTCTTTCTCCAGGCTTTGGATGTTAAATGCTTAAGTGTTGAGGTGTTTTTACAGTGCACCACTATATCAATCTATCAGTGCAGCAATACTCTCAAGTGTTTCCTTTCTTTCCTCTCTTTATGAAGTTTGAGTTTCTATAGTTACACCAGATACACATCTCTTGATCTCCACAGTGTTTTGAATTTAAGCTCATCTCAGCCTGTTAGGACACGAGATTTCCAAAACTTTTTTTGTTCTTCAAACTCGTTGACGTCTCTAGACTGAAGCCAGGAAAAAAACAGAAGCTTTATTATTTTCTGTGTGTGTGTGTGTGTGTGTGTGTGTCTCCGTCCTGTCCATCGTCTTTCCGTCTCTTTGCTGGAAGTGAAACGAGGCAGAACGAAAGGATGTGGGACAGACAGCCGTGAAATGGAGGCCAGGGCCTCTGAGGAGTGTGTGATTTTGTTCACATCTGTCTGACGTGCGTGAGCGCATGGAAAAATAACCTGGTGTTTTCCTTTCCTGTGTTGTTGGTATGTACGTGCACTGAAACACAGGACATACGTCTCTGTGCATCTGAGTATGTTTGTCTCATGTGGACTCAACAACAAGGCAACAAGACAACTGCTTTTGAAACATGACTCCAATCTTTCTCCCCCTGTCTCTAACTCCACAATCCCAACGTGCTCTTTCATACGAGCACAAACACACACACCAGCATGTTTACATTTATGTGTGCCACCCTGATTTCCGGAGGAACAGCTTTGTCTATCTGGCTGTAAGGGCGGCATGTTGTTACAACAGGACCAACATGGACTGAACGGATTTGATTCAAAGCAGCATGAAATGACTGTGATGGGGAAACAGAAAAACTGAAGCATTTGCACTCACTCACTCAAGTCTGTTTAAACTTTCTGCAATTGTTAACAAATTATTCACCAAGATTTGTTAAACTCTGAGCAGTGGTACAACAGTTCCTAAGATGCATATCAGGTAATCGCTGTTTCCCTGGTTCGTCTCTGGCGGGGACCTTTGCTGCTACGCCCCTCAATCTCTCCCTATGTTTCCTGTCTATTTATACCAGCAGTTCTCAATGATGTTGCAAGAACTGGTCATTTCCTTTGTTATTGTACATTTATAACAATGACTAAAACAAGAAGTATATGAAGAAAAAATATATTAACTACATTTTAAGCATATAAAACGAGGGAAATGGGTGATTAATATTGAAATCATTGTGTTATACCTCATTTCCTCTTAAGGGACTCGACTTAACTCATTTTACCAGGTCCTTTTCTCTATTTCGTTTTCCACTGCAGGTAGCACCCTCTCAGTGTAGTCGGGATTTGATCACCATAAAGACGCCGCATGAAACTTCTCTGACATCGTCTTCAGTGTAACACTTGCTGATTCCTTTCATTGGCGCTAAGAGAAGAACGTCTGCACTAGTTTTACCGCGTAGTGTACGCAGTGCATCGTGGGTTTTTGTGGTCGTGACTAACAGTAGCTTGATGATTTAAAAATAGCAGGTTTGTGCAGGATATCCCGTGTTCAGCTCACTTCAGCCAAAAAAGTACCAGATACTATATACAACTTTAGATAATGGAAAAACACAGCAGAGCGAGTCAAGCTGAGAAGAGCCGTGCCGTACCATGCAGAGGAAATACAGCCTTTAGAACAGAGCGTCTACAGGTATTGGACACCTAAATTAATGGTTTTAAGACTAGTTTTAAGATAATTTTTCACCAAACTGTAGACTGATTTTTTTCACTTTATTCTTCTTCAAGAAAAAAGGTAAGTAGTATATACATGTAGATCCATGCAGAGGTAGACTTTATGCAGGAATATGGTGATTAGAGTGGCATCTGTTGATCTACAACAGATAGGTTCAAGTATAAAGTTAAGTATCAAGTTCAGTGGAAGGTTTAAAGATCTGCAACTTCAAAACAGGTGAAATCGACTCACTTTCACAGAGGGAAGTTTAAAGATGGATAAATTATATTAGATTGAATGTTTGTGGCAATAATAAAATAATAAAAATTCAAATTTAAGACCATTTAATGACTTTTAAGACCTAAGATATATATATAAAGTTGAATTAAAAACATTTAAAGACTTCTGACAGGCGTGCAGACACCCTGCAGAAAACCTGCAGCAGTCAGACAGCAGCTATTGGAGCAGTGGAAGAGTCTGGGAACTATTGGTCTATGCCGTCAGCTGTTAAATAAAGGAAAAACTCAACAAGAGAAGCTTCTGGATTTACTGACTTATCAGCATTATTAACATTTGTTTGTTTCCTACCAAGTACAAATAATTCATTTAAGAATTCAAAGAAACAAAGCTAGTCTCTTACCCTTTGGTTTCTTTTATTCAGGCAGCAACAAAGAAGCAAAAGGAGAAAAACTGGAGAGAAACTTCTACTGGGATCGGATTCAAGGCCAGTAAATGCAACAATATAGTTCAAAAGGAGGGGGGCAAAACCACTCGATGATTTCTTTTTCATGTTCTGTAAATCATGATTGAGACCCCCCAAAAAACTCCCCTATGAGGCCTCAAACCCTCAAAACCCTCAACAGAACACCAACTGAGCGGTTCCTGCAACCCAGCGAGCTGCAGCTCCACGTTCACCCCGTGCATTTTTCTGCCATTAGTGAGAAAGTGCTGTGTGTGTAACCTGAGCAGCAGAATCTGGCGGTAAAAAAACTAAATCCAAAACACACACACACACACACACACACACAAACACACACACATGCACACACATTCAGAAAAATACAGCAAGACAGGCACAGCTGCTCTGGTGTGTTTGTAAGAAGGTGGGTGAGGGTGTGTGTGTGAAAGAGATTGGGTTATTTGAGATTGTTTTAAGGCACTGTGCAATTACACACACACACTCATACATTTATCTGTGTGTGTGCATGACTCATACCAATTAGGCTGCAAACCTTGGCCACTTCTACATCCTCTCCAGACGAGGCTCCAGATATCTAAATTAAAAACTACGTAATGTGAGAACACAAAAACAGACGAGGTATCAGGACGGAGGAACTGAGGGATATAGAGATGATGTTGGTCCGCAACTTGATCTGATGTGTTAGTTTTTGGCCGGAAGACAGCTGCAGTCTCCAACAGGCAGCGCGGCTAAACTGGAGAGAGAATAAACCTGAATGGAGCGTGATTTGTTTTCAATGAACTGGATGTAGAAGCAGACCAAAGCAACAATTTGAAACAATTTACTTTGCATGCAACATCCCAGTGAATTGTCATGATAATCAGGACTGAGCCGCATGACGTCAGGATGTCAGTCTGTATTTAGTGATAAGTGATTTTACCCTGAGTTCAGCAGCATTAGTGAACTAATCCTGGCATAAAACTGCAGAGCTTTATTTGAGAAAATGTAGAACAGAATCATTTTTCCTGAACGATCCTCCACCAAGTCCTGTTTTGTGTATATTTTCCATTTGTCACATTTCATCTGACGCTTCCATTTTTCTCATTTCAACACTCATTACGCATCTGCCGCATGACGAACATAAATCACGTAAAAGCTAATTTATTCAAACATACAGTATGTCTACGTTTGATATCTTTCTCTGCCTGTCTTTTCCTCTTTGTTCTCCAATTACGACCAGATGTCAGCTGCGATGGCTGAGCTCTTAAATCACCACAAATCATCACACCAGTCACTTGGACCTGCATGCACACACACACACACACAAACACACACTCTCAGACAAAAGTGTGTTGATGAACATTTTCATTAAAAGTTAAAACTGCATTTTCACATTCACACACACACATGACTCCAGACCGCTTACTTCCTTCTTTCTTACGCACAGCCTCCCAACTCTGCTCCAGACACGCTCCCATTGTCATCACATCTGGTTTGAACTATAAATTTTCTATCATCCACTCTTCTGCGAGGAGGGGAACAATTTCGGAATTTCATACAAGCGACTACGAGAGACAGACAGCAGAGACAAAGAGAGGAGAGATCAAGAGAAGGAGTGGGAGGAAGAAACGAGAGCTCTCCTGGTGCTCCGTTTTTTGAAGGACGTTGAGGTTTGTTGAGCAGAAAAATATCTTTCTCAGTTTCACTTTACTGGTGGTCCCATAAATCTGGGCACACCAACGCATACATACACAACCCCTCTGATAAACATGCACGTATACACACACGCACACACTATTTACTCACGCAAACATTTGCCAACCTACACACAATAAAAGAACAAACACTCGAAGGAATCTTCTAATTTCCTCCGCCAACAAAAGCCTGCCTTCACAAAAACGCCTCTCCATCACTCCCAACCACTGGGCAGCGGTACAGTGGATGTTTTACGGCAATGCTATTACGTCCGGGAAAAATGGGAAAACTGTGAAAATATTGATACAAATTAAAGCGTGGTCGGAGAAAAATGAGCCAGGCCGGCTGAGGAAGGAGGAATGAGGGCTGAGATTGAGTGTTAATAGGAAAAAGGTGTTAAAGATACTTTGGGTTAGAAACTGAGAGGGAAGGACAATAAGACGCAGGTGTGGGCTCATTACTGTGAAGCGGAGCGGTCATAGAATAATTACCGCGGGACCACACAGGAGAGGAGATGAGATGAAAGCAGGGAGGAGGAGGAGGAGGAGAGCTGGGAGGAGGCAGAGCAAAGCAGCAGCAGGAGGAACACTGAGCAGAGAAGCAGAAAACAACACTACTAGCTGATGAACACAAGCCATCACTTCTTAGATGGAGACAACTGCACCCCTGTATCCCCCCTCATCACCCCCACGCTTTGAACATCATTGCCTATGCAGATTGTTCCAGCTATGAAAACACTGCAATCCATGCTAACTGCCTCTCTGAGGAGATGCTGCGGCATGATTCCTGGCTTGAATTACAGGGAGGGGTCATCTTTGAAGGTTAACCTGGTGAAGCATAAATTATCTCTGGGTACCATCTGTATGATCTGCAAACATGTAGTGATGTAGCCTCGTATTCTTGTTCAGCATGTGAGCGTTTGGTGGCAAATTTCCTGATCTGAGTTTGCTCGTAATATGATGCAGTAAGGTGTAGAAGTTTTGTCACCTTCTTACCTTTATGTGTGAGTTTTTTGGGGCAATTTTAACCAGAATATATGTCCGTTTTTTTTAAGATTTTAAAGCCTATTTTCCGCAAAGAACCGTGCCATACCTTTCCATTGTTTTCTTACCCCTCTGCTGAGGTACTTAGCACACCGATCAGATGCTAAAAGGTGAAAGTATTTGGTGGCTTTAGCACCTTAGGGTTCTTCATCAATTATTTCCCTTGGTACCTCTATATTTAACTTCACACATTTAAAATCTGACATTTGACACTGAGCAAACTTCACATGCTAGGGAAACATGCTCCTCCACACCTTGTTGTGCCTTTTTCATGAGTGAGAATTACGGAGGCTGCATTGGCAATTATAGGTTAAAGTTTTGACAGCATTTTGGATGCAAAGTCGGAAGGCTTATCTCACTACACAGAATGGAATGATCATGAAACCAAGCCTTGACATCATATTCAGGGAATAGTGGTGCATGGGTTGACCAACAACCCGCAAGTCACTAGAAAATATCTGGTGGGCAGGTGAAAAAAGTTACAAGGCAGCGTTCAGTGACTAATAACTTGCAGGAACATGGTGTGCAATAGTCCACCTTCCACCTTCTCTCCCCCTCTCTCTCTCTCAAACATATGCTGCCGCTCAGTCCTCGTCCCAGTCCTCAGTTCTGACAACAGCTTGACTACAGTGCAGTTAGCAGGTTGTAGGTAAGGTTCAGGTGCAAATGCAGTGCATGAAACACAGATGTGTGTGTGGGTAATGTCTAAATCACGAGGTCCCCTGGTAACACTAGTCTGGTGTGAATAGGTCTTTAGTGTCCAGTGAGACTAAATTAAATGACACAATCCTACTCTGCTCATGTGGGTTCACCCAATCCATTGTTTCTGCAGGATACAGCATGTGTGTGCACGCATATATGAAAGTGAAAGAAAGGGACGATGAATGAGCCTGAGCGAATGAGGAAGCTAGGGAGCGAGAGAAGGAGCGAGAGAGGCAGCAGCTGTCTGCCTGGATGACCTCAGCGGCAGCTGCTGCCCCCCCAACCCACCCCGCTGCCCTCTGTATGCCAGCTTGCCTTTGAAGTTCAGGTCAAGACCGATACAGCTTTGGATCACATACCGATAATGATTACTGCAGAATAAAAGAGCTACTATTTACTGTCAATATGCCAGTTTATTGTGCCAACGAGAGGGGATGGGCAGTATATTGATATCATATTGATATGAGACCAGATATCCTCTTAGATTTATATAGACAGTAAAGTGATGTAATTTTCTAAATTTATTCGGCAGTTCAAGCTGGTTTGCTTTTACCCACTTGGTCATCATATTCACATTACTAATGACTATTTCTCAAAAATCTTGTGTAAATATAATGTGAAACCACCATCAGTCGACCCTACGATATCGTCACTGTTTCAATATTGACGTAAATCTCTATATCACCTGGCTTTTCATCTAGGATAAAAAATATTCATGCAACTACAACTGGAATGCAAACTTGACAGAAACAGAAAATGTACCTTCAGGGAAAGTGACAATACTGCAAGAAAATGCACAACTTAATTGGTAATCCTTAATGTCATTCAGTTTTCTACCAGCAGGACTTCATTAAAGATTCTCACTTTGGTATGAGAAAGTTGTTCACAATCATTAAAATACAGAAAATATTGGCTGGTAATATCTGTATAATTTTACTCGAGGCTGTCTTTGAAGTGCCGACAGTGGGCAGAGGGAGATGCTTTAGTCAGACTCTCTGGAACGCTGGAACCTGACACACTCACACACACACACACACACACTGGCATATAGACAAGCACATGGAATGATGGGCACACACACACACAGGGATGTGGAAACACTGCAGCACATAGACACACACTGTCATGCATTTGTGAATGTGCACTGGCACACTGTTTTCCCTGCAGGTATTTTGTTTACATGAATGGGGGGGGGGGCAGCTATCTGAGTCCCAGTATAGAAAGACAACCACCTGTATTTAGGCAAGAAGGTTGTCAGAGTCCACACGGTCACAGACTACAGTTACCACATGACAACTCACAGTCTGTACGACTGAGACAAACACATAAAAATATACACATCCAGACATGCTGACAACCGGCTCAGCTTTCTGGATGCATAATTCAAAAATGATTATGTCGAGAAAAAAAAAGAAAAAAAGAGTGTCTTTTATAGAATCTTCAAAATTGAGACACACACACACAGACTTGACATTTCATACTACACTGACACAAGTCCTACACACACACAAAAGCATCTTCTTAAACAAATGCCTCGTTCATAATCATACAGGAACACACAAACACAACAATTGTGGTCTCACACACACACACACACACACACACACACACACACACACACACACACACACACACACACACACACACACACACACACACACACACACACACACACACACACACACACACAAACTCAGACAAAAGCAGTGCTTCATTGTCTGGGGAACTACACAGGCTTGATTACTGTATAATGGCCCCACCAACCTATCCTGGCTAATTATATCCTGGATACTCACACAACAGACAGAAAAAGGAACAAAATAAAGACTGAAAAATCACGTGTGATGAAGAAGAGAAGATGTGAGTACGGTAGACCAAATGCAAACTTAAATTAATGGGAAGAAAAAAGACAGGATTAAAGAAATAAAAGAGCAAGATCTTGTGCTTTGCTCATGGATGGCTGGTTTTTATCAGTCTGTCATCATGTGAACACACACGCAAACACTCGCCCAAAAAAAATACACACCCCCACACTGCTTCAGCAAGACTTCTCCTGTACAATCACGTCGTCTCCCAAATCGTTTTATGTGTAACTGCTGACAGTGGTAGATTTATGCCAAGTTTGTCTGAAAAATGCTGTATCGCACATAACTCTGGGTTGTTGTTTAATAGTACTTAAGTAATATATCAAGTCTGTAGACGTGTGTTTCAGTACTGGTGTCTCATGTCATAGTTAAATTGTTTTTACAGACTTACCGATAACGATGAGTGTGTAGTTGATGTTCACGCTGCCAAACCCGTTGGTGGCCTTGCAGATGTAAGTCCCTGCATCGTCAGTCTCCACCTCTTTGATACGCAGCGCGTGCTGTAACACCCTGAACCGTGTCCAGCCACTGTGAATGTTGCGGCCGTCTTTGGTCCACATGATGAGCGGCGGCGGGTCGCCCTCCACGGGGCAGGGCAGCTTCATGGTGCGACCCAGGCGGATGCTCTGCCGGTGGGCCACCCGCTCTGACACCCTGGGTGGACCTTAAAGAGTGGGACAGGAAAAGGAGAGTTATTAAGATAATGAAACTTTATTAAACAAAGTCATATTTTCATTATTTTTTTCCCCCACAACCACTCCACCAAGAAACTCCTTCTTCAGACTAGTAACACAAAGTTTAAGAAATCAGATAACAGAAAGTGTAAACAACCAGGTGACCTGAGTGCATTTTGTTAGCAGCAGAAGAAAAGTCCAGCTGTTTGGACTGGAAATCACTGGGTCATAGTTACTGTAGTCTAATTAGTCTTTGCACTATTTAACTGCACACAGATCTTATCCTAAATAGGTCTTCCGGCACACTTTGGCAGAGATGCAACGTCTCTAGTAGGGAATATGATCCACTGATTACAGCCTGTAATCAGGTTTGGCTTGTGTATATGCAACCAATGAATATTTTCATTCAACTGCTTTTTTGACTATTTCTTTTGTCAATGAAAAGTGAGAAAGTGCTCCAGAAATTTCCCAAAGTGACCTCTTAGAAATATTTTGTGCTGTGTGACCAACTCTCAAAAACCCAACAAGACTCAGTTAAAATGTAGTATATGGCTGGATCGTGTATGAATCGTCAGATGGCTTTTAATTTGAACAGGAAATGGTGGCATTCATTCAGTCCCAGACTCTGTCCTGCTGTTGTGGTCCAGCCCAAAATTCATATAAATACATATCATTTAACACAACCCTCCCCTCTTCAGCTCCAATTGGAGAAGTATGTCCCCGTGTGACAGGTGGACGCCTGGCAGCAATCAGCCACTATCGGAGCCAAGTTCAACCTTTAACGATGTTTGTAAAACATCCTATGGATACAGATAAATCCACAAAACTGATTAATTGGTCAACCTCTAATTACGAGCTGTTACTAAGGTGGTAGCACCCGTTCTGACATCTTATTTCCACTTCTCCTCATAACGGTGGCAGAACCCGTTCTGACATTGTAACACGTAAAGTTTAAGGCTCGTTTGCCTTATAGAAATGTCTTTCCTCAAACAAATTGATGAGGTTAGCCTGTCTTTCTGTCTAACTTATATACTATATACTATATACTTACGTATGTGGCAAAAGCTAGCAGCTTGCTATTATCTAGTTAGCTGGCTAATTCCACTGTGCAGTCATGCTACAGTGGTTACAGAAAATTAGGATTAGGCCACAGTAATGGAGTGTCAGTGCCCACTGCTCTGTCATCTCGAATGAGCAACAACCAATGGGGAAACGCCTACACTTCGATCACCACTCACTCAAGCCAGTTCATCACTCGCTCACTCAATTAATCACGGACAAACTTATGTTTTTATAAGGCTGGCGTCGCACGCTGCAGTCCAGCCAAATACGATCAGTTTACAATCATTTATGTCAAAAAAAGGCAGCAAATCTTCATCTGGAGAAGCAGCAGCCAGCAAATGTTTGGCATTTTTTCCACAATTTGTGCTTGAAAAATGACTGCCATGATTGATTAAATATCAGAAGAAGAAGAAGAAGATGTTCTGTTATTATTGACACTGCTTTGAGGGATACCCTGGATGTGCCCATTACCAGATTAATGCACTGTGCAAAGAGTGGTTTCACCAAGCATGTGCGGCCGCATCTACAAGGTAAGGAGCGTGTGAGGGATGGAGACATTTTGAGAGAAGTGGGTGAGTCACCAGCTTCAGGATCAAGGTTAAGATGACCTCTCATGTGTTTTCATCATCTTCATGTTTGCAGCGCCACACCTCTCATTTTCACCACCGTTCTCAGAAGTAAAGACGCCTCAAGATATGGCATTTAACACACACAAGAATTATCCTCTGACCTTTAAGAAGTTCACTATGGCTTAGCTTAAACACTGACATTTCATCACAGACAACAATAGAGACCCCCGGGAGCAAACACAAAGCTAAGCTTATATGGACTGAGATGTCGTGTCGAGACATAAAATCAGGCGTGACCTTGACCGCTCAGTAGCTGCTCTACTGTGAAACTGCACACTAGATAAACAGAGGGAGGTGAAGGAGCAGGCTGACTGACTGGGGAAGGTGGGAGGAAACTGTGTGGAGAAGTGGGGGTGATGGAGAGAACAAATAGGGGAGAGGACGAGGAGAAAGAGAGGAAGGAAGGTAGGAAGGAAGAAAGAAAAGGGAATGAGGGAGGATGGAATTTAAGGGAGTAAGTCTGAGGAGAGACGGGGAATGAAATATGGCCGAATAGGAGAGCAGTACAAACAAAGGCAAACAGGAGGATAGAGATATGGAAGCATACTGTACACGTCTTCTCATTACTCCTTTTGGCTTAAAACAATACGCTCCAAATATAGCTCTAAAACACATAATAGGTCACCATGTAGCGGACAAAGTGTCCTAACAAACTACAAAAGGCAATTGTATGGAAAAACCATACGAAAACAACCCACTGCAGGTCGTGTCCTGTAGTTAAAGAAAGATTTAACAGGAGAACAAAGGGTGGCTTGAGTTAAACAACGTGCCTTATCTAAAAGGAATACATTTAGTCTGATAAAGAAACATATCACCTCGAATATAAACATTTAAGGTGTGTTTAATTTATGGCCTCCTTGTCTGATACTTTCTTATCACAAGAGAATTAACACAGCCTGATACCTTTAATTTGCCCTTGTGAAATGGGGATTTAATACACATGTTTTTAGTCAGCTTTTGCGGATTTGTGCATAAGTAAGGGAACAGGAAGTTGGGATGTGGTCACAGGGGAATTATACGGGGTCCCACAAGTGGACTAGAAGAAAGTTAGAAGTGGATGGAAGGTAAAAACAGTTGACAGGAGGAGATGGGGTTTGAGCTATCGACTCTGCCATTAATGAGCGACCTACTCTACCCCCTGAACAACTTTCAGCCTTTTCTCATGTGCTGGCTTGGCTTGGCTTGGTTTGATTTGACTTGGCATGTTTGATTTGCTTCTCCACTACAACTGTTGCTTGAAGGTGTGTCTTTAACTGATGACGGCTTGTCTTGAGTGATGACGTTTTAATGCAGCAGGCGGCTCCACAACTCCCCATTATGATTTTGCTGCAAGGCTTTTTTTCCCATCGCACATCAGGGCAGATCAGAGAAGTTTACCTGTTGGAGCTGTTTGCAGGAGTGCAGTAACCCCCAATTTCTATCTACTCCGTCTGCGCTAGATACCTAGCAGATACGCTTCCATTCTAGTGAATAGCTTCATTTCCACAGCGTGCCACGGCACTCCACTTTGTCTGAGATACGCGCCAGGTCTTTTTTTCAGCGACTGCACGTCCATAGCACGTCAAGCCACGTAGCTCAGATCGCACCAGTTGTCAAACTCATAGTTGATACACACATAAAAGTGAACGTGAAACGGTATATCAAAGTAGATATCTAAACTTAGTGACACTATGAGGCCCTCCATGAGCAACGGCCCACTTGTTGAGAATCACTGTTGCACTGGTTATAATGTCTTACTCATTAAAGTGAGTTCTGGAAACACGGTTGCATCACTAGATTCGAGTGGGCAGATGAAGTAAACAAGCCACAAGTTTGTCTAGCTTACTTAAAACACCTAATTTGAAGTTAAAACCAAAAGTGAGTGCCCCCAAAATGTCAGAAATTATTAATTGCACAAAAAAACTACCACAGCAATAACAGTTGGTCTGTAAATGTGACGGATGTATAATTTTACTTATGGATTTAATTTTAATTTTGTATTTGTTTTTTCTTCCACATAAGTTTGGCTTCTTTTAAAAGTTTGTTTAAAACCTGTCTGAGTTAATTTTAATGATGCTGCCACATTTACATATCTATAGGGTTTAAATGTTATAATGGAGAAAGCCTGGGAGAAAAGAAAGAGGGCTCTTTATGGAGATACTCTGTAAAGTTTGTTTTCATGTTTTGTTTTGTACATGCGAGACCAGAGGATGGTTGTGAAATAACAGTGTCTTGTAATCCCATGTGGGATGAGCCTAAAAAGGCATGACACTAAACTAAAAATAAATGAATGAATGAATTACTGATGTTTTTCTTTGACATTTGCAATTTTAAGGTCAACTGAAAGACTTTCCCATGAAAAATCTTTAGTTGCAGACAATTAGCTGCATTCATCTATATTACATTGTTTTGCATTTCTTTATGAGGAGTTAAACATGAGAAACAGCAGCCATCATGGCTTCACATCCTTCCTACAGGGTCCCAAACTACAGAACATTCAAAGAAAAAGATGTCACATCATTGACCAGCAGTGGCCAGCTGTCAACTGTCACCTAAACCAAACAAAACAAGGATCTTGATTTATTCCTCCGATGAGCAGCTGTAGATGTCAGAGATGAATAAGGTGCAGCAGAGTCGTACACATCGAGCTGATTATAAAAAAGGAGAACAGTAGTCTTGTAGCATTTGCTGTCACGCCGGACTGTTGTTTTAACAGGGGAGCAGGAGGTGGACACAATGATGGATGGATTGAGGTGAAATGTGTGAAAAAGACATTAGTCACACAGAGGTATTCATGGGAGCCTCTCCTGCCTCCGTCCTCCTCGCTCCTGGACGGAGAATGCGGTCGTTGAGCTGTATGGTTTTCTCATCAGGGGCTGGACAGCTCACTCAGCTCACTCATTCTCCTTTTCCTACTTTTTACCCTGATTTCCGTCTCTTCTCTCAATTTCTGTTTTGCTTTTTCTTTCTACATATTGTATATCTACCTCTGTGATTCTTCTTTTCTTTCTTTAATACCTGCTTCTTTCTTTCTTTTGCGTATTAGTCCCACTTTCACTCTTCTTTCTGCATATTCCCCACTGTCTCTACACACCGTGTCCCTTTAATGTTCCTACTTTTTCTTCCTCTCTATTCATTTCTTCTTCTCTTTTCTTCCTCCAACAGATTGAAATCTCATTCCACTGAACTCTCACTACTCCCCTGCTACCTCTCTATTTGCCCTTAACCCCTCGCTTCCCATTACTACCTCCTCCTGTCCTCTCTGTTCCCCTGTCATCACTCTTTACCTCTCTCTTTATTTTGCTCTCTTACTCCCTGCTCTCTCTTTTCTCTTTCATCACACTCATTCACACCATCCTCTTCGTCCACTGCAGTATCTCTCCTTTCTCTCCCGTGTGATTTACTGGTCTCCTGCCTTTTTCGGATCCGCGCACACACATAACTTCCCCAGTTTCTTCCCCAGAGAATCACAGACCCAGGACCTCTAACTGAACCTCTCAACTTTCTGCAGTTAACCTCTCCTAAATCTACCTCCACTGCCTCCCCCCTTCTTCTTCCTCTCCTCCCTTTCTCTCTCCCCCATGAAGGGAACACAGACCAGCGGCCTCCTTTCCTCCCTTCCTTCCCCTCCTCATCGTGGTCCTCCTCCTCCTCCACCTCTTCCACGGTGCATGACCGAAGTAAAGTCTTTTTAAATCTGTCTCTAGGGGTGAAACTGGAGCGAGCAAAAAATCTATTCTTCTCTTTCATGAGACGCACGGTCAGTGTGTGCGTGTGTGTGTGTCTCTGCACATGTGTGGGTCATTTTTAACATATATGTGGTGCTGAATGTAAAAAAAAGGAGCTACACATGCAGTATGTATCACGTAAGGCTAATTACAGTCTCTGTCTCTTTGTGCTCGAGCATCTTTGTCTGTTTATGTGCTGTTTAGGAAGCCCGTGTCTGCATGTGTGTGTGTGTGTATGTGTGTGTGTGTGGTGGAGGAAAGAAAATTGCAGGCCTTTAAATCTTTGGTCTGTTTAGTCCATCTGGGGCTTTATGGTGCTCCCTAGCCTGCAACTGCCTCCCCACGACAATCTAAAGTACCTTGAAGATTGTTTGTCGGCCTCCAGACACACACAAGTGCACACACACTGTGCACACCCTCCCTTTCTTTCCCTTATACGCAGGGAGTGTGTAGGTAGGTTAGGCGTGCACGTCTGGTATTCTGTAGCCTAATGACAGGAAAACACAGCCCACGTCAGACACACACTACTCCCACAGAGGCAGAACCTTCCAGCTCGGAGCTGCACATCCTCTGCATGGATGGGAGTTGAAGGCCAAATAAAGCAGAGCAGAAATCAGTTCATACACTTTGTTCTCTTACTCTCTTAGTTACTCCCAAAATAAATACACTGCTTAAATCCCATTTATGGAAAAGCTTGACTTTTTGGGAAATATGCTTTTTCATGAGAGTTAGATGACAGGAATGATACCGCTTTCGCATCTGTCTGTTCCGTATGAAGCTGGAGCCTGAAGACGGAAACCACAAATATTGATCAGCCCCTCCAGGATGTTTGAATCGTATCAACTGATGCAAATTCGGCCAATACCTGGGAATTCTGTGCAACCTTTCAATTCTGTCCATTCATAGCAACTTAACCTCAAATTTGATTAAAACAGGTCAAATCTCAAGTCACTGTAGAGCTGCGCGCAGTGTAGAGAGTTTCCCATGCCCCTCCTTGTCACTCTCTTGCTCTCTTTTTATCAGTTGCCTACTGCTGCTGGAATTTAAGCATCCGAGAAAGTCACAAACACAGTGACGGAGCCAACTTTTAGCATCTTAAGCTCTATTTTTACCAAGCAGTACGGTACAGTTTGGTACCCTTTTTTCTGTTTCCACTGTGAGAAGTTGTGGATAATAGCGTTGGAACCGTTCTGTACCATCCCCCTTTTTGGTCACCCAACTTTGAGCATTACTTTAGTTTTTAGTGTCTCTCTTGGATGACATAAACTTTTAGGAATGAGTGGATCTTCATATATTTCTCAATCCTCACAAAAAAAAAAAAAATGCAGAGCGTCATTCCTGTGGGCTCCGGCAACACTAAACCCCCAAGCTCGCCTGAGAAGGCATGCTGGACAGAGCAGTCAGTGACAACAACCCCGCCCGCATTAGCTGAAAAGCTAATCAGCAAAGCTGATCATCAAAACTACAGTTTACATTTTGGCATATTGTGACCATTAAAAGGGTGCCGAATAAACTATTGGCAGCTCTTGTTTGCAGCGTACCCATGGCTATGACGACAACCATCACTTGCCAACACTGATACTGATGGAAACTTGAAAACGTGATCATACAGATCATCTTTTTTTCTATTTCTATGCAGATTTATGGACATTAGGGAAAATGACCTAAGAAGTGTAAGTATCTGGAAATATGCATACCATATATGTTGTTTTTTTTTAGATTTAAGTGAGTTACGAATCCAAGAATTTCGACTCAATTTCCCCTCTTCGGTGTCTGTCTCTCACATTTGTCTGGCTCTGTCTCTTCTTGATTAATCTACAGACATCAATTCTAGTGCTGGTCGTCACACTCAAGTGCAGACAGACTGTTTTTGCTGCTTTGGCCAACACGTACTTCAAGTATACCTTTGCATTTTCACACGCTAACATTAGCAGTTGAAACACAGTAGAGCTAAAGTCATTCTTAGTATGTTTTCTTTGGTTCTCAGCTCTACATACTTCTTTGAAATTCAACGATCATTGCCAGCTAATGTCTGATCACAGTGCTGTTTGTTTGAATCAGACTCACTAATGCCTTTCACAGACATTTCCATGAGTGAAATTTTCTTAGATGAAAAGTGATCAGTGCCATAACTGGCCGACAAAGTAGGATTTGTAACACATTTTACTTTTGAATAAGAACTATAAACACCTTCTCTCCATTCACCACAAAGGTAAAGTCGAAGAACAGTTGTAGCATCCAAATACTTTGTCATTTTTCTGAAGTGCTGAAAAAATACTTGCTAATTTAGTCAATTTTTGTAGTGCATATTTTGGCAGAGTGTGACGGCCGGGACTGCCCTTTATGTTTTGGTTTTGGATCGAGAGTTGGCTTTTTAATGCCCTTAACGTTCCACTGGTCTTAGAGTCAGATGGGTCTGCAGAGTCCAACACAACGTTGTTGTTGGCAGGGAAGTGAGACTGGAGCGAGAGGGGAGAGCTGAGGAATGCTTTTGATGGAGAGCACTTAACAGCGGGACACAGCGTTGATGTACTGCGCAAGGTAGAGGTGTGTGCGTATGTATGTGTGTATGAATGCCTGCCGAGATATAAAAGACCGGAGCACTGAAAGACAACTGGGTCCTCAAGAGGTCATCATTATTATCAGATCACTTATACAAGTAACTTTCTTTCTTTCCTGTACTTTTAAATCAGCCTTGAGTTAATAAAATAGGCACGAGGATTTTCCTCCCGCAATGTGGTTCAATGCGAATTTGTGTGTGCACAACTCAAATTACCCCAATACCCGTAAGTCGGCTATTTACGCA
This sequence comes from Epinephelus awoara, assembly GCA_035609425.1. Classification (NCBI taxonomy): domain Eukaryota; kingdom Metazoa; phylum Chordata; class Actinopteri; order Perciformes; family Serranidae; genus Epinephelus; species Epinephelus awoara. Next base: position 32,820,414 of record CM069299.1, on the reverse strand, counting down.
ACGCTTTCGGTCAAACCCTGTAATCCCCTGCTGCTGTTTTTGTATCCAAATTCTCTTTACAAGCCTGAATCATATTATCACATTAATACTTTCTAAATTGATTATGACCACTGGGAATGCTTGCTGCGTGACGCCGCATTAGCTGAACCAAACTGATATGTAATTTTTTAGTCAGGCTGCTTACACTGTCAGATTTATCCCAACAAAAGCCGTCTGACATCTGCTGATTATCTCTCCTTCTCGTCCTGTAGTTCACGCACACACTCTCTAACACACTTCAGGCCTGTCTTTGGCCCGAGGCAACAGGCGGACTGATGGGTACACATTAAGTTGTCGTTTTCTTCAGGTACACACGCTCACACTTTGTCGTTCTGACCCAGTCACTTCCATCCCAACAACAGGTCAACTGCTGCTTGTTACTCTGTCCTAACAGTTAACACGAGGCCTGAGGCCAGGGAGGATACACGGACATCACTGAAGGGCTACACACACACAGACACACACATCTTATACACATAAAACCCAGGGCTTACACTTGTCTCACACACCCACACACAAAAGAAAAACACACAGCGGCCAGAAAAACTTTGAGGAATCTGCTGAGTGGTTGGTACGGCAACCTGATCCCCTGAGCGACTCACAGCATCGGCTTTCTGGAAGCACACACACACACATACACACACACACACACACACACACACACACACACACACACACACACACACACACACACACACACACACACACACACACATAAAGGTATAAAACCTACTGTAATCCTTTTTTATTTGTCTTAATTAGACATTTTATGGCCTGATAATAATCTCACACCTTCCCAAGAAATGTGATTTGTTCCCTTACTTTCCCTCTCTTGTGACGACCTCCATCTTCACCTCTCTTCTCATCTCCTTCTCTCTTCTTCTTTCATTGCAGTGTTTCTAATTGCTGGTTATACTGTTCCACCTTTCTTCTCCTCTGGTGGCTGCACCTGTCTGCTTTTCACTGGAGGAAAGGTTTTCCACAATCGGGACTTAATAACTCAAAGATTTTCCTCAACCTGCTTTAGAAATAACACCTCAACTCCCACACACACCCAGCGCCTACACTGGCACCAAAACTATGTTGCAAAGTTACCATATAGTCACACTGTACAAAGACCAATGTTTGAATGTCATGTTAATGTTCAGAAACCAGCGGGGTAAGGTGCAAACTCTGCCACAGACGTTTTCCTGTTGGCTTTACACTCGGCAAGAGCAATAAATTTGCTCAGTTTAAGCCCCAAAAAGAACTTAAAAAAAAGGGCAATGAATCATTTTAACGACATGCTCCACCCAAATGAACACAAGAGAAATGATTCATGAAGACGATTAATTTAACTAACCGAGGGAAAAGGATATTATGGGAACAATCTGAACAATTTTTCAACTTTGAAATCTCGTCTTATGTTTGTAACTGTGGGAAAAAATTCAACATTTGCTATTAAAACATTTACAGAGACTGGTTGCTACTCTTTGTTTAATTTATTGCAGCAGCTGTGTGAAAACTACAGCTAGCTTGTGGCTAACGCCCACATGCATTTTAATTAAAACTGTTATGTCACTGTGAAATTAAGATTTATTTTTGTGGCATTACAGAAGAATGGTTTTCATTTGTTACTGAATGTCTGGTTTGGTAGTATTAGAACAGCTTTACATATGACTCAGTGTCTCTCATGGGAAAAATTGTAATTACACTAAAATGCCATTTTCACTTCACTGCAATGCAGAGGACAAATTCACCAGGCAGACACTTATGGAAAGAAATATCTTTGCCAGGTTCCACTCTGGAACATGCATCTGTACAATACACTCACTGGCCACTTTATTAGGTACACCTGTTCATCTCCTTGTCTGCAAATAGCTATTAGCCTACCATAAGGCGGCAACTCAATGCATTTAGTCACGTAGACATGGTCAAGACGACCTGCTGAAGTTCAAACCGAGCATCAGAATGGGGAAGACAAGTGGCCCTATCTACAGTCAGTGTTTGATTTGTCCGTTGGGGGCTACAATAGAACAACATGGCAGACCCTGTGGGAGAGGACCCGCTCTGTGTGTAGATATAAACGACTCCTTTTAAGGTAACGAAAACACTACAATTCTTATTTTCAGGTTATTATAAACTAATAAAAACACAGTTATGAATTATATATACAACTGCTGCCAATAGATGGCCCAAAATCCTAAACACTGGACCTTTAACCGCAAATGTTTTCAGTTACTCAAGTCAAATGTCAACCTTTGAAACCTGCAGTCCAAATTCCCAAAACAGACGCTGCGGTGGTTTAATCTCATTAAGGCAAGACAGAGGATACTTGAACATGGGAAAGGTGGGAGCGAGGCTTTTAAGGAAACCAAGAACATAAAATTCTGCAAACCACCAAGAACCTGAGGGCGGTTTGAACCTAGAACATTCTTTAAAAGCTTATAAAGGGCTTTACTGAAACCACATCATGCACAGTGTGTGTGTGTGTGTGTGTGTGTGTAACAACAACTTGGGCCCATTATATAAATGCAGATCAAGGGAAGTGAAGAAAGTACAGTAAGGGAAGAAAAGGAGGGAACATAATGTGTGAGAGATAAAGACACACACACCCACTGAAGCAGAGCGTTAAGAGATTCAGGAGTCAGGAGGAATTAATCCCCACAAACAACTACCTGCTAACATTTAAGGACTTACAAGTAAACTTTAGACTGGACAGGAACTGACAATTTAATGAGTACCTTGGATTAAAAACCGTAACAGAATGTACTTTGCTTTCTATAGCCTTGTATAACGTGTACATCCGGTGAGACAGTAAGAAAAAAAAAAAGACTGACAGAGCTAGAGATGTCCTCAACGGTCCATTAAGCACTCGCAGTCACGACTTGTTGAAAATTGATCCGGCAGTTGCTCACAAAGAAGACACAAAATGATGTTTTCTCTGTTACGTCTGTCTTTCACGGACCGAGGCAAAATGTAAATTAGATTTTACACAGTTTGACAGTGAGTGTATTAAAACACCACACCTGTCTCCTGTGATCACAGAGGCGATACAAAACAGCCATGTGACCTGATGTGGTTTGTTTTACATTACGGATAGTATACTCAACTGTCTGAGGCATCCAGCATATGTCATAAACAGAAATAAGGAAAGGACGGCCTGACTACCTTATTCTTTATATCACAAGAGGGAATCATTAATGCAAGCTTATTTTGGAAGTCAGCAAATGTGATTAAAAACAAAACAAACAAAAAGATCCTGTAAGTCATAATAATGACAAATAATGACTTAGTATCTCAAATTAATAACATAATATATTACAATATATTAAGACACACACAAAATAATGAGTTAGTATCTCAAAATAATGACAAACTTTCTCAAAATGTTGACTTCAGAACTCAAAATTCAAATTACTATGTCATGGGATACTTATTGTTAGCTACCAAGTCATTATTTTAAGTAAATATTGCATTATGTTATGATACTGAGTCAATATTTTGAGCTGTTTAGGGATTACTTTGAGATATTACGCCATTATTGTGAGCTATAAAGTAATTTGTTCAAGATACTGTCATTGTTTTGAGATACCAAGTAATTATTGTGAGCTCCTAAGACATTATTTGGGAAAAGTTATTCATTATGTTGTGTTACTGAGTCAATTATTCAAGATGAGTCATTACCTCTGTGAAAGCTTCTTGTTATTTTGTGAAGCCAAGTCATTAGTGTGAGCTACCAGGTTATCATTGTGGGCTTTCAGGTCATTATTCTGGGAAAGTTACTCAATATGTTGCACTAGTGAGTCAATAATTCCAGATAAGTTACTATTGAGAAAGCGTCTCACTATTTTGAGAAACCAAGTCATTATTTTGTGAAAGTTTCTCATTACGTTGTGATACTGAGTCAATAATTTCAGATAAACAAGTCACTTCTTGATGAAGTTTCTAATTTTTTTTAGGCACCAAGTTATTATTTTTAGATATTACGTCATTATTTCGAGAAAGTTTCTCATTCATTCACCATCCCATTGGCGGAAAATGGGCTTCCATATTTTGATGCCACTTTGGTCATATCACAAATTATGATTGCCAACAAAGAAATCAGAGCATCCAGGGAACATTAGCCCATCACCTTATAGCTCGTTAACTAAAAGGCACAAAGACGGAAGGAAAGAAAGTGAAAGGTGAGCAGGAAAATGACTGAATAAATGAGGTAAGCAGGCCCGCTTCAGACTGAAAGTAGGTCAAAGGCCAAAAATACTATTCCAGTTCTGTGTGTGTGTGTGTGTGTGTGTGTGTGTTTGTGTGTGTGTGTGTGTGTGTGTGTGTGTGTGTGTGTGTGTGTGTGTGTGTGTGTGTGTGTGTGTGTGTGTGTGTGTGTGTGTGTGTGTGTGGCTGGTCAGTGTATGGAGGCTGGGGACTGGGTTACATTTTAGGGCAAAATAAGACCTGAGACAGACAGGGAGCAGACGCCCTGATCCACAGCCAGCCACCAAGGACTGTGACAGTATACTCAACTTACCTCCTGTCTGAATCACCAACATATAAGCATAAGTATTTCTCTTAAATGAGTAAGTGTTAAACTACCAGCTGCAGATGTGTGGATGTCAGACAGCTAAATTAAGGTTTAAGAAAACTAATTTCTAGTTACGCACAGACATTAAAATACAAGACAAATGATGTCAGGAAACTAGTGAGCAACATGATGTGTGTTTCTGATTCATAGAGCAGACATAGATTTATCATTTAAGGTCTTATAGTTAAATACTTTGTTTGACGTGACAACAATTTCGCTCACGCCAACCTTCACCAGTGACTACAAAGTCAGACTGAGTCTTTACCCAGCAGTGCAGCAGTGGCAGGTGTTGTGGTGTATGTGAGGAATCCGAGGTCGGGGTCAATTTACTTATTCAGTCAATGTCAGGTTTCAGTCAACAGCAGTGGGCACATCAGCGAGCACTGACCCTCTGAACCAAAGCACAATTAAACACACCCTGTGGTAAACAACTACATTTAGCTGCACTGATCTCAACAAAGCAGCCGTCGTAAATACATCCGTTTGTAAAGTGTGTGTGTGCGCGAGTGTGTCTGCAGATTGCCTCGTGCCTTAAAGATAAGGAGAGACATAGTTGGCTCAAGATAAGAAATAGTTAACACTCGTGAGTGTGGGTGATTGTTTGTGTGCATGTGTGTGTGTGGAGTAAACCGGTGTCCTCGACCTGACTTTTATCAGCATTTTGGAGGCAGACGCTGTTACTTATTAACAGCAGTGATAAAACACACACACACACACACACATACACACACACACACACACACACACACACACACACACAGTACCACCAAATGCTGTGGTCCACTTTAATGATAAAGAGGTGCATATTTGCTGTAAGGGAGCCTTTCATATTGACATAGCACATATAAAGAAGGAGACGGAGTACGATGGCGAGGGAGAGACTGTTTCATATAAACATCTCAATGGGTGGGCGTGGCTTCCTGCAAGTTAAATAATTAAAGATAAGATACAAAGAGGTTGAATTCAAATGGGTGACCCTGGAAGGCCAAAACACCACCACACTTTTTGTGTTTTGTTTACTCAAACTAAGAAGGTCCTTGAAATACTCTGACAAGTAATTAGTTACTTTATAAATATACTTGAGTGCTAAAAATAGACATCAACATTATTTCAATTACTATATATAAATAATAAAAGACCTGTCTCACTTTTAAATGTGGCCATGTTAGAGGCGAACTAATGTTTTCTTCAACCTGAAGACAGCGTCAAACAACGTCAAAATACGTCCACTAAAAGTGCATTTTTTTCACACAGATAGGCTCGGACTGTTAGTATAATCATCCGACAACATAACGGAAAGGAGAAATGAACGTCTATGTTTACCTTTAGCTGGATTCGGACACGTTCTTCTGCCTGTTGCAATTTTAGTATATGTGCTACCAAAGTAACACTGCTCCCTCTCTCCTCATCCGCTCTTCAATTTCAATGAGCTTTGCATTTGTGTACGTCCATGTACTGAATGGTTACGGTAAGTAAAAGACCAAGTTTTGCCTTAAAATACCTGCTTTTCATTGCACATCCCAGCAGGAAATGTAGTAATGTCTCAGTTTAAAAAAAAAAACACAAAAGGGCCCATGGCGGAAAAACAGCTATGGGTCACTTAAAAGTCACTGAAAAAATCTTTTACTGTTTGTTGATCAAGAACAATGGCCTATAATGGTCTGCAGCTTGACAGGTGTCTCGCCCAGGTAACAGGCCATGTCCTCCTCCCGATGACAAGTCAGCTCTTAGACTACATCACTTTAGGAATACTGAAATGATATGTATGAAATGTCCCAATGTTCTTGTAGTTTGCGGAAACACGGTGCCAACATTTTCATCTGGAGAGTGGGCTGGGTGGACTATTTTATGGGACCTAGGTGCCTTAAAAAAATAAGTTAGACAAAGTTTTAAGAAAGACATCTAGACTTTTTGACCTGCAACTCATCAACACAATCGTTACCATCTGAATAAACCTTGCTTCTCCCTCTCCTTAGCTTTTATTTCTGCTACTTCTGACTATGTTTTCCTATATTTGACATAATAACGGAGGTTTAACATGTTGCTTTTTCCCCACACATTACATCTTTGTTAATAGCTACACAAGATAAACCTTATTTATATGGCACTGCATCTTCTACCTTCTTCTTCTTCTATTTCCTCCATTTTCCTCTTTCACATTTCCTTCACCTGTGTGTTTTCTGCTTCACTGGGTGGAGAGTCAGACATTCCAGCATGCATATAACACGTAAACACACACACACACACACACACACACACACACACACACACACACACACACACACACACACACACACACACACACACACACACACACACACACACACACACATTCCACACCAATCCTCAGCCGTGACTAAGTCCATTTGTTCAGCTCAGGTCACTGTCTCATTTTAGGCTACTGTGTGTGTGTGTGTGTGTGTGTGTGTGTGTGTGTCATTGCATGTGCTTAACATATATCTCCTTTTTCTGATCTCTCCATCCTTACAGACATCTTAATGTCTCCAAAAGGCTTAAAAGGAAATAAAACAATAACAGGCAGAAGGGAAATACCCTGATGAAAATGTAACAATCTGACCTCATATATGAACCTCAAAGTTGTGGCCTATAAAGCAGCAGAGGTTGCCTCGGCTCTGAGTGACCTGCTTCACGTACATCTCTGCTCCACACTGACATTATCTCAGGTAACATGGGGTTGAACCGTCACGCTTACATCATATGCACACCTGTGACAGAGGTGGAATCTACGCAATGTTTATCTTGGTGTCAGCTGAAGGCAGGTGAGGGTTATGTTATCAGGAAAACTCAGTTTCGCCCCTGTGACGCAAAAATCATCTCCAATCTTTCTTTGGTATTACTAGAATACTGAAATATATGAAACATTTATACCCTGAGCATTTTTATAAACACGTCTGAGCTCAAAAGGCAAGTAGTGCAATAAAGTTTGGTGTCAGAGACTAACTTAATGCTTTACTGGATCATTTGGGGATATTTCCACTTTTGACTTCTGTATGAAAGCAAAAAAAAAAAAAAGTGTCGGTTTTCACTTCACTTTCAAAGCGCCCATTTTCCAAAAGTACTGTCAGACTACAGCCAGGTTCTGCTCAAATAGAGAAGCGCTTTCTAGATGATAAAGGGAAAAAACCTTCAACCTTCTTTGGATTTATCCAACCACAGGGATGCGACTCTTCCTGGCCCAGCTCCTTAAACCTTTATGTTGATTTTGTTATATAATCTGTCATATTCATATAAATGACATAAAAATGGAGAAAATGGAGAATGGAGACAACTTCTTATTTTTCTTTACCAGCTTTGATCCGTTCTGACCCAGTCAAAATGTCCTACAATTTAGTTTAAGTACACCCTCTCTACATCCTTAAAATAATATTTTCAATTGCATGAATGGAAAGCTGACACATGTTTGGAACTGCTCCTGCACTATTATTTGATCATCTGCTAATAAAAACAAATCTTTACAAAAAAAACTAAAGAAGTACTTTATAACTTTTGCACACATGGCCAGTCGCTGCATAAAGTGGGAATGCTCGTTGTGTTGTCGCTTTCAGGAAAGCTACAAAAATCGAAGTCCGCCTAATTTCAGCATCAAGCAGGTGAAGAGAGGAGACACATACTGACCCCTCGACTTACAGTAACACTAATCATGACTTCACAATGCTTTGAGGAAACAAGGCCCAGTTGAGAAGAAAATGTTTGTCTAGAGCTTTACTGTTACTCATCAGTATATTTGAACAAGTAAGAACACTGGTTGAATCATTCCTTTTACAAACTAAATGTGTGTGTGTGTGTGTGTGTGTGTGCGTGTGTGTTCCCAACACATACAGTATTTGCCATGACGCACAGAGTGAGCCAGGAACAGAGCATGAGAAGTGTTGATTGATAGTGGACACTCTCCACCAAACACACACACACACACACACACACACACACACACACACACACACACACACACACACACACACACACACACACACACACACACACAGAGACAATCCAAGAATACCACCTGAAATAAATCAGTCATCATGTCACTTGTAGCTGTCAGTGTGGACTAATCTCTCAGTCTGCCTCTCTGGTGTTTTCTTCATCTCTTGTTCTTGTTTTCCTCTCATCGTCCTGTGTATATGTGAGTGTGTCATAATTACAGCCTGAAACTGGAAGAAACACAGAACCCACCACATTATACTCCTGTCTTCTACCTCTATACTCCAGTGGTAAGCTATTTATGAGGAGGTCTAGTCAAGGACATCAGCTAAGTCATGGGAGTGTAGACGCTTCAAGTCAAAGTATTCATTATGCAGAAAGGACACTTTAAACATGTGTTTATTAGTGTATTGTCTTTTTTAAATGCAGCCTTTGTTGGTGGAGCTAATTTTACTTTATATTCTGTTGGGAAGTTGAATCTATGACAATGCATCATATTTCATAAACTGATACAGGGTCATTCCAGTCTCAAAATGAGGCAGAGGTGGGACCATCCTGATCATGTGCACACACGAGCAAACGTACCGTAGCATTAAGTGGCTCAAGCAAACACTTTTTTTTTTTTTTACAACCAACGTTTTTAGGAGTTTTAATAAGTGACACTACACTGTATAAGACTTAAGTTATTGAATATTATTTCCCACAAAAAATCCCCCAAATCATGCATAAGCACATTTTAAATAAGGTGTTGTAACCAAAAGGAGACTATTGATGGGGAACCTTCACTGTATAAGAGAAAAGTCACTGAAAGTTTTTTAGTTGGCTCTGTCTTTTTGGTGTTGCACTTTGTAGACGGTCCCCACACACTCAAAGAGACAGTTCGAAGTTCAAATCTGCTAATATCTTTTCAGCTTAACCGAACTGCCCTGAGTTGCGTTCGCAAAGGCCAACAGTTGGTTGCAACAGTGTGTGAAAGTGCCAGTTGGCTGCGTGATTTTTATGGAAAATCAAGATCTGTAAAGTAAGCCTAACTAAAAACTACAGCCGTCAACTACATGTAGAGTAGAGTAATAAGTCCAATATGTCTCTCTAAAATGGACCAATCTAGTGAAAAACACATATTTACCAATCTTACTTTTTGACACACTGAAGGAGTGCATCTTCCTTTACTGCTGCTTCTTCAGCCAATTAAATCACTGGATTATCTAAAAGACGTACAGTCACAAAGTTGAAAAAAGGCCTGTTATTCTCAGCTCATGAAAAGTTGACATTCTGGAGAACAGTAATGCTAAAGTGAAAACATATACATAAACTACAAGTACTTCAAACTCAACTTAAGAAAACAGTTTGACTCTCAATCACTGAGAGCAACAGAAATTTCTCTCAACTAAAACTTCTGATCCAGTGTGGTTAAAGCTATACGTCTAAACTCCGCAGCCTCCACTACAACACTGATCTGAGAGCTTTCTTTTCCCCACCTTCTCCATTTTCCACCAGATCTCGCTGCCTCCCCTAAAGCTGCGACAACACAACCGTTAAATCCCAGAAAGCAGCCCATAAGTACCTTTGTTAATTACATGTGGAAGAATAGGCCTGTTGTGTCCCTGTGTGATAATGGTGCCAGCACAACAGAGGGATTACCTCTGGATAATACGTACGCTGAGCTGACCAATGTGATGAAGGACCATGTAGTGGGAAATAATTAACACAGTTAACTGGTCTGCAGGCCTTTCAGCTAGACGTCAGCACTGTGTGGTTACTGGCAGGGGATTAATGTCCGGGGTTACTTCACTGCGGCTGTAACCAATATCTGGAGATACTCTGTTTTATTTGAGTTTCACAAATCTGCCCAATGTTTTGCTTGTTACTTTGGGAAAAATGCAAGAAAAGCCACTCATGCTATTCTCTGCTGCTTTTCAAATTATGAACAATAATCAACACAGGATGCACTGTCTACTTTGGCTGCGTGTGCAGTCCTGAAATAGTTGTGTCAGAAGTTCACACTGCAAGTCTCGAGGTTATCGCCTTTTGGCTTTCATGAGCTGGAGTTCTGGCTCAGTGTACACTATTTTTTTTTTATGTATTTATTGATTTTTTAATATCAAGTTGATTTTCTCTACATCACCAAAACCCAAATCACAAATTTGAGTCAAAGGGCTTTACTAGTTGTACAGCATACAGCACTTGGAGTACTTGGACCTCCGATTTGAATGAGTAATAACTCCCAAAATAAACCTTTTACAGGAAGAGTAAGAGGGGGGGGGGGGTACTTGCAATATTTCAACTTGTTGACATATTGACGTCATACAGTTACCCACGACAACAACAAGCATGGCTGAAAGCGATCATTTTTGTTTCGTTTATACTGAAGATGGCTGAATAGTTTCAGAGGCCTTTCCAATGCTGGAATTCTTTGGGCTGGGTCCGACAATTTATGTAGCTATCTGAAATTCACGCAGAAAATTGGTGGCCTATGTTGAGGTGAAAAAGTAATCAGGGTCTTAACAAGCTGTTTTTTCATTCTTTAAACAAACATTTCTGACACTTTTTCTGTGCTCAAACATATTTCAAGACTATGAACGCCTTCAAGGAGAGACTGTCTGCAAGTGTGTACCGTTATCCCTGTTTTAAACAATCACCAGTTGCCTCTTCCTCCCTCCATGACGACTGGCTTTTCACTCCACCTTTGAGTTTGGATGTTCAGAAGAGCTAGAAACACTTTTGCCTTCTTAAGTTGTCGGACAACACATCACGACAACACAAACTACCTATTTCCTAGCATAGCTCAGACCTTATGGATTTCTACAATTTTTGCAATCCTTGTAAATTTTTAACATACCAAACTAATTTTGTGACTTCAAAAATGTATATGTTTGGCCACACAGTCACAGTCACCAGTGTATACGCCCCCCCTCAGAGTTCCCGTCTTGCTGAACCCACCCCCACATCTCTCACAGTCCTCTCACATTCCCCCTGCAGTATGGATTCCACATCGACAGCTGGCACTGCAGAGAAAGACGAGTGCGTTTGTGTCCCCTCGTGTGTGGTGGTTTTCAACTTAGTGCCATGTTTTAGTTATAGTCTTTTGGACTTGCCACAACAAGGGAAACCATCTCTGAACTGTTTCTGCTGCCATCTGTGAGCCTATAAATAAAGAACACTGCAGCATTTCCTGCTTTTATAGACAGCGGTGAAAAACAAGGAACAAGCATATTGATCTTTCCTTGAGAATCCTGTACTTTTATATTAAATAATGTTATGTTTATATGTGTGGTTATGTGATGTGATTGTACATCTACAACCAAAAGACTGGGTACAACATGAGTAAGAGCTCAACAGAACGAGCACAATACATCACAGCTAGAATCTACAGCAACAGCTTACAAAAAGTATTTCCTAAAGCTGTCCGCCTTAACATCCTGCCCCTGATCAGCCTCCACTTCCTGGGGTCAAATGTCATCTGTACGTCTGATAAACAGCCGAGGAGAGAGAGGGTGGCTGACTGTCCACAACATGTCAATCATACCTGTGACTGAGGTCATAATGGTGGTATTTTGGGTTTAGGGTCGTCTCTGTGTTTCTGTCCGTCTGTCTATCACAGGTAATAACATACACACACACACATACACACAGCTGCCCTGAGTGCTGCATGCCACACCAGACCCAATCCGACAGACTGAAGCCTAAAGAAAACAAGAGTCTGTGTCTCCTGTCCCAGCGATCACCTTTCAACATCTCATTTGTAACGCCATCAGGAATAACAGCTGGAGACTGCGTGTGTGTGTGTGTGTGTGTGGTAGATGGGGGTTAAAGGAGTTTGGAAGGGTCTGATTGAAGGGTAGACAAGGGAGAGAGAAACCAGCAGAGACAAAGAAAGTGGCAGAGGAATTAAAATGTCAGAGAGCGAGATAAAAAGTGACAGAGAGAACAGACAGATCAGAGAGAGACGATGTGAAGGCAGTGGAGTACAGACAATTAGCTGAGTGACACTCATGGAGACCTCCCTGTGGACAGTTTTTACTTTTGTGTTTTACCTTTTAAAGAAAACAGTTCCTGATGAAACCCGGAACATTGCGTCACTGGAAAACACGATCCAATCTGTCTGCATGGTTTGACACCACCAGAGGTACCAGAGGTGTTTTTGTAGGGATGCACCCATTGTGAAAGTCTCACTGCAATCACTAAATTTTACATTTATAACATATTTGGTGTGTGATCACATCGTGTATCACTGACAGATAACTTCAGCTATTTCTTTTATCTTGCCTCCACTGCCCAGACTCAATCTCATTTGGGTTTATTAGGTGTGTCTGTGTCAATTTCAACATTGTATTAATGTTAACGACTGAAACTCCCACGTCCAATAAAATGCATGCGGTGAACCATAAAAAGCATTCTGCCCCAGATGGTGCTTAACGTACCACCAAATGTCATAAACATGGTAAACATATGTAAAAACGCTTTTTGTGCTTTGCATTCGTGAACTTTATTTGCATTTTCTGGTATAAATAAGCGATGTTTCACCACAGCAGATAACTAATTTCTCATAAATAACTCAAAACAAAGACTTTCACTCCAGGGGACACTTCAACTCTATGCTCCATTTGGATCGCAACACAAACATAGAGAAAAAACATATAAATCGGCGTCTTTAAATAGTTTGACTGAATGGATTCATGTTCAGTAATTTAGTTTCTGACAAACATGTCAATGAGGTTACTGAACAGAGACAGAGAGGAGATAAAGGAGTGAAAGCAGAGTGTGTGTGTTGTCCTGTGGGGTTCCTGGTGTGTTATTACAGTCTCCTCTGGTGCTGGCATGTGCTTTCTCTGACCCTATCTCTCAAAGACACACACACACACACACACACACACACACACATGCACAGACCCACGCACACACTCTCCCTGACCCCTCTCCCTGATCCACTGGCTGACCTTCGACCCACAGTGCTGTAGCGTTGACCAAACATACCCCAACCCCACTGAGACCACAATACAGCACTGTGGCGCCACGACCCACACAATACTGCACTATGTAGGAGAGAGACAGAGAAGCTGGGAGAAGAAAGGGAGTAAGAGACGGAAAAGAGAGAGAAACTTCTACGTATGTAAAACGTCAAATTACGACAAGAGATGTCCTTAAATACAACTACAACACCATGTTTCTAATCTTTGCAACAACAAAGAATCAGGTTAACTGTCATGTTTAATCATTAATGAATCAGACCAAGGACGCAGTGTGTCATAGATGTGAAGTAACAAACAGTTCTTGCTATGGCAACATTTTTCTGGAACTTAACATGCCGTTGGAAAATGTCTCAATTTTATCTGCCTTGCTCTGAAACGTGCAGCAAACAGTGCAACACATAGTTGGAGTTTCTGCCACATCTTCAGCTTAGCTTGAGCTCATTGACTTTATCTTTACCTGCGGTCATTTTCTCGTGAGTGCCCAATGGGTACAGCGCATGTGCAGCCCTCAAAGGAGATGAGAAGGAAGCAAGATGGCTCGCTCTTTAGTTACTTAAGCTTCAGAAAATACATGTGTAATTCATTTTTACCACTTGCCAACCCGAGTTGCTAGATTTACGTCCCTGCCATGGCGGTTTACTTGCCCAATGTTGCAAATGTTGAGTCCTGAACTGTATGCTGTGTTTGCAGTGTAACAGTTTCTCTCAATCTTGTGTCAATTTTCCACTTCTTCCAGATTTCCTTTAACTTATTTAAAGTCTTCTACAACAATCAAACTTGTGCTGTGCAGTCAAACACGGTTCAAACACAAAGAACGACTTATTTATTCTAATAGAGGTCGCAAAGATTCCAAAAGTACCAACTACATTAGGCTAAATCCTGGGGAAATATACATAAAATGATGCTCAAGACATAAAAAATATTCTTATTTGCACGAATGGGGCAGCTTTGAGTCTTAATATTTCGCTCGTTGTATTATCATAAAGCTTTTTAAGGGGGCAAAGGGTAAAGCTGTATGTCAAAGGCCCATTGTTCCTTAACATCTCTTCCTTTGTCTCTCACTATTCTCTCCACAAAGCCTCCTCCTGCTATGTTATCTCCTCCTGTTGCTCCTCTCTCTGCTGCACCCCTTCCACAAACACACATCACATCTTCACATCACTGTGACAAACCATCAACCCCCACAGAGAGCGTCCAGACAGCCCCATTACCACCCCACCATTAGCAAAGTCAAAGCAAACATTGACTTTATCTAAATGTGGGCTAATAGCCTCTAACATTAACAGGCCCTGTAAAAGTCTGAGAGGGAGAACAGTGGTTGCAGAGACGGGGTGTGGGAGAGAGAGGCTGCCCCTTAAGATCCACATTCACTCCCCTGCAAATGGGTTCATGACAGTGCTGGTTCATTTCTTTCAGAGTACAAAACACAGACAGCGATACATGCATGTGATGTTTCAACTTTATTCCCAATAAGAATATTGGCTGAAGATCCCACAGAGACATCTCACTCTGGACTATCCATAAAGGACAAATATCTCCTCTAAACTTCCAAAATCAAAATTTACTATTTAAAAAGAGCCTTTTTTTTAAAGGGACAATCTCTATTTTCTCTTTTCTCTGACAGCCACAGCTCTACTTGTCCAAACAGCCAACAAGACAACATTTGGCCCCGACATTAGGATTTAACAAGAGGAACTGAAAGAGTCATTTGTGCCCTTTGAAGCTTCCCTTTGTCTCTTAATCACCACGTAATTAACAAGCACACATGCACTGAATGTTTCTGCTTTTCTCTTATTTGAGAGACAAAGTGATCCCAGTCAGCGAACACAAATAATAAAATGAGAGGCATAATATAGTCCCCTAAAACACACTTACGTTTTTCTTCTTCCTGTCTTAAGCATTGTCGTTTCCAGATCTAAAACTAGGTCACATTAAATACTGAAGAATATTTACTTACTTCTTTGTCTAATGTTCAAGAAAATGCATTTTTCTAAAACCCTAACACGTGAATGCTGATGGAAATTTCACCCATGTTTAGTAGTGTGGATGCAGCTCTGCAACTGCAAACACTGAGGCTGGGAGGCAGATGCCGCCACCACCACAAGCCATATAACGGTTATCAGCATGTCAAATGGTATTTACGATACTGAGCTGTGACTTGGGACGCATTGCATGTTTAAAAAACAGGACTTGGGGATTTACTGATGTGAGTCTATAGAGTGTGTGTGTGTTTACAATGAGGTAAAGTTGTGTGTTTGAAGCATCTGTTTGAGGTTGTTTGCTCTGTGAGGAATCAAGATGTTCTCCTCCTCCACTCCTCACATCAACAGACAGGGTAGGTTCTTACTAAAACTAACATAATATGTTTCACCATGTAATGTAATAACATGGTTAATCAGTGCTTACTTTAGTTAGCTTTCATTCAGAGTTCAGTGTGTGGGAAAACACACAACAGTGTGGGTGTAGTTTAAACATAAAACAGTGTGATTCATTAAATATTAACTCTTTTTATTTATTAGTGACACATAACTCCTTGTTTGATGGAGGCCTGTGTAACTGAAGCCAGTGCTTTCCATACTGAAATATGCAGAGAGCATACATTTAACACCAGATGTTAATATTCAGTGATTTAGAATTGCATTCTCAGCCCTGCAAGTTGGACACTACTCAGCACGTAAATGATGCCAGAGCTGAAGTTATGACTCAATTAATCATTCAACAGAAAATTAATCTGAAACTATTTTCATAAACGATTAAAGACACTTGACAATGAAACTCATAAGTTGTAGCCCTAAATCATTTACACAATACCCATGATTCCCACACATTTCCATGGACAAAATTTCAAAACCTTTCCATGACTTTTTAAGGACCCATAATGAAATTTGTTCTTTTTTTTGCCCCTCTTGCCCAGCAGTTTCGAACATAGAAGATTCAAAATCTATTCAAACATAATTTCGGCTAGCTGGCAAACGGAGAGACAGAGCACAGGGCAAAATGAAGTCACATACATGATGGTAATGGAATGTCAAACATCAACGCATATTAGAACAACATTTCACCGACAGCTACAGAAAATAAAATTGCCATTATGCTACATTACATGGAAGGTTATCCGTGTAACAACTTTATTACACACACCAAAATACCATGACTTTTCCAAAACATTCAATGATTTTTACTAATTCCATGACATAACCAAGCCTGGAAAATGTGATTGAGAAATTTCATGACTTTTCCAGGTTTTCCATGACCGTGAGAATCCCTGATTCCAAAGAAGCTCTAATACTGTCCAAAGACAAGGATTTTTGACCACAAAAGATGGACGAGTCTCCGTTTCAGCACAGGGGGAGAAAAGTACTTGTTTTTGCATCTGCCTGTGGCCTTTAAAGGCCCAGACGGCAAACCATTATCATAGAATCAGTGCCAAGGAAGGCCAACTGCTGCGCTACCTCATGTCGCCTGTGTCTTGGCCAAAAAGTTGCACTTGAACACACTGAAAAGACCACTGGAAGACTGACAGCATGGAAACAAGAAGACAGAACAATGAACCGTTTCTGCTAAAGAGCTCAATGGCTAAAAAAGATCTTACCCAATATAACAAGTTTGTTTTAATCTCACACCCTCTTGACTTACTCACTTGTTTACCTTCCTCACTTCTGTTTCTCTTTTTCGTGCACTGAACTACCAAGAGAGTGATTTCACTCACCAACAGGCTCATCCCTCTCTGACACCAACTCAGGCTGAAACCGCTGAAAAAAAGCCATCAAGGGCCGATAAAGGCTGTCTAGTGCCAATAGTCAGTATGTTTACATTCACAATTAAGTCAAGCTGTGGTGATAGGTCGACTATGCCATTTAATTGGACTGCTGCACAGGAGGGGAATCAATTTATTGAGCGAAGTATGTCAGACTCTGATACCATAGGTGGTGATGTCACTTTCATGTCACAGACCAAACAATCGAGAAACAAGTTAGCTACAGTTAGCTAGTGGCAAACAGGTACCATGGTGGACAACTTTATAGCTCTGTACATTGCATATGTGCCGTGCGCTTAACTTTGTGTACAGATGAGATGCACACTGGATGTATGTCATTACCTGCGTCTTCTTCTGTTACACATTTAACGCTGTTCGACATCCAGGTCAAAGCCCGAGGTGGAAACTGTGGAGCATGCGCAGAGTGCCTTGGGTAGTTTGACTTTGAGGTATTCAATTTAGTACGTTTTCAGTCGGACTAACATGTTAACATGTATTTTAAAGTCTGGTTTAAGTCGGACTAATACAATAAATCGATTTTCTCTATCGTCATGTAAATGTACTGAGTGTGGGACACAAACTAGGGTGACAGACTCTCACCAGTGGCCGACACTGACCAGCAGCTGACTGGTGGCTTGGTGTGTCAGGGCCCTCAAAGGCACCTTTACTTTCCTCTGTCATGTTCATGTGGCTCCCCCCATTCACCTTCCTTTACTTCATGTGATTTGAAGTAAAGACAAATATTTTTTTAAGAGTCTGACAGGTCCAATAGATGGTAGAAACGCGTCACATTTGTCGAGTGTTTTAAATCTCATGCACGACAATCTCAATAGGGAAAACTGCATCCGGTGCTGCGACTGACACCTCTTTTCTGTTTGTTCATTTTTCTGTGTAGTTGTCTCTTGTCTACAAAAGTTTGAAGCTCTGCTAGTTATCCATTGCTCGCTCCTCTGATGACTGTGTGCCTCCTCCTCCAGCCCTTTTTATCACCGCAATTCTCTCCTACCCATCATTGTTATCGTTAGCATGCTAATTACATTCCTCAGTAATGAGTGTGTGGGACAGGAGGTTGTTAAGTGATTGTGGGCTGTGTGTGTGTGTGTGTCTGTGTGTGTGTGTGTGTGTGTTTGTGCCGACATGCGTTAAGTCATTTTTATGGGTAGGGTCTCCTAGTTGTATACGTTTTCAGCATCTGTGTATGCCGTTGTTTACACTCCACACTGTCTACAGCGACGACGCTCTCTTGTCTCTCTCTGTTGCTGCATGTGCATCTCTGTGTTTGGCAGCTCCAGTACAGTGAAGATGCACTTTTAATGTGTTTGTGGCTCTTTACACTTGGTATAACAACAAATGAACCCTCTCATCTCTGTGTCTGTTTCCTCTCCCACCCTCTGGGCGATGGGTGGTCTATACGGCGCGGTCATCCGGAAAACATTAAATTGTTTAGACAAAACTTTGCATCAGGAAACGATGTACATAACCCACAGTCATCATCTAATTTCTTGGTGTATCTTTTCTTTCTTTGAATCTGCTTCAAAAGGATTGGGGTAGAAGATGTAGACAAGACAAGACTGTAATGTGGTGATGCACAGTGTAGGTCATTTCAACACAAAATATTGCAGGTTTAAGCAAAGACAAAAATGAAAACCCGTGCTGGAGTAACTTCAATAATCACATTATCATTATCCTCTCTGCCCTGCTCCAGTTGTTTGACCGTGAAGTGTTTAACAGCTGGCTTACGTAAATACCATCTGACATGCTGATAACCATCTGACATACACGTGGCAATTCACATCACATGCACTGTTAATGTGTGTGTCTGTGTGTGCACGCGGGGGCAAGCAGGAGCACAGACATGCACTCACCATTAAACAAACGCTTGATCTGTTGAGCGCATTCCAAGTGTCTAACGTTTTTTGGTATTCTCCTCCTCACCTGCACCTGCCACTGACAGCTGACAGTTTACAGAAGAGTTTCCATTGAAGATAAAGTCCCCTTTTCAAAGTGCAACATCTGCTCTTCTTAAACGGGTCTCTCTTTAAGATTGATAAATGCTAGAGAAGAATGGTCTCAAAGGAAGCTGTAACTCTTGTACTTGTGGCCACAGTGGAAGTATTACAGTGGAATAACTTTATCTACATTTGATCAGGAGGAAAAACACATTACCACCCAACAAAATTGACTTTTGCTTTTAAAGAGAAACTCTGGTACTCTGGCACAACCACTAATGTGACTAGCAAGCAGCTAACAAGAGTGAGGACATAATAACTGTATGTGGGGCCCTTTTCCCTTTTGACCTTCTGGTGTAAGAGATGTAGACAGTAACAAAAATCTGAGCACGTGGTCAGCAATGGACGCATAATAGACACAGGTTGAACAGCAATGTGTCTCGGCTGTCCACCTGTGTTCAGATGACAGCAACATATGTTAATACCAGGTGTAAAAAGGCTCTTAGGCCTCATACACTGACAGGTCACACCTGGCCCAAGTGGTTACACCACAGCCTGTTTCGCTGTAGTCTGCAGCCCTCTAAATCAACATTGGACCAATTTCAAAAACTGTTATTTGAGTCACTTCGGCACAAAAAATGGGAGAATAGGGTCTGAAAAATACCACAGTTCCCCCTCAAAGGAATAGTTCAACATTTTGGGAAATACGCCTTTTTACTTTCTCGACACAGAGTTAGATGAGAAGATTGAGAAGAAGTGAAAAAGCCTATTTCCTAAGATGTGAGACAATTCTTTTAATGGTGTAAAAAGTATTTGAGAAAGGATATTTCCTTTCCAATGTTCACACTTGAGCTTAACTCTGGAGCTGCAGGTAGCCCAGAATGCACTGGCCTGCTACTCCTAGTCTTTGACCCCTGTATTCAACCTCAGTGTTGTTCAGCTAACACGGGAGAATGCTAATCTCTCAGCTGCTCAGTCTCATGCTCAGCTACACAAACACACACACATGCACACAGTGGCCCAGACGCTGGTTCAAACAGCGTGGTTGTGTAAGCCTCTGGAGTGCAGTTTATGTGACTCTACATCTGCTGTAACAAGAGGCATAAATATTGTGTCTTTATCTCTCTATCTCTTGGCTTATCTTTCTCTGCCTCCTGCTCTCTCTTTCTCTTTGACTACTTTTCTTTTCTCTCTTCACCTGTATCTGTATCTCTTCCACTCTTTCTTTCTTGTTCCAGCCCTCCATCTCCTAATTTCTCTCTTTATCTCTGCGTGTTGCAGCAGTCCAGCAAAGCTCTTAGCTGTTTCACTGTTTCTGCTTCCATTTGCCAATCTGCGATCACAGTGGAAACAGCCTTCAGTGCCATCGGATGCTCAGCCCTGACCAACTCCAAGGACACCCAGGAAAAAGTAACTACCAGTAACAGTCTTTAAAACTATTTTGCCTTGCTAGTGTCTATTCATTTATTGTTAAATGAATCATTTTGTTCTCTTTTTTCAATACATCCAGCTATATCTTTAACACAATAAGCCATACTGTACTGTGCAGAGCGGTTATAAGACACAACTTCCTGGGGTTGTACAATAGCGGCCTCACATTTACTGTAACAGAACCTTGTGTGCAAAGGGGACTGCCCAGAAAGATGATGCCACAAAAGAGTTATTTTTTTCAATTTTAAATCATGTCACAATGTGTCTTATGATATCTAGCTGTTTATTGTTCATTGTTTAGACAGTTGCCCTGAGTAACCCACCTCCGGTATGCATATATCTCTGGAACGTCTCAGTAGTCACCAAGTCACTAATAAAAATGCTTCTTTACGTCAGCGAGGGCGGACTCCGAATTAATTATTTATTTTGCAGCATGGTTGCAAATGGTCAAATACAGCTACAGTGAGTGATCCAGTGAGTGCCTGAACTGCCACTATGATATTACCTGCCTTAGTTTTGATTTATTTAAGTAGTAAAGCGTCCTTTGTCTGCACAGTCCCACCTGGCCCAAACCCTGCTGAAGGACTGGGACAGTTACTTCCCATATATCCATATAAGGCTGTCTTATATGGATCCGTGATGTAAAGAATTTAAGATATGCTCATTTTTCAGCTATGGTGGGATACTGCAAACTCAATATGGAAAGATTCTGTTGGGTTCCTCAGCACCCATTGTCCAGATGCCACTGGTCAAAGCCCTTTGAACAAATGTGTTCTGAGTTTGTCACACCACAGAAAAATGTGTAATTAACTACCCAGCCAAATCTGAATGTTAAAAAAAATCACCAAGGATATAAAAATAGGTTTCAAAATCATGAAAAAGACTCTCGTTCAGCAGCTATCATTAGCACAAAGCACACACACAGCAGGGAGCAGTATCTGCCAGCAGGTCGGATAGTCAATTCTGGCTGAAAGGTACATTCATGACGGCTATTTTGCTTGTGTTTATATGATTGTGGCATTTAACAAATATGTTCATTCATGTATTTATTAGACTGAATGAGCAAAGAGAGCTTGTGGAATGTCGCAAACTCGCCGCTAACACAGAGAGGGTGAACAGAACAACACCGATGCTATGTGCTCTAACGTTAGCTTTTACATAGTGGGCAAGGGGTTAAGTATCGTGATGTACTTCCATATTGATTTGATCTTTAAAAAGTGGGCATGTCTGACTGTGCAGATGATAGTTGCAGATGAATTGATGGGTGGATGTCATGGTACTATTGTTTGAAATTGGCTGGTACTAGCTTACACAAGCACGCCTATATTGTTTCACAGGGAGAAAACATGATTGGATTTTGATATAAGATGTAGGTTTTATTCTCTTTCTGGTATACATTGTTAAATGGGCGCACAAGGTGACTGGAGACGTGATCTAAGGGGTTTGAAAAGGCATTTTTAATTTAATCTTTAACTCTTATCTGAACAGTAAAGCAACTAAGCGGTCGATGATGGCTCAATGGTTGCACTTGGCAACCTACGCTACAAGTGTTTCACCACAATCTCATACATCTTTGTGTAACTATTGTGGCCAAAAGTGATTGTATCAGGCCTTTGATTTTCTAAACAACTGCAATACATTGTCTCTCATTTTGTTTGAGGTTTTTCAAGAAACAGCTGCAACGTTTAAAAAGTGCAAGGCCATGAGTAACTTGTAGCAGTTTGGTGGAGGTCATGGTGGAAAATAAAAGGCCTAGGTGTGAGCTGACTGTGAAGACAATTTCACGGCAAATCAAGTTACGTTGGCAAAAACGTACCTACAAGCACAAAAACGGATTTGACTTGACCTTGGCACTTAACATTATCCTAATTTAGACTGTTTTTTTGTGGGAAATTATCCAGGTATTAAACAGGACTGTGCGTAAATCTTGCAAAACATTCAAAGATCGTAAATTAAAACAATTTGTTCCTGCTTTTTTTGTCCATGCTCCAGACAATTCTTCAGTTGTGGTAAACACTACCTTAAGATGAGATACAGACATGCTTCATTACTCAAGCTCAAAACCACAAATTCACAATTACATGGTATGAACCTCAGACCACAAGGCCACCAGAACCCAGCACCCGTCTCATCACACACTCTACAGTACTCTGTAGATGTCTTTCAGCTGCTTCTTCAGAATCCTTTTGTCAGTGTTAACAAAATGAATAACAAAAAATGACAGTTATTACTTTCTTTAAAGAATGGGTTGCATAACAAACTTCCTGCCTACTTCTGACCTAAAATGAAACCTAACACTTTACCATTTTTCTACATTAATCAAGAAAGATTTGTCAGGCAACTCAAGTCTCATCCATCACAAGATAAGGGAGAGGTTCAGCTTCTAATAGGTTCCTTTAATGGCATTTTGTCCCCTCTGTCCTCTTCATGCTCTCCTGCCCTCTCCCTCACATCCCCTCCTGTAATCTGTTTCCTTCCCTTGTCCATTACTTTGTATATCTTCCTCACTCCTTCCCCCTAGCTCCTTTTCTCCTTTCCCTTCTTTCTCTTTTATCATTCAGTCTTCCAGTGTCCTGAGGCCCTACTTTTCTCTCCTTCACCCTCTTCTCACTCCTCTTCCCTGCCTTCTGTTCCTCTCTGCTGCCTGCCCTGGTTTCATTGACAGACTGCAGGCGGTAAAGGGGGGAGGAAATGCTGTAGCATTGCACAGCAAACATCCCTAATAGGCTAATCTAATCTCATCTCTTTGCGGTCTATGGGCCTGTGTTTACTTTCGGCCCCGTGTCTGCACGCTGGCTCGGCTTCGCCTCGCTGAATGCAGCTTTGTTCCCGCTGAAAACTCATCATCGGTGTGATCTCGGGAACGGGCGCCAACTCCGCGACCGTCTGCCCATAATGCCTGCAGGCTGGGGATCGTTCTCATCTATGACCAGCTGCTGTGGCTGTTGTTGTTTGGTTTTTGATTTTGTTTAATTTCATTGGAAGAAACAAGGTGGCGTGCCAAGTACTGAGGGTGCTGCTCCATGTCTGACCCTGACCACCAATCTCCCTGTGGGGCTGTTCAACTTGGATTTTGAGCTGAAATACTACATGTTACACGACAGCCAACAAGGTGGTATCTTTGTTAAACAACCAGCAGGTAAAAAAAACCACACACTATAAGTCTGGAACTCCAGGGCGAGTGCAAGTATACCTGACAGTAACTGAATAACCAGTCAAAGTCAAAGGTTCACTGACTATCTACACAGCGAAAGCACTCTTTAAGTAAAGTTCACACAAGGACAAATGTGTCTGCAGATATCCCAGAAACGGAGCAAATGTATCAGTGCAGAATGAGCCAAAGAGGGATAACAAACATGTTTGCAGAGCACACAACTTAAGTACTTCCAGGAACAGGGGATAGAAAAGGCGAAAAAGATGGAGGATTGGGTTTATTCCTGCAGCTATTATTGTCTTACCATCATATTGTAAGCTTCAATAAGATTGTCTGACACCAAAGTCAAAGCAATTGTGGTTGGGTCGAGACACTGGATGCATGTGAGTGAAAAAAACAGGTGCTCTTCAAGGAAAAGACAAATAGTCACATAAAATTAAAGACAATGACTGTCCAGGTTACTTAATATCGAAGTCTATGGTATAGGTTGGCAGTTTGAAAATCATCCGAGGCACTCTGATTGTAAGTAACAATACTTAGATGCTTTTCAGACTGCCAACCTAACCCCATGGACTTCCACATTAAATAAGGTAGACAGTCATTGTTTTTATCATGCAAATCCTACTGAGGTTGGAGCAGCAGCATGACAGCAAGAATGCAGAAATAAAAATGTCACTACAGTAGGTGAACCATTGGAAAGTACCGCCACATATGTAGTGATGTCAGCTGCAGTGATTAATCTTACTGCTGGTATTGATGACTGTAACACTCCAAGCTTCCAGTGCTTCTCAGAATATATTACTCACCCCTGGCAGCAGTGGACATCAGGAACACCTCCAGCAACAGACAGACCCACAGAAGCTCCATTTAGGTTTAATTTTCAGGAAGAAGAAGAAGAAGAAGTTCAGCCTCTTTGATCTGAAACAAAATGAAAGGGGAAAAAAATGAAGTTGCTTGTTGAAGGATAAGGTGTTATATGTATATCTAGGAGACAATGAGTAATTATTTCCCCGCTTGAAGATACATTTTAATCTTTCAGATGCCATCTCTGAATATAAATCATCAATTTATCAAAACTGCTGTAACATCCACAGACAGGCTCTGATTTATTCCACAAAATCCACCAGCCACATCATTATTTCACCATCTGACGGGCCGTTTTTGATTAATTGCAGCCAAAATAGCTGCTAGCGCAAAGGAATTAAGACGTAATTTACTACCAATTGGCTGACAGCTGGTGAGGATCTGTGAAAACCTGACCTCGGATTTCAGACGAGGAATAACTTGACAGAAAACAATGAAGTTATTCCTTAATAAAATAAAGTATGAATGTAAAACTCTCTAGTTTCTCTGAATCTGAGAGACCCTTTAATGTCTTTGCAAATGTTTAAAAGCCTACAAGGCAGACGTCAGATAGACACATGCACTCGCTTCCAAAATGTTCTTCTATTCAGTGTGCTCTGTCTGCTTTACCATATTTGGCTCTACAAAAGTCAGAATAAAGTAAGGTGTTCATCACCGGCTGGACACCGCGATAAATCTGTCCTAATGCTATCACACGGGAGCAGAGATTTTCCGGGAGTCAGACTATTTTCCTCACAGATTTATTCCGTCCACCTGTCCATATGTCTCTCCTTACAGTGGTTTTAATCTTTCCGCCACATAAATTCTGCCCTGAACCCTCTGAGATCTTATTTCAGTACTTCACATGCTGTATCTTTGATCAGCATCTGTCAAACCTCAGCGTCTCATCAGAAACTTCTTAAAAGTGCATTGTAATTGATTTGATTTGTGGTGAGCGAGAGCAGATTTTCAACCTTCGAAAGTCACATTTGTTATATGAGTGAGTGTCTCACTGAGAGAACGATCTTTATTCCCTAAAGTTACGATAAATATCCTACAAAGCAGCTGGACGTGGCTATAAATTTAAGGAGTTAAAGTTCCTTTATGGAGGTGGACAGCATCCAAACTGTCACTGTTTGCATTATGATGATGCCAAACTGGATGTCTGATGAATTTATGTTTATCACCTGTTTTAAAATCAATCATCTACATGCCGATTATGTAAAGAAACTAAATTATAAACCCTGTTTTCTTGCTTTCATGCAGCATGGCACGTTCACACTCCCATAATAAACAATATCTAACTATGCGAATGTGTTGTCTATAGTTGTGACCACTTTATACATTTGGTTGAAGTGAACCTTGCAAGAGCTGAAACATGCTATAACTGTTTCACACACATGTGGCAAAACTTAACTTACAATTTCTGTACATCTATGTCATTGAAAATTGTATAAGAACATGACTCTAAATCAAACAATCTAAACTTAATCAGGCCAAAACAAACTAAGTACCCTGACAGGAAAAGAAACATAATGAAAAAGGATAAAGGAGGTAATGCAAGTTCACTTTAAACCCACTGTAAGTGTGACAGACAAGCATTGAGACCCTGTGGAAGCATTATATAAATAATACACTGACTTTAGGGTTATTAATAAAGTTGGACTTACTGTAAAAAGTGATGAGATATCCACAGTCTGTTACCCTCTGATGACCTGCAGGTATATCATGCCTTTCTCCCAGAAAGAGTCCTTAAATGATTTTAAGATTACGATAACTTAATCCGTGATTCAAGCAGAGAATAATTCACAAACGCAAAGAGACGCGTCTGTCACCGAGACTCCAACTCGCTGTGAAGACTTTACCCAAGTGCACAAAGTCTTCTGTGACTAAACGAGCAAAGAATATGGGAGTAAAAGCATAAAAAAATCTCCAATGCACAGTCTAAGGTCAAACACGTGAGGCTGTAGTATTTCTGAATGACAGTCCGCACGTAAAACGCTCGAGGCAGACCGCTCACACAACCGGGAGAAGAAAGTAACAGCAACAAAGAGGAGAAACTTTTATCTACATTTTCCGCCTGTTTGCGTTTCCATTCACACACTTATCTGCAGAATGAAAACCTGAGTGTTGTATCCACATTGCCTCCAGCAGCGGCTCCGGCACAGCGTCCACATCACAGCCGCAGGCGAGAAAACAAACTGCGTCGACTGACTGTCCGAGCACGGAACTTTCAGCCAATCAGAGGGCAGGCCAATCAGAGAGCGGGCCAATCAGGGAGCAGGAACGTGCGGGACAAATTTGGAGCGGTTTGGGGGGAGAGGAGGGGACATTAATTTAATTTAATTTATATCATCAATTATTAACACATACGGGGCACAAAGTGGGATTTCCATTCTTAATTCATAGAAAAAATAAATAATAATAAACAATTAGAAAAAATAAAGTCATAGAAGAAGAAGAAGAAGTGGTAGTAGTAATAGTAAATAAGCAACTATATATTTAAGACTTTTTAGAATATCGATTGCTCTCTCTGTTTTCTATTGTATTGTACTGTATTGTATTCATGAAGTCCTCTGCGTGCACAGTATTTGCACTGCTTTGCTCTGTGGTCCCTGAGAACTCACCAAGTCACATTACGGACCAACGCTGCCACCTCATGGCACTTGGACGTTATTACAGCAATATGCTTAAAGAAGATGAAGCTGGCATAGTGGCTGAATCCAAATGTCCACTCTCTAAACTTGCAGACTGAGCCCTCGATGACTTTAGTTGTACTTAATGTGATGTATTTACTGGCATCACATCAGAGACTGCAAGCAACTGATGGACAGCCCTCAAGATTGTTTTACTCGATGCTGTGGAAACGTTCAGCTATTGCTGCTGTCATATTTATGTCATATAAGTTGATAATTACTGCTTACTCATCCATCCCTGTGGATAACAATCCCAAAAATAACCTTTCTTGTGACTGAACAAAGATGTAGTAATACATCTCTATATCACAGGCTACATATTCAAAACCAGAAATGTTACTATAGGCCTACGTCAATAAATTTGGGTATTACTTACGTAAGAAGACCTTATTTTGTTGTTTTTTGTCAACTTTTTTTTTTAACCTATTACACTGCGCAGCCTGTTAGCCTAAATCAGAAAAGTCTGCTGAAGTCTGCACCCCACGCGGACTCACTGGAAGTCTGCAGAAACTCTACTTGAGGCCCTTTGTGGACTGGATGAATTGAGGATTTGGAGCCCTCAGCACTACCAGACTTCCTTGGAACGCGCCTGCAAAGTCTGCAAGTCTGCAAGTGCAGGTAAGTTTGGATTAAGCCATTAAGCAGAAATGGTACATATGTAGATGTCCTGCAGCATTAAAGGCCTGGGAAAGGCAATAAATAATTACAAGGTCAGCATTCATCACTCTTTTTATGTTTCAGCAGATAAATCACAAAAAGAAAAAAGAGCAGTGTGGGATTATCAGTGACTGACAGTGGTTGACAAGTTGATCTCTGATCGGTCCTGTTACAAACAAGTCCCTCATGAATATGTTTTGGTTGTTAAGAAGTCCTGTAATTATGCAGAGCAATGAATTGTTGTTGGTAGAAGGTAACTAAGTACATTTACTTGAGTACTGTACTTATCAAATTGGAGATACTAGAACTTCACTTGAATATTTTTGTTTTCTGCTACTTTATACTTCTACTTCTCTACAATTCAGAGAGCAATATTGTACATTTTACTCCATTACATTAATCAGATTTTGTTAATTACTAATCATCGTACTTTGCAGATTCAGATTAATATTACAACATATGATCAATAAATAATGTATTATTAGAGGCTGAGGTCTCTTACTGAAATTCACAGGCTACAGTGGTATGTATAGTAATAAATAAGCCTTACTTTTACCAGCTGCATCAAATGTATGTACATATTAATGGATCAATAATTATAATTCAGTAATATAATAACCATCACTCTGAAATAGGCCACTCTGCCTAATGAGTACTTCCATCTTCTGTGCTTTAAGTGTATTTTGATACAAAATCGTTTGGACTTTTACTTTTAAAAGAGCATTTTTACACTGAGGTATTGATACTTTTACTTACATAGATGATCTGAGTACTTCTTCCACCACTGTGCATTGTCCTGCAGACTTTGTTTTCAACCCTTTTCGAGCTTCTGTCTCCTTCTCAGCAGAGCTTCAGTCTCTCTCACCATCTGAAAAGTATTTCCCAGATGCAACCCATGCTCTGAAATCATAAATCTTCTTTTTATCTTTGTTTTGGACTAATATACTGTACCTCAGTGTACTATGATAGCTTGATACAAACTTTGATTAACTTTAACATTCTCAGTGGCACTTTGGATGATCTTACATCCTTGCATGCCATACTCATTCAATAACAGTAACAATAATAATCTTTTCAAGTCTGTAGTCTAATCTTATCAAAACATTATAACAACATTATAAACCTTTTGTTTTGACATGGAAACAATGTTTACCTCGATCATTCTAGTCCCTTTCCACCCTGTGGAACAGTAGTGCCATCTCCTGGTGACAGGAGGAACAGCACACTAGCATCGCCATCCTGCGGAGGTGGATCAATCACGGGACAAAGTATTTAACATCCTGTAATTAGTCTCAGCTCATTTATAAGATAATATTTTTTCCTCCTATGCCGGACGCATAGTTCTTGCTTGGTACATAGGGAAACAAAGTCTTGCACAACTGAAACTGGAGTAATTTGTTGTCCTGAAATCAATCTGATTATGTTTAATATGCTCATAGTTACAAACCCACAGAAAAGTATTAGGCTACAGAACTCCTGTTGTGATGGCTCAGAGCTTCTAGAGTTATTCTGCCCCCAGGAGGCCAATAAAGAGGCAACAGCTACTTCGGACAGATGCAAAATCATACTATTATAACGTTACTATTTTACAATAAAATTAGCTATTTCACATTTTCCACACAGTTTAACACGATATAATCAGTTAGCACATACCTATTCAACTAAACTTGTTTGTATATGTGACATTCGGGTAAAGTTGGCCCAATTTTACCTTGTTGTCCTGCTGCTTTTATGTTAAATCCTCTCAGATGATGCTTGAGCTCCTGAAATGATCATTTCAGGAGATGATCATTTAATGAAGCCTGATGCTTTCCGCAGAATAATACTGATTTTTAAGTCACTCAGTTCCAGTAAAACCACAGTTTTTGCTCGTGTTAGCAGGGGGAGGTTTGGGCCTCCAGTGTTTTGTAGGCTAAGTGAGGGGTGATAACACCAGCTGAGCTAATGCAAAACATGTTTATGTTGTCAAGTTTAAAATGGTGTTGACATTTCCATATTTCCTGCTAAAGTACAGTGCTTGGTTGATGCTATACCAAATTCCACTGGCTCTAACAATATCAGAATCTGATATATTGCAAATATGACAAGCCAAGGTTGCAATTTGTTGCCCTGTCAGATGCCAAAACTGCAGCGTGGACTCATTCCTTGCGTAAAAGGGGTTTATATGTGGGCATTTGTGTGTGAAGTTACAAGTTGCTTCCATGTTGTCCTCATGTTTAAATCTAACAAGATATAAGAGTTATTATACAACCGGCTACCCATGCATAGACGTGTATTGAGCAATGAAGACAGAAACTGAAATAATAACTCAGAATAAACTAAAACAGGTCAACACAGATACTTTAACAAAGACAAAATATGATTCAAAAGTTATACCCTGATTATACCCTGTATACCTGCATATACCCTCAACTACATCACTGCTTCAGGGGGACTGCTTGGCACACCCATATCACCCATTTTTCATTTTTTTTTTCTATTTTTAACGACCAGTAATTTAAAATATGACGTCTGCTTGTGCTTTTTAATCAGTTGGATCTGTTGAACAGATGTACAGTTCCACCATATCTGTGCCCATATCGGATTTCATGGCTATAGGAGTTATATGTCCAAAGACATTAACCCCCCAAAATGACCTCCTGCAAGAATTTTTAGGGGGTGAAAATACTAATAATTTTATATAATGAAATAATAATAGCTAGCCCCCCCGGCTCCATCAAAAGTAAATGATTTCATGTTTGTCTGAAATGAGCTGAAGGACATTTTAGGACACCCAGACATCAGATCATTTAAACAGTCATTTAATACAGCCATCTCTACTGCAATGATTTTTTTAAACTGTGAAACACAGCAGAGTATTGTCTGTGGCTGTGCTCCAGCTCCATGGCTTTAACCACTGTGTTTTATTTCAGTGTCAGGAGACGGCAGACCAAACTTCCCGGAGTCTAACAGAGTGTCTGAGCAGCTGGGAAAAAGGCGATCTGAGAGAACTTTTTATGCTACCTGGAGATAAATGAGAGAAATTCAGAAACCAGAGAAAAGAAATAAAGTCAAACCATCACATCCCAGTTGAATAGACTAAAAGTATTAAAAGATGAAAAGACAAAGAACAACAGAATTTTTAGAAGTCATAAAATGCAGTCATGTTTTATAAAAGGTAATATTAAAAACAGCCTGGACTGAGGCTAAGGTTTTTAACATGTTTGAATGAAAGTACACTGAACTTTGAACCTTGAAGCTATGTCAGTTTGTCAGTGGCCAATAGAGGAAGAAGTGTCTCTGTCAGTAACTGAGTGTGACTACAAGCTTTGTGTAAATCGTTAATGTCTCCATTCTGAAAAGAAAAAAACCCATAACATTTTAAACACCTTTTCCTTCTTTCAGCACTTTAAATCTTGCAATATATTGTTAGTCGAGACGCACAGTAAAGTTATAAAGAAATCTGTGGAAACTACTCAGATGATTTTTCATTTATAGAACTTTTTTTCTACTTTTGAACACAAGCAATTGTATTTCAGAAGATTTTACCCGAACACTTCCCCTGAGAGTGAAGTGATCATTAGATCATAGGTCGCCATCATATTTGAAATGTGTACTTTTCTTCTTCTCAGACTTTTACATCTTAAATTAATACAGAAACGGCACAAATTGTGGCATAAAAATGTATCCAAATGCAGGAAATTAAGTGTTTGATGATCAAAAGTTTATGTCAGAGGACACTCGAGTCCCCCAAATTAACATTAACACAATGTTAGAAGAAAACCTTTGCCCTTGCATGAGATGGAAGATCATTATTACTAGGTTTGTTATTATTATTAACACTCCAACAGCTCATGTAGCTTAAGCTGACTGAATTCCTACTTGATTAGACTAGATGTGGTGTAGCATAATGCAATTATTAACCAGAACATTAAATCTGAATAAATCTTGTCAATACTAAACATAATAGAAGATAAAATAATATAATTCAATATATGAATAAATACTAATGATTTAATCCAGTTGATAATCCAGTGCATTATTTTAAGGGGTTTTATTACAGTTTAATACCATGTTTTCCCCAGTAGATGGTAGCAGAGGGCTTTATCAATGGAGCAAAGTGACACACACGTACACACACACCTGCATGCACACATTTAGTATTTTATGTTTTCATTCAGCTATAGTTGTAAAAAACCTGCTTTTCTTCTCAAATCATCATGACAGATGGTGGGAATATGGTTAAGTATGCTCCATTGAAATCCATGCACTGTGACAGGCAGTAGGCTGCAACTATTTCGGGTGAATACTGCGTGTGTGTGTGTGTGTAGAGAGACAGAGAGACCATGTGTCCTTTCTCAGTCCTGTCTGAATCTCTGCAGTCATGTCTTTTCTCTATCTGAAGAGACGTCATGTGCGTAATAATGTATCCCATGTAATTACTGCAGAGTGTGATGGTTTTCACCTCTTGTAACAGCTGCCTAACATATCATCATCTGATGAATACCACTTTTGTGTGAGGCAGATTTCTGCTCTCAGCTCCTTTTATTATATCATTACCCTCTGCTACACTTCCTGCTCCTCTCTGCCCCAAAGAAACTGCTCAGCAGCAGCCAGGAGTCCATTTGTTTTCTACAAGCAGAGAGACTAAGTGAGAGAAGTGGTCAGCCAGCGGTGATGGTCGCTGCCAGTTTGTCGAGAGGAGAACATGATCATGACTCATCCAGCGCAGAACATCCCCTGTCAGCAGTGGATTACTGACTTTCCTACATGTCGTGCTATCACTGCAACCTTTGTCCTTCTGCAGCTGGAAAGTCATTTTGAATAAGCCAGACTATAACAATTGACTATGACAGATGTTTTTTCCTACATGGGTGAGGGGTGTGTATTTGTACTGTACTTTTATTTCAGGACTGAACACTTCTCAAAGGGACAGTTCACCACCAAATCAAAAATACACATTTTTAGTCTCACCTGCAGTGCTGTTTATCAGTCTAGATTGTTTTGGTGTGAGTTGCAGAGTGTTGGAGATATGAGTCGTAGAGATGTTTGCCTTCTCTCAAATATAATGAAACTACTATACCCAAGATGATCTTACTCAAGATAAGCCACAGACCTTGTTGTGAGCAGTGGGGCCCTGGGGCCTGATGGGGCCATTGAAAAGAGGTATGCCAACATGGTTGGAACCAGTCGATGGATTAGGCTGTCTAGTTTCACAAGATGATGGAGCATAAAACTGACAAAGTCTGCGTAATTTTGTATAAAAATGGAAGAAGCACCTACAGGATGGATGGGGGGTGTTGTGGATTGGTCAAACAAGCACAGGACAGTCACCCAGGAGCCCAGTGTTTGTGCCCTGAAGTTGACTTCTTTTAATAACTATATAGAGTGGTAAGCTAGTATGTGGAGCATACTACACTAGTGACGTGTGTGATGTGACATCTGTGATGTCTGTCATGTGACATACTTGACGTTATGTTAGTAACAAAAGTCCTGTTTTGTTGCCAGTTTCTTTCAAAATAAACGCACTACGTCAGAACAACACCACAAATTTATGTTTTGTTTTTCTTCAACAACAAATGTACATGTTACGTTTAGTCAGCACAGGCACGTATTTCAGTTTAGGCAACAAAAGCACATGGTTGGGTGTAGGAAAAAAAGAACAAGGCTTGGCTTTACATTTATACAGGAAGTGAACACGGCCTCACGGGTGAAAGTTAATGACTGTCGTACCCATCCATACTCTGACTTTGGTATTCTTAACTGTCGTTGTTGTCCCGGTGTATTTCCCCCCGACACTGCCAGCCGCCATTTAAAGATAACAGTGACTGGCCGCATATCATGCCAGCGTGAAAGGATGGCTGGAAGTCACTGACCAAGTGCGGTGTTCGACGATTTCTGAGTGAGACTGGATTGGTAAAGTTGACAAAGCAATTTTGACTCAAGGTCCACTTACTTATTTCTTTATAAGCTTTCAACTGTATCACACCGTCTTCATCAGCAGATAGACCTCACTCACTTGTGGAACTACAGATGTTCAAAATTTCCATTATTCTGAGCCCCATGTTGACTTGATAAACATCGTGGTATATTAACTATATGAGTTTGATTTATTGCATGAGACTTTAAATCTGCCTCTGCTGATGATTACGATGAATCTTTGATTGCAGCAGACCAGCTTATGAATCTAAAGCATGTATGACTGTTGAGTTAAGGCTGACTGTGATGTGGTTTATCCTGTAATCACTTCACCATGGTGGCACTATGACAACATCAGAAACAATCCTTAATAAAAGTCTTGCACACTGTGCCACAGTGCAAGTAATATTTTGTCCTGGGGGGTCAGTGGGCAGAAACCTGTGAATACAGCCTCCCAGTTCAGTAAGTTAGGACATGGTTGTTTTCATTATTAGGTTTTACTGGGCTTCAGCCAGTGCAAGAGGGCGTTTATATTCTGCAGGCGCAGCAAAATGTCACATTCAATCTGTACACTTTGTTTTCAAAAGGTCATAATTAGCTAGCAGTTTTGAAACAATTATGGCCAAAGTGCACCAATTTCCCTTGAAGCAAAACATAGAATTACTCATGGAGAGCGAAACTGAATGGTGTGTATGTGTGAAACACTTGTGGTTTGGTATTATTCCATTCTTACTTCTTCATCTAGTATCAAATGCTTTGTCTCCGTATCAGCTGCAAAAGTTAAATGTAACGTGGAGAGACAAGTTGTCCAACTCTACATTTTAAATCTTTTCTACAGGGGCATGAAAGCTGTTAGATTTAAGCAGTTTAACACTTTTAGATGTAGCAGCAGCTGAGAATCATTACAATTTATTAGCCATGTTGGAGAAGGTTTGGTGATAGGAGGTCACACACACACACACAAACACACACACACACACACACACACACACACACACACACACACACACACACACACACACACACACATACACACACACACACACACACACACACACACACACACACACACACGGGGGAAATTAAACAGCAGCTGCAGAGACACGGGGAGCTGTAATTTATTCAGCATCACCATACCTGCTCCAATTTACCTGCCAGTTCAAAGATTTGGAAAAGCAATCTGCTGAGTAGCCAGGTGTGCTGCTGGCAAAAACATTTTTAGATTTGGCAACAATTTTTAATAGAAAATCTGTTTGTTATTCTTGAACATTGCTTTAAAGGAACAGTGTGTAGGATTTAGTGGCAACTAGCAGGATTATGATTCCTTCAGTGTTCATTGTTCAGGAGGTTTTCACTGGGAGCCAAATAATGCACAGAGATCTCCTCCTCTCGAAAAAAATAACAATCATCCAATTAGTCAAATACGGCTGCTTTGTCAATGAGCCTACACGTGAAAATATGAAGCGCTATGTACCCTCTTGCGTCATTTTTGGATGCTCAGAGATTGTCTGTCAATGTCACCTCATTACATGTATACAGTCTGTCTCAAAACAAACTTGCAACAAACTTGTTTATGGGTTTATTTGCTTAGTTTTAGGGGTTAGGTAAAGAAAAAAGCATCATGCTTTGGCTTTAAAAAATAAAAATTGTTACTAACATAATGTCAGTTATGTATGTCACTAGCTTACCATGCTATACTAGCACACTAGGTTGTTATTAAAATGTTGCCATTGAACCACTGCTCCTGGGTAAGAGTCTGGAGTTTGTCTGACCCATCCACCTTATCCTGTACAGACCTTGTCGCTCTTAATACCAGGGTAGTTGCCGTCTGCGTCACAAATTGCTGTGGACGGTATTTGATGAGTGGGGTTGTTGCCCACTGCATCAGAAACAGCTGTGCGTCCGTGTTCTTCACCAAGACCCACTGACAAAGTGGCAGTATTTGATGAGTTGTGGTGGAGAACGGGCTGAAATAACAGACCAGGTGAATAAAACTGGTAAAAAAAAAACAATGAATAAAGCAATCAGTGTTTGTCCAACAATGTTCAGCTTGTTGCAGAGGGGCCGCTACCCTAGCTCCTGCTCATGTGTGCTGACCTTTCTTCTCTTTTAAGCAGTTAAAGATCCAGACGCTCAGGAGGTTTTAACCAGGAGCTGAATTATCCGCAGAAGTGTCTTTCCCGATGAATAAAGCAGTTTCACATTAAAAATCAGTGTTTTTCCAATGCTCTTTGGCTCGTCGCGGGGCTGCTAACTACTGTGGCCAGTGTGAAAACGTAAGAATGCGAATGGTCCTATTAAGAGCCAGTGTTTGATTTGTCTGTTCAGGGCTACAGTAGAAACATGGTGGTGCAACATGGCGATCTCCATGGACGAGGACCCGCTCTATATGTAAATAAAAATGGCACTTTCTAAGGTAATGAAAAGTGAATCTTTATTCCAGGTGATTATACACCAAAGAAAACATACTTATTATGTTGTATTCAATATCTGCCAACATATCCCTCCAAATCCCACACGCTGGACCTTTAAAGCAGCAGTACAGCTAACTCTAAACTACATAACATGATAACAGTGCTGCAGAGCAAATACAGAGTTCAACAACTCTCCAACCAAACCCAAAATGTGTAAAATAAGAAATGTTTCATTTTTACTTTGCCGTCCTAAAGAGGTCAAATGAGTGATCATGTTGTTGTTGCTAGGGCGGCCTGACCAGTTGCTATGCCGCAGCCTCAGCTGTTGTAGGAAATGGCTCTGGTTAAAGTTTGAAAGAAGGGAGGGAGAGAGGGCGATGCAGCCACAAGGCTATTACTGTGCACTTGTGTGTATTTCTGTTTAAGCATGTATTTGTGTATATCGATCTATTGTGTCAGCCTGTGACTTTCTGAAGGTAAATGTGTACATGTGCTCAAAGCATGCTGTGCAGCACTTTGTTGTGTCCTTATACCTCGAGCTGTTTCTGCATATATACATCTAGAGTGTGTGTGTATGTTGTAGTATGGCGGTCTCACCTCAAGCCTGAACCCAGCGTAGCCGCGGGGAGGGCCGGGCATTTATGAAGGAATTCTGTAATTTTCAAAACTGTGGTTTGAGTTTCACTCTTTTTAACAAGCTGGTTTGGGCACTGATAATGGAAAACGGCTGCAGAGAGAACGAGAGCAAGAGAGACGGGGAGCGGGAGACTGTGAGAGGGAATTTGGCAACCTTTGGATTCACTTCCCATTTCTCAAAATATGTTTTTTTTGCCATTTGCTCCTCTGGGGCTTTTTGCATTATCATTTCCGTTCTAGTTAGACGGCAAACTCTGGACAACAACGGGAAAAGTTGGAATAATGGATATAAAGAGGGCATGAGATAAATTAAAGTTAATAGGCGGAACCCACCGAGTGCCATGAACACGGAGTCTTGACCCCAGAAGCAGAACCAGAAAATTTAAAAACTTGACTGCTGTATTACTTTTTATTTTGTTATTGCACTGGGATCTGTACCTGAAAACAGGATTCAAGTATGTGTTGTTTTTTCCCACCTTGGCGGCTTGATCATTTCTGCCTCGCTGTTGTGGTCCCGTCAAAATTGACCAATTTTCAAACTTGCTGTTTTGCAAATGTATTTTGTTCTGTCTGTCTGCCATGAGGTTTTATGACATCCTTCAAACTAAATATCCATAAAAACTGAACCGAGAACCGAACTTGGCTCGTACTCACGTTTGAAAGACCCGATTCGTGCAGCCAAGCTTGAGACCCACTCGACCACACTTTGTTATACTTCAGCTCCAAATGACAAATAACTGATCTGGATAACCTACATGTAGACAGAACAAAACACAGCAGCCCACTTGTTCTTTTACTTTTAATTCAAGTCAGAATAATACAATAATTGTTACTGAAATGTTTAAATACGAACTCCTATTAAAGTTCTTACACGTGTATTTCAATGTACACTTTAATGACATGCAAGTAACTGCAGTGTTGGAAGGTAACAGTGAATCAAATGCTTCACTTTTGAGGTACTTGTAATTTATCTGTGTATTTCCATTTTATGCTTCTAATCCAGTACGTCAGAGACAAATATTATACATTTTACTCTACCACATTTATTTGATAACTGTAATTATTCAGCTTATATTTTTGTTATTAATAATAATAATAATAATAATAATGAAGAAAGTAAACCTTAACACTCTAAAACTACCGTTATGGTAACAAATAGACTCATAAATAATTAATTTACTTTTTATATATTTTTGCTTCTGCTATTAAAATCACTACTGTTATTGCAGGGTACTACTGCTGCTGCTGCTGCTGATCCTACAACTACTACAACTATAATCCTTCAGCTACTGTAACTAACGCCACGGCTACCGGATGCACTCTGGAAGTGGCACTGCTGCTGCTGCACGACAATGATACCTGTGCTGCTACAGCTGCTGTTTCAGCTTGTGTTACAAAACCTGTACAGTCTGTAGGAAACAATAGGCGTGTTTCAAGAAGAACGTCTTGTTCCACATCTGGATGCCAGGTAGTCTGACCCCCCGCCGCACCTAAACACACACACACACACACACACACACACACATATGCATCAGTCCAAGCGACCATGGGGGCCTGTTAAGCTGACGGGAGATATTTAGCCCCCAGACTGGGGAAATAAAAAGTGTAATGTAATGGTGCCAGCTGTAAAAGCACAGAATGCTACAGAACCAAATACAACAGGACTTTCCCTAACCTAGAGTGACTTGGTGTAACCAAACCTGAGACTGGACTGATTCAGGGTCAGTGCTGGCCTCAGTTTGCCCAGTGATGATGTCAGATGCAGAATTAAAGCAGGTTGTAACAGGAGTGTGTGAGACTCCCTGATGACAATGGCACAATGAGATGTTTCAGTTGTTGGGTTTTATGGTCGCAAAATGAAAATGTTTCATGTTATTTTATGCCTTTTTATCCGTTTAAGTATAATGTGTTTTTTTTTTTCATTTCTTATACAATACAATCTCTTCAACCTTTTGAGAAAATGTTTTTTTTTTTTTAATGAAATGATAATGATTTGGAGTGTGTAAAGATTTTGATATATCCACATTATACCATAATTTTATTTCAGTCCATCTTTTGAAGAGAGAGAGGGTGTTCCTACAGGCTATTCTACAAATGCAGATGTGCGTGCATGTGCCTTTGGTATAAGCGTGATTCAATAGCAGAGAATCCTGTAGGGAAAGTTGCTACTCTAGCACTGGCAACAACTGTTTACACTGCAAAGCAACCCAAAAAAAGAAACACAGACTTATCAAAAGGAGAGTCTAAAGGACAGTTGGACGATACACAAAACAAAACACTATCGGCAAAGAAGTTCAGAGATGGGGAGAAAATGTTGCTCACTACTGCTTCAAGTTCAAGTTTATATAGCTGACGTTAGGTTGAGTCTCGCATCACAGTGTGTCCCTTCACTTCGCTCCCCGCTGCCACAGACCACCTCTCTGGGAATAAAGTGGGTAACCGCTCCGAAGATGGAACCCCAGCAACCCAACGTGTTCTCATCCCAACTCGTCAAATATCGCCACCTTGTCAGTGGACCTGACATCAAAATATGATATGCTTTGTACCCTTCTGTGTCAGTTTTGGACGTTCTGGGAAAAAAAAGATGCCGTTGCAACAAGTTGAAAACATTTAATTCTCTGTCTCAGCACTGCTGGGAACAAACAGCAGCAAATCCTGTTCATTGTAAGTGATGAGAAAGAGAAAGCAACACTGTGAGGAAAAGCTTCCTAGCGAGCATTCAGCATTAAACTTCTCTTAAACTAACTCACTGAAGTGATTCTGTCACATTTATGATCATTTGGGGGCTGCAAAGCACAGTATGTGCTGTAGAGAGGGAGGACAAGCTCTGACTGCATGTACAGATAAGTATTTACATGTTAGCTGAGCCTGTGTGGATCGATGGCCACTACAGCTGATATTTAGAGTCTAAACAGTGTGTGTATACGTATATGTGAGTGTGAGTGTGAGTGTGAGCTGGTGGCTTTCTGAGGTGGTGTTTCGTAGAGTTCCCTCCACTCTGCTCTGAGACGTTTCATTAAAAACATTAAAAATAAAAGTTTTCATAACAGCGGTATTATTAACTTCATTTCTCGTTCCCCCACACTCTGAGGTAATGCAGAGCAAAGAGGGATTTTATGAGCACTTAACACTAATGTTACACTAATGCTGCAGTCATGAGCTCATGTTCTGAGCCCCCCCACCTTTCACACTCAGTCCATATATATCTCACTTTCTCTCACTCCCTCTGCACTCTTAAAGGTGTTGAACTTTGTTACAACCTTGGGTTGTACAGTTTCCTGGCTATGATATACTGTAAGTCCAAATATCACTGATTGTTTTACTGTTTGTTAAATGGCAAGATTTTTTTTCACTTTAACCTCAGCTGTGTCAAATGTAAAAGTTTCATCTGCATTTATTTTTTAAGGGTTTAACTGCGTCTATATGCTTCTCTGGCTGTTTAAGTTTCTGACATGTTATATATTTATTTCTTGACATTTTTGTTCCATTCCATTTGTTCATTTTTCTTCGACACCCATTTTTCGTCTAATCCCATTTCATTTCATCCTATCCTATCCTATCTTATCCTATCCTATCCCATCCTGGCCCGTCCCGTCATGTCCCATCCTCTCCTATCCTATCCCATCCCATCCTTTCTTATCCTATCCTGTCCTGTCCTGTCCTGTCCTACTCTTCCAGTATTTGTCTCTACCTCTACCTCTGCCTCTATTTTTCTGCACACTCAGACCTGTGCACTTCGTGGCCCAAGATTTCCAGACACTCCCCTTTGTCACACTCGTAGGATTTTATGATCCAAAATGACCAGCTTCCTTCCTTTTACTAATTAAAAACTTGTTTTATGTGGATGGAGTACGTCATCATTCTGTACTGAATCCAAAGGTTACAGCGAGCACACGAGCCAAAAGCCCCTCATCGTTATTTTCTGCTCTGTGCTCAACATTATTTTCAAACCAAACCTGAACCCTGAGACCCAGGACCTGCTCTGATGGTCTGCTTTCCATGGCACGAGACTGGGGGAAGACAGTTGACCTGGAGAGGCAGCTGAAAATCCCGTCTCACATCACCCAGACCTCGTTGAGACCAGACGAAGAAGAAGAGAGGATGGAGGAGGCACAAGAGAGGAAGAGAGCAAAGTACCAGGAGTTGGTAGAGGACTGCCGCAGGAACGGGTGGAGGACCAGGTCGACACATTGTTCAGAGTTCATCCAGTAAAGTACTATCAGGTCTGCATGTCTGTACAGTAATTACCGCACCGCCTCCTTCCTCTGAAAAACATGTCCGAACTGACAGACTGTTTGTTAAGCAGTTAATTTTTCTTTATCTCATTCCGCCTTTTTTTCCCCACACTAACACAAAAGTCACACACCCACACCGAGAGCTGGAGTCACCTCGTGTTTGTCCACCTGTAAATCAGAGTCCTGAGCCGAAGTTATCAGCCCGGCTTAACAGGCTGTATTTACTGGCTGCGAGCGCTGCTACAGGTCCACAGGAATTCCACTGAATTACTACAAGTATGACTTACTGCCTATTACTCTCTCCACACATACACACATACACACACACACACACACACACACACACACACTACATAGTTCACACATGGAAGTATATGAACGTAGGTGAAGTCACACATGAGCCCATGCAGAGAGCCATTAATTTTTATACTGTTTACCATTCCTGCAAAGACCTAATCAGTTGATTTACAGGCTCCTTCAGCCTGCATGTATTTCAGCATATTCTGCTTTTATATTAGATTCAGGTTTCTGTTGCGTTTTACTTTGTCTTTATGAGCCAATTTAGAAGCATTGAGCTGCCCCCCATTAATGCCTCGACATGCGTTGTACCTCTGCTCCATAAAGCTTGTTTTAATAAAACCTTTTCTTTGCGTGCTGATGACAGAAACACTTGACAGTCTGTGTTCAGAGGAACTGCTGCTGCTGCTGCTGCTGTGTGAGTCACCACATCACTTTAACACTTGAATGTTGCAGCACAAGTGTGCACGTATATATAAGTGGACTAATCATTCAATTAATAAATCAATATATGAAGGATGGGAGGCATAAGGGAATTCTGAATTGAATCTGAACCAGGCAAATTAAATGAACTCATTCTGCTTGAGTTACAGTAGTTAATGTGAGAATGTGGTTGCTTGCTTGTTAGTGTGAGTGTGTCTAATACATTTGATTGATATACAACAAAATACAGTTTGAGATACTGTGAACAAAAAGACATAAAGTCAAATTAAATATTCTGACTGTTGAAAGACCAATGAAGCTTGAACATATGGCATTTAATTTAACGTTAAAATTGGATTTTGTTATTTGAAAACTTGAACTTGAAACCTTATTCAATTATTAAAGGCAGGGCTCACTGTGCTGGGGAATGTTCGAGCAATCAAAGCTACTTTTTATATAACAGTCTTATGAATATCATTTAAACTAAACCATTTGGTGATGTCAGGTGTCCTTGTGCTCTAAACAGATTTTAGAGTGCTGTAAATATGCAAACGTGTGTTCTCTCTAAATAAAGCAGTACTGGAAAAAAAAAAAAAAAACCCCAAACCAACACACAACCTTATTTCTTTTTACTGCTTTATTACATATTCGAGGTGCAATACTTCGGCTTGATGTGTTGGCTGCATCCTCATTTTCTCACCCTCATGAAAAGCTTTTTATGAAGTTCAGCAACTTACTTCCTTCGTTTTATTAAAACCTTCTTTCATAATCAGCTGCGAGGGTGTTTTGTAGGAACTCACACCCAAAAACATTAAAAGTCTGTGATGTCGTAAAATGTGAAAATGTTACCATGATGATGAAACTGTTAATAAACTCCTTCCTGCGATAAACTGTTGTCTTTGTTTTGCATTCAATATTTCTTCAGTGCGTTTAAATAGAATATAGTTTTCAGTCATGTTTTGACACCGCTGTTTATGTACTTTTGTGTACTTGTGATCTAAGACTGTTGTTCACAGTTTGGCTGCACCCCTTGCTTTCAACTAAGGGGAAATCCAGATCTTATACAATCATAATTTAGACAACAGGCTCTTCTCATTTCTATTGTTTGAGCCTCATTGTCTCCTCTCTCCCCCGTCCTCCTGCCTGTGGAATTCGATGGCAGCGTACCATCTGTGTGTTCCAATACCTATACGACCATACGACTTAGTATGTCCCAAAACATAATGTGTCAGATGCAATATGCCAAAAATA
This sequence comes from Epinephelus awoara, assembly GCA_035609425.1. NCBI lineage: Eukaryota > Metazoa > Chordata > Actinopteri > Perciformes > Serranidae > Epinephelus > Epinephelus awoara. The sequence continues at coordinate 32,777,264 of CM069299.1, read as the reverse complement.
CCAAGATGTCGTTTTGCATCCGGCCACATTTTGCAGTATGCAAGCCAGCCTGCTTTGCTGGCTATTCTGAATCACAATCCTGCAGCGGAAGATACCTCACACTGACTGAGCTGCAAACAGCTGACAGCTTGACAGCCCAGTGACAGCTGTCAGAAGCCACAGTGACACATGACAGCATATTCAATTGACTGACGATCAGCAGAATAGTATTATTAGGAACATTAATTATTTGAGTGAACAAAATAATCAGAGAAATGCATCTGTCATTTTACTGTTGGAAATGTAATATTGCATGTTAGAATCTGCAATGTATGCAGGAGCGCTCTGGTTACCTCTGTCTCTGGTGAGCTTGGCAAATTGTGAAAGTTATGAAGAATTAGTGCCTCCTGACTGTGCACATACTGCATGCAACAGTTCTTATATTTGTAAGGGCAGCTGCATTACGTACTACAAGTGAAAAGGAACAAATATGTGACTCGGAATGCAGCATCAATTCCTAAAATGCATCTTGAGGAGTGAGGAGGCTTGCTGGATGTACAGATGCGTCCTTTGCAGGAGTCTTATTTTGGCACCTATGATGTATGAAAATATGTGACACACAGCTGACGATGCAACTGTGTCACATGTCAGATTTAACTGGCATATTTAATTGATTAAAATGACAACTCCGTAGCATGGATGTCTCATTCTGTTAGATGCTTTTTGCCTCAACTCCTCGTGACACTTCTTTACCTACTCCACTCACGTCTCAGTTGGGAGGGACTAAAGGAAGATAAACAGCATCAGCTCCATGCAGAGCCAACACTGTAGCCTACGGTGTTGTGAGCATTTATACTTGTGCAGTGGTGTGTCTGTCACTCTGCAGTGAAACCTCCAAAACACTAGCTCGCAGGATTCACAGACAAAGCACTTGTCTTTATCTGGACACATTTTCCTCACAAATACATCATGCTAATGTTATTAGCACAAGCCTATGACAATTTACATTCCATAAATTAGCCTAGCGACCAGCGGTCATTTCCTCCACTCATATGAAGCCAGAGACAACAGCAACATTTAACAAAGGTAACTTACAAATTAGAAATTTCAGCTCCATTACAACTCACAAGGTTCACTGACAAAACAACTGTCTTATACTAAACACGTTTTCCAAAGAAATGCAACATGCTAAAGCTACAGTATTAGCACAAGCCTATGACATTTTACGTTGTATAAATTAGTCTAGCTTAGGCTTTATTGACTTCACAATTTTTTGTTTCTTATCTGTGAAATTAAAGTAAATAAAAGCTTTGCTTCCACTGAGGGAAATGGCTTCAGGTCTGCGTCGCCCCCTCGTGTACTGTAGTTATATTTCTGGGGAGGTGCACGTCAGGCATGTTAATTCGAAGCAGAAGTATAAATCCTGTTAAAGACGATAGGTGAGAAAGCACGAAAGGGATCGAGGATGTACAAACTGAGAAACAGAAGAGGGGAATAATGTGCTAACAACTTTTTGGCAACAGTTTGCTCATGCACACAGTGAAGCCTGTTAAGAAAGAGGTCTCTGAGTTCGTTGTGGAAGATCCTGACAGGCCTGAACCTTGACCTCAACTCACTCAACACTATTTAGATGAACTGGAGCACCAACTGCTCTCCAGACTTTATCATTCAACATCAGCGTCCAAACTCAGCAATGCTCTTGAGTCTGAATGGGAGCAAATCCTGCAGCCAGGCTCCAAAATCTTGTTGAATGCCTAAAACCAGAAAACTGGAAGCTGTTAAAGCCACGTATTAATACATATAAGGCCTAATGTAGCAGCATATGGATGTAATGTAGCGTACAGTTAGTTCCTGGCATTTCATACTGAATTTAGCATCACGGAGGGAAGTGTAGTTTCTGTCTGTGTTTGTTTACTTCTTATCTATATGAAAGCCTCCTTTGTACTGGTGACTCAGGAAACAACAGGAAACCCGTGAACGATACGCCGCCACACGGCCCTGATCGCCTTTTCCACCTCTGCTCCTCATCTTTGCACACAATCACTTACACAAACAAGCACACAAACACAATACCCCTGCCATTCATACTCACACTGAAACACACAGTCAACAAAGACTTTCTCACTTTCTCCCCTTGGTCTCGCTTGTAAACACCCACACACAGACCCTGTGCTGCGGCCAGATGAACATCTCTCGTCTGATATTATCCTTATATTCCCACAGATCAGCTTCCTTAACGCCACACCTCTAACAATAGAGCGCCTGTCTGTGCCCCTCGATTGGCCGTCTCTACGGTGATAGTTGCCGAGCAACGGCAGTGAAAACATCCTTTCTCCGATGCCAAAGTGCAGTGACCCCTGAGATACAGTATCATGCATGTGCACAAACACATATGGATGCATAAAGAAAAGAACAGCGACTGACAGATGCTTTGAAGATGGATGCAGTCAGAATCAGATGTCAGGGAGAGGTGAGACCTACCAGCAGCAGTAAACAGTCGGAACTCTGACCAGTTTTCTCTGATTCAGACGAAAGTTTAGTTTTAATCACCAGCTCTGTGAGAGTACACAAGTTTAAACTTCCGGACTAACATGTTGCACATTAAGAAAGAATTCAGGCTTTAATTAAGGTAACTTTCTGCTTCTAAACATTGAAATAAATGAGTCAGAATTTACAGTGAACCTGGGGACAAATCCTAGTTGTCTGAGATTAGTTATTTGGGTGTCAAACCTTTTGAGAGCATAAATAAAGAGATGCTGAGCTTTTCAAATGATGATCAGTAAGTGTGTGCTCATAAATCAGCCCTTCAACCTGTCAAACACTGCTGGAGAAAGGACAGAAATTATTTGTAGTTGCAGAAAAACTGCATAATAATTTTCCTATACACCCTGTCACCTTGATTATAATTTCTGATACATAAATGACCCCAACTGGATTAGTTCAAGATTAAAAAACATATAGTATGTCTTTCCATTTCACACAGAACACAAACTGTGGTCTCCTGGGTCGAAGTCTGGGGTTTGTTTAACTCTCCCACCGTATGCGAACCTTTTTGCTCTTTATACGACATCTTTGCAACAGATTTATAATATTTCATATTAGAGTTAGTTGAAGGCCTGGTGCATCTCAAACTAATACCCTTATTGTGGGGTCAGATGCCAATGGCCGCTGACCAAGCTGTTGCATTTGACGCCCTGGGAATGAGAACGGGCTGCAGAGTGTTTTGCTCCCAGTCGCAACAACAAACCATTCTGAATTTGTTACAGCTCTCATTCATGCCTCTGACTGGTTTCACCTCCGCAGCTTTGGCTCAAGGGTACCGCAGTATTTACAGCAATTTACCGTCTCAAACTGACGTAAAAACATGATTTCTCAGAAACAAAATTGAAATAATAAAAACTGATAGCCTTAACATAAACCTGTACCACAGGAACCGGGGCCTCCTCCCAATTTGCAACACAATTACATCACCGCTCCGAGAAAACAAGCCAACACACCAAAGAACAGTCTCATTCTTCTGAGGGTCGTAAAATGGCCTTTTACGCCTTTCCAAAAGAATAACTGATCAGGTAAGTGGAGCGCAGCACAACTGTGTGAATGTTGGAGCACGGCACACTGCTGAACAGCTGTTCAAAGGGCAAACAGCTTCCCCACCAACATCAACACACACACACACACACACACACACAGATAATCCAGACAGATGTATGCGACAGACAGATGGAGACAAAGGAACCTGCGCAGGTACTGATAACTCACACATGAAAGCTGGAAACATTGCCACGCACACCGTGGTGTGTTTGTTGCCGTTTCCATGGCCACTGCTCTTTGATCCTGAATGCAGCATCTTTGTTTACACCTGCGACTGAAGATGATTAGATTAGTGTTACAGAGACCACCATTTTGTTCAGTGTGACAGAGCAGTATGGTCACAGTGTCTATCTGAATATTTTACCAGGTGTTGCTGTTTATTCTCATGAGATAATTCAGGTTCCACATACAAAGCATCATCGTAAACAGCCTGTAAATTAACACACACCTCACAGTCATCCTCCACCCTCCTAAAAACTCACAACATCAAACCCGAAACCTTAAATGATACAAAAACGTCTCTTTTTCCTTTGCTTTTGGCTGCTCTTGAAGCTCTACATGCTGTTTCAAAGGTTCTCCCCACCTGCCAAGGATAAACTTCCGCAGTAAACACCCAGTGTCACATTTCTCATTATTTGACACTGCAGGATGTAACACACACACACACATACACACACAGTGGGAGAACATGAACTAACCTGTATGTGTGCTGTAGGTAAGACCATGTGCCCACTAGACAACTGGAGCCAACAGTTTTCAGAATCCAAACTTTGGCATGGCCGTCATGGAGCTTTATGGACCTCCCACGTTGAGACAGTCGGCACATCCCTGCTCACTGTAAATTCTGCCTTTACTGTAATTTCATTCCTACACTTCAGACCAGTCACACCTCCAAGCCAAGTCTGAGGCCATGCTCCTCTGCTGGAAAATGGTGGATTGCCCTCTAGGTTGGGAGTGAGTTGCTTCCCCAGGTGAGGGAATTCAGGGAATTCGTCTGCAGTGATGTGGGGGCTGCACTGGACCCTCATGGTGGAGAGAGAGCTGAGCCAGAAGGCAAAGCTTTCAATTTGCTGGTCCATCCACGTCTCAACCCTCACATATGGTCATGACCTCTGGGTAGTGACTGAAAGAATGAGATCACGGATGCAAGCGGTCGAAATGAGCTTCCTCCGTGGGGTGGCTGGGCTCAGCCTTAGAGATAGGGTGAGGAGCTCGGACACCTGGAGGGAGCTCAGAGTAGAGCTGCTGCTCCTTTGTGTCCAGAGGGGTCAGTTGAGGTGGTTCGGGCATCTGATCAGGATGCCTCCTGGGCGCCTTCTGTTAGAGAGGTTCTGGGCACGTCTCACTGGTAGGAGGCTCCGGGGCAGACCCAGAACAAGCTGGAGGGATTACATATCTCATCTGGCCTGGGAACACCTCGGGGTCCCCCAGGAGGAGCTGGAAAGTGTTGCTGGGGAGAGGGATGTCTGGAGTGCTTTGCTTGGCCTGCTGCCCTCGCAACCTGACTTCAGATAAGCGGTTGAAAATGGATGGACTTCAGACCTCGTCCAGGATGTCCTGAATTTTAATCATGCTTTTTATTTTTGTCAACTCTTTTCTGGTGTGAGGATTCAAAAGAGGCAAATTATGAGTCAAATTCATGGTGACTAGATTTACTCTTTTGTGTCGGCCACTTGAGCTTTTTTGTTTTTAAATCAATGATTTTACTTTTATGCGAGCATTTTTTTATCGTAAGTATTGCACTTTACTACAGTTCAAGTCTCATCCTTGACAGGGCAGCCTAAAAACAAATGTGACAAAAAAAGTCATGCTGTTTGTTCACTTGTTGATCTGAAGCATCTGGAGTGTCGCAGGAGGGCAGAGCTCCAGAGAGGTGACTGCACTCAACTGAGGCTCTGGAAGAGATACGTGCTGTAAATGATTCCCTCTGGAGTTTTAATTCTCTGGTAACAAAAAAACAAAGCACATTACTAGTCCCCCTGCTGCTGTACCTTACTGGTCCAAATTTGTTGATAACTTGAATTGGAAAAATATTTGGTTTCTTCCATACAAATATCTCCTTACCAATAAATGAGAGTTCCTCTTTAAAATCATTCCTGCAAGTCATCATCTTCTCAGGTGTAATAAAGACATTTGCTGTAACTGTTCTTCATGTGAAATATATCCAGACGCAATGCTGCATCTGTTCACAACACTAATACATTTTTAATTTTCTCTTTATCGGGAAAATGTGCTGTTTGGTATCTGCAATAACAACGATAGAAAACTAAGAGAATTATATATAATCAATTTGCTGATCATTTTAGCAAAGTATTATATTCAGATATCCAATTTCAGCCATTCTACACATTTTGCTGTTCACAGTTTTATTGTTATTTCTTTCTTTTACACTCAACACACATTCAACAAGTCCCTTGTGAAGCAGTCTCCTTCCAATTTAGAGGAATAAGTCTCTTAGTAGATAAGCAACCCAGTGTCCAGTGTATGGACTGGTTATACTGGGACACTGAGGCTGTGTGGACTGGTTATACTGGGACACTGAGGCTGTGTGGACTGGTCATACTGGGACACTGAGGCTGTGTGGACTGGTTATACTGGGACACTGAGGCTGTGTGGACTGGTTATATGTTGCACCCAGCAGAGAAGTCGGATCTGAGGCAGAATAAGGAGGATTTTGCGGTGTTCAAAACTCGAAGGAGGTCGCTCAGACAGGTGAGTACAACACGCTCACTGACGTCAACAACCACTCGGTTGCCTAGCAACGTGGCGTTGTGTATGTACAGTGTGTTTGAGGCTGCTGCCGCTGCATCTCTGTGTTTCCTGTACTGGTGATGTTTTATAGAAGGAGCTGGTGCTGTGTGGAGCTCTGCATCGCTTGTTGCTCCACATTATAGTTTAACTGTCTGAGTTTTGTCTTAATTTGGTTATGTCTATGGAAGCTGCAGTGAGGAGGGCAGTTATATGTTTATGTTTGATAATCAGTTGTATGCACAGCCTGCAATGTGCAGCCAAGAATGAATTTAATGTTGGTTTGGATATAAGCTGTCATGTTGCTGCTGTTGCTCCTTGATGCTGTTAACATTTAATGCAATGTATATGGTGGCCTAAAGATGTGCAGCTGCACAACATGTAAATGAGAAATTGATATAAAATAAATAGCAGGGTTTTACGTTAACTTTTTGCACATCGCACTGGAGCTGCAGAGGTTTAAAGGTTTGCAGCACAGGACACAAAAATATAACATGAGTATAAAAGTATCATGTAGGTTTAAATCCATAGTTGTTTGGAACAATTGAAAATCTTTGTAGGGGAAGGAAAAGACATTTCCCATAGCCTTTCAAATGAATCTAGTGCTGGAAAATGATTCAAATCTTTTTTTTAATCTTATTTATGCACCTAACATCAACAGAGGCCGGGGGAGGGAAGGAGCGAGAGACACTTTGTCCATGTTATAACATCTTGTATATACTGTAACACGTCTGTGTTGTCGCTTTTTAAACACATCTGTCGCCTGCATCCAGGCGCTGTCTCACTGTCACACAATAGATTACAGCTACCAAGAAGAACGGCGAAACATTATGATCCACCTCACACACAAACTGGCAGCACAGCACTGGACTGCACATGTGATACTGCAGTAATTTCATTCATTTCACAGACTTATTTAGTGTAGCTCGTGCAACATACAATGAACAGACAGATTGAACAGAGGAGCAGCTCTGTGTCTCTCTGAGTGTTGCTGGAGAAGTTGTAAGTGAGTGAGTGAGTGAGTGGGTGAGTGAGTGAGTGGGGCGGAGCTGTGCGGAGAGTGTGAGAGAGGAGAGATGCACAGTGGCATGCGTCCTGTAACACAACTTGACCCTCCATCGATATAAATGGTGCTGTCTAAATATATATCTAGCTTGAAAATATATTGACATATTGTACATAGTTGTTTTATCGCCCAGCCCTAACTGACTGATTATGTTTCTTCTACGAACTTCACTCTTCTCTGCTCTTTGTTCTTCTCCTCTCTCTCTTTATCTCACCTTTTCTCTCTTGTCACATTGTTTAACTCACTGCACTGTTGCTGTTTTTGTGATTGACCTTGCTGCCTCTCATTCAGTCACTCTGTCGGGCCCACTCTTCCTCTCATTATATCATGTATTTTCTTGCATTCCCGTACTTCATATTTCACCCAGTCACGTCACCAGATTGGCTGCTTTGATCGTGTTTTCTTGATAGTTTGTGCACTTTAATAAATTTATTCTCTTTCACCCACTTGTTTACTGCCGCAGCTTCATTAGACTTCAGAGTAACTGTTGTTGTGGCGGCGCTGGCAACTGTGCAATTAAACCAGTTCATAATGTTAATTTTAATGGAGAGATACTTCACGAGCCATTTGTTTATATTACCTCAACGCTGACAAAGCATGAACTCGGCCTGCGAGATTTCCCTAACTAATCAGATGAAATGTTCCCCTTGGCGATACATTTTTGGATTAGGAGGGTCTCCAAGGAAAAACTATGACATACGCTCGGATTTTTGTTATTTGTGTTTCTCTAATTGGGAGTAAATCTGGTCAGAATCTGCTAACGTGCGTCTACCCTGCCTCTTGAACTCGGAGTGCTTACATCTGGGTGTAATCTGTTATTTTTTCTTTGATGGCGATAATCAGCGAAAAGCAATAAAACCAGAGAGAGAGAGAGAGAGAGAGAGAGAGAGAGAGAGAGAGAGAGAGAGCAGAACAAAACAGAGAAGGAGAGAAAATGAGGGAGAGCAACAGTTCAAAAGAAACCGAGATAAATAGCATGTAGGCGAGGAAATAAACTGTGAGGGAGAGGATTTCAAAACAGCTCAGATGTACCTGTTGAACTTGGCTTTTAGGTAAAGTGCTCTGACTTTTATTCCTTAAATCTGAGTTGTGTTTTTGACAAACAGAAATGTGACAAAGCCTAAAACAGCACACATTTACAACGAGACAAAGAGTTACATGAATTCTCGTCCCCCTACGTAGGTTAAAAACACAACACCTGGACTCTTTCTTTAACAGCAGTGATCAGTCAGACATGATGAAAACACAAATAAGAAGTAAAGGAAACAGGAAACAGGTCAAACATGTAAAATGAACTCCTGCATGATTATAGATGTCATCTGAATATACAGCTGGAGGGAGGGGAGGGGGGTGTTTTTTATGCACCTGCAGCTGCTCATACATTTAATCATTTAATGTTTCACCTGATTTGTGTTTAATATATGCACATCATTTACATGTCATCCATTTGCATGCTTCTCACCCACAAACACAAACAAAATTCTCTGACCTCTGTCCTCCTCCCGTACGTTTACACTTATGCCTTTGTCTTACTTCATAACATTAAAGTTCAGGTCTTGGGTTTCGATCACACAGAAATTGTATTGTTTTTTAATGAGAATGAAGCTTTTTGCTGGTGTTTTTTGTGTTGCAACATGCCTCGTGCTTCTGCGGTCTGGCGCCTGGTGTTTTTTCCAGAGCGCTCTAAACTTCTTGAGTTGAAAATACTTCAACTCAGAGAGGAAGAGCGCTGAACATCATGTCTTTTTTCGTCATCTTTTTTCCCAGTCAGATGAGTTGAGAGGTGGGCACAACAACAAGTTTACAGTTTGTAAACAATGGAAGAGAAACTGGTGGTAACAGATGATGGATACCCAGAGCTATACGGCCCGATGATAGACAGCAGGATGTCAAACTGCCCCTGAGTCTTCTTAAAATATGCCTGGAAACGGCCATCATGGAGGAGAAGCTCCATCATCCACCCTCTTTTTAAGGGTGTCATGTACGTGTCTCATGTGACACACTGCTGAGGATGTCCTCAAGTGTCATTAAAAAAAATACCTGCATTTGTTGTTTGTTGGTCTCATAGTGATCAGCTGCTGTCTGCACCTTGGCGGTCATGTCACCCAGGGGTCACGCCTCCACGACTCCTTTAACATACATGTAATGTGACCAGTGGTTGCAGAAACGTAGAATGCCAACATTTTATTCTTTTTATTTCTAACAAAGTGTTGACAGGCAATGGAAACATCTCCTGAACTTGATTCCCTGCATTTTCAGAGTTTCATTTTGGTGAATAGATTTATCATCATCTCAGACTGATAAGCCCTGCTTTTGTTTTTAAGGCAAGGTGGGTGTATTTCTAGATATTTACTGGTCTGTTTTCTACTTCCCTTACCATTTGTGGAAATGTATTAGTGCTCCTCCATCCCAAACTGTATTTGGCCTCTCAACCAGACCTACCACAAACAAATTGAGCAATCAAGACCTGATTCCAAGTGATAAGTGAAGTTACTGGAAGTTTGAATGTCAACATTTTCCCCACCACCTGATCCAGAGAGGCAGCTGTAACGTCTCCAAATATGCTGGTTGCTGTGTCGAGGACATGATCAGTCCTTTGATACACCAGATAGTTTCAGAGATAGTGGTGTAAACTAACCTCTCTAGTATCAGTGAGTCATACTTTAAAACCCTTTGGCTGGGTGGTCAGGGAACTCCCCGAAGGAGATATCAGATATTGGATAAATGGAGCAGAAATCCTGTTACTTGTCTGGTTATTTTGTCTCATTGCCTCCTTATTGAAATTATAACACACAATCTCCTTTGTATCCTTTTCCTCCATGGGTCTCTCCCTGTCTTTCATGTGATGTATGCGCCCCATAGTCTCTAATAATACTATTTTCTCTCTGATTTATTTCGTTGGCTCGCTGTCTTGCTTTGTTACGTTTATCTCTGCCGATCAGACTGCAGACTGCAGATCGAGATACCAGTTTTAATGATTCCAGTAATGTTTCGCACAGTTTCTGGAAGTTTCTGGTGAAATGTGCTGAGCAGCCTGATTCTACTGAAGGGACTGACAGTTATTGAGCATATAATACTTAACGTCCATGACAGGAGCTGGAAGAACATTGTCTGCATTGACAACCCCTCATCAGTGCTACGCTGTACATTCAGATTCTGACCCTATCGTCTACAATAAACTCTATGAAAACATTTTTATGAGCTCAGTATGATATTGAAGTAAATAAGCTGAATCTCAGTAGAGTCATATGGTTTTACAACTCTTGGATCAGGCCGTGGTTCGTGGCAACTTCAGTTCCTTTAGAGATTGTTGACATGAAGGCTCCTTCATGTTGGTTTTGTCCAAGTGCCATGTTCAGTTTTACACAGTATCTTTGGATTGATAGGATTCTCTCTAAGAGAATAAAAAGCCACATGATTTATTTATGATTTATATTATTTACATTTCCAATTGCTCCAAATTTGGGTACATTTTAGGGACCTGTTGCTATTTTCTCTAAATGCAATTGTTTTTTAACAAGACATCCCTGCATTTTCTGTCAGGATATGACCAGAAACGGGTTGTTTTTATCAAGACAGCTACATTTCAAGGCGGGATAGTGCCACAATAAGAGACTGTTTTTTTACAGAGACATCGACGGCTTCTCGAGCCATGATAGTACTGCCAAAACTGTGTTTTTGAAGCCCAAACGTGAAGTTTTCCTACACATACCCAAGTGGTTTTTGCTTAACTTAACCACTCATTAACCACAGTGTTGCTAAAATGCAAAGAAACAAGTGCATCTGCAGCATCATAATGTACAAATGTAACATGACTGTGATTTACAGAAACGTACACTGCCAGAATTTATTTCGGCGATTTGGTTGCATTGACCATTTGCGTAATTTTCCATCAGACAAAAGGGTATAGAGTTCTGAGTAGTACTTCCACTGCCTGCGTCTGAACGGACATCTTGACTGTCTCATCTCCAGATTTGTAATCATTGCGCCTACATGGCCTAAACACATTTATTTATCAGGGATTTTAGCCAAATTCAAGGCCTCTGGAAGTTGTCATTTTCATTTATTGTTTCATAATGTGGACCTTGTGAAACCCTTTGAGGATTTAAGTGTGATTAAGGGCAATGAAAATAAACTCGACTGATGGACTTTGGGTCTCCAATTAGACAGAGACAGGTTACAGCCTCTTTGATGTCATGATGACGGTGAATATAATATCGTAATACACACAGATCAGTCACTAGCAAAACTATTAATGTTTGTAGTTACTTAATGTAGGACTTTTTTAGTGACTTCAACACCGACCTTTTTAATGTGCTTCATTTGTTCCTTAGCTATAGTCAGAGACCATATCTACCATCATGACGCTCTCAGTCTTTTGGCTGTGATAGTGCTGCTTTATTTAGTTTTTTACTTTATCCTCCACTAGTTGGATTGCACGTCTACTCACTCACAGCACAATCCTCACAGCATGTAAGGAAGTTAAGATGCCAAGATCACATTCTTTGGGCGGCTTCTTTTATGTTTTTGTTCCACAATATAAAAAGAGATGAAAATCTGAGACATGATTGGTCCAGTATTGGTCCAAATTACATTAGCTCATGTCCTGCACCAACATCTGAAGGAGCAGATGCAGTTGAGTCATGCTGCACCTGTAAGCAATGAAAAAGGCTTATTCTGCAAATGCTGTCTTATATTTGAACTTGTCCGACCAGAACAAGAAAAGACACATTTGTTGTAGTTTGTTTTTCAAGTCAATCCAAAGAACATTTCAACAGTGTCCAACGTTATTATTAGTCGTTACACACTAAGTGACCTTAAATATGACCTGTGACTGAAATTAGCCGAACAACAGGATTATCAAGTTTAGAGTTTGGTGAAGTTCTGGCTGCTTGTGGACGTCACCACTGCCAATATGTTACACCACATCTGACCGCTGAGTATTTGCTGTTTGCTTAATCAGAACTAGTCACAGCGATTTTTGTGGTTCTCTCGAGTGTTTTATGGTAGAGTGCTTGACACATTTGATCAGTTTGGCGAGACAAAAATTAAAGAGCTGACAACCTTTTCCAACATGTGCATCGGCACATATCTATATCAATATCTATCTATATCTATATTTGCTCTACTTTGTATTCTTTTGCATTTTGATAATGGACAGATTTTGTGACATCAGTAAGTTATTTAAAGTTGTTTGTACTGAGAAGGGAACAGGAGTGCAAGAAACACTCGCACTTTTGATATTTTTGGATGTCTGTCAACTGTTTTGATGCTCTAGTTGACCAGAACTGGCCCTATGTTGCTCACGCCAGGACACACAAAACTCTCGTAGAGTTTGTCAGAGAGGCTTACTGTATTGGGGACTGCCCATTATTGTAGTGGCCAAAACCTCTGAAGCCAAAGTCAGTCAAAAAATAGTCCTACTGAAAGCGAAAGCCTGGTTCTCCGAAGTCCTGTTTCACAGAAAATATACCCTGTTTTACCCTGGATAAATTTAATTTGTACATTATTTTGTGGCAGATACATTGAAACTTCTCAACAATGCTGTGGTGATGGTGTGGTTAGGTTTAGGCACAAAAGCTGTTTGGGTTAGGAAAAGGCCATGTTTTAGCCTAAAACAGCTGTGTTTTGTGGTACAACAGTGCCTTGAAGAGCAGGGATGGGTCAGTGGAAAATAAAACAGTACCGGTTGCTCAAATCCCATTGGGAAATGCCACAAAGGGTTGGTAAAAACACTTGGGATTGGAGGCTCAAATGTCCCTGGGAAACGCTGTAAAGGGTCAGTAAAAATCAGTGAAAACTGGTCACTCAGATACTGCTGGGAAACACTGCGAAAGGCAGTGGCTCGAATGCCACTGAGAAATGTCGTGAAGGGTCAGTAAAAACCCCTGGGACTGGTGGCTCTACTGCCACTAAAACACTGCAAACGGTCAGTAAAAATCAGTAAAAACACCTTCAATCAGTCACTCCCATACTGCTGGGAACCGCTGCAAAGGGTTGGTACAAACACCAGGACTGGTGGCTCGAATGCCACTAAAAACGCTGTGAAGGGTCAGTAAAAACACCTTGAATTGGTTGCTCAAACACTGCTAGGAAACGCTGCAAAGGGTTGATTAAAAACACCTGGCACTGGTGGCTCAAATGAAACTAAGAAGCGCCATGAAGGATTGGTAAAAACACGCGGGATTGGGGGCTCGAATGCCCCTGGGAAACTGAAACTACCTGCAGGGAGTGTATATTTTCAGAGCAATGGGAGTTTGTTTTGGGGATAACAGGCTGTCGCAGAATTGTGCTTTTGGTCCAATGGGACAGTTTTCTGACCAATGGGGCTCTGGAACTTTGTGTGTTGGAACAACGGCATGGCACCGCTGTAACTACCCGATCACATTACACAACAAAATCTGACAATGTCAGCAAAATTCTCTAGGGGTCACTTTTTTCTGTTCTGACACTCATCAAAAGTGTCGAACTCCGTACCAAAAGTAAGGAATTAGTCAAGAAAATGTACTGAACGTTCTTGACTTTGGGGACTCCTAGTGTTAGAGTCAAAAATGGCACTGTCACAGAGCAACATCAGTGCCTACACCAGGAGCAACAATGAAATCCAGAAAACATACTGATATAAATCATAAACAATTTGTACGGCACGTAAACGACAAAATATAGAACAGAACAGAGTTGAAGTAAACATGATAAAATCAGAAAACACATCAGATAGGAGTGTAGGGGAGAAATGTGTGTTTGTATGTATGAGTACATGTACAGAAAAGAGCGGAGCGTGTGTGTGTGTCAGCAGGTGGTGTGTGTTGGCTTTCAGTTTGACTTTTCATCATTAAAAATGGATGTAAAGCAGAAACATTCCCTTCCTATGTGGTCTGTATCACTCAACACACAGAGAATTAGACACAACTTCATGTCCGCACACAGCGGGACCATGTGTGCGTACGATGACGTGTGTGTTTGTGTATATTAAACGTGTGTGAATGTGCATGTCAGCATTGTGAGGGTCTTAGCATCAATTGTGTGTGTGTGTGAGAGAGTGAGAGCCTCCCTTCTCTACCATCAGAGAGATACAGCGTGTTGATAAAGCTTTGAAACTGAGCCACAAAAAAAAAAAAAAAAGAAGCGATGCTGCTTTTAAAAAAAAAATAATTTCAGCTGCGATGGAAACATCATTATTCATCCAGACATCAGTGCGCATTAAATCTTGCTCTGGGAGAGGCGGGCAGAGAAGCCATCATTCTGCTGTACAAATGTTATGACAACTGTGTCATTTTTCACATTTTTTTAATACCACAAAAAGTCTTAAATATTCTGTCCTGGGAAAGATAATCTGTTGGTTTGAGTTTTTGACAAAGTGCCAACAGTTACAACAGATTTGACCTTTTTCGCTGTAATGCCTACCTCCACCTTTCCTACTCATAATCTTTTTACTTCCCCCATTCTTCACCTCTACCTAGGGCTGCCCCTGACGAAGAATTTTCCTAGATGACCAATAGTCGTCATTTAGGGCCATTAGTTGACTAGTCGCCTGTATGTTTAAGATATTAATTTAATTATTAAATTATATATGTTGCGGCGAGGCAACACAATGGTTTGAGTTGAAGGTGTGAGAAAGAATAGTATCAGTAACATTGTTAACACTGTGCTACATTACAGAGAAATACAAAACCGTACTAATGAACCTTCATTGATAAAATAAAATATTAATATTTTATCTACAAGTGCACGTCACACACTGAGCGAGCCACCTGTTACTGACGCTGTGGGCTAATGGGCATGTAGCTACTTCCATGTTTCAGATGATACGTCATGTTTGTAGTCGACCAATGAAGATGAGTTTACATATCACCTTGGGTTCGTCCTTCACCTTCTCAAAATGATCCCACACTTTGGATTTCCTGCCCGACATGTTATTAAATAGCCTGTGGAATAACCGCAGGTACCAGCCCTGGAAATAAGGGGCCGCACACATGCTGCGTCTTTAACCGCCTGGAAAACATGAGGCTACTTTTGTGCCTTTTTTGTGCCAACTTTCAAGAGCATGGCAGCATTTTGCGTCCATAGATGCTAAGAATAATTTATAAGGTTGCGTCTGAGGTTGCTAAGCAAGTGCAGAGCTGATCTTCTTCCAGGAGCTGTTTATAAGTGTGCAGACCTCTCGTCCGTGGGACAGATGTAAAGCTCTGGGTAGCCCTGCACTAACATGATCAACTTTTCCGTATTTATCAGACTGAATATTTACAGAAGGGAAAGATATCTGTCGGCTGTGATTGGTTTGTAACCTGACTCCTGTCGGACTGCTGAGCGTGGCCACTTCCTGTGTCTGTCCTTTCAAATATAATTCCCACATGGTCCAGTCGTGTAGGTTTTGATTTATTTTGATGGGGCGCAGCTCCTAATAGAGTTCTTCTTACGCTGTTTTTTTTTCTTTCTCTGTGACCAATTAAATTTTGCCGACTAATGACCTTTCTGGTCAACTACAATTGGTCGGCTGTCAGGGGGCAGCCCTACCTCTACCTCCCTGATGACTTTCTCCTTCACTTCGTTCATCCTCCAGGTTGTTTTCCACTTCTTTCCTCATGCTCTCCCTTTCATCTTCCACCTCCGATCCTTTTCTTCTTCCTTGCTTCCTCTCCAAACTCTCCTTCTTCCATCCTCCCTCCCTCCAACTTGTCTCTTCCCTCCCCCCTCTACTCACATTTCTCTTTAAAAATCATAAAACTGCAATCATTTGTTTTTTACTGACGGCCTCAGGCAGCTCAAATCAAGGAGACAAACACAGAAAGAGAGGGTGGAGGGACAAAGGGGGAAAGATGCAGGGAGAAAGTCAGAGGAAGAAACTTAGAGAGAGATAAACGAGGAGTTGAAACATAGAGGAAGGAGAGGATAAACGGTGGACATGAAGATGAAGTTGAAATTGAAGACACAGAGAGACAGAGGGAGAAATGAACATTTTTCAGAGAAGACAGATGTGAAGATGATTTCTCCGGGGACAGAGGAAGGGAAATCACACAGAGGGAAGGTAGTAAAGACGTCTCACTCAGAGCGACAGCAGCTTTAACAGATACAGAAACAGAGATGCTTGAGCGAAGACAAAAACAAAGAAAAAGAAAGGAAAAATTTGAACCTCTTTCTGATCCTTCCCAGGCTGCGGCAACACTCCCCGTAATCTGAGGACTTGATTGAGAACACTTCATGTGATTGGTGTAACGTTAGCCTCTGCGACCTCCCTAAGCACTTAACGAGGAAATGACCGCCACACTCTGGGTAATTTGTGCCAATTAGCTGCCATGGCAACCACTGAAGTAAGGATATCAGCTGTCCTTTAATCAGGGTGCGGGCATTATCTCAGGTAATGCCGAGAAACGTGAGAATTTTTGGACAAACACTGACCCATAAAAAAACACACACACACACACACACACAAATATAGTCGACATTCCAATGATGACCTCATTGAAGGAAAAATAAATCAAAAAATGAGGTTTTCAAAAGCACATGCATTTATTTTATGAACAAAAGAAGGTTTTCTGAGCTGATGCGAATGATAGATAAGAGCAGCAGCTGTCTGTGAGTGAAAGCAAACTTTTAGATTTGTCGCAATTAACTGTTAAGTTTCACTTTCACTGTGCCTGACGTTTGGCTGCTCCATCTCTACCCAGATTATGCTCAGCGCTCCGATAATGCGGTGCGATGAATAACTAAATGGTACATATATTTCAACAGTGCACTCAATGAGCGGTCCAGCTCCAAAAATAGAAAATAAAAAACGTGGCGGTAGATGTTTTAATCGTGGTGAGCCACCAATGAATGTGTGGGAAACCCTTGAACCCCACTCAGAATCCAAGATCAGCAAATCTACCCCGACTTCATGAAGAAGCAGGGGGAAGATTGTATTTGTAGACTACAGTATTTGTGTTGGGCAAGTGAATTAAATATTTAGAGACACTCGCAAGTGTAAAAGTGCTGTAGAAAAAAATGTATAATGGTGTCCATTAACTCGTGTGTCATTTTCCTCCTTAGTTTCTGATAAATATATATATACAGGGAGGCTGCACTGCTGAAACTTCAATTGTGTGCATTTGCCAGAGAATCATCAGTTTGTCGATATAAGCCCTGCTCTGTGTTTACGTTTGGCACTGTGCACCTGGAACATGTTGGAGGTCGATAGTTGGATGTCTTAACGGGGAAATTCTGGCCTCCAACTTTGACTGGAATGCAACATTAAGTCTCTTTTATTCATCTTTATTTATTTATTTAGTGTTGGACATTATTTCTTTCTTTTATGATAATGCCTATTTCCCTAAAGTCATAACCAAGCTGTAGAATTGTCTTTTCAAAATGCACTTCCAGTTTCACAGGACATGTACAGTTTGTATATAGTCTCTTTCAAAATAATCCTACTATCTCGGCACGACACCGCGAATTGACATTTTTTTCTTTCAATAACAAACGTTCGTGGTTACGTTTAGCCGACACATGCATGTGGTTGGGTTAAGATAAAATATCAGGGTTTAGCTTTACATTCATTTGGAAAACATACACCAGTCTCCTAAGGTCGGTGATTGTTGGACCCATCCACTTCCCCTCCCTCCTGCCCTACTCCAACTTTTCGCCCCCTTAACTTACATTGTTGTCCGGGTTACACACTGATAGTGCCAGGCCATGTATCATGCTGAGGTGAAAGGACGGCTTTTTTCATCTTCGTCTGACGTGGAAGTCGCTGCCCAAGCTCTGGTATTTGATGACATTCATGACTTAAGACATAAGCTGTTTGAGCATGTCCCCAAAATGTTTTTGCCATTGACCAACAGGGGGCGACAATGTTGCCTGGAACAGATTTAGTTGAACTTGAATGAGCTTTTGTTCAATGGCCATAAAACCTGTTTGTTATCTGTAATGTAGGTGTTGGAAAGATCTTGATCCTTCACAGCTTCCAACTTCTCACGGTCTGTGTTGGCTTGAAACCCATAATCGTTGTTGTGGCTGTGTTTTATTGTATTCTTAGAAAAACATACCTAATACGGTATTTCCATTAAACAATGGTGTCATCTTGGACATGGTTGTCAGCCTGCATCACCTTCTCTCTACACTGTTTCACAAGGTCTGCCTTTAAGTTGAATTTTGGTGTGAAGCTGCTGGGTTTCTTCACACCCGAAGGGAAATAGCTGTAAGACATGAAGTAGAAGCTGTTTCACTGTGAACAAATCACACCTCGCTCATTATTCAAGATGACAGTTAAAACCTCTTGGAGCAGGTTTCTGCTGTTATCGAGCGTTGTTACTGGCTCTTGTTCTTCTTCTTACTTTTCAAAACATGTTCACATGCCACAGGAAGCAACAGAGTTTATGGGAAACGTGGTCTTAATTTTAGGGGAAAAAAAAGTTACAAGTAGCACCTTTAATATATTTTATGAGAATCAACTTAACACCATTGTTCTTGCACAGTAAAGCCTACCCATGTGGTTTGTGGCTGGACGAGCGCCGGCTTGAATCTCAAACTCTCTGTGCAAATCTGGTTCAGGAAAGAATGAGTCACTTATTTCAGCAGTATGATATTGAGATGAGCGAGGCAGGTAACCCCCAGCAGCTGCACTGGAGCTGAGTCGTTGCTGGAAGAAGAGGACTCTGGTTGTGGTTGTGTGATACGGAGTTTGAAAAGAGGTTGCGTGTTCAGCAAGCTTTCCCTGAATAAATAAATGTTGAAAAGAAAGTCAACATCCCCATGTTTCCACCCCAGCACTGACTCATCTCTGCTGGGGTTGGTCGTCTTGTCAGCTCGTCTGGTGTCTGGTGGCATGGAGCGAGGGCAGACCGATGACAATTCAGCATTTTTCGGCTGCTACATGCCTCCTCTCTTCCTCCTCATCCTCAGCTCCTGAGCTCTCCACATGGTTTTGATTTTCTGTGCAGGCCGCAATGTCAAAAATCGCTACATCTTTGGAAGTAGACAATCGCAAAAATATGTTTTTTTTTTCATCGGTATTTAGGCTGCTTTTCAGTTTTCAATCCACTGCTGACAGATATTTAACAGATAGAACAAGGGGGGAAGAAACAGAGACCCCGGAGGTATTTCCAGTCCGTTTTTATCTCCTCTGTGCTTCTGTCCATTGTGGCAGAGGGGAAGTGGTTTCTGCAGTGTGGGCCATGTTGGCTACAAACACCAGAGACAGACAGATAATTACACTGTCAGACTGGGGGAGATCCTGCTATTGTGCAATGTATGTGTGCGTGCTGACACATCCACGCTAATCTGTGATTTGTTTTTTTTATGATACAATTTGTCTCTGTTTTATTTTATCAGAAACAACCCTTTTCACACTGAAAATCGGCCTGGGCCAACAACGTTCAGAAACCATTTCAACCCGCTTCTGATCCGGCCTTTGTAGTGCTCCACACAGACATGTTCTTTGGCCGAATCCCAAAAGTCTGGACTTCCCTGGGAGAGCTCCGGCTCTGAACCGCACGCTTTGTAAACCAAGGCGTGCTGGGAGATGTCCCTGAGAAGAAACGAACGACTCCAAGACGTCTCCCGTGAGAATTTCTGCATCTCCACATAAATTATGTGGCTTTTCAGCACGTGACAGTCAGCGTTTAACCACACTGGGTGGCACTATAACTTTTAGGAGACAGTTGGGAGGAACATCGTGGATGCTTCAGTGCAGAGTTTGGAGAACACTTTGTTCACACAGACTCCAGCGGTTACACGTTTTGTTGGTTTTAAACCTGAGTAGTAACCCTGCCTAAATGAATGATGTGATAAAATACAATGAATCTGATATTATATTGATAGTTTATTGTTTTTTACCACACTGTGTATGCAGCAGCACATTAAATATATTGTTATATTATTATTCTAATCCAGAGAGTCTGGGTGGGAAAATGTGGGCGAGTCTTTCCTTAACAACTGCACTGAGGTGCCTTCGAGCTCCAAGCTGATGTTTTGTGGCTCTTCAGTGGCCAAGAAAAGACATAAACATAAACATGTAAACATCTTAGATTGTTCAGGTGAGGAATGTAGAAAGTCTGAAAATCCGACCCCCATTTTGTGCCTCTTGGATGAGAAGTGAAACGTCTTCAAGAAACTCAAGGAAGTCCAGTTGCCTACAATATAGCACGTAAGAATGCTAAAGCTAACTTTTGTTAGCGGAAAAAACCCCAACCTCAGTCCCTTTAAGCAAATTTCCCCCCGGAAATACTGAATATTACATTCCTTAGAGGATCTGTTAGTACAACCAAATGCTAACTGAGACTTTTTTAGGCGACCCAAATTGTTACATTTAACTTTCATGAGATGACAGCACGCTGAAACAGCGACAGCTACGGCTATAATCTGGGGCTATGCCATGGTTACATTACCAAACCAACATACTGCTGTGATAGGGACTTGTCAAGAGACGGCACCTACCTTTCACTCAGAGTGGTCAGTACCCTTATTATGCGTAATTTTAAGCCTTAATAACATTTAAACAGGTGTGTTATATAAAGGTTCCCTCCCCGTACCCCATAGTGACCAAACTGTTTTTATACCAAGCTGTAAACATGTTTATTTCTGCTGTAAAGTTGGGCATTTGAAATGAGGGTCTCCGGGGATTGACTCAATCTTGGAGCCAGCCTCAAGTGGCCGTTAGAGGAAGTGCAGTTTTTGGCACTCCCACGTTGCTTCATTTTTCAGCCCCAGAGGTTGTTGCTTAGTCACAACCTATAAATAGGCAAGAATGTGTGCTTTCTTGGTTTCTTGAATTATTCCTTAAAGCCTAAAATATGTCGTAGGCAGCAGCACAACTGCTTTGGTGTAGGTCCCTGAATAACAGCAGCAGTGCTATTATTGTTATCCTGGCTAACGGGGTCAGTGACTTGTCTTGCTCAGGTCGTGGAATGAAAAATGTTGAAAGACCTGATCTAAGCCATCATTTGTGTATCTAACTCTCAGAAATGCAATTTTTCTGCCAAGCAGCACTCGGTCACAAAGATTTAACCAGCTAGCTCTAAACAATGGTCTCCTGTCAGCTTGATCAAACACTGGTAGGAAAACACAGAGTGGGTGCTTTCAGGCCTTACAGCCAGGCTCAGAGCAGGCACAGTTAGTGGGCACACACACACACACACACACACAAATATGCAACCACAAAGATACACACACGCAGACACACAGACACATGATCACAATTGCATACACATCCCCATATCAGGTTTGCGTCACATATGTATGCATGCTTTCAATTCAAAACACAGCAGGCATGTGTGCTCACATGCATGGATGCACACACATACTCCAGTGGCCCCGGCTGCTGTTTCCCCTCTAATCCTTGTTTCACTGGTGTAGAAATGACTTCACAGGTTTGCCCGACCCCTGAGTGAGGCGCTCTGGGTTGTTTGGAGAGCTTTAGACCAGCGCAGAGCACATAGTTCACTTTAGGGTTAGGCAAATCTGGGTCACAGGACAAACAGAAAGCTGCAAAGTCCAGACCAAATCACAAGTTCTTGACTAAGACTTATTTTACTCTCTGGACTGGATTATGGTTATGGGCCAGGACTGCATTCAGTTCTTTCAAATATTGAACATAATCGATTGATATAATGGGACTCATTCAGTCTCAACACGTGCAAATACATTTTACTTAATGGTCGTAACAGAAACAGTGCTGATCACATTTATGAGAGGTACCACAGAGCCTTTTGGCTGAACAGAAGCCATAACATGATTTGAAATCCTTATTTGCCATCAACAAGAAAGGACTACCTGAACCCTGATGAGCTGAACTCACTGTCTAAGATCGCTCTACTCATATCCCTCGACTGGGTGGTTGGGTCCAGGCCTGGCATTTTCTTCTCATGTTGCCAACAGTATATTGAGCTTCTTTTTGTTTCATTTAAGCGATCGAATAGACGCAGACAGAAGTCAAATCAAAATACTTTATGATCTCATAAAGGGGGGCTGGAGCCTATCCAGGTGACATTGGGTGAGAGGCAGGGTACACCCTGGACAGGTCGCCAGACTATCACAGGGCTGACACATAGAGACAGACAACCATTCACATCTACAGACAATTTAGAGTCACCAGTTAACCTACGTGTCTTTGGACTGTGGGAGGAAGCTGGAGTACCTGGAGAAAACCCACACTGACACGAGGAGAACATGCAAACTTCTCACAGAAGTGCTCTCCCACCCCTGGTTCGAACCAGGAATCCTCTTGAGACAATGCTAACCGCTGCACCACCATGCCAGTGTTAATGAAGGTGAAAAATAATATGTGTCCTGTGATTCGTATCTGCTCCAAAATTTAATGGGTTCTTCCTTTGCTCATGTTTCATCCCTCCACCAAATTATATGTAATTCCTAATCCTGCTGACAAACAAAACCACACTGAAAACATCCTCTGCAGAGATAATAAGGCTGGCCATCTTCATGTTTGGCAACTAATCAAAGGTGACAAATGACAACTTACTGTGACACACAACAACTTTCAAAAGCTTTCACAGTGACACAGTTTTATCCTGAACTCTCCTGAGTGACAGTGTGACAGACGACAACACCTGTGCTGTGTGCATTCAGTGTGAAAGACATGTTATGAAGCACTATGCTGAAGTATACCAGGCTCCTAAAGTTGCTTACTGTGTCAGTTACCCACGCTGCCTTGCAGCACTCGGAGCAGTAGATACACCACAAATATAATAGTCTGGTGAACTTATAACAAGGACTAATTTAATAAAGCGTAATGGCTAACCATAGCAGGACTGAAAATAAATACTTTGTTGAACAATGTTTGTGTCCACGTCAAGCAGTAAACGACAAAGACACCTACTGTTGACGTTATTGCAGAGGAAGCACTGAGGCCATATTTTCTCACAAAAAACACTGCAAAGTCGATGCACTTTCACAACATGTGTGGCCCACAGGATAAATAATCGGCCAGCATGACATCGTATATGTATGTCATATAATATTTGTCAGGTTAGCATAGTTTAGCAAATTGAAGGGATTTACTTGTTAGTCAGCAGCCTCCTCGCTCCAGCTGGCTTCGCTCTCTCTCACCACTTCATCTCGCTGGTTGCCGAGCACAAAGTGAGCACTGAAACTTTGATACTGAGTGACACACTGATCCCTGCTCTCCAGCGTCTGCCAACAATCTGAGCAGCAAACTGTGGCTGTCTAATTCATTGTAATATAAACTCTCACACTCTGTGAAAATGCTTAGGCCATAACTTACAAGTGATTTTGGTCTCCGCCGCTGTGGTTAATACAAGAGAGTGGCTAAAGCGTGAAAAATGAAATATGATTTGAAATGTTGCGATCAATCATATTAGACAGTGTTCTCCTGTGCAGCCACAGCTATTTCACAACTCTTTCAGCTTTTAAAAAATGATGCCTGGCCTAGTTTGGCACGACAAAACCAAAAATATGTTTTCTGTGCTGTTATTTTGCTTTAAAGACAATAAAATACTGTGTAAACTTACTTGGCCTGCTTTGACCAGTAGCTTATGGTGGCTAATTGTAGCTGATGTGTAAGTTTTAGTCTTGCTTCAAGGCAGCATGACACGTTCTCATGGAACAATGGCTCCACTTCAAGTTGCCCATCCTCTGTCAGATGAAGCATCCCGCCGTGCATTATCATCTGAGGTCTCTGCCTAACTCGTGTGCTATGCACGGCTCTGGCGCGGCTTATCTCGTGTATTTATCCAGCGCTGATCCACTGTAGCTCTGCCTGGAAGCTGTAGCCTAGTCAGGAATTCAGAGTTGTGACAAGGTTTACGTTGGCCGAACCGCCTGAAACTGGAGCTGAGCACCGCAATGCAGTCAAATAAATCATCTGAAGAGAGAGATGGCGCAGAGAAAGACAAACAAACAGCTTTTTTTTTTTACCAAACAGTGTTTCCAGCAATGGGTTTTTTGGCAAGAGACAGCGAGAGACAGAGTGAAAGAGAGAAGGGCAGAGGAAGGCACGGACACAGACATGCAGGAAGAGATAGGGTCCACCGACGCTAAATACATGTCAGGTACTCTTTAAGTGAATTTATAGTGAAGACTTTAGTTGAAGATTGCATTCCTCTGTGTCATTATGTGGTAAGCGGTTTCATTCATACCCCCAAGCTGTGTAGCACCAGTTAGACAGCCAATCTTATACTGTGTTTAAACAATGGATGATTTTCTAGGAATCGTCAACTGAATGCGGCCCACGGAGAGAAAAAGAGAGACAAACTCGCAGACAGAGAAACAGAGTCATGACGAGAGAGTAAAACAGAAAGATGAGAGAGATGCTGATGTGGATTTTTTTTAGAGACAGAGGAAAGGGAAAAGGAAACGTGAAGAGAGACAGAAGTGGAGAGAAAGTAAAGGATTGTGAATGACGGAGCAGAACCCAGGAGGCTGCTGTAACAACACCAGCTCTGATTGGAGCAAATTACTCCTCTCTTTTCTAATCAGTTTCAGCATGAATGACTCTGTTCCCTCTGGACACCGGCCATCAAAGGCTAATACATAATTTGGAAATGCTCCCTCTCCTCAGCAGCTCTTGTCAACATGTTGATGTGCAGAACTCACTAATTGTTTTCCTGATGTTGCTCGATGGCAAATAGCAGGACTGTGTTTGCAATACAGCGGTTGCGGGAATATTTATAGTACACCAACCATGTCTCCTACAAAGGACAGTTACTTACTGTTTAGTTGCTTCGCCAAATACGTTCTAAAGGAAGTATAACTGCTTCCTACAACCCTTTTTTCAGTTTAGGGAAATGTAACATGATTATACTGCTCTGAAGTCGAAAGGAGAAGGGAGTTCAAGGGTTTAGAAAACTCAGGGCGCCAGGGACCTGGAATACGTGTTGGTCCTCTCATCTTAGGTTTAGGTTACTAAATAAATTTGTTAAAGTTTGTTTTTGGTTTCATAATAAAAAAGTGCTTTGATTGGCTAAAACATAAATATAAAATTAAACTGTAGTTGTATTGTAGGGAGAAAAAGAACATTTTGCAGTGTTTCCAGAATAAACATTTTTAACTTGGCAGTTTGCAGCATAAATGTTTCCTGTCATGTTGATTAAAAACAAGCACATTCTCACTCCCAACTCATCAAATACTGATGCTTGGTCAGTGGACCTACGAATCAAACAATGATGCGCCTGGTAGCCTGGCCCCCTGTCATCAATTTTGCACAGTCAGGGACGGCATGTCAGTCTCTGCTCATTAAGTGCGCAGTATATTTTCAAAATAAACTTAAATTCAAAGAAATGAACATTTTTCGTGCTGAACATGCATGTGGTCTCATTTTAAGATAAACTTAAACCAACAATGTTACATAATATACGTCACGTGACATACATCAAGTGACATACAGTGTTAATAATTCAGCACTGATTTGGTGTCACAGGAAATGAACAGTGGTCTCCTCTGTGAAAGTCTTGTGTATGTTTGACCCATCCACCACCTCTTTCTTGCGCTTTTACTACACCAGTTGTTCAGAGCCTCAGATAATGACATGGTTCTGCTTGTCACATGCAAACAGTAAAAGGTGGCTCAGTGCATTAGGAACAGACGCTGAGAGCTGCTGACCAAGCATCAGTATTTGACAAGTTGAGAGTGAGAATGATCTGTAAAAAAAAATACGGTACTTAACGTAAAGTTATGTTGGTTAAGTTTAGGAAAAGAAACATGATGACGACGTATCCCAAAATGACACAGCTCCAAACACAGCTTTCATGGGTGGAAGTCCTGTGTTTTGTGACTCACCTTCACCTTAACCTGCCTCCTTACGTAGACTACTTCTTTACACCCGTCAGTATGTTAGTCACATGATCGCAGCCTTCCCAAATACGTGGGTTATACACAAATTACTGGCTCATGATCACGTGGGTTATGTATAAATTTTGTTGCATTACTTTTTGTATGTATATGTACAAACAATGCATGAGGACAGCTTGCATTTTATAAACTGGGAATTGCTATGGTAGGTTTTAACTTAATTCATTCCACTTTACAAGTAGGTAAATTATGAAATGAACTTGTAGAGAAGCATCAATGAGCTGCTGTGATCTTTACAGAAAACACACAATAACAGAAAAGATTTTTAGTAATTTCTTCCATTACAAAGTCAAAGTTTTGCAGCTGAATGACTCTGAAAGAGTGTAATCAAATTACTCCCTGTTAGTAACTGTCAGGGTGCACAATAAATTGCCAGCAACGACTCTGTGAATGTACAATTTAGTGTCAGCACATCCTGAGCGGTTTCATTCATGCCTCCAGGCTGTACAGCACCGTCCACTTCCTCCTCAGTGTTTAAACAAAGGCTGATTTTTTTAGGAAACGTCCACTGATGAGGGTCCAGAGAGACACAGATAGATAGCCTAACGTTTCCCCAAACACAGTTCACTCCACACCCAATTAAGGAGTTTCTCGTACTGATATAATCCAGCCACAATGTGCACTGACCCATTCTAAATAAAGCTAGAGCCGGAAAGAGTGATGTGGTCATATATTTAAATAAATACAGCCAAAGGAAACAGTGAGCAGGTGTTCTCGGGCCACGAGTGGATACGTAGTGACGTGACCTTTCTACTCATATCTTGAGTCTTAAATGACAAATTATAACAGTTTTTTTGTAAATTTCACAATATATCTGAACTGAGCTTTGAAAATGTGGTTTTAAGATTGTGTTTCCGGTAATCTACAGTTACTGCAGAGACCAAACATGTGTTTGTGTCCTGGATAATGTGAACGTATGAGTGTTGTGATTGAGACTAATTTCCCAGTTACAGACTCACTCATATTATACTTCCTCTCCCCCTGTTTCTGTTTTGTTTTTGCCTCCTCATTAATCTTTCCTTTAACCTTAAAAGATTTGTTTCCCTCATTCTCCTCCTTCTGTTCTTTTTCTCCTGCACTCGAACTGAAGGACAACCTCGGCACTCACGTCTTTGATCCCTGATTGGCTCATTTCTTTCCTCTGATCAATAGGATAGCGTATAACAATCCAAGATAAAGCATCACAGCACGGTCACATATGAACGAATGCAGGCGAGTGAGGTGATATTTCAACACATTGTCAATCCCACCTTGTAAAATTACAACACTTGGTCAGTGGAGGCAACACTTCAAACTATGACGATCTACTGTAGCTACTCCTCCAGTGTCAGAAGCTCAGGGACGGCATGTCAATTTACACTTGTTACATGCATTATCTTTTTAAAATAAACTTCACTTTTCACAGAAAATGTTCTTCTGTTCATCTGAAAATATGTACAGCCTTTTTTCAAAATTAACTTAGACTGTAAAATTTTGATTTTAGGTTTACATCTGCATCTTTTGGCAACAAAAGAACATGGTTAGTTTAGCCAACAATAGGTACATTTGTTACTAACGTGTTGTAACTTCAGGTGACATACATGACATACATCATGAGTGCAGTATGCTCCAATTACGCTCAGTGGCAAGGTAACAACAGAGAACAAATCCATCCACGGCTAAACAATACTGGAAGAGCATATGGGCACATAACCAAGGTGCTCAGTGGCTGGTGAATCTGAGAGCAGACCACAGCAATCTCCCAGAACAAGAGCCAGTTACCATATAATGGTAGTCTTCCAAGAAAGAGTGTCAGGTATGAAGAGCTGGACACACCTACAGGCTAAAGACAGTAACTGCACTCCATGAACGCCTGAACCAGCTGCTGATGGATGGGACCCATCCAGAGTGCTTAATCCAAGGATGGACATTCCTGGTCATGAAGGATCCCCAGAGCGGCGCAGACCCGTCCAACTGCCGGCCAGTAACCTGCCTCTGTACAACACGGAAGCTCAAGTCAGGCGTCTTAGCGGCTAAGATGAATAGACACATGGCACAATGCAAGAAGGCAGCATAAACACTGTTACACCAATTAACACAAGCAGACAAGTACAGCTGTCACATACCACAAATGAGCAGGTACAGTTAAGTGTTAATTTGAAGAGCAATCACATTGACCAAGAGTGCTTAATTGACTTTAACTCACCAATAGTAATTGGCTAAGACAATTTCAGGGCCCTCTGTAAATTATAAGAACTTGCAGCGTATTTAAAAGCTTTTCCGTACCTTGTCCTGTCTGAACCTTGGGAACCAGCATCTGTTGAATATTGTGTGAGTGCAGGACATATTGGTTTTTGTCTCGTGCATCTCACCCTGTTGCTAAAGTGTGCTCCAGTGTGCCGGTGTCTGACGCAGGGAGGTGATGACCAGGTGTCTGTCTTTGACAAGTTGGGAGCGAGACGGGATTTGATATTGGTGCCGAATTTGGTGATTTGGTGTAGATGTGACGCACATGAAAGCTAGTTTGCTAGCTGACAAATGAGTGTTAGGAAGCTTGCTAATTAACACAACAAAATGTGATGTTATTGATAGACTTTTTGTTTCCATGCCTGTTTCCTGTCTCACTGGCAGCATCTCTCATATGGGCCAGTTTTTGATTTCATTGGCAGTATCGTACAATATCGCTGGTTAAACATGGCAACAATCACTGTTTCCTCCGGGGTCAGCCACCCATACTTCTTTGCTATTGGTTGAAGCTGCGACTTTGCTGGTCAGAGTTCACCAGAGATGAATTCCACACGATGTGAAGCTGGGAATTTGCTTTGCCCCTGGAAATGAATGTTTAATTTGCCCCTCTGCTCGCATTGAATGGATGTAAACAGATGGGAAATATTCGCCTTTGTTAATTTCGTGCATGTGTGACGGCGCCCTCAGGCTTCTGAGTTTATAGGTTAATCTTATGCTTACTAGACTTACCAGAGAGCCCACCACCTTTTGTCCATATATCTTTCCATATCAGCGCTGTAGCAGTTAGAGTACAATGCATGAAATTGCTTTTACAAAGTAATATTAATTTTCCTTGTAGGGAGTGGTTAATTTCAGCCTTAGTGGCAATATATGCAATTTCTTATGAGGAAAAAAGGGATAATTGGCTGGAATTAAAGTAATAAGAAATGAGTAAATCCCCTGTCTCGAATAATGATTGTGTGTGTGTGATTGTGTGAGTGTGTGTGTGTGTAGCTCCATTCATGTTCTTTTCCACCACATTGTTCTGACATTGGTACCAGCCCACACTGGACACACTCCAACGCTAAGAAAAATAGCCTTAAACTTTGTACATTCTACTCAATTAAATGTCATTACATGTGTGTAACCAATAAAAGTTAATAGAAAGTGTGATTAACTCGGTGTGCAGCAGTACACTGACTGTGGTTGGAGTCTGACTGTGCTCCCACTGCAGTAAACTCCATTCAAGGTCATGGTTTGCAGGCGGCGTTTGGAGGAATCTGAATGTGGGTTATGAGTCTGAGCAGCAACTGAAAACAAGATTTATTTGGAATAGTTGATCTCTTTCTCTCAGGAATTGATTGATACTCAATATATCAGACAAATTACTTTTTTCTGGATGATAGGTTGCTTTGCTCCTTGGCTGACACGATAATCACACAGTCCCAAACCTTTCCTCCTTTTACTGCCCCAACGCTTTTCCTTACTAAGTCTGACATTCCTGTTTCTACCTCACCTCACTGACCAGAGTCACCACATGCAAACTCCATACAGGGTTTAGAAAAATCATGATAGCTTTTTAAAATTTGAATTTATTTGTAAAAACAAGTTTGTTAAAAAGTTACCTAGCTGATGAGTTAGAATAATGTTAGCTAAGCATTAGCTTGCTACCTATGCTAATATTATTTCTCGACTTTGTGCAACCTAAACTGTTGAAGAAGTTGGAAGTTGTTGCGTCTTTTTCTTTAATATCTGACTTGCACGTTTTGCATGCTGCAGTCAGTTTTTTCTTGACCACCACGTAGGTTTTGTACATGAATGAAATTATCCTGGGTAATTCTTCCAAATGACGCTTGGCAGTGTGAAGCTGGTTCTTCACAGTGGTGTACTGGCGTTTATATGGAGGTATATGGGATATACTCATCTCTTTTACTAGGTGTTTACAGCAGTGGTTCCCAACTGGTGGGTCACGGTCCAAAAGTGGGTCACAGGTCCTTTGTGACTGGATCACAAGTGGCTCGCAAACCTGTCGTTTGTTAAAAAAACAAAACAACAAAGACGTGCTGTGTACTTCCGACATAGAGCTTTTATTTTGAAGTGTACTATAGCAGGAAACGGCAGAGACAGCAGACTAGCTCAAAGACATGGCCAAACACAAGCATGACGCTGAATGTATTTAACTGTGTGACCTTGAACTAATTACTAAGGAGAAATCTGGACCCAGTGGCTGGACCAGTTAGGAACCACTGGTTTGCAGTATACCCATCTATCAGCCATAAAGCTATTGGAATATTGGAATATATCAGAGAGTATACCCACATCCTCCTCAGTAACCTCTCTATCTGCCGCTACACTGCAGGTTCCTCATGGTTCTGTCCTACAACTTGATTGAATGCTGTTGGATTGGTTCAAACAAAGTGCATCTGGAGAATTAAGTGTCATCTTGCTGTGATTGAATGGTGTTAATGTTAGTTGATTCAGGAAATGAAAGGAAATGAATTGATTTGTAGCACTATTTTAAAATAACATACTTTTTAATCTTTGGGCTTCGGGGAAGGTATCAAGTATTTTCAAGTCAAAAGGCCAAGTTCGGGCATAAATCATTGGTGTTAAAGTTCAAGTGGAGTTGCAAGCCTTTTTTGATTTTGTCAAGTTGAGAAGTCATCAAATTGTGACTCAAGTCCAAGTCATACGCCTTGATACCACACCTCTGGTAAAATACAGTATATAAATTCTATGCTGTACTTCACACAAGCTTCATCAATATCAAAGCTGTATATGTTTCAGGGCTTCCTCTTGTGTCAAAATACTGTAGGTTGAGCGAAGTTCAAATAGGAGAGGCAAAAAAATCTACTTTATTCCACAAGTGTTGCATTAAATTCAGTGAGTAAGCCGGGTGGAAATGAGGCTTACAAGAGCTTCAGCCTCCGCTGTCACAGGAGACGGCCGTGGAGCCAGAGTGCATTTAGTGTTTCTTTTTTTTCACCTCCTTTAGCTTTCTTTTCACGCCATTTCTCCTCCTAACTCGAACCATTCCACCTTGGCTGCCGGCTACCAGAGAACAGAGGTCGTTAATTGTGCTCAAGACTCATATGGACTGATGGAGGGCCAGCGCACACACACACACACACACACACACACACACACACACACACACACACACACACACACAGAAAAAGGCACACACATATGCACACACACACACAGACACGCCAGAATGATAGTAATTGAAATCCTAAGTGTTGGGTATCCAGGAGTGAAAGCAGGAAGAAAGTCTTAAAACTCTGCTCTCCTGAGCATCCTAAAACACTTTTATTGACTTTTATTGTGTGTTTGTCTTTGTGTGCACGTGTGTGAGTGTGTGTGTGCGTGTACACATGCATATATATATTTTTATTTTTTCCTGCACAATGTGTTCTGGCATTGTTGCGTGCCCATGACACCATTTGGTTGTAAAATATGTACCAGAAGGGCTTGGTATTGTTTGAGGGCTAAAGAGAATGTTTCCCTGAGGATCATGGGATTGACTGAGGAGGCTGGCAGAGCGGCTAAATTACAGAGAACACTACACAGACCTCATCCCGGGGTGTAAAATCACTCTGAAAACAAATGATGTAGCAACATTTCGCATTTTATGAACCCACAAGCTTATGGCTGCAGCCTTAAGGAAGTGGCCTCCAGTTCATTTATTAAATATGAAGAATGTTTTTCCCGCTCGATGCCATCTCCTTTCATTTTCCACCAGGAAAAAAAACAGCAATTTGTTTCTCCAAAACAACATCAGCTCATATGGATTTCTGAGCAGCACTTCAGATGATATCTACACTTAATTTCCACACAGACCTGCAGTGTAACACTCACAAACCCAGCCAGCACAAAACACCGCAGCTCGACCAATCACATCGCAGAGGTTTTAGCTCTCACAGGGGAGCCAGCCAATTAGAGGGACCGGTAATGCGGCCCATATGAGCGCGGGCTTATGGGTAGTCCCAGCAGGTGTCGCGTTGATTATGATCTGACACTCTTGTCGGCTGCTAACTAGAAGCATACCTGACACAGAAGAGAGAGTTCAACAGCAAACTCTTGATGTGATTCATTTAGAGTTACACTTGTCTTTTCATCGACGTCCGATCATAAAGACTGTAGACTGTAGGACCACACAAGGCTTTGAAACAGCAGCTCAGTAATTTAAGTCTAACTATTATGTATTTGACTTTTAAAGGTCCAGAGTGTAGGATTTAGAGGGACATATATATATATATATATATAATCAGCTGTGTGGCATCACAGTGTGTGCAGATGAACAGTGTTTGACTTTGACCCCATGCTGCTGCCAGCACCTGGACCTCTGTTGAATATCAGCAAAGTTTCCCTGCTTCCCTTCACTGGTTCCTGTACAGCAGGGTCGGTCTTTTTTTCACTGTTATAATCATGACAAAGCAAAAGCAGCATGTGTATACATTCAGTAGGCTATATCTTCAGTAGCTAGCTAGCTAACCCTACACTTTACAGGGTTTGATTTTGGTTTTGGAACAGGGAAGAAACATATATCTTTTTCCAACCTCTCCAGGTAACAAGTATCATTAATACACGACGTGCCGCAGGCACAACATTTAGCTCCAAATCCGAAAAAACAGCCTGAAAATGAAGGAAATCTGAAATGATTTAACACAGCTGTGTTGTTGTCGGACCCTGGTCTGAGCGGCCCAATGCCACAGTACGTTATGACTGACCAGTCTGCGTCTGGGGGTGGAAATTAGGGAAAGGTAAAAACCTCCTGAACAATGAACACTGAAGGAATCCTAACTGGGAGTTCACGCGTGCCACATGGGAGAAGTTTCAGCTGGTTGCAGTCTGCTAACCTCACCACAAGATGCCACTAAATCCCACATGCTGTTCCTTTAATACTTGTTTTTACACATTAAAATCACAAAATAAAACCTGATGAAGATCAAGAAATACTAAAAGGCTTTGTGCATCTCTGTCCTTTATAACATATTTAAATGCATCCATATATGGTTAACTAAGGGTTAAACCATCCTGTCCTACTATCCCACTGTCAATAAGACGTTAGAGATCTGATCATAAAGACATGTTAAGACTCCGACTCCATCTCATGATGTCTTATGTTCATCTCCCATGGCTGTATTTAATTAAATGTGCCGCCACATCGCTTCTTCCTGCGCCGTCTCCCTGTTTACATTTTGTGTCCTACATGGTGTCTGTAAACATTGCTCTCTCTGTTTTTCACGGAGGAGAAAACAAATGTCTGCTATCACTTCCATGCAGCCGCAGTGATAACACGCATTGCTCTGGAGTTTATTTGCAAGAATATGAATTGTGTTTTTTTTCCCCCACACATGGGTTTCTACATGCGCTTTCCATTATACACAAAGCAAAATAATATGTTCCTACCCGGTGGTTTTTTCCACACGAGACAAGAACATAATGAGTTTTTGTTTAGATACAGTTTTTCCATCCTTTCCCACACTATTGCAAGGCTGCGTAAAACGATTTCACCTTATATGTCCTTATCTTTCATCTGCAGCTCATTTAAATGTGTTCACCCACACCATGGAGGCTTTGTCATTAAAATAAAATATGCTTTTTTTTTTTGTCTTACTTTTTAAACATATACAAAACAAATACATGTAAGACTCGTGTTTAGCAATCTGATGTTTTCAGTCCTTGTGTGAGAAGGTCAGACGAAACATTTCAGAGTGAGAAATGATCATCAAGTCACCAAACAAAACCAATGTGTTTCAACAGAGGGTGCCAAAATCCTGTCTTTAACTGGACTTTAACCTGATCTGTAAAGACAGATATACGCAGCCCAGTCACCAGAAAAAAATGTCAGCATTGTACATTAATGTATTTGCATGTTTAATACGCAACATATCAATGTGTCTAAGGTGACGTAGTACATGAGCTGACTCATGTTCTACACTCAGGAGGTAGAGGGGATGGTGGATGGTGTGACACCTGGGCGTGATATCTGCAGAGCTTCAGACGACTATTTGAGACCAACAAACAACAAAACCATCTGTTTTTTAGTGAGTCATTGCTACATTTCAGGTGTCTTTTAATCCACCAAACGTGTGGCTGTTTTTCCAGCGAGGATACTGCCACGAAAAGTTGTTGTCTTACCAGCACATCACTGTGTTTCTTGCCAGGACTGTGGCATGAAAAGTGGTTGGTTTTTACCAAGTAATCGCTGCTTGTTTTTGATTGCTGTTTCAGATTTCCTTCATTTTCAGGTTGGATTTGTGGATTTGGAGCTAAATGTTGTGCCTGGGGCACGTCGTGTATTCATGATACTCGTTACCTGGAGAGGTTGGAAAAAGATATACGTTTTTTCCCTGTTCCAAAACCAAAATCAAACCCCGAAAAGTGTAGGGTTAGCTAGCTAGCGACTGAAGATATAGCCTACTGAATGTATACACATGCTGCTTTTTAATGATTATAACAGTGAAACAAAGACCGACCCTGCTGTACAGGAACCAGTGAGGGGAAGCAGGGAAGTCCCGCAGCAGAGGTCCGACTGCTGGCAGCAGCACGGGGACAAAGCCAAACACTGTTCATCTGCACACATTGTGATGCCACACAGCTGATTCAGTATCAGCAAAGTTTCCCTTTATATTCATTGTCTTGTGTGGCGATCAGCAGTGATGTGGTGGTTCACTTTTACACTGTGATCTGTAGCCTATAGTTCGGCTTTAGCCTTTAACTATCTTTGTCTTTTTAACCTGTTGTTGCTGCTGAGTCAGTTTGACATCCTGGATATATCCTTCAGACACAGACTGTAGACCCCTCTGTCTGCTTCTCTCTGGAATCGCTCTTTCATTTTTTCACAAATATGATAATATTTCTTCAGGGAGTGCAGTTAGTCACAGTGTGGGCACCATGGGAGTATGTTGGCTGTGTGCTTGCTAAACTTTTGCGGTCTTGTGCTTCTGTCTTTAACTGGATTTTTCTAGCCATCTGAATTTCTCAGGGTCGGTCAAGTTTGGAAGAGACACCATACAGTCAAAAAGATTGAATGAAGATGAAGGTTCGTCTATATAGTGAGTCACAAAAAACAAAGTGTTCTTCTATGGTTACCAGTCTACACATTATCAGAAATCTCTATCTTGCTGAGTTATATGTAAGCAGTGTTTTACACACATAAACACGATTACTTTCTCTGTGCTTCTCCGATATATGTTTGGATATAGAGATGCCATCACTTACACTGTGTTCCTGCAAACATCAACAGTAAAGATGTTATCCTGTGGCTGCCCTCCCAAGGCACAGATAACTAAACAATAACATTGTAACATTGTAAAAGGTATTTTTAGCAGTTTAAAATGGAAAAAGACCTTTTAAAAAGTCTTTAACAAGGACCATATGATGCCACATGTATGTGAGCATGCACTGAATACGAGTGCATGTGTTGGTGGCGTTTTATTGACTGAGAAAGATTTCATTACCTGTTTGTTTTGACCTTGTCTGTGGCTTGAAAGCTTCTGAAAACTCGTTCAATCTTAGGAATAAAATCTGTGATATGAAAAAATTATCGTTAGAATTTTTAGAGACTACGTTCTGTTTCAATGAGGGATCAAAAACTGCAGTTACATGTTATTTGCCCTCAACAGCAGCCCTTTAAGATCCATCTATAGACAACTCCACAATACATTTAAAACGGCCCTTATCTCTAACCAAGGCCATATGATCCCACAGGGGGAGGTAAAGTTTTCATCTGAGGGAAGTTTGTTAAAGTCATCTATCCATGACATGACAGTCAGACCTCTAGCTGTGGTCGAAATCAAACACCCCCATCTTATCTCCACTTAAAGACCCCCTCCCCTTAACCTCTTTACTTTGATCCTGTGAGATGTAAAGGGAAAGTAAAGGGGGAAGTTGAGGTGACTAAGAGGATGAGGGGACTTAAAGTTAAAAAGTAAAGTACAACTGTTTGATTAGCTGAAATAAAATGCAATGAAAAAGTTATTTATTGTTATTTTATTTTTACCTGGTGTTTATCTGTTACAGCTGTGTGGTACATTTTCAGAGATATGACGACACTTGAGGAGGACACTAAACCTGATACCACCCACTTATTAGAAATCACTCTTCTTTTGACCAACAGTTAAAGGTTAATGTCCGAGGCTCAGTATTCACAGCGTTGCAGTTTTTTTTGTCTGTTTCTCCATGTGCCGCAGATTATTGAAACAGAAAAATGTCACTGCTGCAGGCTAGGGACTCGCAGAACCCAACTGTGTTCCAAACACATAAAAACATATTGTAATGGTGGGTTTCTACTCTAAATTCACATAAATCATGAGCAATAAAAGAAGAAGATTAAAGCACTTCATTGTGTTTTTTTCTGTCCATTCCAAAGGATGTAGAATCTGAACACAAGCACCAATCGTTAAAATGAAGATAAGTAGTCTTAAAGGTCCAGTGTGTAGGATACAGGGGCAGATATTGACAGAAATATCCATCTCCATGGATTCTGCCACATTTCTACAGTAGCCAAGAACAGACAAACTCAACACCGGCTCTAGATAGAGCCATTCACGTTTTTGCAGTGGCCACCATAGTTTTCCTACACGCTTGGCCAACCTGGTCTCACTCCAAAGTTGTCAAAATCCGGCGCTTGTTTAACAGCGCCCAACTGAGTCGGGGAAATCCGTTTGGACAAAAACTAAAGTTAAGGCAGCAGAAGTCTGAGTAGGGCGGGTTGGAAAGGTGGTGGATGGACCCAACAAACACCGACTTTCACCTTGGAGGCCGATGTTTGCTTCCTGTAAGATTGCAAAGCCAAACTCTTTTTCCCCTGAACCTCAACCATGTGTGTGTCTGTGTGTGTGTGTGTAGGCTAAATAAAACCACATGCTTTTGTTGTTGAGGGGGGAAAAAGTCAATTTGTGGTGTTGTACTGACGTAGGAAATGTATTTTGAAAGAGACTGTATGCAAACATGTGTACCTGTGACAAGTATCTTGAAAGAAGACAATACATGTCACAGGCAGAACTTGACACGGCATCCCAGAACATCAACGACCAATGCATCCAGGGTAACTTGCATATCGTATCTCGGTATGGAAAGTCCATGACCAAGCATCGATATGTGACGAGGTCGGAGTGAGAATGTGTTGGCTTGGCACATGGGAGTAGTTTCAGTTGGTTGCAATTTGAAACCTTACCACTAGGTGTCACTAAATCCTATATACTAGACTTAAGGGACCTTTTTTCACCAAAAAAACCCACAAGTTTATTTATTTTTAATGAAAGGTTAACTCATATTAGTGAATAAAACGATGCTTTAAAGCATATTGCATATATATTTTGTATTATTTCAACAAAATTATTGATAAGAAAACAAGGAGTCAATCTAGAGTGTTTTGTTGAGTTAACTGGCATCAGTAATGCTCTTGAAAATCAAATATTTACACACATAGATTAAATCAGTAGAAAATCAAATCGTAACAGTCAGAATATATCAAAACAGTACTCCTTATTCACATTCAGACCACCATTCCCCAACTATTGAAAGCTTTAAGTCTAAGATATACAAAAATTCTATTTACTTTATTTCAAACATAAAAAACTCTATAAATGTAAAACCCAAACAAAAGTAACCGATAAATAACAGTGAACATATACAACAGATGTTCAATAAGCAACATAAAATAACATTTCATGTCCAAAATGGAGCTTATAGAGTCTTACCCCTGTTCTATGAATCCATCAATACACAATCAATCTCATAAAAAAACTCTCCACCCCCCCTTTTTAAAAATAAATACATCAAAAATATCTTGCTTTACTTTTTAAACAGTTGTGATTAATAGATGTTTCGACCACTGTAGGTCGTCATCAGGGTTCATTAAAGCCTTACAGTGGTCAGAACATGCTGGCTCCTTTAATGATTGAACCCTAAAGGCTCAATATTTCCTTCCTCATTGATACATTTCTCCCATATTTTGGAGCGCTTTGATTGCCTCCTATTATCTTGTTTTTTCCAAGAGCACTCGACAAATTTTTGATCTACTTTTGAATCTGTATTTCTGATAATGCATTCCTGTTTGACTGCCTGCTAAACACTCACATTTGTCAAACCCCAAGCCCCTGTGTGTGACAGGGTTTTTTTTTTTGTTTTTTTTTCTTAATATATAGAACACTGTAAACTCCAAGCCCAAAGTGAGATAACCCTGCTGACATCATTAGAGTTGGTTATTTTCCGTCATTATTAAGTTTCTCGAGAGCCACAGAAATGGTTTCACAGGCTCCTCCTGATGAGTCAACTGAACTTCATGAGTGAAATCAGTGAAGCGCCCTTTTAAAATCACCCCTGGCTTGCTTGTAATATCACATACTGAGGATATCTAACATATAAAGAGTATCCAGGGGAGTGGGAGGTCTGTAAATTTTAAATGAAGTGGCACTGTGGACAGGATAGGTCTACAGTACATGTGTAAGTGCATGGCACTGTAAGTGCACTCTCTGATTTAACTAACTGGTAGCTGAAATAATACAGAAATGAAGCTATTCTTCATTTTTATTGGGGAACCGCAGGGTTTCCTTCAAGGACCTCTGATGGGTCCCCAGCCTCCACTCTGACAGTCACTCCAGCAGAGGGATGAAACACATCCACCAGATGTGGCAGGAACGCTCTGACTCCACGGGCAGCTTCATCCACGCAGACGAACGTAACAGCCATAAAGGGGTCAGTGCTTTGTGTTAGGTTATCAACACACAGAGCGGGACTGAAAGGTTTAGATCTACCAGAACCCTGCATTAGACTGTAACTGAATACAGGTGGGTTTCAGCACATGTGACAGCAAGATAAACACACGTTTAAATACTAAAATGAGGAGCTGCACACACAGGCTGCGGAGGGTGAGGTGGCATTTTAAGCACACACCTACCTTTTCTTTCACCCCACATCTGAAAGTAATTCTGGGTCCGTGTGTGTGTGTGTGTGTGTGTGTGTGTGTGTGAGGCCTGCCGGATTCCAGGGCGACCCCCCTCACCAGGATGGCGGAGGAAAGGGGAAGGAATGGAAGGCGGGTGGTGGTGGTGGTGGTGGTAGGGAGGGCAGAGGTAGGTAAGCGTTTTGGGAAACGTGGAGGGAACAGCAATTAAAATCCCCTTTTCTCCGTCCGTTTGATGGAATTCCCGACGGAGCCGACTCAAAGCGGGATTAATCACCCGCCCTCATCCCCCTGAAACCTTCATCCCTCACTCCCTCTTTTTCTCCTTCTTCCCTCTCTTTCTTTCTTTCTTTACAAGTGTGTGTCATTTCCTCATTAATATCCTGGGAAAGGAAATCGAGGGCCCGGGCAAGTCAATGTAAACTTTTTTTTTTTTCCCAGTTTCTCTGCTCTGAGCTTAAATAATTCTCACAAATGTTTAGTTGAAACTGTAAAGACCTGAGCGCTCTGTGCTCGCTTCAGTAAACTAATCCAAAGATTATCACTAGATCTGGCCTTAATAGACCTTCACAGCAAAGTTTACAGTCTCATCTTAAACTTGACAACGATTTGTGTGTGTGAGGGTGTGTGTATACGCGATAATGACTTGTGTGCTCGCACATGGGCATGGGCCCAGCCCTCTGACTCTTTCCCTTGTAGCCGAATAGCCTTGTTATCAATGTAAGCCATGCATTGTATTACAACCCGTAATTTAGTTTACATTGTGCTTGGGAAAGCACTAAATTACATGGGTCTCTGCTCAAAATGAATAGCCGGCCGCTCCACATTTGAGACAAATGTCTTTGCTTTTGCTACTCGAGGCAGAATTTTTTGCTAACAGTGCTCTCAAACATATAATTTTGTCCCAAACTCCTGGCTTTTAAAAGCAAAGTACAGTGAAATCTAATAAGCCACTTTCAAAAGGGGTTTTCTCCTGCTCTGTCAAATGAATGCTGGTTATTTGGCTTTTCCCACTCACTCTTGGATAACTTCTCTACTTGCTGCTCCTTTCACACTCATTCCTCTCCATCTCCATCTGTCTTTCACTCTCTTTCTCTAAAACAAACATCCCAACAACCCTCAGGAAAACACCGTGTGGATGTGCAGGCATTTCGTCACTTCCATTAATTGAGTCGGTGACTCACAGACCTCTATTGATGTTTAATGGTATCAGTCATCTAGTTTTGGCACGAGAAGAAGAGACTCTATTATTACGCAGCTTTAGTTTCTTAATAACTTGCACATTGAGAAACAACATTTTCATTCCGGGAACACAAAGGAGTGTGTAAACATTTCTGAAATAATCCAAACTGTTTAACTCCTGAGATATTCGTTAGTGATGTACGATTAAACTCAAATCATACACGACACATTTTGACTGTTGCCAGCAAAGATTTACACGAATGTTAAGAGTTTTCTAGTAGTGTGTGACTCATTTAGGGATTAAACTGATCATCTTCTGGGAAGTGAGACTGAAAGATCAGACTGTTAACACCACCCAATAAAAACCTTTCCTTCCTGTGACCTCTTGTAAAAAGGGTAAAATCCAAGTGTGTGTCTGTGTGTCTCCCCACTCTGGTGTTAATTTGATAGATTGTCGAAGGGAAGTGCAAAGATTCTGATCCAATGATCTATTTTTAAATCAATAAGAAACAACTGATTTCAAATAGTGCTTTTTAGTGTAGTGGCAGAAATAAGGTTTTGACAATTACCTCCATAATGTGTAGTTAATTGTCATAAAGCTTAGATCCATGATTAAAGAAGGTAGAGAGTTTAACCTCTCATTACAATCTCCCCAAACAATCTGAAAATCACGGATTAGATAAGGAAGGGTAAGTTGTGCAAAAGTAAGTTTAAAGACAGAATCACATTTTATTTTTATAAGAGAAACAACAATGACTGAGTGGAGATCTGACATTTTGGAAAAGTGGAAATAAAGGAGAAGCTAGAAGTTATGAATCTTTCTATTCTGAATTGAGCCATGTTGGTTTTGTGTATGTAAAACTTACCTCAACTTTACAAAGCGATTAAAACATCTGTGACGTCATCATAATGTAAAGTCTATGAGCCGAGTAGGAACTCGCTGGGAGAAACACCACTGCACATACTCAATGAGCTGCGTACTGTAGAAGTAAACCCAGAAGCTAGAAGACTTTTTCCAACTCCATTGGAATGAATAGGCGCCATCTTGGTGTCCAGTGTCTAGTTATTATTAAAATCTGTGGTTACAGTGCTGGCCCTGCTGCTCTGGCTCAGTCCAAAAATTCATGTAAATCCATGTTAAATGAAGAACAGTACATTTAGACACAGCAGAGGGGACCTGCTTTCTCTGGAGCTGTACCCACTGATCATTTAACACCACTCACCCCTCTTCAGCTTCCTTTTTGACTGGTGGAGGCTGCACTGCCATCAGCCACTATCGGAGGCAAGTTCCACCAATAACAATAGTTTATAAAAGGTCCTTATTTTTTTTAAGATATTTTTTTGGGCATTTTTAAGCCTTTAATTGATAGGACAGATGAGAGTGAAGGGGGAGAGAGAGAGGGAATGACATGCATCAAAGGGCCACAGGCTGGAGTCGAACCCGGGCCGCGGCAGCAACAGCCTTGTACATGGGTAGCATCCCAGGTGGAAGGAGCTGCTGAAGTAGAAAGGTAATGCAATCACAGGAGATTTAAGTCATAGTGGCGGCACCCGTTCTGACACTTAAGCACATTTCAAGGCTTGCTTCATACAGATGAGGTGATCCTCTCTTTCTCCATCCAAAACTGCCATTTTGACTGCAACTTAATAGTTAGCTAACTAGCTTGTCTTTATGCTAATGTTGTACAGAAAACGAGTCAAAGTGATAGCAATAT
This sequence comes from Epinephelus awoara, assembly GCA_035609425.1. Classification (NCBI taxonomy): domain Eukaryota; kingdom Metazoa; phylum Chordata; class Actinopteri; order Perciformes; family Serranidae; genus Epinephelus; species Epinephelus awoara. Next base: position 32,735,062 of record CM069299.1, on the reverse strand, counting down.
GCTTTTCTACGCTGTGACAAGAGCATGTTGCAAGTTATTTGAAGCGAGCCAACACAAAATATTCCAGTGTTTAAGCTTGTGCGAGTAACGCGATGCAAAAATTCACATTGTATTTTTTGTGAACACAACATAAGACAGGACTGTCAGCGCCTTTTCATTTAAAAAAGAGCAACGGCCAATGGGAAACACCACCACTTGCATCATTACACATTTCACATATATGGGGCTGACCTCACATTTTGTAGTCCAGCCAAAAAGAGAGAGCCTGTAGATGCTGTCTAACAACCATGCAGAGTTAAGTGTCTGTTGAGGCTCACCGTGTTTTGGCGCATCCATATGTGGGCTTGACCTTTGACACAAGACTAACTCTCTCCGTCCCCCATATTTCCTGTCTGTATCCACTGTGAAATAAAGTTAAATCTCTCAATAAAGAATAACAAATGAGTATGAAATAAAGCTGCTGTATCCATTCTCCTCAAACTCTTTAAAATTGCTCCAAAACCCCTCAAATCTCCGGTCATGAGAACTTACTCCAGCTGAAATCTGCCTCACTCGTCATCTCAATTGTCTCATTTACTTTCTCAACCGTGCTCTATCCTCCTCATCCTCACATCCATCCCGTCAGGCTTGTGTGTGCATGATCCCTTCAGAGGCTTGAAATCCTCTCTTCCTTATTCTTTCCTGCTGTGTTCTGTATTTTCATCTTTATTTTGCTTTATCTGATCACTGCTATCCCTCTCTCAGTCCCCTTTATCCCCTCCTCCTCACTCTTTCCATCCCTCCATCCAGGTTTCCAATCCTACCTTAGCCTTTCTACCTCTTGCATTCAATCCAATTCATCTTGTTGTTTCATCCCCAGGCAGCCCCCCCCATCTGGACGCTCTGTCTCTTTTATATCCATCTATCCATCTTCTCTATCCAGTCAGGTCTAATGGCATTTATTCCTGAAGCTTCACCAACAAAACTGCTTTGTGAAAATTGTTTTACAGATGAAACAAATTACATATTTTCATTCCTTCAAACTCGCCATCCGTCCATTCATCCATCCACGTCTCCTCATTGTTTCACACAAAATATTTCCCCGCCTCAACGAGTGCAGGTGCTTTCCATTACATCCACGCACACACGCATGCACATACAGTACGTGCACACACACAAACACAAACTTTGAAGTACAAGGCTTCATCAGATCCAAACCGCAGGAAGGGAGATGGCGGATCAGAGATAAGCTAGCAGCGTGGAGCCAAGCTTGTTCACTTGTGTGTGTGTGTCCTGCCATGGCAGCTTGACTCCTGGTGAGTCGGTGTTGCCTGTTACCAGCAGGCTGGTGGCTTTGATGTTATGACTCCAGTGTCTCGGGCTTGCTTGAGTAAAAAACAGTGGAAATTGCAGTGCAGCTAGATTTATTTCATTAGAGCTCAGTCAGTTTCATAGTTTTTAACAGTAAATGAAATAAAGCTGAGTTTTAGGAGGCCTGATAACCCAGATAAAATGTAAACCTTGTGTGATTTGATTCATGCTCTCAGTGACGGCTGCACCAATTGTGGCTCCAATCAAACTCTAAATCCTGGAGATATTAGTTTCTCCAGTGGAAGGAGATTTTTTTTGCCCTCACAGACTGGATGATTGCACCAAAATGGGGTATCATATTTAACAATGTCACAACCTCCAGTCTTAGAAGAGCCTGTACTCTGGAGCAGAGCTGTCGTGAAGGCATTTGGGACAAATCCAAGTCTTGTAATAACAAGTCTCAAGTCCTTGAGGACAAGTAACCGGTCAAGTCTCTCAGGTAGCTGAGAGCTATTCATTAAAATGACATTGCATTTGAACATTAAGTGTTTTTTACATACTCTGTTCAGTGTATTGGTCCAATAATTCAATATTGACTCTCTTTGATCCAGCAAGGCCTGCAAGTGGCTGTCTTAAGTCAGCATGTTCTCATGCACTGTTCTTACATATACCTACAAATAGTAATGCATGTAAGAAGATAGGCTGAGTGGTGGATGAGTCAAACAACGACAGGATTTTCCTCCAGGAGACAAGCGTTTGTGGTCCATGTGAAGGACCAAAGTAACTTTGAGTTCATTTAAAGTTCATCATCACCATGTTTCTTTTCCTAAACCTGATATAGGTAACGTAACTTTTCTAAAAGTGACCTACCTAACATATTTTTTATTAAAGTGACCCACATAATATTACTTTCCTTAACCTATATGTAAGGTTTCTTTCCTAAACCTAACCTACGTAATGTACGTAATATCAATATGTAACTTTACGATAAGTACATAATGTGATGAAGCCAAACCACGTTTCCTTTCCTAAACCTAACCTATGTAATGTTACTTTCCTAAAAGTGAACTACGTTTTCTACGTTTCTTCTCTGAAACTTAACTTCCTAAATCTAACCAGCGCAATATTACTTTCCTAAAAGTGACCTACATAACTTTGCTTTAAGTACATAACTTTACGTTAAACACATAACATGACGAAGCCGACAAATGTTTCTTTTCCTAAACTTGACCTATGTAACCTGACGTCACTCATGGGATGCTAATTTGTTAGACATCATACAAACTGTTGTTTAAGGATGTGTTGCAAGAGGCCTTTACACACTGGAGGTGCGACAAATAAACAACACAAAATTGCAAAAATAGTTGCAACAAGGTTTTGTTATGAGTAGACTCCCCGCAGCATGGCGAATTTTCAACAGCTATTGGGATCCCACTGACCCAGAGCGGAGTCTGGCAGTCTGTCGAAGGTAAGATTTTGTATAGCCTAAGCTACTGTAAGCTTTTTTTTTTTACTGAGTTTCCGTGTAGCAAAATTTTGAGTGAATTCCTCTGGTAAACAGTTATGCAGTATAAATATCCATGGCTTTTATTGTGAAAGGTAAGAACAGAAGACTGGACTTTCTTGAAGTTGAAAGGAGGACCTAAGTTTGCTGTTTTGGTTTGGACTAGGAAGCCTCTGTGTTTTTGTTTTATAATCCTTAAAACTATAGGCGCAACGTAATCGGTTCATATTGACCCTGTTCTGGAAAGAAATTATGTCACTTTCTTGCTGCATATTATTTGCATTTTGTGCAAAGTACTGATGACATAAAGAAAAGTTTTAAAATACTGTATGTGTGAGTCAATCGCATGGAATTATTTTTGAATTTTTTGGGGGGATTTAACCAGGACTAAACTTGACACTTCAATGGTTTAGCTTTCCAGTTTTGTTTCAAGTCAGGTCGTCTTTAGGGAACCAAGGCTCAGGTACTGTGTGTCAGATCTCATGGCAAATCCTAATTTTTGTCACACCAGCCTGACTCGTATCAGAAATTTATCATAAAGTTGGTGTTTCGATTGCTAGATCTCCCTGTCCAGATGTTGAGTTATCACTGGACAACACACTCAGAGGCTCTTTATGACTGGGTATGTGTGTTCATGCGTAAATGAGGGTGCATTTTGCAGCCATTTGGTGCAGAAACACTATGGTATAAATGTCCATTTACCAAGTGTACAGCTCTGTTGGAGAGCCATGTGGACATTATTGTCAATAGTATTTCTTTAAATCGATCCTTTTGATAAGTTCTGGTTTTAGAATAAAGCTATGATCACCATATGCCTCTGGTTCTCTGATTGTCCTGCTGGATTTACACAAATGTGTTATAAATCTGCCTGATAAATGTCGGGTGTAGCAGAAACTGACCCTGAAACTGCCCTCGCTCTCTTCTACAGGAGTTGCTGCAGGGATATTCACAGAGGAACAAGGGTCACACATCAAACACATACGCACAAACACACACGCCTGGGAGCTGCCCGGTTCAAGTGTAATCTTGTAGTGTTGACCACGGAGCAGCTCCTCTGGAGCAGCTGGGGGTGCAGTGTTGTGCTTTAGGGCAATGAGTTTTTGTTGAGGGAGAGGAGAAGAGAGTCTGGCCTTCTTCACTTCCTTTTCCTGGATCTCTGTCCCTCACCTGACGGTTTCTGCTTAGAGTTTAACAGCTAGTTATGGGATTCAAAATGATAATTTTACAAACTTTACTCTGTCTACAGGGCAGCTTAGAGTTTTTTCAGAGGTTTTTTTTCCCGTCTTAGCTCTGTTTACCATGTGATAACTGCAGTAACGTGTTTATTGTTATGCATATTGAAAGAGCTGCTTTGACTGACAGGCTGTCTGCGAGGTGTCTATGAGCCAGATCCACCCCTCACTCCCCCACAGCTCCGACCTCATGTCCAAATACGGTAACTTCTGGCTCCAAAAATCCAACATGGCAACAGCCAAAATGCTGAACTTGAGGCTTCTAAACGGCCGTCGTCAAACCAGTGGGAGACGTCACGGTAGCTAAGGCCATTATTGTATACAGTCTTTGGTGCTTGCAGTATCTGCCTTATAATTACTGATGTGTTTATGTGCACTTTAATGTTGCAGCTGGTAAAGGTGGGGCTAATTTCAGTGACTGTATATACTGCTGGGCTACTTGAGAATTTACCCCCAGGATCAATAAAGTCTTAAATAATGCACCACAATTTATTTGTTGACAGTATTTTGTAATCTGAATCTGCAAAGTACCTCAAGTTGTGAGATAACTTTTCGAAATCTGGCGCTTAGGCAGTGACTAGTTAAGGCGGCAATAGTCTAAGTAGGGCGGGTGGAAGTGGTGGTGGATGGGTCCAAAAAAACACAGACTTTCCCCCAGGAGAGCAGTGTTGACACTGTTCTATTTTTCCAAAATCTAACCACGTGTTTTTGTTGTTGGAGGGAAAAAAATGCCAATTTCGCAGTGTTGTACTGACATGGTGTGGTTATTTATTTTAAAAAGACTATATGCAAACAGTAAACTTCCTGTGAAAACAGAAGTGTATTTTGAAAGAAGACACTGCATGTAACAGGCAGACGTTGACACCTGTCCCAGAACGTCAACGCACCCGCGTTACCTTGCACGTCATATCTGACAGAAAAGTCCATGACCAAACGTCAATATGTGACAAGATTGGAGTGAGAATGTGTTGGAGATAAATGTAGTGCAGAGATGTAGAAGACCAGAAGTATAAAGTTGCTTAAATGGAAATACTCACGTAAAGTACAAATACCTAAAAACTCTACTAAAGTCCAGTACCTGAGAAAAATATACTTAGTTACTTTCCACCACTGGCTCTTAAGTACTGACATTCGCATAACAAAAATTTGACAGAAAACACACACACACGCATGCGTTGAGGTATGCACGTCTCATACCAAGTCGAAAAGCTGCACGTTTGTAATCATATCTTCATAAATGGAGCAGATAGCATCACAGAGACAGAACTGGGGGTGGAAATGAGATGCTGATAGGGTAATAGCATTACCATAGATCCTGTAACACACACGCACGCACACACACACACACACACACACACACACACACACACACACCTGTGATGGTATTCCCTCGGTGGATCAGGTAACATGCTGTAAATTAGCCAGTGATCCATGCTGGCAGTTAAACAGGCCAAAGTCAGCTCACATTTGTGTCAAAACATTTCACAAGTGCCCAGTTTCATTTAAGTTTTATCCGCAGCAAAACCTTTTCCTCTATCATGATACAATTCTGATACTGATCTTAAACTGAAAAATGAAATGTACATTGTGCAACATGTTCTGCCCTTGACCATGATGGAATTTGAACCATACACAATTACTTTTGTTATTGTCAATTATTAAGATCCTTCGATAACAATCTGATATTTTTCAAAGTATGAGATTGATATTAATGCCAAACTAAATGCCTTGGCAAAGCTTTTATAATGTAAATACCTAATTTTAGTTTTTTCTGCTAAATTAAGTTTGAACAGAAGAATAATTTTCCTTGTAACACACCCACATGTGTGCGCATAAACACACACAAAACATGCACGCACAAAGACACAGTCCTTTGCTTTGGCTCGGCTTTTATATCCGGCCACGATTTACGTCTGTTTTGATTGGCCTTCAGAGCAGAGCCAGCCGGGTTTGGAGGTGGCGAGGAGGAATGTGTCCACACCATACACACACACACACACACACACACCAATTTATTTTCGCATCACTCTCATATCTCTAAAAACACACACCCGCACCTTGAAAAAACAGACCCTGTCTTTCTCTTTCCCTGCGACACACTCACGCAGACACATCCGTTAACTTTACTTTCATATCTTGAACTAAAACACACACACACACACACACACACACACATACGCTGACACACACAGACACATAGCAGGCAGGAATGTGTTGTTGTTACGGTGGAGCTGTGGAGCTGCTCAGCACTCAGCACCTCCACACCGATAAGACCTGAGCTATCTGATAGAGAAGAATGTGGACAGACAGACAGACGGAAAAGAAAGTGCAAAGATGGATGGAGGGAGGACAGACAGGGAGAAAGTGGAGGGAGAGAGAGAGACAGGGAGTTAAAACACGGGACAGAGGGATAAAAGGGCAGATACGTTTATTCTGATTTCACACTTTGACCTCACGAACCAACTCTTCCAGGAAAGTCAGTCATGTTGTCCAACATTCAGATGTTTTTGAAAACAAATGTATACTTTTTTATTTCCCAGATATTTTCAAAGTCTCAGCTTTCCCACTGTGAACCCACTCTCTTTCCACGCTGCTGTCAGAGGCCATAAGTTACAGGATGAAATGAAGCAGTGAATCACAGTAAACTGGTAAACACAGAGGGGCAAATTCACAGAAGGATTGCATGACATTTGCGGCTCCTCAACCTGCACAAATAAGAAAAACAGAAACCATGAAATTCTCAAACAATGGACAAAGGGTGAAAGAGAGCTGGAGGTGTTTTTTTTTAAGCAGCTGGACGTGGCTTTTTCTAATTATTTATAATGAGAATTAAACTTTTTGCTCACTGGCACACAGGCACTTGGCATATTTTCCTGAAGCGTTCTGAACTCCTCCAATTGAGTAAACTTGAACTCGGAGCAGAAAAGCGACCCACGTCTTCTCCTCTTTTTTCCCCATTGTCAAATCGGATGATTTGAGAGGCGGGCCTTTTGTTTGTTTTCACGACAACAAGTTTACATTTGTAAATGGATGAGAAACTGGTGGTACTCCCCATGATCCACCCTCTTTTTTAGGGTCTCATGTACCCACACAGATCTCTGTTTCCCTGTACCCAACAAACTATTTACTGACAGCCTCTCACCCCCACCAGAGCTACAGCAAGTACCCTCTGCCTCAGCAATTTAGGAACTACATACTAATTATTGCGAAATATATAAAATGTAGAAAATAATAATAAACGGTCGATTGATTACACAGGAAGGTTAAGCTAAGGAGTAGATGGTTTTTTTGTGTGCCTTTTTTGTGCCGAGACATCACTGCTTTTACTTCGGGATGTGGCATGAAAGGTGACAGTTTTTTGTTTATATCTGACTGCTTTCACCGCTAGGACCGTGCCCCCCACACAGAGCATTTTAAGCCAAAACACAATCTTTTCCTAACCACAATCAACTGGTAAAATCCTTTATACAGTTTGTCTTTGTCATGTTTAAATTCACTGCCTGAAGTTTTGAGGAATGCCTCTGCACCTTGTTCAGGATCTGTAGCTCGTGGTCAGAAGATTCCAGTTTTCTTTTTTGTTCTGCCATGATTCTGCGCAAAGTAAACGTTGATACTTTTACACATGGATAATTTCAACCAGATACAAAAAAAGAGCAAACTGCACTCAGCTGCAAAACTTTATGAGTATGTTTGTGCTGTAATATCATTAGCACAATATCTTTTGTAAGTCGGACCTTGAGACGGGGCAGATAGCGGTTGCTCCAAGTGATGTACAATCAGCCCATGAGTCTCTTGTGCTCAACAAATTTTTTTTAATGGCAAAAGCACACATTTTAAAAATTATATCTGACACAAAAAGTGACAGCGCCATGTTAAAAACCGTGGTGCATTCACACATTTGTCAAATTTTGTACTTGCCGTGACTTTTTTTGTGTCAATTTTGGAGAAGTCGAAAGTGTTTTCTACAACTCTTCATGCACACATAAATCATTTCTTTTTGTATAAATAAAGGCAAAGTGCCTATTAAATCAGATTCTATTTGTACAAATATGGAATTTTGGGACTTTTACTTACTCTAATGTTGCAAAAGAATGTACTTGGAAATTTCACAGAGTCATGCGGGGGGAGAATTACCAAATCATTTTTGCTGAAATATCGACTCTGGCTGCCTTCAACACCCGGAGACAGAAATTATACTTGAGGCTCCATGTGTGAGATCTGTCTAATGACACAAAAATAAACATTACAAAACTAAGAGAAAAAGAAGACAAAGACAGGAGACAAAGAGTTGTGAAATCCTGCGTTAAGACTTTGTTTTGGAAGCTGGCAGCTCGGTGGTTCTCTGTCAGCCGTCACCTGGTTATTTATAGACCTTATTAGACATCTGGCTTCCAATCAGTCTCCAGTCTCCTTCCCTGCCTCTTTTACAATTTATCCTTTCATCCCTCTTTCCTCCTCTCCCTCCATTTGTATCGCGACTTTTGACCTTTCCTTGTTAGGGAGGAAAAGGAAGAGGTTAACCTCTGCACTGAACACACACACACACACACACACACACACACGCAATTTTGGTGTCCTACAGCCTTCACCAAGGTTCCCTGTGGAGTGTTGGTCTACAAATCTAGATCCAGATAATTAGCTTTCACTTCAAATTAACAGAAGATGACACAGATTTATACAAATGGACTTTTTCTTAATTGAACTATGTTGGGTTAATTGAGGGCAGTGGACAATGATATCAAATTTATTATATATATATATATTTTTAAATACATAGAAAAATCATCAACTATAACAGAAGTCTGATGTGTTTTATTCTAGTTATTATCACACTATCATTACATTAATTTCAGATCATTACATTTTTGGGATTAATTTGAGCATATTTAATGACTTCTTTAGAGGAAGACTACGCTGTCATGCCAAGGTGACTCACACATACACACACTATTGTCTTGAACAGAGTGTAACTTTAGTGTATTCTCAGTCTTTCTCGACGTCTTGGACACACACTGTTTCGTTTACTGAGCTCTGTTTTTTTCCCTGTCAGACAAAAGGTTGTAAAAGCAGTTATCAGGAACCTCGTGTCTGTCTGTGTGTGTGTGTGTGTGTGTGTGTGTGTGTGTGTGTGTGTGTGTGTGTGTTTAGTAGGTTTTTCTGGAGATTGAGGTTTCCAGTCTCAGTGTGACAGAGATGTTTTACTTGGCCACTGAGAACAACTTTTAGATATCTCTCATTCTTACTTTCTCTTTGTGTGTCTGAACCACTCACTGAGGTTTAAATGGAACCTATTAAGCTGATTTTTAGGTCCATTCTTGTATTTTGGGATCTACTAGAACATGTTTACAAGATAAAACACTTTATTTTCCTCACACTGTCTTTGCTGGAACACCTCAGTTCACACTTAAATGCTTCATTTTAGTGCTGCAGTTTTTGGGTTGTCCAGATCTTGGCGTCTCTGCACTGTCATTTCAACATGGGAATGATTGTAACAGAGTACAGCTGGAAAAATCATTTTTTAAAAAGCTTCTGAACCAAAATCTTCACAACTGGACCTGATCCGAATGAAAGAATTTAAAAACATCAGCCACCGAGTTTACATGTTTCCCTGATGTTAGCATGTAGCTTCATGTAGCAGTGTACCTGGAGCTGGGTAAAGAATGCAACCCTACGGTGGCATTTTCTACAATGAGCCTCCAAGCCAATTTTTTTTTTTTACATCTGGATTCACACTGAAACACTCCATTTTAGTACCACAGTTTTTGGGTCTTCCACATCTCTGTGTTTCTGCACTGTTATTGCAGCATGGGAACAACTGTGACAGAATACAGCAGCACTCTGTACTGTAAGAAAAAAATGCCAGTAAAAGCTTCAGATCTAAAATCTTCACAACTGGACATGTTCCAGCAGGAATAAGTTCTGAAATAGGGGAAAAATTAAAAACGTCAGCCACAAATTTTACATGTTTCTCTGGTGTTAGCATGCAGCCTCATGTAGCAGTGTACTTGAAGCCAGGTAAAGAGTGTAACCCTATAGGGGCACTTTCTGCCATGAACTTCTAAACCAATTTTATTTTTTACAACTGGACATGTTGCAGCAGGAACATGATCTGAAATCATGGAGAAGTGAATGATAAAGGCAACAAAAATTACATGTACCCCTGATATTAGCATGTAGCCACATGTAGCGGTGTACTTGCAGTGAGGTAACGCCTGAAAAAGAGAATAGCAGCACTTTCAACAGTGAAAAACCAATATAAGCTACTTAACTAAAATCTGAATGGATTCAGACCCTTCCCGTGACACAGTAGCAACCAAGATAACATGTCCCTGATGTTAGCATGAAGCTACATGTAGCAGCGTAGGGTAACACTTGAAGTGGCGTGCCTGGAGCTTTTGACCATAGAAAGAAATCTGTCATGAGCTGACCTTGTCTTAAGAGTTTAAAAAAAAATAAAAAATGTTGGAAACAGAGTATCCAGAACGCTCTGAAGCCTGAGCTTTTTGATCCCAGGGATTACTTTTATATATGTTTACCTCATTATTTGAAACTTTGGCAGCATTTAATATGAACATCCATCATTGTAAAATTGTGTAGGAGAAAAAACAACTAAGGCAAATCATAATGGCTTCCCTTTAAAGATATTCTATTGATGCAACTGTCGAAACATTAACAAGACTGCCAAAAAAGAACAATAAATAACTTTTATTTCGGTCCTTGGGCAACATTTTGTTTCTCTATTCATGCCAACAATGATGTGAGGAAATAAAAGAAAGACAGTATCCAGAAAACGACTGGTAATAGTCCGTAATATTCACGTTTTAAACGGGCCGTACATACACACACTCACAGAGACCTGTTTCCTGTCTTACTGTTTCTAGATAAATGCCGTTGTGTCTGACAGTAAATAGCTTAGAGCTGGGGTACAACACACACATACACACTCACACAAAGGGTCAGCCATGCAGATGTGCTGCTGCTCAATCAGTAGTTTAATCACAGAGGTTAGAGTTTAATGAGTTATTATTACTGAACCCTAAATCACACAAACACACGGATGCCCAGCCATTAATACAGTGTGTACTGTATATGTGTCAAGACCTGCAGCAAGTAACAAATAGCCTTACAGAACCGTATTGCACAGGTTTTCTGTGCAGTGTTTCTGAATTGTTTCCAGGTTTTCAGAGCTGTGTGTTTGAGGAGAGGGACAAGGGAGAGATCTTAAAGGGTCAGTACACCCAAATCAATCATGTCATACGCAAGTATTTTTAGTTTTTTATTTATCAAGGTTTTCAGATCTGTCTCTGCCACCACTAATTTGTTATGTTCGAAATGACATGTAGAACAAAAGAATAGCGGAAATTGTCCACAGTAAGATCAAAAGATCAGACTAACAGAGAAAGATAGAAGAGAAAGAAAGTTCTCTCCACGTGCATCTTTGTAACTCATATCACACTGTAACAGACGATCTCAGCAGATTTTCTTTCAGTATTTTTAAAAGAGTGAAACGCACTATAAGAGTATCACTAACTGAGCCTGTCCATTTACATCTGCCTGTGCAAAATCAGCCCTCTAACGCACCACCAGGCTGTCGGTTTGGTGGTGTGTGTGTGTGTGTGTGTGTGTGCATGCGTCAGTGTGATATTCTAGTAAATTAGACCATCAATCAAACACAACATGGGAAGAAGCAAGAGAAAAAAAAAATCCTCGCAACGAAACAAAGGCGCTGGAGCAACATGTGGCATTATTTAACTGCCCATTCAGAAACACAAGTCTGTGTGTGTGTGTGTGTTGTGTACACATATTAGTCTGCTTGAGAAACGTGCTGTGTATTCTCTGAGTTGTGGACTTTCAGGGATTTATTAGTGACCTGAGGACTTTTTTGACCTGTCATGATAGTGTAAAGAGTCCATTCAGTAAAATGATTAGAGCGACTACTAACTGAAATTGGGCTCATTGAACCAGAGAGTTTGGATTAGCACTAAAGTTGATATATCAGGATTAAGGTTAAAATTATGGCTACAGTTAGACTAACAGGACCTGTGGTACAGCATGTTTATTTAATCAGGCGAATCAAGAGTACTGAGCAGGTTTGGTCGATGCAGTTTGCCAAGGATAGGTTGAAAGTGAATACGTCTCTGGCAAATTAACACAGTATGAGCGCCTACTGAGGTTAAGCATCGAGAACTGGCTCCCAATTAAACCAATTTCCAAAGGAATCATTAGAAAATGTAAATTACGATACTGACTCACGGGGCATTTTTTAATGCCTGTAATTGACGCATAGCTGTTTCCTAATGTGAAACATGTGGTTAATATTCAGTGTAGGCAACAAAACTGCTTGGTTTGGTTTTGAAAAGACATTGGTGTAGATCTTGTTAGTACCTACAAAAAGATTGGAGCTACTGACATATTGATGAATGCCAAAATACACCTACATGTCCTTCTGCAAACAGTTTACACAAAAAATGTTCTACTCACGTTTCATGAGCAAGACCCATCACGTATTGGGTTAAAATAAGTACAAAATGTGACGTAAATATGTCACATGACTGACGTAAGTTAGGCAATGATCTGTTAAGCGCAACATCAAAGTGACACAAACAGCGGTCTCCTGGGTGAAAGTCTTGTTTGACCCCTCCATCACCCCTCCTACCCAAAATATGTGTTTCTCACTCTTACTCTTCACCCGTTGCTTTCAGCATCAAATATTGCTGCAGATGGGATTACACTGAAGTAAGTTTAATGCTCAGTGCTTCTTAATTCAATTCAAATCAAATCAAATCAAATCAAATCGAATCAACAGAACTTTATTTTTTCACAAGGAAATTCTTGTCCCAGAGAATGCTTCACTTTACAGTAACCACAATTTAATGTTCATAGCCGGTAACAACCAGAACAACCAGAAGTTTACCCGGTTCAGTGTTACTCACTGGGCCCAGTTTTAGAAACAGTCGATCTTGCAAAATAAACAAATACACAGAGATGCTAAATGGCGCTTTTAGTGTCAGTGACAAACCATGGCTGTATGACAACCTCGGAATGAGAACAGGCTGGAGCTGCGAGCACAAGTAAGGCCATGGGCAGTTTTCTTCTCTGCTAAAATCGCCAACACCTGTTTCTGTCAGTGCAGCCGTGGTCTCTCCCTCTTGCTCAACCACACACTTGCTACACACACACTACGCACAAAGCTGTACTGTCATAACACCAGTCATTTATCTCAACCCAGTCATGTGTTTTTCTCCAAGACACTATGAATATTCTTTTGCATTTTAACTCGTATGTTGTTTGGATTGATTGTCATTCCTCTGTGAAATAAACAAGCCGGCCTGTCTGTCACCGCGTGGCGCGCTCAACTCTTATTCTTGGGACTATGAATAGAAACAAACAAAGTCTTGGAGAGTAAAGCAGATTTAGTAAAGTTGCTTGTGAAGAAATGTCTGAAAGTTATTGTATTTAGTGACTTGAAATAACTTGGACCAGGTGTTATTTCAGCAGGTTCCAGTGTTACACTTACAGAAAAGTGTATTAATGTAATTTATATTGAGTACCTACTTCAAAACTGAGTTACACCTGTTGGACTACTATGACAGCTGAATTCAGGACGACAGTTAGACTAACTGGACGTCAATATGCACTATAGTAGTCCAAGAGTTGAAAAATGGACTTGTGGCCGACAATGAGAGTTTAGGAGCTAAGGTTTGTGTAGTTAGATGAGGAGGAGGATAAAGAAAAGGATTTACTGGTCAGGGTTTTCCCCTAAAAATACTCCAAATGTGGTGCTGTGTCATTATATATAAGCATAATCATGTGTGTGTGTGAGTGTGTGTGTTCAAAGTGACATGGGGATGTTATGATAGCCCCCTTTAAAAGTTGGCTTTCTCTTCTCTCACTCTGTCTCTGTCTCTTACACACACACACACATGGAGGAAGTGTGTACACAGTGTATGGGGAGATAATAGCTTTGCAGGGGCCGCATTCGAGCTTAGCCAAAGATCTGTCTGGCTAAAGGATCCATTAAACCACACACACACATGAGGACATACTTCATCACTGCCATGCAAAAAATAGAACATTAGGCGAATGGACACCTACACTAATACCAGCACAAAGCCTCAAGAACACACACACACACACACATAGTTACCAGCATACGCACACACAGCTGTGTAGCGTGAACCATTAATGTGCCATCAGATATCAAACCATTTAAATGCATGAGGCCCAGTGTGAAGAGAAGTCCAAACTTTCCACCAATTATTCTCTAATCTGTCCATTGTTGGGATGGAGGGAGAGAGGAGATGTGGAGGAGGAGGAGGGACAGGGAGAAGAGCGGAATAGAATATGTGAGAGGAAGAGGGGGATGAGAGGCAGAAACTAGGAGGGTTAAGGGAGGAAAAGCGAGACAAAGGCCCCCAGAAGACCCAAATTATTACAGTGAATTTTTACACCATATTTAATGAATCTTTTTCAAAATAATTGCCACAATTGAATTTGATCTCAAACGCAATGGTGTATAGTTGAAATTGAGGAAGCCAAAAGGCTATCACTCTTTTAAAAAATGTAAGTTTAAACTGGTAGAAAAGATTTTCATATAAATACATTTATGCAGTGTTTCACCTCTCCTGCATCAACACATTTAAGTTTGAAAGAATTATAATTTGTGTTTAATTGGTTCAAATTAAACTCAAGCCATGTAGCCTAATTATGAAATATATTGTGGAATTACTGTTTGTTTGTTTGTTTGTTTGTTTGTTTATTGATTTGCACTTTAATATAAAACAATACACTAAAAGTGTATTTCACATGGAAAGGAAATTAATAAAATAAAATAAATATCAGTGCTGGAGAGGTAAGAAACCCTAAGAGGGCTTATTGAGTGTTGAGTGTTGAGATTGCTTCTCTACTTTATCTCTGTGGTTGTTTAATGATGAGGTTTTTGGTTTAGCATGGCTCACTAGTTCTCTCCATTTTGCAATAGTAAAAAAAACAGCAGCAGACTAGTTTACTGAAATACATTTCAAATTTGCACATAAATAGCGCTGAATGTAAATGTGGAAAGTTAGGAGAAAAAAAACAAAAAAAACAAAAACATTTTTATGCTTTCATTCTAAAAGCTTGTAGTCCATGGTGTCCTACATGTGTATTTATTAATATTATGTAGAAAATTGTTTTATGTGCCTTATATACACACCCATGGACAATAGATGAAAATCAGCATTGAGCTATATCTGGTGCAATACATTTATTGTACACTGTCCCTGTTTTAAATAAACCAAAAAAACAGGCAAATTAATCATGATTACGTACACGGTATGTGACTTAAATGATCACTCAAGCTTCAGCTTCACTGACCAAAGATTTGCGACGAGAAGAGCTGAAACTTGCAGCTACTTGCAATTCACTGGTCTGCAACGTTCTAAAAACCTGCAGGTTCACACCAACGCAACTAGATGAGACGGTGTATCATCTGTGCAACAACTCTCTGTACTTCTGTTCTGATTTCCAGCTTTTCAGGTTTATTTTATAGCTGAGTATAATTTGTAGCTTCTTAAAATACAAATGAGGATAGTGATAGATACTTGCTATATTTGTATTTCTAGTAATGATTAAATGGCGAAAAACATAAACAAAACCTGAGCCTCAGATGGATCATATGCATAATAGATACACCACAATAATTTAACTACCTTAGTGCCAATTAATCAGTCAATGAGTATAAAGTACATAAAGCGAGCAGCAGCAACGATATTCTGTCTGACACTGACACATCGACATCATGTAAATGTGGCTCATGTTATGTTCACAACTTTGTTTCTGCTGCCCTGGAGTGGCCAACAAAAACTAGTTACTGCAGGTTTTAAGATAAAGAAAACATTGTCATCATGGTTAAATACTTTTAAAAGCCAGTAATATCAGTTATAGTATAATATAAATGTAAGCCATTCTACAAAAGGAGCAAATGACATCGTGCACTGGCAGGGCTGGAATATGTCATTGTCTTATGCATGTGTGAGAGACTTGGTCATCTGAGAGAAAATTCTGCGTGACAGCGTGATATTAATGTGTGCCTTGTTGCCTCTGTGTGTGTGAGAAAGAGAGAGAGTGTGAGCAGTGAAGCGTGAAGCTGTTACTCCGGTCACTAGCCTGGTCCTGCACCACAGAAAGATGCTAATTATCACACTGTCTGGCGGCTCATAAAAACACAGAGACTTGGACAACAGTAGCAGGGAGATGGTTCCACAGAGGAAAAAGATGATGGGATAATGGGAAGGAAGAGAGAAATAAAAGGAGAGTGTGTCAATAAGTGGCAGAATGACAGGAAGAGAAAGAGGGGAAGTCTGATAGACGAAAAGCAAAGGGGAATAAGATGGAGGGTTGAAAAGGCACCCGAGGGATGGCAGCAGAAGGAGTGAGGAAAGAAAGAAAAAGAGTGGCAGTAGTTATGTGGTGTGAGAAGTTCAGCATTAGCCAACTCTGTTCACTTCACAAATGCTTAATGTCTCATTTTGTAAAGCGCTCTGCCTGTTTGGGGGTTTTTCCACTTAATTCACCAAAATACAGTGGAGACTCCGGGAGAAAATGCTCAGGAAGGATCATGAATCAAAGGTTCGGAGCAAAATTTCAAACCCGAAACCTCAAGAGTTAATGACATGCATCTTAACCCAATGAGCCCAAACAAAGCCGTCAGAGAGCGGTTTCATACACTCATAAGCAGCGGTTTGTGTAGGGAAAAGGACCATCACTCCTTCATTTTGAGTGTTTCAATGTGTTGTTTTGTGGTGGTGCAATTTTTTTTTCATTATTTGTTTGCCCCATACTCTCATTGCTTTCAGAGACGGGACTTTTCCCAATTGACCACTTATTTTTGTGTGTCCTAACCTCATGGAGGGAATAGTTAGTCACTATTTAATTTTCTCTAGTTTAGCCAATTTGCAGATCTTGTTTGCTACATTCAGAATCACCCAGTATGTTACTGTTTTGTTTAGATTTTCAGATAAGACTTTCCTCTGAGCAAAATTATCCCACTGAATCATCAACAGGACTGGCATGGAGTTATTTATGTGGAAGTGACTGACAGACTCAGCCAATGTAAATATGACAATTTGGGTAAAAATCTATAAAGACAAATTTCCATGTCAAGCCCTCCAGGAACAGCTCTGCACTGTGAGGTGAATTTGGTGTAGTACTCACATGACACACTGGCTCAAACAACAACAGCAATAAAACTGTGAGTAAATTTTGTGAGCACCCAAAACACCCCCGAATTACTCATTGTATTATCAGAATTGGATCCTGATGGTTTAATAAAACTTAAAAAGTCTAGACAACAAATCATGACTATGAGCCAACAGGAAGTCAGACGCCTCAACCAGAGGAAGTCTCTAACACGCAGTATCCAGTTTTTCTTAACATATCCACAGTTATGTATCTCCACAGAGCTGTGTCAGTGCTAGAGAAAGGTCTGGAATTACTGATAATCTTTCTACTATAAGGTAAATAATGACATATTTTTGTTTCGTGAAAACAATCACAGTTGTCTTGGACGGCACTAAGCCCAGACAACTCGGTCTTGTCTTCGAAATCAAGCACTTGGTCAATGACTTCCGGCGTCAGATACAGACGAAGAAAGCCGTCCTTTCTTGCACGCCTTAATGCACCATCTAAATCTTCATCAAAACTTAACATCTTCATCTTGTAGGTTGTTAGCTTGGAGATGGGTGTTGTCGTGTCCTGTAGTGAAGGGGATTTGGAAACAGTGACACGCAGATAGAGGGAAGGGAGGATGCTGGCCGAAATCAGTGCCCTAATGTCAGCCTTAGAGCCACAGTCCAAACTCGGTGAGTCAGACGAAGACGTCCATGGTCTATGTGCCAGGCAGAGTCACTGATACACACAAAGTTTCTGGTACATTGATTTTCTGGTTAAATAACCTGATGAGTGATGAAAATGTAGATCTATAATCATCCATGTTTACCAGTAGACATTTGTGAAAACATCGAACCACTACCAACAATAAGAGGGACAGTAAAGAGCACAACTATAAAACTGTTACCACATTGTTTGTAGAGTGCTGAAAATCGGATCAGTCTGACTTAATGTGCGTGGCTCCGTCTCTGTGCCGTCTCCTCTACAGTGTCCTCCTTTTCTGTTTTACTGTTTCCTCTGTGTCTTTATGTTTTATGTACGTTATGTACGCTGTGTCTCTCCTTTATTCATTCAGTGGATATGCAACACATGGAGACAAAGCAACACCAGATGTTTCCACAAAACCATTATTTTTCTCTGTTGTTGTACAGATTTAGTTGTGCTCTCCTGTTCTCGTAGTTATTCTCTGCTCAAGCTCATTAAATCTGTTTTAACATTTTAACCTGGAGAGGAATGTTGTTTGGTTGACTAACTGGGTCACGACCTCTGAATCTAATGTTACTGTACTGTATGTGACATGATCCCCATTGCATCAGACTTAGCAACTTCTTCTTCACAGAACAAAACCATAGATGAGTTTTATAAAGCAGTGGTTTTCAAACTTTTGTGCCCAAGGGCAAAGGGCAAGCCATAATTCAGCACACCTGTATTTATATGTGTGTACAAAAGCTTCTATAACGTTCATTATCACTCTTATCAAATCACAAAAGACAAGTAGCTTTTTTGATATTGTCTATTCAAAGTTTTCTCTTTTCTTTTGGTGGTAGGTCTTCTTTGCTGGTGCGTTGTTGTAATTTGCTCTGTACAATAAAGCAATCCATTGTCCACTCATGGCTTTCTACTTTTAATTGTTATCATCCCTCACACTGGCTGCCAATCAGGGCTTTTAATGTGTCATAGTAAAATTCCGATGTGCAAATGGCAACAAATAGGTTCCCTGTAAAAGTTTTCCCCCAAATTAAATTAAATTAAATTACATTTTTAGCTCGAGTTTGCCTCTTTATTTGGAAATGGGTGCACACAACATACTGATATAGCGAGGTTAAAAATTCTTTCATAACTTTTTGTGTACGCCTGATTTAATATTTTAATAATAATGTGTGGTTATCACAAAATCCCATGGCACACCATTTGAGAACAGAAGTATAGTGGGGTATAACCAGTCAGTCTTATTTCAAGTATGTTGGCTTTACTGTAACTTTTTGGAGAGGCAGGGAGACCTGACACTCCCCATAATTTAGGTTAATAAAGAATTCTTCCTTCTTATTTAGCATTAGCTAATTTAATAGTGTCCAGGCTCAATTTCAGCTCTCCTCAAATGTTATCAGAGAGAGAAACAGAGAAGCAGAGACAGACTGCAGCACAGCAGACAGGTAAGAGCAACTTTTCCTATTGCATTTGAAAACTTTGCTTTTAAGGTTAGAGGAAAAATAAATCACGGAAATCGCCACTCAGAGGACTTCTCTGTCTGTAAAACATAAATAGAAGTAAAAGAACGCAAAAACAAACATTTTTAGTATAACGTTTGCTGTGAAATTAATTAAATATGATGTAAGCACAGTTGTGTTGTCTACTTCCCCATTAATTACATTTATAAAGCCTAGAAAGCCTCATTAGCTTTTTACAGGTTAGCTAGCTAACATCTAACTAACAGCTAGCCTACCGTTAGCTAACAAACATCTAGCTAACTGCCAGTCTCAGTCAGTGAGAAACACATTTGTTACTGTTAGCAGCTAACCGTGGCATGAACACTATTAAGAGAACTTTAAAGTTACAATATACAGATATTAAAGTACAAAACTATTAAATAGCGGAGAATAAATGTTGTGTTAAATGAACACAAAGTGCCTTGTTATTAGAATTAAGAGGACATTTCTGGATGTGTCATGTTAGCGTCACGTTGACGTTAGCTTAGTGAGCCTTGGGGCAGTCGGCCCAGCAACAGCTTATAATTAATTTCTTTCAACAAAACAGGTAACTGGAACATTTTGTTAAGTATTTTACTTAAATTCAAATGAGTCCTAGAATGGTCATTCGTAATTCCTTATGTAGTTTGCAGTGTGAGTTATGTGGGTGCTTTGCTAGCGTTAAATCTGTTATTAGCATCTTTTGTTGGTGCCTGTTTAACCTTACTTACATACAGGCTTGTTGGTATCTGTGTAGCAGATGAAAAATGTCAAACTATGGTACCAGAGGCTTAAAATATTGTATCTTGAGAATAAAAGGATCATGTGCGAATAGGGTTGTGACATAAAAGTTGATGGTTATCGTACCACGTTGCTTATCCACAATATTGATTAAAATAAAAGAAGAAGATACAGCTGGAAGATGGATCTCCACCTTTGTTTCAATTATTTTCGCAGGGGAGACTTTTTACACATACTTCCATTAACAAAATGGTTTCAAGTTTCATTTACAATAATAAAATGTTTGTTTAACCAACTATAACCCTTCCCTTGAGTTAGCATTAATACAGTATGTATTGAAAAAAATATGTATTTTCTGGCAACAATATTTGCTGCACAGATTTTGGACATGCTGCACATTGTGGCAGCTACTTAACACTATCTGGCCATTCCCAAATGTTAATGCTTTTGTGATGTTTTTGTCTTGGTACTGTTTCACCGCTACACCCCTGCATTTAAGCTCTTGATGGTGATAACAGCGCAGGCAGCTGAAATGGGTTTTCTCAACAGAGAGGCCAGGCTTACTCCATGACAGGCTGCTCGCTCCTGTGCCTCCCCAGACGTGGCCAGCAGGGAGGAAACCTCAGAGCAGACCCAGGAAACTCTGGAGGGATTTAATTTCCCCGAATGCCAGGGGGGCACCTGGGGATCCCCCCGGGGAGGAGCTGGAGTTAGTGGCTGTGAAAAAGAACTGTGCTGCTCTGCTGCCGCCATCGATCTGACACTGAGAATAGTTTCAAAGCAGCTTCATTTTCTGATGTCCCCTTGAACAGTAAAGGGAACTGAGGGAAGACAGTTTGGTCTCTCAAGACTTGAATTCAGATGATCCCTGAAACCTGATGCTGCAATAACTGATACTGGATGTTTGTTTCTCCTCAGCAGCTACCACCAGTGTGCGTCTGAACAAGTCACCAAACACATAAACTAAACCAGCTGCACCAGAGGACTGGCAACTCTCAGGTATGAAGATGCATAACTGACTGACCATAAATCAAGCTGCGCCTGAAAATGAGCGTACATGCTCAGCAGGCATGAGACAGAAAGAGACAGAAAGACATATTTCACACTCAACAAGGGATGTTTTTTTCTAAAGGCTTCGGAGAATTAATTTTAAACATTACGATAAATTTGTTTACGAGAGTATCTCCTTCAGACTTGATCAAACATTAAACTGGCCCAAAGTATGGTCTCTGGTGGGCTTCCAGCTGACAGGAAAACTGATGTTTTAATTAGCTCGCGTCCCAGAATGAGATGCTGAATTACTCCGTTTGGATTCCAGGCATTACAATATTTATGAACTTTTCCACTGTTCATTACACTCTGAGACACAGCTGAGGGGAAAAAACCCTCTCTGACATTTGCAGGAAAATTCCCCAAATGAATTAAATTAATTTAGAGGACACTGATTTAATGAGAAGTGAAATTATTTTATTGCTGTAACTGAAAATTGATGAGTCTCCACAGTGAGGTAATGAAAGTTTCACCTTCTACCAATAGAGGGCAGCAGAAGGGCACCCACTCTCCACTGAAGGAGTCTTCTCACTTCACTGCTGCAGGGAAGAAATGTGTGGAAATCAGTGTAGTGACTAAGAATAGTTGCGGGATGATCAGGAACTTTAACAGAGCTCACACCAAAGAATATGTACACTCAAATCCAAGATTAGGATTTAGGCTTGTCAGATATTAAAGAGGAGCCATGAAACCTTATCAGTCAACTTAAATCTTTGCTTTTATTAATTAAAAATCAATTTAAAAGTTTTGATGTTGTTTCAAATCATTGTGGACTTCATGCCATTCCCCAACACAATAGAAGATAAATTCAGCTCAGTGACAGTTTGTGATCTATCAAACATGCATTAATCAGTGAAGTTGACACAGATTTCCCAAGAGTGATGCATTTGACTATTTGGAGAGATGGCTCGTAAAAGACGTGGCTCAAACCCAACTATATGATCACAAAGTAAATCGTTAAGATGATATATGGGCCTTGATAAAAGAGGACGAGCTGCTGGGAAATGAGCTGAAATATGCGCACTGTTGCCACGAGCTGAGAGTTTGGAGTTGTGTCCGTCTGTGTGGGAAAGTATCCGAGTGTATGTTTCTGTGGAGGAGATAAGGGACGAGTGAAAGTTTGTAGAGCTCTTCTGGTGACATCAACAGAGAGAGAGAGAGAGAGAGAGAGAGAGAGAGAGAGAGAGGGAGAAGGAGGGAGGGAGAGGCAGAGAGAGAAGATTTTTGGGGAAACCTAAGTACAAATCTGTGTGCCTCTCTCATTCTCACAACCTCCAGGCGTACCAGTCTGTGTTGCGCCTCCGCTCTCTCAACTTTTTTTTCCCTCCTCTTTACTGATTAGCCCTACAACTCCTCTGCAACTCTCACTTTTTATTCCCTGGCAGCGGAGGGATGTTCCCTGGAAGGAGGTTACACCCCAGCTGAACATTTTCACCTTGGAAAGTTTCAGGCTTGATAACTTCTCGGGGAGTTTGTGAATGGGGAGCATTTGGAGAGAGACTTTTACGCATCGAGTTGAGTGACGCGCGGTGGGATGTTTTAAAGAACAAGAAAACTTTTCTTTGCAAGTGTCGCAGTTAAATCCTCATTTTCTTCTTTTTTCTTCAATGGCAAGGGAGCGTTTTAAGGAGATCCTGACTGATCGAGTCTCCTGAGAGAAACTTTTTGGTGAACTTCTGCAGCAGCGATTGATTTGATTTCGGCTCCCATCACTTCTTCTGTTTTTTTAAACCACAAAGTCGAACGGCCTCTCTTGACCTTTTTCGGGATCCTTACTTCCACAACATCTACTTCCCCCCAGTGGATTTTCAATTAACATCGCTTTGGAAGTAATTTGAGTGGATATCATGCCTCCGATCGGACCGGAGAAGCGAGCTGCGCTCTGCCGGGTTTGGGCTCTGGGTTTTGCACTGCTGGTGTGCACTGCCTCGGTGACTGGATGCCCACACAAGTGCAGCTGCTCCGGGTCGCATGTGGACTGCCAGGGTCTGGGCTTGAAGACTGTGCCTAAAGGAGTACCGAGGAATGCCGAACGATTGTAAGTGAAATTTCATGACATTTTAAGGAAATCTTCTTGTCTGTCTGTCAACATCTTTCTTAAGTATCATAGTGTGCCCCGTGACCTTATAATGCGCGTTTCTTTTTTGGCTTTCCTCACAATCCTGTGGAGACAACAGTGAATTTTGTCACATGGAAGCTTAGAAAACTTAACATGCCTTGCAGAAGTCAGGAATGACTTATCAGAGGATCTTAAACTCTCAAACACCACTGATTGGACTTTCAAACTGAACGCCTGGTTTACTTTTGCAATGAAAACTTCATGCGTTTTAAAGCTCACCTCTTCATTCATTAATCAGGATATTTAAGTGCACTTTTCTTGTGAATACTATAGTGCATCCTTGTACATCAGGCTGCTACTCAGTGATTAAATTAAGATGCGTTTCAACTCTGCCCTTAAGTCAGTGTGGTTTTATTTAGCATTAAAATACCCTGTCCTTCTGGTTATCTTGGGCGTATGTCAGCACCTACAGCTGAGTAACTTTTATCATTTTGTCAGCCAGGAATAGAAAAAATGCACCCTGTTTCTGCACTTGCCTGTGCTATGCACTTTCTGTTTCTGCACTATGTATGCATTTTTATTTGGCAGTCTTTATGTCCAAGACAAATTTCCCTGGAGACAAATAAAGCAAAAACTTTCCCCCAAAACTCGATGAAGTGAAATTAAGAGGACTTTTCATATAGAAGTATGTGAGCCCAGTGATGCTGATAAATGGGAAAATAACCCACTCTTTGTAGTATTAACAGTATTTTTATGCAAAACAAGGGGTCGTTTTCTGGAAAAAGTTACAAGTATACGTCCTGGCTGAAGCATATACTGCAATCCCTTTGGTTGTGTGGTATGTGTAATAGATGGTGCACATGAAACTGCCCTAAAATTCACCAGTGACCCCGGTGAATGGAGGCAGTTAAGAAAACAGTCCTGAAGCAGCTTTAGAGCAAGTAATTAGGTTTTTAAACAGGTCCAAATGAAAGGTGAGAAGACGCAGTGAGCTCCTTAAATCTTTTTATATTCTTCCGCACTCCATTTGCAGTAAGACTCTCCAAAGGCTTCCACAGGTTCCTAAAGTTGGTGCTTGATCCTCAGTGATTTGTGTGAAATCCTAATAAGTGATTTTGCTCTTGAAGAATTACTTTTAGCGCTTTTTTTTTTTTTTTTTTTAAACCTGGTGACAGTTAGTTTCAAATGATATTCATTCCTAAGGCGGTCACAGACCCCTGACAGCCGCTGCTGCCACCTTCCAGCCTGATCTTGACACGTATAGGCTACACCCCCGCAGCCACACACATGCATTCACAAACACACACCTATACTGTCAAGGTATGGAAGCGATTATGCGTGATAACGGAGCAGCCAAAAGCCCCGCGGGGGATCAACAACAGACCTAACCCTGAGACAACAAACACAATCAGTAGGCTGCAGAGGGAAGTGGGGGGCTGTGTTTGTGGACGCTTCATGTGCGTGTGGATGTGGGGGGTACTGGTGGATATGAGCATATGATTAGCATGTGTGCAAGCATTTTTACTTTTGCATGTGTTTGTTTATAATTGTGTATTTGTGTGTGCATGTTCACGCTGGCTAGTGTGATTGTGTGAGTGTGAACAACGAACCCCATACCTCTGCCATCCCACAGGACTGTTGTGACCTCCCAGGACCTGTTGGCTTTTACACAGCAATCCCTCGAAGACATTTACACCCTAGGAAAATAAATAATTAGAGCGGGTTGTGATGGGGAGGTGGGATAAGGGGGTCCCCTGCCTCTCGCTGGGGTCCCCGGGGTGGAATATTTGGGGTAGCAGCGCCCCCTCCCTCCCCTTTCACTCCAGAAACTATGTGTTTATGTTTCCCTGATTTATCCAGGTCAGTGTTTCAGCTGTGACTTTGGCCCAGAGTTGCTCTTTTCCTCCCTCTTACTCTCCCTCTCTGCCTGCCTTCATCTTTCTCTCTCTCCTCAGATATATTTTAGGGAGTCTGAGATGGGAAACATTAAAATGGATGAGATTCCAGTTCTAAAGGTTACGGCAGATGGGAAACTTTTTAGGAAAGAGAGATGAGTGTTGTTGCCCTGAGCAGGGATTTGGGTTTGACAACTGGGATGAGGTCCATGTGGACAACAGAGTCTGGTAACAAAAAGTGCCAAGTTTGTTAAGTTAGGAGTAAAAATGCTCATTTGCATCAAAGTACAGACATCCAGGGTTGGGAATTAACTTTTTGTCCACCTGCCACTTTGGCTGGTGGATTTCAAAATCTACCAGCCACTCAATAGATTAGGTTTTTCTGGCGGGAGAGTGAAGCAAATCTAGCAGCCACTTGCATATTTTACCAGCACTTGGCTGGTGGCTGGTGCTAAATTCCAACCCTGCCTACATTTAACCCTCTTTCAAAAATTCTAATAGTGACTCACTCTGCATTTCTGTTCCACAGAGGTGTGCACTTAATTCACATGACTTGGACTCAAGTCAGACTTCAGTCACAAATTTAATCACTTTTGGCTCGACTTAACAAAATCAAAAAAGATCTGCAACTTGACACCAGTGACTCATGACTTCATTTGGATTTAAAGTTTTTGACTTGAAAATACTCAATACCTTTGTTGAAGTGTGCCACGAATCAAGTCATTTCCCTTCATTTCTTGAATCAACTAACATTAACATCATTCATTCCCAACAAGTCGACACATAATTCCCCAGATGATCCACTTTGTTTAAACCATCTGTCAGCATCCTGTTAAGTTGCAGGGGAGAACCATGAAGAGCTAATGTTCAGCGTGTCTGTAGGTCCTTAGAAAGTCTTGAAATGTCTTGATAAAAGGCCTTAAAACGTCTTAAATAGTCTTAAATTCTTAAAATTTTTGGTCACATTACTGCATAAACATCTGCAGCCTGACAGACCCAATGACTGTTCACAATCATTGGACAGACCGAAGACTTGCAATAATCAATAGCTTTTATGACAGCGATGAGATTTAGTTTAAACGCGATCACTGCAGGTTTGGTCTTAAACTTTATATATGGTGGTATTAAATATGTCTTAAAAAGTCTTACATTTAACTTGGTTATATCTGTAGACACCCTGATGTTATGTTACAAAGGGCCAGCTGGAAAAAATGACACCAAATTTAATTTTGTTCCCGTGCACAACTATGTGGTGGTCAGCAAAAAAGGAACTGCAGTATGCAAAACTTGTGGGTTGACAATTACAGACAGAAACTTGTAACAAACCTCCTTTCGTATTGATTTTTGTACTGTAGATGCTTCTCCATTATTAAAATGACATTACATTAGAGTGCATTATGACATGTTTAGGACTCGAAAGTCAAAATTTAGGACTTGGAACTGAATTTGGGACTTGTAAGTGTTGAAACGGGGTTTGATTTAAACTTGCCTGTCTTAACTTTGGACTTGAGTGCAAAGACTTGAGACTTTTGACTTGCAGAAGAATGACTTGGTCCCACCTCTGCTGTTCAGAATTTGGTGTGGAGGAGGTACATTTTTCTCCTCCGATAGTAGTCTCACCACACCAGAATACTTTGCACCAAGACCACAAGACATGTGGCGTTTGAGTAAGGGGCATGACTCCCGCCTTATCTCGAGTGGAAAATCTTTTTCGGCTACTACTCTGCTGCTCCCTTTATCTCTCTCTTTCTCTCTCTCTCTCTGTCTCGAGCCACATGTACTGAATCAAACAAATTCAGGCTTTGTGGAGGTTACTGAAAACAAATGTAGAAAATCCCTGTTGAGTGAAGGAATACATGACACCGGGAAATCGGGAATGACAAAAAAGTTAAGGCTTCATGATGAAATGGCTTCAGGATATATGCATGTACAACGTTGAAAAAGCACACAGATTTTTTCTTGAAAGGAACATGGCTGCCTAGAGGGAAAGAAATCAAATCAAAATGGGAACGTTTGGCAATGTAAAAGTTTAAAAAATCACCAGTGTGGTCCTTTAAACTGCAGTTACTCCCCACCTGCTCCCTTTGTTACACACAGTATATAACTTTGAATCCAGTTCTCTTCCACTACCTCCAGAAGTAAACGGTGAGAGCAACAGTCAGAGCCAGAGTCCACCTGTCATAACTTCAGAATGAATCTTTTTAAAAGCACCGTTTTCCTCTCTATTGTAAACGGAGCATTTGGAAAGGTTAACGAGAAAAAAAACAGCGGTGGCCTCGACTCAACACACACACATGCACTCACAGGCAGCCTCAAAGATTACCCTTAGGCCAGTCAATTCCGTAATGTCCTCCTTGGGAAGCCACTCGAGACCTCATTTGCATCTAATTTGAGTGGAGGGTCTTGGGGGGAGGCTTAACAGGCTTAACGAGGCTGGGTAAAATGAATTGGAAAACAGGGACGGCTTTTCTCTCCGGGGTCCAATTCACACCTGCCCCACAGGGACCGCATACACACACAGATACACACACACACCCTGGAGTGTTGATTTTTAGAACTGCAAATTCCAAACTGTTGTCCCAATTGCTGTGAAATGTTGGGAAATTGAATGCTGTAAACTCTAGAGGGGGCCTTCAATTGGTTGAGCTGCAATCAGGATTTTTTTTGTGTTTCAGTGTGTCTGTGGGTCTGTACTTTTGAATTTGCTTTTTTAAAATTTACCTATATCCATTTATATATGATCACATCTGTATATATATATTTGTTCTATATGTCAACGTGAGTATGTGTGCGTTGATGTGCGTGTTTGCAGTTGAATGAGTTCACTGCTGGAAGCGGCTAGCCGCCTGAGCCAACTTTATACAAACTAATTCTGATTTTAACTGCCTATTTTTCTTTTCCCTCGCTAACGGCACTTTGAGGAAGTTTTTTGGCAAGTTTTTTACGAGCAACACCTTCTCTACTTTCTCTAGCCTTGTCTGGCACAAGACAGAGGCCTTTCTTTATATTTCCCTTCCCAACTCTTCATCTTTACACAAGCTTTGTTTCTCTTTCCGACATCTCTTGCTCTTTCTTCCGATCCCTCTGCCTCCCTTTTTTCTTCTCTGTGCTCACTCCCTCAGTTTCTTTCTCCCACCCTCTCCTCACTCCACCTTCTTCTCTGCCCCATCTCCCTCTCCCTTGCCTCCTAACCCTACCTCTCTTCACCAGTCTCTCTCTGACCTCCACCTCCTGTTTCAACACACTCTCACAAACACACACCTCCAGTTTGCCAGCAGCGTCTCTCCAGTAGAGTTTTCACAGCTCCCATTTCCCCTCAGCGTGCCAACCTACCACGGAGCACACAACAATAAGATCCTGCTGCTGTATGTGTGCAGGCAAGCATCAGTGTGTGTGTGGGTTTCTGTGTGTAGAGTGGACGCACACACGTTCCAGCCTCTGCTTCTGGCTCTTATCAAAGCTTGGTGTTGATTGGTCAGTGAACGCTGTAAGCACCACACCCTCAGCTATGAAACAGCATTCCATGGTGGGACTGAAATCTGTGTGTGTGTGAGTGTGTGTGTGTGTTATCTTTGAATACTTTGGTGCTAACCTGTGCATGTGGCAGACCAGCTAATTTGTGCAGACACAGTTCCCGCCCCTTAAATTTAGAATAATCTGATTGGATCATAATCAGTCTCTAATCACGAGAGTGTTGTGGTGTTGACTTCAGTTTTGGCTGAACTCCTTTCAGTTGTGGCCTGAAGTGTACTCGCCTGAAGTCACTGCAGATATTGCGCTTCTGGCTGCTAACACAACTAAGAAGTCTGATAAGTCAAAGA
This sequence comes from Epinephelus awoara, assembly GCA_035609425.1. Classification (NCBI taxonomy): domain Eukaryota; kingdom Metazoa; phylum Chordata; class Actinopteri; order Perciformes; family Serranidae; genus Epinephelus; species Epinephelus awoara. The sequence goes on along the minus strand of CM069299.1, from coordinate 32,706,135 downwards.
TGCATTCCCATGAATCTCTGCTAACCACGCTGTGTTGGTACTTTGCCAACTTTTGTGGAAACCGGGGAGCTAATTAGTGATGTATTTTGTTTGTGCAGTATTTCTGTATATGTGCACCACTTTGTGGGGACGCTTAAGTCAGCACGCATGCTTTGGCAACTTGAATTAAAGCCGTCGTTCAATAAAGAGCGTTCTTTAGTGTTATCATGGGTATGATGGTGATGTAATACATCTGAGGAGCAGGCGAGTGTTATTGCTATAGCAGACGAGTCTAAACTAAGAAGCAAAAACCACAATGAGCTTGCTGTTCTCAAACAGCCTCTTAATGTCACGCCTATCATCTGCGGCCATCTCGTGGTAACCATTTTGTGCCCTTCCAACTATGTTTGATTCAGTTATGGTATGCCAAATGGCACATGTGAGGGTAACCAATATTTAGTCTGCAGTTCTAGGTCAGTGGGTGATATTCTTTGCCCCAAGTTTCTCCAATGTGCGGGCAGCTGACCTTTCTATATAATGACTTTCAGGCTGCCAAGGAGGCAGCCAGCTGGCACTGACAGTGGGCACTGCCCTTCTGGGAAACAGAGCAAGCTGGCAGCATTAAAACATACACTGTACTCTCATGTACTTAACACACAGTCAAAGAAGTGCACACACTCGCTGGCATACATATGGAAAATCACGAAGGCAGATGAATGCACACTTTGCATCCGTGTACACATAATTGTACTGCACTTGTGAGGACCCTCACTGACATAATGCATTCCTAGGCCCTGTCCCCAACCTTAACCATCACAACTATGCCAAACCCCAACCCAGCCTAATTCTAAACTTAACCCTTGAAGGGGCTGTTTGCAAAATTCAGAACGTATGAGTGGTCTGGACACAGTTCTGGCTGGCTAGCAGCTTACGGGGCTAACTCCATAAACAGCACCAAACAACGCCAACAGCGCTTACAGAGCTAATGTGTTAACAGGAGGGTGGGCGCTATGCTTCCTCAATGCGGCTGACCTGGTATTAGCAGTAATTGACATATGAGCGCAGTGCAAAGCGGCGATGATGAGCTAGCCAGCGGATACATTCATACCCTAACATGCACATGCACAACAAACCACAGAGAAGCTCGAATTGCAACACACACAGAGGTAGCATGACTTCATTCTCTCCTCAGGATGCCATTAGTCCACTACATCTTTACATCAGAAATAGCGGTTTGCTGCTATATTAATGCTCTGAATGTCTCATGGAGACCCTTTAAAGGAAAAATGTATTTTATTTTAACTTGAGTCTTATTTTTGTAGTCTCGTCATTGTTTTTTTTTTTTAATCTATTTTGCTCATCACATTTACATGCTGAGATTTGGGAACACTGCTACCAGGAAGCATGAGAAATGAGTAGTCAGATGATCAGACAAGTTGTCAACAAGCCTACAACCAGCTTAGCTATAGTGGAGGATAAGCTGGAACCTAGTGCACCTGAAATTCCTCTTTGATGAGAAAAATTGACTGTGTGTGTGCGCACAAGCACTGAAAGTATGGTGGGTCAAAGTTGGACCACAAAGAAGCTCTCTCAACTGTGATGGATGTTCACAGCGAACAATTTGGGTGATTATTTCACAGTTTGCCTTCATTTTCTCTTCAAAGTTAGCTTTGCTAACCTGGGGGTTGGTTAAAAATCTGTGTGATCGTCTTGTGGTCTCGTAGAGTAATATTATTACAGATAGGAATGATGATTTGATGGCCAAAACTACTAATGTATGTAATGAGTTTATTTTAACCCTCAAACAGCCCTTTGAAGTAGTGGGCACCAGCCAAAATGTCCTCACTCTCCAAAAATATCCTCTCTCTCAAGGTCTAAAAATGGGTCCTCACAAATATGGTACAAAAACACACGGACACATGTGTACGTGTGTGCAAAAAAAAGTACATTTATTTATCAAGCGATAATACGAACACAGGAGAATTTACGCACGCAACTAGTCACACAGTGCACACTCATCATTGGCGAGTGCAGGCACAAATACACACACACACACACACACACACACACACACACACACACACACACACACACACACACACACACACACACACACACACATACAGCACACTCTCATGCTTTAACAGGATTAAATGTAAAATTGGTTGTAAATGGAAACTTTGACATAAAACTAGAGAGAGAGAGAGTGTCACATAGAAACTATCCCGAGTCACGAAATGACCTTCTGTGACTTTCTGCTGAAACAGAAGTTCTCAGACCAGAGGACCTCAGAGTGTGTGTCATACTCTAGTGCCAGTCTGGGTTTGTGTGCGTGCAGTACGCTTGGAGTCGTTTGATGTTAACAAGCTATGCCACTGTTTTGTTAGGCCACTGTCACCAAAGCAACACATTATATCCCTTCTGCAGGAACTTTCTTTTTCTCAGTGTGTATTTCTGGGTGTACTCCTCCGCTATATGTCTGCATACATATTTGTGTTTACTTGTGTGCATGCAGTATGTGTGTACACTACGAGAGTGTGACTTGCGCCATAATTTTCCCTTTTCGGTCCAGCATTCAGCTAAGCTCAAAGTGACAGGCTGTTTATGTAAGGCTGGAAGCATTTGGAGAGGCTGGTCACTGCACTTTGCATGTGTGTGTTTCTCCATCTCCGTCTCTCCCGAGCTTCATCTCTATCATTCACTTTCTCTCTCGGTCTCTCATTCATCTTAACCTCTCTCGTTCTCTTATCCTCTCGTTCACTCACTCTCATTTTTTTTGACTTGGCCTCTGCTGAGGAAGCAGCGGTCCTTGTTCTTGTCAAGTGGCCTCTCAGCGGCCAGATTACCCCTCCACCTCCACCCCCACCCCATTCACTTACAGTACAGCAGTAGTAAATCTAGACAAAAGCAATGCAGCCCTATAAACTCTGGAAAAGAAAAGAGCTAACCAAATACAGCGCTGGTTTATTGCCCATTTGGCTCGTGACTCCAAAAGAAAGGGATGCTTACAGGCGACTCCCTAATGTGGTCAAGCCTGCGTGGTTAACAGGGACACCAAACTATGAGTTTCGTTAGGTTTAGGGGGATTAACATTGAATAAAGACTCAGAGGGAAAGAGAAATGTAGTGTGACAGACAGAAAACAAAGCAACAGATGATGAAACCCAGAGGCGAGACACGTTACTCCCCCAGATTTCAACACAGTCCGATCAGTCTGGCATATTGAAGGCGAAAGATGCATTAACAAGTCATTTAAAAGACACAGACATAAACAGGAGAAGAATGGGAGGAGGGGTGATAGAATGATGAATTTAAAGCAAAAGATGGATAGAAGAAAAACAGATCTGGGAAGAGTAAAATAAAGAAAAAAGTGAGGTTGGAAGTCAGACGGAATGACAAAAATACTAACATGAAAATAAGATTGAGACAGAGTTCAAGACCTGATATGGAGGGAGCTGTACTCACATCATTCAGACAGGATTCCCCTTTATGGAGTTAAACTGCGTGTCCTTCAGTCTGCTGTAGGGAAAGTATTTTACTCTCCTTTATCATCCGTGTCTCTACTCCTCGTCATAGCTCTCTTTTTTGGGAAATAAGTTCTCCCAACTTCTGTTTAATCAGTGTTCTAGACCCTGGAAATGTCTAAGCTAGTAGCTTATTTGTCGGCTCAGTTGCTAGAGGAAAACATTGGCATCAAAGTTCCTGCAAACCTTGGATACGTTTAATTGTTAATTTCATAAGTAGCATATGTTTCAGAAAGTGATGTAGTGTGTGAGCTTATTTTATCATTGGAGGGTGGTGGTGTGACACCTAGGCAAGATGGCTGCCAAGCTGCAGACTGCTGCAGACCACTATTCAAGACTAACAAACAACAACACCGGTTGTTTTTGGCCATTCGTGTTCGTGACACTGAAGCTGGGTGTTTTTAGTTGCACATAGCACCGTTTCCCAGCAGCTTTTGTGGTACAGAACCTGGTGTTTTTTACCAACACATCTGGTAGTTTCTCAGCAGCATTTAAACCACTGAAGCTGCATGTTTTTCACTGACACATCATAGCATTTCCTAGTGGCATTACCTGGTGGCATTTGAGCCATTGAACCTTAGTGTTTTCACTTACTTGTCCCTGCTCCTCCAGTGGCTTTTTTGCTGAATGTAGTGACGTGCAGACCAATGTTCGGAACCAACAAACAACAGCAGCAGCTCTTTTTGGCTGCCGTTTGCAGCGTTTCCACCAGTGTTTGTAGCTACATATCACAGTGTCTCTAAGCATAACTTGTGGCACCAAACCTTAGTGTAGTATAGTACAAATTCAACATGTCCATTTTTTTCTTGAAATTGATTTGTATTTGTACAGAGCAAGATTTTTACCCATTCTGACAAATGTGTGGTGAGGAGCGTTGGCCACATAAAACGTTAAATGTCAAGTGTCAGAATGTTTCTGAGAAGCATGCATAGCCTACACGAGAGACAATCTCCAACAGTAGGATCAGTGTCTTGCTGTAAATCCATCACACTAGAAAACCCATTGTCTTCTAAGTAGATTTCCCTCAGTGGTGTTCGCAAATATTTGCTGTTGCTGTGTAAATTCTACTGTGGCTGAATTTCATGGCTGTCTGTTAAGATTTTACATGCTTTGTACACAGGTGGTAGGTAGCCAGGCTTGAATAATTTGGTTGCTTTCTATTTAAATTTATTTTCTTATTGGCCAAGCTTGGTGCTTTGATATACAGTAAAGGCACTTACACTGTAAGTCATGTGAGTTCACAAAGGGATCATGTTTGATTTCTCAGAGTGATTATGGCCCTCCCAGTTTTATTCATCACTAGGAAAAATCGACAGAAATGGAGTCAAGGACAGACACTGTGAGGGATTAAGTTCGAGATTATCAAGCAAAATCAATGAAATGATACTGAGTCTACATAAAATTGGTATAAGCGTGTAAATAACCTGTGGGATTTAAAAAACAGACATGGTGTCTTCAGAGGTAGCCTCTGCCCTGGACTAGTATTTATGAGCGTGTCTGTACTTACTTGTTCGCATGTGTTCAAATGCCTTTTGCCATGTGAGTGTGTGTGTGTGATGTAAATGCCCAAAACCTCTGAGTGATGATTGCTGTGTATCCCAGAGAGCAGTTCTGTAATAGGAGAGAGTTCAGTTCCCATTAGCATCACTATGACAGAGATTCAAAACAACAGTAAACGGTCGCACAGGAGACCAAATGCCACAAAACCCCCAAATTTTCCAAAACTTGTAGATTCTCGTAAACTCTTGTAGACAATACATGGTGTGCAAACAGAGACGGAGACTGAATATGTCGTTCTATTGAATGCTTTCCATGATTACATCTTTCGATTTCATAATTTTATGCTTTTACTATGTGAACCAGGGTCTTCTTTCTTTTTACTGTAATAGTGAACTTTCTCTTCTTGACTCGCACATGAACTCCTCTTGTAAACATGAGTTTCTCTTAGTTTGATACTGAAATTAAATACATTAATTTTTAATGTTGAATATGTTTGTTCTGTCACCAGCAGTTAATTTCAGCTGAACATTATGTTGCTAGTAGCAACCACTCCTGACACAGTTCGATGATAGTTAAACTGACAGTGTTACATCCAACATTTTGTCAAATCTGTGATGAAGAAAACAGACAGATATCTTTTATCTACTTTCCAAATGCCTTGGTTGGAGCATTATCTGTAGGTACTCCTTTTGTTATAGATCTTTTGTCACTGTCTTTTTTGCAATCAGTTTACTGCTAACCAAGCTGGCCATTATGCTAGCTGACTGAAGTTAATGTGTTGCTATTACAACATTCTAATGCTGCGTTCACACTAAGAGTGATGCAGCAACAGGTTACAAGTCATTTTCAATGGAAGCTGATGATGTGAAGCTACAAATCAACGCCCGACACTTGTAGCTGCTGGGGGGAGTGATACACCACAAATCAAAGTTGGCCTAAACTTTTTCAGTGCTCCAATGATGCAGTGAAGCATCAACCAATTACATTGTTTTAACTATGGTACCGTGTTATTTAGGTAAGTAAGCCGACACTATGCTGGCTTTGTGTGCATTGCAGTGCACACAGGAATGTAATGGGGGGCGAAATGTGATGTTAGAATTGTACTCAGACATTTCTCAAAAGCAGATATATTTTTATGACAAAGTACAAACCTTATATGATGTTCAGTCGAGATGACGATGTAGCTACGGTAGTGAGTGCTTAAGCAACACTTCCACGGCGATAATGTAGTTGATAAAGTAACTCCTGTGCTCTGAAATTACTGACTGGAGTCTAGTGGTTTTGAGATAACAGCTTCAGTTTTAAAAAGGGCTGTATGAAGGCAAGGTAAAGCGGTGAAAATATTCTAAATGTAGCATACACTTAAATGATATTGGTTATTTTAGGTGGGCCATTTTAGAAGGTTAAGAACTTAACAACTGACACTGTGACATTTCATGTTCGTGACAAGGGGGTTTTCGAACCGGAAGTTATTTTAAACAAACGTGCTTTGGTCTATTACCATTTGGCTAACAATAAGTAGCTTTATTTCTCTTGGTTTACTTTACTCTTGTGGATGTATATGTTTACTAGTTTAATGACTGTGTTGAACTTCCTATACTGTAGGAACTTCATGTTGATCTTTAAATGATTATATCTCACTTTTTTCCTCCCTGGCACAAGTGGCCATCCAACTAATTTGATAGTCTTTGCTTATGTAAACCCAGTTTCTTCTATTTGTATGTTACTGTAGTCTAACTCTTGCTGATGGTATCTCATCTTTTTCTGCAACTACTGCAAACTACAGCTCCTTGTGTTTAACCTTTTTTGCAATTGTGTTTAGCTTGCTACAGATGTGCACCTAAATCAAAATGAGAGAAAATTAATATGTTAAATTGGATTTAATTTCAAACACAGCAACACTCACTTTTTTAGCAGCAAACTGCTTTGGCTCGTAAGCTTCCTCTTCTTTCAGTGCTGTTTGCACAAAATGTTTTGCCGCTCCTGCCTTTTGAGCCTCATATCAAGAAAGGTCGCAATCAGTGATTAGGTGAAAAATAAGTAAGAAAAGGATGTATTGCAGCTCCAACAAAAGCTAATGTTGAAGCAGCTCAACGCCTGCCCTCTGCCTCTGGTGACAGATGCACTGTGGAGCGTGGAGCTCAGAGGAAAAGGAAAAGGGCAATTAGGATTCCTTGCGTAACTGGGAGATTTAGAGAGCGAAATTGAGCATACCTATCTTTGAGAGAGAGAAAGATGAAGAGCAAGAAAGGAGGAATGAGAAAGTGAAGTGGTACAAGAGCTTTGTGGAAAATAACAGGAGATTAGGACAGGAAGCGAACGCATTTGGAAACGAAGCGTTTGGATGGAGAACAACAAAGGATGAAAGAGAAAGGACGGAGGGATGGAGAGATAAGGATGCAGTGCCTGATAGAGTGAGAGACTAAGTGGAACAAGGAAATGTCGCTGTGTCAGAGTGAGATAGACAGAGACAGAACAGAGAGAGGAAACTGTTAGCAGCATTTAATCGTTATTCCTCACTGTTGGCCCAGATAGGAAAAAAAAGAGGGCAAAGGTCAAGAAAACAAAAACAGGACAGATTAAGATAAGGGGAACACAACTGACCGGCGGGCAACCCCACATGTCACACATTTCAAAGCATGTATTCATGTAATATTTCATGGTTTACCACAGCGGCGGTCAGTCCAGCTTTTCATTCCATCGAGCTCTTGGGAGTCTTCATCACCTGATCTGTCATTTGTTTAACATTCCTTTCTAATAGTTATTTCTCTGTTTTTTCTCAGTCTCTGTGGTGTGGCCAACCAATAAAGCTGTGCTCTAAGTGAATCAGGCCCTCACACACCAAACATGTGTGTGTAAAGTCAACCAGTACAGTGGCCCAAGGCAGCCAGACTGTAAGGTTCACTGGTTTCAGTGGTCTGGGGTGAGATGTGGTGGGGAGCTGTCTGTGCCTTTGTGTGGGTGTTGTATGGCACATTAATTCCCCGAACACCTGCTGTTTGCATTCTTGACTTATCCCGTTGTCGCAAACACACACACATATGCACACCTCGCCTCTGCCTGCAATGGAAACAAACAGCGGTTAGAGCTTTTGTACTAAAGCCACTCGTTAGTCGTCTGACTGCCAGCTGGTCAGTTAAATTTAAAGCTGAGTTAAGCTTTACTGCTGGGTGGGGCGGACACCCACACTTCAGCAGACCAGGTGCATAAAAATGGCCGCCTCACTAACTTGAAGTCGTTCAGATCCTCTTGAGCCATTTTTATTGGCAGAGTTTTTGTTATCATTTTAGGTTGGGTGAAAAAAAGTTCTCTTTTGGTTTCAAGTATAATGGCAGCCCATTGTTTCTCAGCTCCTTTTCAAACAACCTTTCTTGAATCTAGAAATTCTTTGTGAGAAGCACAGCTCATTGTATGGGATTATCTGAGTCCTTATCTCAGTGCATGACACCCTCTCAGCTAAGGCTAATGATGGACCATTGCTTTAGCTCAGGGAGAGCACTGAAGTTGCATTTTCATTATTGATGATTTTCATCAGCTGCTTCATTCAGGCTTCAAAACCACTGTCTCACTCACCATATATGTAGCTATGAGCTCATTAGTTATGTCCAATGATATTTAAGCAAAGCTCAGCTGTTGAAACCTGAAAACTCTTTGAGTACTCCTTCAAAGAGCAAATGAACTGTGAGGCCAGTTGATAAATAGGGCTGTACCCAACTCAAAAGTATGTCAGTATAATCAGATTTGACTGTTTAATATGAATATTACTATTGGTCCCTTTTTTCCCTATAGAGTTTGAGAGATTGAATATGGTTTAGTGGGGTGTTCGGTGTGACAGCGACACTAGTGCCTTGTGTCCAAAGCGGGTCCCAAGATTTAGGTCTCCAACTGAAGATTTAAACCTCTGACTTTCAGGAGGCAGCCCCAGGTTTAAATGATCAGTTCCTTGATTTCACTGTCTCTGACTGTAAACAAAGTCATGCTTTAAAAACTAGGGGTGTGAGCCAAAGTTTTAATCATCAAACAATTTCATTTCAATTCTTTGGACAGCAATATAGTATTTGCTGATAACACAAAGTTTGCTGTAATTCATTTAATTCCATTCAGGGGCCTGCCATTGAGATGAGATTATATCAGAAAATATCCCCACTGTCCACTGTTTTGGCTGCTTGCCATTGTCTGCCTGATGTTAGGCTGCTAACACTGTTTGAATGTTAAGGAAAATTAACATTGTGTGCTTGGATGGAAATGTTGACATGTATCTTGAGGATGATAATAAGTATCAATGTTTTCACTTTGAGCAATAATATTGGATCATTGATCACTGAATCTATGTATCAATCTAGACCAATGTATCATTAAACCCATACTAAAAATGTAGGGTACCTGCTTACTCTTCATTTATCTTGATTTGCCTTTCATTATGTTTATGCTTACCCATTAATAACCTATAATTTTGTGACTAATAAAGGCTGATGAGGTTCAGCCCACCCACTGTGTACTCAGTTTACCCAGTAATCAGTTGCAGGATAGAACTGATCCTCAACCTTTTACGTCAACAGCAACAGCAACTACTACATTTCAAAATAAATAATATATCAGTGCCTTAAGCCTGAGACAAATTCAGTTTGGTTTACATAAAATAATAACATTTACAGTTCTGTACACACTGTAGTGCACTGTAGTGGCACTGGCAGAGAACAAAAATCCATCATATACATGTCAGTAGGTAGAATTTACCATAGCATTAAGATTAACATGTAAGGTGTCTGAGAGGGCAAATCATCAGTAGTGTTCATTTGATAATTTAACGGTTGTTTTCCACATAAAAATTGACTAGATGTCATCCCCAAGCTAATTGCCAAAATTACTTTTGCATCATGCGTTTCTGCAAACCATGATGTAACATTTGTATATTATTTATGTAACTGATTAGTTGGAACTTTATGTTTCTGCACATTTCATCAACACTGTGTTTAACACATGGTTATGTTTAGGCACAGAAAGCACTTGGTTACGGTTAGAAAAAGACCATGTTTTGGCTTGCATTCTCACTTGTGGTGGCACAATCGTGGCTGGCAATGCTGCAGATGTCTCGCTAAAAATACAACTAGTTTTGTCATTTGTTCATCTCAAACTGTGGTCTGCAGCTTGGCAGCTGTCTGGGGTGTCTCGCCACCCACCACCCACCACCCACCATCCTTTTCATCAGCTCATGCACACATAATCAGAACTATGTAACTTTAGAAATGTTGATATGATACGCATGAAACGTATAAATGTAATGTTTTCTTCTGGCAACTGGGCTGCATACTTTACATCTTTTTATATCTGAATACATCACTGTGAACTGATGTTCTTTTATTTGATAATGTTATAATTTAATTTCACACCAAGTCTTGTTTTGCTCTGGCGATGGCCTTGACTTTCTCAGTTGTTGGGTGGTGACGTTAGATTGTGTGATGCCATCGGGCTCCACCTGGCCCTCTCCCCTCACTGTTTGTTTGAGTCAAGAGCGGTTTCCCTGGTGAGAGCAGAAGTTTCCACTGTGAACAAGAGAAAGATGGAGATAAGGATGGAGAGATTAGGGGGAAAGGCAGAGAAAAAAGAGAAGGGTAGGAAAATGTAGCCAACTGTAAAAGAGTGTAAGATTGAGATAAAAGAGGAGAGATTAGGGTGAGGGAGAAAAACAGAGGAAGGCGAAGAAAAAGTGTTTAGTCAACTGTGAAACAGTGAAAGATAAGACGTGAGCGATTGAGAGAGGGAGACACTGTAAAAGGGGGAGATTAGAGAGAAAAAAGAGGAGAGGAAGGCTGGGAACACGGGTAAAGCTGGCTGTGAAGGACTGACAGATTGACATTAAAGAGCAGTGACTGGGAAAAGGAGAGATGTGAGATAGATGAAGAAAAGGAAAGAGATAAAGAGCACAGGGGTAATACAGAGAGGAGAAGATGGATAGAGGTGGAGAAATTAGGAACAGAAGCTTTGGTATTGGATGCTGCCTCGGAGTCACTCAGAAGTGAGTGGATACTGGAAATTACAAATCAACAAGGCAAAAAAACAGTTTCTTTCATCATGGAAGCAGCTCTTTCCTCAAGTTGAAAATGATAAATCAATGCTGTATTGAGTTTTTCACCGCGTCCAAAAAGGCTTATCAAGCTGCCTCGCTTTCCAAGAAACTGGCAATTACACACATACTGAAAGCCTGTGACAAGAACCAGCAGCATCCAGTCTGGATGATGGGGAAATGGCTCGCTGTCAGAAATTTATCTGCTGTCTTGAATGCACTGGCAAGATGGATGAGCCTCAAAATCATCATGAATTTTCTCTCTGGGTTTTAAATTTTTTCATGTTGCGGCTGCTTCCAAGTGCTTGGATCATTTGATGATGTGGGTTTATCTATGATTACAATGAAGGCAACACCATCATACCAGCAGCATCATTTTTAGTGTTTATGATTCATTTCAGTATCTGTCAGTTCATTGACAGATTGCAAAGCGATCTTTATTTTTTTATTTCTTTTTTTGCATAATGGACAGGAAATGAGGGGGTGGTTATAATTACATGCTCAACACCTTAACCCCAAGGCTACAAGGTCTCCCCGACAGATTGTAAGACTTAATTATAAGTTTTTTTTAATGTATTATTGGAAAAAATACACGAATATAGGAAAAGTGGTTTGCTGAAAATATATTGGGGTGAGTAAAACTCTGGCCTGCTCACTTTTAAACACTTGGAGGCAGTACAAAAAGTGGAAACACAGCACTCGCATGTCATCATCTTTTAAAGTTACAAACCTGATAGTAAACAGTCGCCGATTTACACAACCACATCTATACAGGGAAGTCCCAAGGTCAGAATGGAAGACCTCCTAAGGAATGACCAAGCTAAGATGCTGTGGGACTTCCAGATCCAGACCGACGAACTGCTGATGGCTAACCAACCGGACATGGTGTTGATCGACAAACAACAGAAGAAGGCAGTGGTGATAGACGTAGCAACAGCAGCATCAGGAAGAAGGAACACAAGAAGCTCCAGAAACACCAAGGGCTGAAAGAGGAGCTAGAAAAGATGCGGGGAGTAAAGGCAACAGTGGTGCCAGTGGGAATCAGAGCACTGGGGGTTGTGACCCCAAACTGGCTCCAGCAGATTCCAAGTACAACATCTGAGGTCTCTCTCCAGAGCAGTGCATCTAGGAACAGCAAAGATATTGCACAGAACCCTCAAACTTCCAGGCCTCTAGTAGAGGACCTGAGCTTGGGGAAAACACACCACCACCACCCCACATAAGGGAAGGTGAGAGGAAGGTTTTTTTTTTAAATATACATTTTTTTTATCCGTCAACATAGCTTTTGTTTTGTCCACAATTGTACGCAAAAATAACTTCCAATGGTCACCAGTGATAGCTTTCGTCCGCAGTCTTCGCTTGTCGCAAAGGTAGTTAAGCGTAGGGGTTAACCTTACCTTCGTCAAAACTCTTTCAGGGGGTCTAATCATTGTTGATTCCTCTTTAATATGAACAAAGGAGCACTCAGATATACAAGTGCTGCTCTGAACATAAAAAACTTTTCCTCTTAAGCCTCATTGACAACAATCCGACTCGCAAAATTGTCTCAACATCGGCTGGATTGCTCGGGTCTGATCCAAAGCCACTGCTTTGGGAAGACTTTGAACCATGGATGCTAAGGTGGACAAAATAACACCAGGTGCAGCAGACGCCTCTGTGCGTCCTTGAAGTGATGCAGCAATGCTAAGTTTAACTGTGAGCAAAGTGTATACAAAGTAACAACTGGTGTGCGACATCAATATTTCCCCAATGCTCCATCTAATACGTCCACGCAGGTAGACGGAGTTCTGAAGAATCGGCACTGTAGAAGGCATCTTAAAAATCTCCATTTTAGTGACCTAAAACTGAGTGGACAAGAGGTCAAGACGTAGAGAAAGATTTCAGTTGTGAAAAAATACCTGTATGTGTGTAGACAAGGCCTTAAATTCCTTTTCGCTATGTTTTAGTTTCCACCAAATCGTGAGGGAAATGTCTGACTCTTTAGTTCCTGTTTGTCAGTTTTTGTTGGGCAATTTTGTCTGGAAACAAACTCATCTCTTTTTTATTTCAAGAATCCTACAATAGAAACCTCTCTTGACTGGGGCTGGCCTCCTGAGAACTAATTTGTTGTTGCTTATGATTTATACCTCTGTGTGTGCCATGGTAGGTGGGGAAATTTGATCAGTAGTCATTTCTGTGACCTTCACTTGTATCAGATGAGATGTTGAGAGTATTTATTATCCTGGAGCCCTTTCAAGGACCACTAGTGGACTCCTGGACCCCACGTTGGGCTCTGGGAAGTGCTGCCTTTGCTCACACCAGCCCTCCCTGTCTCAGGCCAGAGTATGGCTCCTATTAGTGGTCCCTGCCATGGCAGCTTGGAGAAGCCTTTTGAAACCTAATATGGTCTTAAATCAGATTTATAAATGTCTAGGTGTATTATGAAAAACACACACGTGGGCCGCCATAGCAAAACCAGACTCTGTTTATGTGTGTAAGTGTGTGTGTGCCTGCGAGGGCAAGAGAAATCTTACAAAGCGAGGGAAAGAGTCGTGTGTGTGAAATAGGAGAGAAAATTGTGTGTATTGTTTGTCTGTGCTCTCTTGTGTGTGTGTTTTTTTTCCTCGCCCTAATTCCTCCAGTACGACAGCGTTTCAATAAACAGCATACCCGTATAAAGGGAACCAGTCTATAGACACACACACTCAGGCGGTCAGTTCATATTGCAGTGTGCACCCGTAGTTAAAACAGATTGAATGACAGCCAGGAAACACGATAAGCTTTTAAACTCTGATGATGGAAAGAGAAAATAATTTCATCCCACCTCGTTTTTTTTTTTGCTGGAAAATTTCTCAATAAGTCAGAGCAGCAGGAGCCCAATTTGTGTGTAGACGTGAGAGTGTGTGTGTGCATAATTTTCCTGGTGCCTTTACGGAAGGAGTGTTTGTGTGTTTTGGTTTGTGTTTGTTTGTGTTTGTATGTTTGTGTGTGTGTGTGTGTGTGTGTGTGTGTGGGCTCATATGCTGTGGGGCATTCTCACGCTCTGTCCTACTGCCACATTCGCTAATTTGACTGAGTGAGAACACACACAGAGACACAAACGCAGTCACACATGCACTGTTGTTGTTCCTCTCTGATGTTCATTTGCTTCCTAGCCTTTATTTTATCATGGAGCCATATGTTTTCAAGATGTACACTGTATTATATTAACTTCAAACTGTGAATTAAACTCAATTTTATTAACGCTTAGTTTTGCTGAATCAGATTTTTAACCTTTGTGTTTCTCTCTGTAGGGATTTGAACAGAAACAACATCACCAGAATCACTAAAGTGGACTTCTCTGGCCTCAAGAACCTCAGGATTCTGTAAGTTTGTGTCTTTCTTTGTCCACATTTTGTTATTAAAAGCTATTAAGTGCTGCCGCCATGACTCAGGGTTTGTTAATGAAGTACTTCATTTCTGAAAAGGTGGCCTTGAAATGAGACTAGAATGTCTTTGCAGTAGAAAGTCACATAGACTTTTGAAACTGATTCTACATGACCAGAGAAATCAGAGAAAAAAATATGCTTTTGCTCAGGAGGGAGAAAACCTACACCTGCCAGAAGGCAGCATCAAAAAGCTTAAAATAGGTGTGTTGGTTTAAAGGAAGCTAGATAACTTTAAGCAACATGGAGTCTTTCATCCTTTGGCATGACAGAGTCAAACTGCAGTAAAAACTAGAATTACAGTGACCTTTGACCAACAAATTCTAATCAGGTCATCCTTGAGTTTACGTGGATGTTTGTGCTAAACTGAAGAACATCCCTCCAGAGTGTGGATACCCGACCTGGTTTTGGTTCGGCACACATGCTGCTGGCATATTCAAGTGCTAGAATTTGTTATTTATGTGACAGCGCCTGAATGCAACACCAACTGAGTGTGTGCGCTGCGCTGCTGTGCGTGTGGCGTGTTTGACTGTGCGTAACAGCAGTCTTTTGATGGTCATTTACACACTGTCCATAACAATAACTATGTCAGGTAACAAACTGCGTTGGGCTTGGACTTAAAAATCAGAAAGTCCGACGTGTTCAGGCCAGGCTTGGTTATAACTGTCTCGGACTCAGGTCGGGTTTGGTGAGGAAAATGCGGCCCGAGCCTCACTCTACATCCCTCCAAGCATTTCTTGAGATATCCCATTCACAAGAAGGGGAGGGATGCAAGGTCACAGTGACGTTGACCTTTCCCCACCAAATCTAATCAGTTTATCTTTGAGTCTTAGAGGATGTTAGTGCCAAATTCAAAGAAATCCCCCTAAGGCATTCTTAATATTGCGTTCACAAGAATGGGACAGACTGACAGCCTGTAAACATAATGCTTCCAGCCACAACTGTGGCTACATAAAACGTAGGACCAAGTAGATGCAAAGCTTGCAATGTTGCATCCCACCCTCAACAGCTCGTATTTTTTCGTTTAACAATGATGGAGATCTTTCCCCTTTACTCAGGCTGTTAACTTTAGTTGTATAAACGTAATCATACCTCAGCCACACAATTGGCAGATCAGAAAACGCTCCTATGAGACGTGCTATCAAACGGCCTGTTTAGCCATTTAAGTAGAAGGACTTGATGTTGAATGTACCATTTACTAGCAGGTCTATTATGACCTCTTTCTTTTTCCTCATTGTGACTCTGTATTCTGTCTTTACAAGGAATCCCATTAACAAAAAACTGCCATGCTGGAGCAATTAGGTAAATGCTATATTTACCTAATAGGCCTGCATATGGCTATAGGGGAAACGAGTCTCTATAAAATAAAGTTTCCCATCCTAATGAGGGATTTCAGAGCAGGAGAGAATGTGAGTGTCTTATCCAAGGAGTTGCATTCCGTAATTACTGGATATTTACGAGGTTAAATAATAGAGTAATCGTGAGCTGACATGCCAGTAACAAGCAGCAAGACTCCCATTTATTAAACAAGCAACAAGATGTTAAACTGATGCGGATATGATGGTGCGCAGAGACCAGACTGCTGACAAAATCTGGCAGTTTCTGAATTGTAAGCAAGAACATGTGAGTCGTTGTTCATATGAAACAGTAACAGAAGAGATGAGATAACTCAGAATTCACTCCTGTGTCCCATGTCTCTGAGGGAATTTAAGAAGTTTTGCAATTGTGGGACTCCCTGAGATACGATAATGCCTTTGAAGATGAGAAATAAGGAACAAACATTTGAGATTATTTTAAAGATACACAAAAGGAAGTTTCATAAAGTTGTGCACATGCAACTGAACAACATATGACTTGAGCACACATTTCTCTAGAAATAAAATCATTAGTTTTCACAATACAAGTCCTAAGAACAGAATGCACAGCACAAGTCTATCTTGACACAATACTCACCTGCCCATGTGCATTGTTTCTTAAGTGTGTATTAGGCCTATGTTGTTGCCCATGCTACAGATGTAAAGCTCTGGGTAGCCCTGCACTAAAACGATCAACTTCTCCATATTATCACAGACTCATAGTTATGGAATTAAAGGAGGATATATATCGACGATGACTGGTTGTTCCTCATGTAGAAAAACTCCCGCACACTGTCTAACTTGTAAAAATAATGATTTTAATGCTGCAACGATTCAGTGACTAGACCTTCATCAGACTAGACTTATATCTGACTTCATGGTGACTGGACCTTGCTGTGGTCTGCTCGTTTTTCTCCTACGCACCTGTTTGGAAATAGATGTGCGAAGTATTCCTTTGTTCTGGTTGTTCCTCATCTCATGACATGCGCTGTCCATCGCTGCATTCCAAAAGTTGTGTTCTGTTAATGTCAGGACGCAGCCATCATGCCCTGAAAAACAGTGTGCTCGGACACTCAGGCTTTTGAGCGCAGCTTGAATGCGTTTACATTGAAACAATGCATTTGAGGGCGCAAAAAAACGCGGCTGAGCAAGACTGACCACTGCTCCATTTCAAGGCAATTTACTGACTACATATTCAACATGTAGCTGTCAGTAAACATCTCAAATTAGGAATTTTCAAAGTGTGAATCTTCCTTATTGTATTGTGTTCCTATTTGCCTGTGCAATCTTTTAACCTCTTGCTAAAGTCAACATGCTAAAGTCATCGCTGTTGTTACTCCTGCTTGTCTAACTCATCCTATCTAATCGGCTGCTCTCAGCAGAGTGTGACTCCTCGTCTCCTCTCAGCTGTCCTAATTGATGTTAAGGGCTCTCTTACTCTTCTGCCTCAAGTGGCTCAAATGCATGTGCGTGTATGTGCAGTTTGTGTGTGTGTGTGTGTGTGTGTGTGTGTGTGTGTGTGTGTGTTAGGCCTATAATAACTATAATCACCGTTGGCTGCATGCAGCTTCCCTCCTCACTCTGTTTTAACCAGACCGGTAGATAAAAATACACTCCCAGCACAAACTGCGCTGAGGACTGGAAATAAGTTTATGGATGTGTGCGTTTGCATTTGTGACTACATTAGTTTAACTATAACTGTACTTATGATGGATTTTGGAACTTATCTCAGTTAACATTTTAGGTTTTATTTATTTATGTGTGTGTATTAAACCTGAATAGACGAAGAGATCATTTTATTTAGTGCATCTTGTGCACTTGAGACAGGGTGAGAAGAACCAAGGAACAGAGGCTGTATATGTGTGTGTGTGTGAGCAAGAGAGTGTGTGTTTGCGTGTGGTGGGCCAGCAGCTTGTTTCATGTGGTTGGTGATAAACTGCTGTGACATTTCCCCACTCTAAATCTCTTAAAGAAATGGGGAGGAGATGGCTTGGGAAAGGGAAGATAGTCTGAGAAAGTACACACACAGACACACGCACACACCCACCCACACACACACACACACACACACACACACATATTGTTGCAAATGATACCAGGGGATGAACAAAAGCATACATGGTCACAGCCCAGTGTAGCCTGTTCCCTTATCAGTAGGTATTACTGTTACTTACCAGACCTCCGTATCTGCCTCTCACTCCTCTCACACACACACACACACACACAAACACACACACGCAAATGTTCTGGTATTCCTGGTCACTTACATACATCCCATGGGAAAAGTTTGCATGTAGTTAAACGCTTCTGACATTTTTCCCAGGGAATGCTAAATAGCTGTAGAAAAAGTATTCCTTGATGCCCATGTTTACATACAGGCTAGTAATTATTGATAATTAGTCGTGTGAAAATACTTGACTCCCATTACATATAATCTGACGTCTGTTAAACACCTCAACCAGACTAAACTGCAATATATCAGGTGTGTTTTCAGCTGTTAAATGAGCTGGTTGTACATTAACGCCAACGCTAAGTACAAAAAATTTCAAACTTAGTATCTGATTTATTAAAGCACCTTAATCAGATAGTCTGCTGTAATCCAATCAAACATTTAGCATACTGTGTTCATTTAAAAACATGTAATCCAATCCAGCAGTCTGTATATTCTTTAATCTGAGTCAGGCTGTCTTGCTGTAATCACAGCTTGTCCCGGCATCCACACTGCATGCGCAACACTTAGCGTAATATCTTTGGCAGCCTCACATAGCAAGATTTCTTCCAGACTGTGGCGAAATTGAGTAATTCCAAACAAATTTAGATGTAGGTGAAAACTCGTGCTTGATTTCGAACACTTGGCCGGGGAAAGTTAATGTGGTTTCACCCGTTGTGTGTAAACAACAAGTGAAGTTAATATCCCCTGAAGTATTTCCTTATTTCCTTTAGACGCCAAGCGCTCCGAGTTTGCCACAAGGTAGCGTGACATCATTGTGCTTTTTATAATGGTTGCTAAGACTCTCTAATATGGTTGAATGAAAGAGTTATTAGACACACCAGGCCCCACACACATGAAATCAATACATGTTTTCTCTCTTCTCTCCATCTTTCTCCATCTCACTGTCGATGACTAATGCCTGATACAGACCAATATAAAAACAATACCTCATCTGAACAATATGCCAGCATCGACTCCCCACACCATGTGTTTGGCTTGAGATCTCCTGCCTCTCTTAACCTTATTCAATAAATCAGCATGCGGTTGATCCCTCGTTTGGACAAATGAACTCTTATAGTTACTCAAAGTTATGTCTTGATTTAGCGTACCCAAAAGTTTACGAGATATGCTTTTTCTATCAGGACGGAGGAAATTTAACTAGACTAGAATAAACATGCTGGATTATTGCTGGCTGGATTCTAAATTATGACTGATGGGCTGCAGTCAGGACTGTGCATTTGTTTACATGCGTCTTTGGGTGTGCTTGCTACCAGTGCGTAACTCTGTACCTATGTTTACTCTCTACATGTTTACATACATATCTGACATTGCTCATTAGTGCTGGGTATATATCTGTGCATCTGCATGAACTGCAAGGAAGATTATAGGGTTCAGACGGCACACGTCCTTGCAGTCTTCTTACGAAAAGGCTACACTAAGGCAAGCCAATACGATAGTTAATGACCCATCTCATGTTCTTCTCTGTGCGTACCAGTTACTGCCTTCTGGTAGGAAGTTCCAAGTCCCTCGTAGCAGATTAAATAGATTTAATAATGTATTCATTCCTGCGTCATTAAAACATTTAAATAGTGGCAGATTACAAGGTATAAGATTTTTAGGGAAAGGCTTGCTCTACTTGCCTCAGTATTTTTAGAGCTATTTTTTTCGGGCTTTTTGCCTTTAATCGATAGGACAGTTTTAGCTTGAATGGGGGAAAGAGGAGGGGGACGATATGCAGCAAAGGGCCAGAGGTTGGAATGGAACTCGCAGCCTCTGCAGCAAGGACAACACCTATGTGCATGGGGCACCCGCTCTTACAGGTGAACTAATGGCAGCCTTGCCAAGGTGTTTTAAGAAGCTTGCTATGTTTTCTCTTTTTATTTATTAACAAACCTTTATATCTATGTACCTGCATATGTAAGTTTTTCATGAGTGAAATGTTGTCTGTATGGCTGTAGCATGGGAGAAAAGCCCAAGACAAATGAAGTCAATCTTAAATCTTAAAACTTCTGTGTGTATTTGCACCTGTCAGTGTGTGTTTAAGAGCTTAGAAATTTTTCTCCAACTCTAATTATTTTTCTGTAGCATATGCTGAGTGTTTCTGTGTATAGGCAGGTTTAAGCATGCTGGATTGTTTCAATTTTAACCAGTTTTTACGAAACATTTGGTGATTTTGAACTTTTTTTTTTTTTTTTTTGTACTATACTGGAACATGGAAAATATTTTCTCATTGTGCAACAGAATCCCCATAAGTAATTAGAAAAAGAAGTGGCTTTAAGACAAAATGTTAAACCAATTTTAAGCTAGATTTTTGTATCACACCTTTGTTTTATTTTGGGTTAAAACGAACCCCATCATGAAACTGAGAATGAGTGAATAATTACCCAAAATAACTGATGCACGTGTGCATGTATCAGTTATTTTCTTTGTGTGTACTGTATGTCCATGAATGCAAGTTTAAGTGTCTGGATCTGTTATCATTCAGCAAAGTGCATGCCTCAGCCCAACAGATTGTCTGTAAGTGTGTTTGCATGTGTGTTTGTGGAAAGAGCTGGTCTGACAGACCACAGATTAATGGCTGTAATACAGCTGCATGTCTAAACATTTTCTTTGAAAGAATATTTAAAGGAAGGTTGTGCCAGAACAATTCAAAGTCCACATGGCGGGCCCGACATCGTCTCTTTTGATAGAGCTTCTTCAGTCCTCTTTGGCTTTCTATCTATATAATATTGCTCTCACTCAATCCATCTTGGGTCTGCTTCCTAACTCACTGCCTCCTCCTTTCTCTCCTTTCCTACTTCCCTCCTCTCACATCAACCACTTTCCCCCTTCGATCTCCTCCGGCCCCTCCCCTCTCTCAGGAGATGTCACTCTTAACATCCTCAGACAGAAAATATAAACATGCATATCAGTGGAGATGTTCTCGTTCCTTTACTCTGTCCCATCTGGAAAACCTTAGATCACCCCCAAAACATGACAACACACACACACACACACACACACACACACACACACACACACACACACACACACACACACACACACACACACACACACACACACACACTCAGAGCAGGGAAGAGAGAAAGAAGAATATGCATTGCATTGGGAGCAGCAGTGGAAACACAGAAGAGAAATGGAGAAGATATCCACTGAGGGGTGGAAGAGGGATGGGTTGTTAATTGTTTGTTTTGGCTCACCAGATTGTGACATTTGTGAGATGTTGCATGTCTTAAACTTTTCAAAACTTTTGCTCGATGCCAGATTCATTTGTTCGGTGCGCTGATTCCTTGTTTACACAACCAGTTTTTAAAAAGTGCAAATGTCTCTCTTGATGTTTAAAATCTCTCTATTTTGCTCTGGCAAGCGGCTGATGTTTGCACTGTGCAGAAAATGAGATTTATCTGGTGTTTTTTCCTTTGGTTTAAACTTCCAGGTCAGGCTGAAAAGCTGGCTTTGGATAGGTATTCCTAAATACATGATTGATAATTAAGCCTCCTTAAACTCTGTAGTGTTACTGATCATTTTTAGCTGCTCCTTTGACATCCACTGCTATTTCTCCCTGGTCATGATGGCCATTCACTGCAAAGTTGCATATGTCTGCTGGTATTGCTTTTGAATTTTGGATTTTTTAAATTATGAAAGTAACTACAACTTTCCTCTGTGTCTTTTTGTCCATCCTTATAGTCACCTGGAGGACAACCAAATCAGTGTTGTCGAGAGAGGAGCCTTCCAAGACCTCAGACTGCTGGAGAGACTGTAAGTACACCATCTTATTTTGCTACCTGTTGTGTGAGTGTGTTGTGTGTGAGAAAAGGCTGATGCAAGCTTCCCCCCCAGGCTACAAAGATGCACACACATCCCAAAATATGCATGAACGCACGCCAGCAAACATG
This sequence comes from Epinephelus awoara, assembly GCA_035609425.1. Classification (NCBI taxonomy): domain Eukaryota; kingdom Metazoa; phylum Chordata; class Actinopteri; order Perciformes; family Serranidae; genus Epinephelus; species Epinephelus awoara. Next base: position 32,684,202 of record CM069299.1, on the reverse strand, counting down.
ACTTCAGACACATCCAAATATTTGACTTGCCGCCGCTGATTTTCCATTTCCCCAAACATACACACCTTTGACTCGCTGTTGTCCATTCTCTAAAGTACACATGCACAGACACACAGAGAGTGTTCCTGGATGATACCCAAGTCCATCCACTTCACACACAACCTTGGAATCTCTCACAGATATTGCCTCGGTCAGTGTGTGTGAGTGAGTGTGTGTGTTGTGTCCTTCAGCTCACACCAAGGCTTGAGTCAACAGAATCAAGGTGTCAGTGCACAACACAACACTTCCCACACACACACCTGCATGTTTATGACTCTGGGTTGGAGGGATGACAGACAGACAGTTCTGCAGGAGAGTGTTTATGATGCTGCGGCATGAAATGAAAATAGAAAGTAACACACTGTGTATTGTTTTCCATTGTCTCCGACAATTTATATTTTTAAAGCTGTTAAAGAGGATATCCAGGTCATGTAAGACAGTCTACCTGCCATAATGGCGGTTGTCAGCCGATGAGAACAGCACGTCCAAACTTAGGAGCTGGCTGTCTTAACAGTGTTGAATCCACATTGCTGGGTTTGGACAGGAGCTGAGAATTTCTTCACTGATATGATAATGTCAGTGTCTTAACTATTTAAGCACAGCAGGCTATTTAATTTGACACAGTGTACCTCCACGGTATCACAGTGTCAGTAACTTAAAGACAAACTTCAAAAACTGACGAGTTTAGTCCACTTCCACTGTCAGAGACATTGATTTAAAGACTTTGTCTGCTGTGAAAAGAAGTATATATTTTACTAGAGCAAGAACAAGAAGGAGAGGTTGTCACAGACGAGAGAGACGAAAGCAGTTAATTCAGTTCAGGTGACAGCGAACATTGAGTGGCAGCAACATGTGTATCTTGTCTCTAAATGGAGATCACACATCTGATAGTGAAAGCGAGAGGTGATGGGCCGCTTTAATGTTAAAAGGCTCTTTAACACGGTGTGTCAGGGAGGGTCAGAGGTGAGGGGCGAGGGGGGGGAAGAGGTTAGGAGGCAACATAGCTGTGTGTCAAAACTCACACAGGAGATGGCTTTTCATTTGTCTAAGGCATAGTTGCTCAAGATGCAGCCTGGGGGCCAATGCTGGAGCTCAGAAACATTGAGCCGCCGTTACATAAAATGCATGCGTTATATTCATTTCATCATTCGTGGTACATTTCAATTTTAATTTCAGTAGCTTATGTTAAATATTCTACTCGGCTGTTGCATCAAACAAACAAGCGTCTGTCAGGTTAGAAAAGACATCTTGTGGTTGGTGGCAACTAGCGCCACCTCACGACTGTTAACTAACTAGTATTAGCTAAAGTTAGCAACTTTGGTAGACGACACTGCAGGTTTGATGTAGAAATGAGATGTGTGCAATTTTCCTGTGTGGCCCTCAACCATATGCTGGCTCCCTAAGTTGACAGTCACCAAAACTTTGAGCACCCTTGGTAGTAAGCATTAGCCCTTTTTAAATAGGAATATATATATATATATATATATATATATTTGCAGGAAAGCCCAATCAGTCTTCGTTTAGCATTGGCAGTATAAAAACAAAATTGGGGAGTGCGGCAAAATGCCGCCTGCTTACTTTTGTTCATGCAGAATGCACCTTTTTTGGGGCAATGGGGGCAAAACACGTAGCTCATCGTGTGACGTGAACAGTGATGTGGGAGGGAAGCCGCGGCTGGTCAGTCTTTCGGCGATTCTCTCATAAGTTGGTCCGTTTATCACCATTCCCGTCATCTGACAGTTAATGGCCTCTTCGTTTGCAAGGGCAAGGAGGGTGCGCAATTCCTTGTCTCCCCAGTTGCTCATCTTTACAGTGTCTGTTGGGTTTGCATTTCCCTCTTGCTACTAGCTGCTCATTCCTGCTATCAGCTGTTTCCTGTTAGTCCACCACCAGTCGGTCGCACATGCGGCGTCATCAACAGCTCCTCCCACAAGTCATCAACAGCCCCTCCTGTGGTGGAAGGGCATGTCGTTCTTTTTAAACCAAAAAGGTTCCACCAATATGTTTACCCCTACTTGGCGGAAAATTGAGCACCTCGGATCAACTCCCCAATCCGGCTCTGTGTGTCTAAACGCTCAAACGCTCACAGCTTGCCTGCAAAACGCCCCAACATTCGTGGAAAATCTGGCAGTGTAAAAGGGGCTATAGTGAAATGTGTTTAAAACTATATTATCCTTAGTCATCAGTTCAAGGTCCACACAGTTAAATACATTCAGGGACATTTGGCCATGTCGTTGAGCTAATTTGCTATCTCTGTTAAGTAACTGTCTTTTACTCACTCACTTTACAACAGAACAGCACTTTCACTTGACTTTAACTTAACTTTACCTTAAAAGAATAGTTCACCCTAAAACAAAATTCAGTCATTATGGACTCACCCTCATGCTGATGAGTAATCCGGTGTAGTTTTTTCTCCCTCAAAGTGCACCTGGAGACCCCCGGTGAGCCAGTCCTGCAGCGAAAATCCTTACAATGGGCGTCAATTGTGACCGACACGAAAAGGTCCATAAAACTACACAAAAACTTTGTAATATTCCTCCATACTGCTCCAAGTGTCCTGAAGTGGGAACATCCAGAGTTTACTCGCACTGACGTCATTTAGTATATTTTAATACCATAAACAGTGGCTATGCTCTGTTTGCTCAGAGGCGCGCTCGCCCGTGCTCGCCCGTGTACGCCAAGTTATTTTCTCTGTGTGGGTTGAAATTAGGAAGAAAACTGCTTTGGTGATGATAACAAGTGTCCTGAATTATGTTCCTTTTTTGTGTCAGTGATAGTGAAATGCTTTTTAAAATGCTTAGCTGACAGGGTCTCTGATGTTGTAGCTGTCAGGGTGAAAGTTTAGGGGTCAGAGGTTGCAGTGCTGAGTCTGTGTGATTTATGGTGTCACAATGTGAAAAACACGGAGCTTGGGCAGTCATCTCCGTGGGCGAGGACATTCATGTATGTCAACACATGAATTATAAAGTCATGGATATGGTCATTTCACCTTGTGGTCATTTTACAGAAACAAACAAGGGCTCTGCGTTGGTCTGAAATGACAAAATGTGGCTGTTATTAGTCCTGAGTAAGGTCTTAATTGATGGATATTTTGCAGAAAGAAAAGGGGAGTGAGTTTTATTTTGTTTTCCTTGTAAAAATATATCAAACTTCTGGATTCTGAGGTAGTGGTCCAGGGAGATTAGTTCCCCTCAGTCTCCAAACCATTTCTGCTGGACTTTACTGTGATTCTGACTAATAGGGATAATTTTCCAAATTTTAAAAATATAGTGCCCCTGGACTTGCGGTCTGGTAATATTTCAAAGGTTCCAAGCAGAAGAAACTCGTCATTATTATTTGAGAATACACAAAGGATTCTTCTCATAAAAACCGTAACTGTTTTGCGAGCGAACATCTTAAAATGACTCATAACTGTAATAGTAGCCGATCGTGCGCTTTACTTTGGTACCAGCAGTTATTTTCTAGGAGCAGGGGTCAATTATTTCAAATGGTGGATATCTCTTTTTGGACTGCAGCTCTCTTTCCATTGGTGCACGCAGGAGTGAAAGTCAGGGTCTTATTATCATTATCACGGGGGTTAAAAGGTTGGTGTCTGTGTCTTCTCCAGCACAGATTCTACTCTGTGACCCCATGACCTCCCCCACCCTCCTTTTCTTTTCTTTTTCCCCTCCACGCCTCGTTTCTCAGCCAAATGCTTTGGTAGCTTGATAACACTTTCACTCCCTCTTCTGTCTCATCTGTCTCTGCTGCAGCCGGCCCCACCCTCCCCCTGCACACACAGGCAGACACATCTTTCAATGTTAAACACTCTATCTTTCACTTTAACCTAACAGGCATGTCTACCTGTTGGTCAGCACCATCCTGTCACTCGCTCCATCTTCCTCTGCCTCTCATTCCTTTGTAAATAATTGCCATGTGTTCATTTCATGCTCAGTTCAACAACAACAAGAGATTGTGTTTTACAAGTAAAATACAAGAAAGCATCTGGCTGTTTTCATTTCATATTAGTTGAGAAACAGTCACATATTATAGGAAAAAATGCCCCAAAAGGTTCCTTTTGAAATATTAGGAACATTACAAAAGCACACAGAGGAGGTAATGTTGAACGAACACTATTAGGCTAGAGAACGTCGGATCCAGAGGGTCTTAATTAAGAGCTGTCTTCAACGTGTTTTTTGTGATAATATACTGTTATTCAGTAGGAAATTAATGAAAGCCCACCCATCCTGGTGCTTTTAGTTTTTGTTTTGTGCATATAAAGATACATACACATGGGTGTATGCATACACAAAGACCGATTTATTCTAGTATCCTTGCAGGTCGGGTGACTGCACCAGCAGAATGAGATTATGCATAACACCTTTAAGCTCTCCTGATTGGTCATTACTGTTAGTCTGGTAGCCTATTTAAGAACAGCATAGTCTTAAATTGCTGTTGGCAAAGTTTTGTTCACTTTTTCAAGGAATAAATTACTGTTAGATTTTGGCACCTGAAAAGCCTCTAATATTTTATTTTATTTATTTATTTATTTTTTTTTTCGAAAAGTGTGGGCATATTTACTATGATATGGGACTGTTTATGTTTGCTACACACAGCTCATACTTCGTTTTTAAAAGCCTTGATTCCAGAGCACTCAACCTCTTATACGTTCTTGTCTTGATCAATATTAGTGGAGTAATACAGGATGGATAAGGTTTTAGTTTTAGTAATGAGAGATAGGAATTAAATATGATTTCTTGGACAAAGCTTTTTTTTTTTTTTTTTTTACACATTTTTGTCCTAGCAAGAGAAATCAGGCCAATATTATTAGGCTCTCTGTTGCCATCTGAAAACAATATAGTGCATGTGGCTCTCTTGTAACCCCCTAATTGATCATAGAGTCTTCTGCTTTCCACAAAGTGACTAAACAGGTTACCAACTCTCCCAAAATACACTGAAAATATTTATTTTTTGCATATAAATGCACAAAATATTCTGCTTTATGCCCTCATTCCTAAAATGACAATAGTCCTACTAAACTCCACAAAAAAATTAATATTCCCGTTTACATACAGCAGTGCATACTTAGATTAATATGCCCGAACATGTCGTTTATCACATCATAATATTGAAAAGTGGAAAGGCTGTTTTTTTTTTGTTTTCATCCGGTGGCAGACTTGGATTGTCTAAACATGTCCTCCCTCTTTCATTCCTTTAACCACCTTCTGAAAAGGTCAGCACTGCGATGTTTGTGCTTATCCAAAAACCTGTTGATATTCAGGTCTTTCATAATGTTTAAAAGTAGGTGTGTTTTTTCTTTCAACCTGATATGTGGGTTTTTTTTTTACCATGCATCTCTACCACAGCCTGGCATACTGTTGGCAAGTTGATATGTGTACTACGCAACCATGACCACACACAGAGCAAGATGCTATATGTTGCAAACCGCGGTAAAAACTCCAGTTGTAATAACATATTGCGAATGTGCTGTATAAATGTCCAAACAATGCTGGTAAAACTTGAATGATACTGGAATGTCCCAAATCTGGAACACTGTCATATTCTGAATCATAGTGGAATATTAGTGTGTGTATAGATGTACCCAGTGTTAAGTCAGGACTTATCCAGGGAAGAGTGTGTTTTTCTTAACTGAACACATTTTTCAGCTTAGTGCAGATGCCTGGAAGACGCCAGGAACCCAATCTTGTTCCTCCTTTCACCCACAGGTCAAAGCACATGCAGGGATGATAGTGATAACTGGCTTTAGGGAGCTTACGGCACGATAACCTGCAGCTGACTCACACACACACAACACAGCATGATAACCCTGTAGGTCATGATCACAGGAAACCAGACAGACTTTCTCATGAGTTTGACCTTTGAACCATGAACTCGATGACCCTCAAGGTGATCCAGTTGCCTGGTTGGTGATAGTTCAGTCAACACAAAAGGATAAATGAGAGTGATTTATGAGTCTGTGTTTGTGCCCTTTCTTTTTATGATGTTTCTCTTTGATTTTTAAAATGTAAACCATTTTAATTCAACATTTATTTTTCTCTCCACAGTCGTCTGAACAGAAACAAACTCCAGTTCCTCCCGGAGCTTCTCTTCCAGTCCAACCCCAAACTAGGACGACTGTGAGTCCACCTTTCTTGTTTTTCCACCTCTCCATCTTACTTTCCTCAAATCTCCCATCTCTGGCTCTCCCTCCGTCACTCTCTCTTTGCTCTTTACTCTCGTCTTTTGATGTGTTACGTGATCCATTTGAAAACACGGCCACGGTGCAATGTCAGAACTTTCATCCGGGGTTGAGGGTTCAAGTCCCGCGCCAGGTGACACAGTGCCGCTCTGTGCTCCTGTAGAGAGGTGAAAAAGAGTGTGTGTATGTGTGTGTGCGCACAATTTTAAGAGGTGAAAGTGTGCCTGGAGCGAATGTTTTGCTTGGACCTGCGAGGAATTTTTATTCGGGAATATGGAGTTTTCCCAGAGCATTGGGAGAGTAAGAGCAGGTCATACTGATGCAGAGAAGCCTCCCACTTGCCCTCCTTCTCTCTCTATTTCATCTCACATTCCCAGACACACTCTCTTGCTCTCTTTCTTTGTGTGTTTCAGTCCCATCGGTGCACCCACCCTGTCTCCTTTTCTTCCCCTGTGCTCTTTCTGTCTGCACTCCTTCTCTCCACTCAGGTTTTCTATTTGTCTTATCCTCAGAGACTCTCTGTCAGCTTAGGCTGAAGGTTGAAACACCTTCTAGACTTTATAGCTGTTGATATTGGGCTGCCTTCAAGTAAAGCGAGAGGTAGTGTGTGTGTGTGTGTGTGTGTGTGTGTGTGTGTGTGTGTGTGTGTGTGTGTGTGTGTGTGTGTTGCTTTTAACTGTGTGTGTCTGCACTCATTATTGTGTGCATTTTTGAGCTTATATATGATGTCTGTGTAAGGGTGTGCATGCATTCAGCATGTTAATACACTGTATGTGCATATCAGTAGGTTTGTGTGTGTGTATGTGTGTGTGTTGTGAGGTGTTAGGATAGGGGATACCAGCGCTGGGACATTAAACTTCTCACTTCTCTCACTTTCTTTTATAATGTTTGCCATGAGGCAGAACGCCTGTGAAGCTACTGTAACCTTTCTTTGTTGAAAAAGTGTATTCTTCTGTGAATGGTCTTTTTGTGTTTTGGGCATTTTTGGAAGTTTAAGGTGTTTTTGGAGATCAAAAAGTGAATTAGACAAACAAAAACTGAAAGACTACTCCACTTAAAGACCTTTGGATATCAAAATTCAAGGCTGGTAGCCTAAAAAAGAAGATGTGAAAGGTTGTAGCTTGCTTTTTCACGGAGAGTGTCAGCTTAGGTTCACAGCAGGTACAATATATTCTAAAGGCAAACCAGTGTCATCATATATCAGAGTATCCTGAGAAATGCCTCAAAGGGCTGAGATCCACTTCTACGCCATTGGTAGGCAGGGTTCAGTGTTGTTGATTTCACTTTCTTAGTCAGGCAAGTTGGTCAGAACTCTACTTGCCCAAAATGTTTGCAGTTATCAAATAACAGCAAACACTTAAGTCATGAAAACAGTTTCACCTTCATCCTTGAACGCCTCCTGACTAAACTCCTCTTTAGTCTGAAATGCCTACTTGTACATCAGCTTACAAACTTTGTCTTTACCTGCCATCATTTTCTCATGAGTGCCAGATCTGCACTGTGCATCTGCAACTTTCAACAGAGATGAGCAAGAAGCAAGATGGCTCAGTACCTAGCTACTATCTGTATCTGTTTCTTTCCTAGCCCTAAGTGGCATTTTACTTGGCCTGGGTAATTGGGAAGACCTTATTATTGAGACCTGTTTTAAGTGTGTTCAGTGTGTTCCCAACAGTTTTGCCACAACAAGACTAAATACAATATAGTGTTAAAGCTTTGCCAGACGTAGCAGATTTAGTGGTTTGCTGGTGGTGGTGGATTATGATGCAGGAGTGTCTGAGAAGTGTCTGAGAAGTGTCTGAGAAGTGTCTGAGCTGTTTTGCTTTGAACCTCTGACGCCAGTGAAATCCATTCTAGATGCCCTCTTTTGTAAGGGACCATCTTACAAACTTCCACAGCCAACTTTCAAGTGTGCAGGCAGCGATTATCTTCTTCTCAAAAAGTGGATTCCTAAAAGTGACAGCTCTTAGAGAAAATTTAGAAGAACGCTGACTGATAATATCTTTCAGTTGAGGAAACATATTTTGGAATGAACCATGGAATATATGTAGTGTCTTTTGTCGGCAGTAAACCTCTAAACATTAACACAGGTCTTATCTGCAGTAAATAATAGATTCCTGTCCAGTGAAAACTGTGGATCTGCATATTTTGTCATTAAGCTTTCAGATGAACTGACGGTTGAAATGCTGTTTTTTGGGTTCAGGCAGTTCTCCTATGTCATAAAGCCATTGCACCCGAAGTCTGTATTTTCCTTCCCAAATTTTTGAATATAAATACGACCTCGTGTTGTGTCAGTCATGTTGACTGCCAATTTTCAACAGGTTAGATAGTAATATTCAGGTGGATGATGGGGACGAGGATGTAAAGACTGCACACAGACACAGAGAGACAGGATGGACAGCTCAGCCTCTTCAGGTAGCTGCAGTGCTAAATGCCAGACGCAGGCAGAAAGTGGTGACAGATGGGGAGGTAACTTTAGTAGGGAGAAGAAAGGGAGGAAATTTGTCTTTACATTTTGTCACGTATTGGGAATTTTCACAACAAATAGAATAATCACACTCATTGGACTCAGTGTGCGCGGTTTCAGTACATAAAGCTTTTTGTCAGATGACTGATGTAAAAAACGTATACGAAAATATGGACTGGTTGCAAAGGCCTTCAGGCGAAAAGAAAACCTTCTAAAGTCTCAATAAATTGTCTAAAAAGTACACTTATGGAAGTGGAAAGTGGAAAGGTTGTAATACATGGTGGCTCCCATTGGACAGAGAAAATATGCTCTGAAAGCTTAGAAATCTGAACAGTGAATTCCGAAAGAGTCTTTCAGAAACAGCTTTGACAACTCTACTTTTATTTCTAAACAGAGTGAAGGAACAAAACAGCAAATACAATAATACTAATTGTGGTTTATGAAGATGACAATAAATTGTACTTTCTGCAGCGCTTTCCCAATCCGATCTCTTGTGTTGGCAGAAAAGCCGCAGAGAGATGAAATCTTCTCAGCGGGGTGCACACTGCGAAACCTCTACTTAAAACAGACCGATCGTGTGTTTCATATATTTGTGGCGATGCGTGATGTATTGCTGAAGACAGTGAAGTCGACTGCTATGGCTGAAAGCAAATTGTCATTTACGTCAACTGTGGCTTCCAGGATCGCACACGGTCAGAACCCCTCATGTGAACGTCAGGGACACACACAGTGACAGATGCAAACACATGCAAACACACACACACACACTCCATCCTGCACACCGTCGCTGTGTTTAGCTCTTTTTTTCCAACCCTTTGTCTTGTTTGTCATGAGTGACAGTCTTATTTCCTCCGCCGCCTGGATTACTATTCTACAAAACCTGTAATTGGTCTCGATAGCTCTTATTTATCGCTGGTCGAATATGGATCCCTATAGAGCTCTCAGACAACTCAGAACGAGTGGAAAGGGTGAACGTGTTCCAAACTTAACATTATAAATCTCATGTTCTTTATATCCCTACTTTGCCATCAGCACAATCTAAATTACAGTGTCTGGAGTTTCCTCCTGCCCTTTATTTTTTTTCTTCTTTCCACTTTTCTCATCTTTCTGGTCCGTTTTACAGCACTCTTTATCCCATCCGTGCCGTGTTTCTCTGCGAATGAAGGAAACAGCAGGACTGTATATAGCCAGGTACGAAGATGAGAGCGTGTAAGAGAGAAAGACAGAGGAGGAATAAACTGAGGTAGAGTGACAGCAGAAAAAGAGAGGAGGTTAGAGGGAGGGAGACTGAGACAGAGAATAACAGCGGGAGAGTAAGAAGGAGGAGACAGGGAGGTTTGCTGGTGGGTTTCTGGTTTGGGTTCGTAACCTTCCTCTCTGTCAGCCTCGGTTAGATATTAAATGATGGCAGTGTGATAGGAATTACCTCTTAACCCTCCTATTAAAGCCCTGTGGTCTGAGGTTTGGAGAGGGGAGGAGAGGGAAGGAGCTGGACTAGCATTAAGGGAAAATAGGCATGGGTTGGAGGTTTTGCTCTTGAGGAGGGTGGGAGGTAAGGGCAAGAGGTATCAGGCTGGATAATAGTTTTCACCAGAGTCTTGGATGAATGAGATGAACGAAGGGTATGATAGAATCGAAGAGGTTGGCCTTGTGTCTTTTTGGAAAATGTTCTTATTGAGCAGTAAGTGCGGACGGTAAGCATCTGACAATGACAGATGAACGATAGGTATTAGGGAGGTCATGTGAAGGAGGGAGATGGATGGATGAAAGGATGCTGGTGGAGGATGAGGGGAGCGGGTAGATGGATAGAGGGATTGGAGTCTTAGTGACCCCACTAGGTGCTCGGTAGGGGGGAGAGAAAACAAAGATAGGGGTGGTGAGATAGATGGATCGTGGACTGGAGTCTGTGGGTTTGAGTGTGTGCAGTCTGTGGTCGTTTCCCCCCACAGTTTGCAGAGACTGTGGTCTTGCAGCACATGCACCCAGACACACACTGAGAAGAAGCTTTGAGTAGAATACATTTACTAGAAAGGCAATGAATTTCTGGTTTGAAAAGCAACGATCACGATGGCTTGCGTGGAAAAATGCAAGCTATTGGTTTAGAGGGCCTTTGTGCATCGGTGCACATCACAGTGTATCGGAGAGGTTTACTTTGCTAAGTGACTTGATGGCTGTTGGTCTCCTGTCTAATAACACTGACCCAGACTGAGCCTCATCCTGTTATCCTCACTTTCTGCTCTGGTAGTCTGTGCGTGTGTGCGCATGTTTTATGTGTGTGTCGGTGTGTGAGTGTATGTTGCGTGCAGGGCCCCCCGACTGCACAGTCTGTGCATTTGAACCAGCGCTGGTTTACTGCCAGTGATACTCATGAAGCAGCATCATCCTCCCCCATTAAAGCAGCTCAGGTTGCAGTTGATTGGTTTGCATGAGAGCAGAGGGGTGCGATGAAGAAGAAAAATGAGAGTACCGTCAGACTCGAGAGATATTTCCTCTTCTCCTTCACCACAAGGAGGGCCTCAGATGCTGAGTATTACATAATGCAGGAGGTGATTTTTGACCATGTTTCAACATTTATGGACGCTGAAGTAAAAGCACCGTCTGGCTGTAAAGATGCAGAACCCTTGTGTATTTTACATCATGTTATTTCAAGCAAGAATGCAGAGATATGATATACAGCCCATGCTTCAAAAACATGCTTATCTGTACTGTTTAAAGACTGAATAATAGAATCTCCCTCTTACAAATGAAAACTGTCTTCATAAACAACAAAACACACCCTAGCTCAATTCAACACTGAGGGATTTTGCGGTTGGTATTTTTTTTTCATACCTTCATAGTTCACACCTTCCTGAAATTTCGCAGTATATGATGGTATTTGTGTGCTGCTTAATTGCCTCGTCAACTTAACCTTCTTAACCTTCTCAGTTAGTCATCTTCGTTTTAGGGTGCTTTCAGACCTAGAGTTCTCTTGCTTTGGTCTGAATCAGGGACTAATTTTGTTACAAAGTTGTATAATTGCATAGAGTTGGTTCGTGTTCTCACGGCAGCATTTACGAGCGGACCAGATCAAATGCCTTGTGCTAGAAAGCTGCTCTTGATTGGTCAGAATTCCCATACGGGGAAAAAAAACAGGAAGTAAACAAAACGCTGAAGAAGAGTACACTTGCAAGATAAATGTGACACTTTCTAATGTCACAATGGAGGGACAACTACGCAGGTTGATTTTAGCGCTGCTCATCGTGGACTATATTGCTGTCATTGTTCATTTTAGTCAAACCATACAGTTTGAAAATGAGGCGCGGCTCCAACTAGAAAACAATGTTTTGATGCATTGGATGACTCTGGTTTGGTCAAGGTAAACCTTTACTTGGCTGCGTAAGATGTGAAAATATGCTGTTATAATATCCCTGTGTCCTCTCTCAGTCATTACTAGCCGCTTGTTTACAATCCTTTAACATTATCCCCACTGCTCGTAGTCGCCCTGTTTGCCAGCTCAGCTGCCTTTGCCACCAGTAGAGACTGACCTCTGGTGGCACATGATGTGCACTGCATATATTACATCCTTAATACAGCATCTCTATATGAGTTTAACAGTATTTTTGGTGATATTGAAAATCATTTCATCGAGATTTCAAAATACTCTGGTATACTGTACCCAAGCCTTGCTACAGCCCTGCTTGGTCTGGTATGACCAGTAGCCCAGGGTGGCTAATGTGAGCTAATGTTAGCGCACTAGACATTTCTCACTGTTGGCTTAATGACTCTTCTCTACTTGTGCCACTTTCACACAGTGTTATAAATTGTATTGCAGAAAAATCTGCATTATAAAAGCAATTGTAAACAATAATAATAAAAAAACTGACAAAGTAACCTGTTAACCAAGAATCTAGCTGTCAGATTTCAGTTTGATAACATGCCATTGTGTCGTAAAGCTTGTAAACTCCCGTGTCTTCTTTAGTTTTCAACCTCTTCCTATTATTTAACACTGCTGCGCTCCCGTAATGTCCTCACTGCACACTATAAAATGCATCACAGCGGGGATACCAGCAGACTAACAGTCAGCCTAAAAGGGTTTTTTGGAGCCCTAATGGAAAGAGAAGTGAGTTGCTGTCCAGGGGGATGCTGGTGAAGGATTTTATCCAATCAAAGTGTCCTTGAGAAGGATGGTTAATCTCTGCATGTTCACTCACTGTGGGCCAGTCTGGATAACAGCATTAGATAAATTCCTAAAAAGTAAAAGTGTAGCTGAGGGCAAGTTTAAAAAAAAAAAAGATAGCTGCGGGAAGTGAAACTGGGTGAAACAGGATTAAGAGAGGGACGGATGGATATGTAGTGGAAGGAAAATGGCCGTCAGGAGTCTAATAGTCAACAAATCATGACCTGGAAGGTTGCCAGTGTAAACCTCTGCACTGAGGAGTGGACGGTAATGAGACATGCTCCGCAGCACCATTAGGTTACCCTTGAGCAAGGCACTTAACCTCCAAATGCTTCAGTGGAGCTCCCAGATGTGAAAGTGTGGACCCTCCCCAGTTACTGTAAATACAACTTTGTCAGTTAAATCAGGGGAAGAAAAGCTGGATGGAGGGAGAGGAATGAGAGGGAGGGAAGGCTGAAGGGAGCAGGGGGTCATTTGAGATGTCTTTTCCTCCTAATTAAGTTAATGGAGAAAGACGAGGAGGTTGCCTTTAATCTTGGCTAATTGTCCATTTAGAGGCGACTGCCTTAGTTTACCTGCTGGAATGTTACGGTTAGTGTTACAGGAAGTGGGTGTACTCTGCGTGTCCGAGGATTGGCTGCAACAGACGGGGCCTCAGTGGCGATTGGTGGGAATGGTCTGGAGGGGTGAGGGGTGAACATAAACTGTCTGAGCTTGTGTGTATGTCTCCCCATTTTCATCACAAGCTGCTTCACTCGTTTACTTTCTTTCCCCTTTTCTCTTTTTTCCAGTGTGCTCTCGTTCTGTTACTCTCAAACAGAACAAACAGCTCAGTTGTTTGTATTGCTGTCAGGAATTGTATGATTGTTTTCTTGTCACTAGGCTCCGGGCCCTTTGTTTGGTTTTCACGCCACTGGGTGCTGGCGAGAAACAAATAAGTCACAAACACACACATACACAGACACACACTGAGAAGCACACACAAGAACATCTCTCTCTCTCACGCCACCTCTCCTGCTGATTTAACACCACAGGCTCTGGATGCAGAATTGTGAGTATGTATGTGTGGGTCAATGTGTGTGTGTGTGTGTGTGTGTGTGTGTGTGTGTGTGTGTGTATGTGTGTGTGTGTGTTGGTGCATGGCAGACTTTATACCAAACCACACACCCACGACAGAACTTCCTAATAATTAAACATGACTCAGAAGTGCAAACCATGGTATGTTGCTGCACCACAAGGCTTGTAGGACCTGACATGCAGCTGCACCACAGGGCTCATGCACAGCGGTGTGCTGCGAGTGTGTTTCTAGTTTATCAATCTTACGTTCAATCTTAAAACCATACTTGGCGTAATTGCTTCCTCAAACAAGGGAGAACATGCCAGCAGGCTTAGATGGCAGTGGGTGTTCTGGCATGGAGCTGCACCAGCAAGCCCATAGGCTCCAGGATGGAGCTGCATCACAGGGCCCACACTAAGGCTGGTATTCAGGGAAGGGAAGACTTGTACAGAGGGAACCTGACCAGAGTTCCTCTAAAATAAGGCTGCTCTTAGCGGCTTGTGTGTGTGTGTGTGTGTGTGTGTGTGTGTGTGTGTGTGTGTGTGTGTGTGTTTTCCCACAGCCCAGACAGTAGTGCGATTTTGTCCCAAGACATATTTAGATAAATACACGCTGCAGAGATACCGAAAACCAAGGGAGAGAAAGAGACAGAGACGAAGTAAGAACGAGGAAGAGAGCAAATGATATCAGGATAGTTTAAGAGATTTGGAAAAAACAGTTACATTAAAAAAGTTTCACACATTCCTTCATACTGTCCTGAAGTACTCTCCTATGTAAAAGTACTTAATGTGCATTTATTTACACTTGATTAAACAAGTTATTGTTGGATTTCTGCAGCATCATCTATACAAGAAGCCAGTTTCCGTAATCAGTGTAGGGGATTAAAGAAACCTGATTTCCCCAGTGACGTTTCTCCTGTAGAAAGTCGACGTCTTGGCTGTTTACACACATAACTGGATCTGTAATTGGCTTTTTACAGGTATGCATGTGCAGGACAAAGACTTGAGACAGGGAAAATATCACTGTGGCAGCAGTCCAGCAGAATAAAAGAAAACGCCATTACACATGGTACTTCTTGTTTGTATGCAACCCTTTCCCTCGCCTTCCTGTTGACACAGCATTATACCGAAAATCAGTCCGTCAGGTGTCCTCTGCTGCAAGTCTTGCCTCACTTGCATAAGTCAAGTTTGCTTCTCTTGCTGTAAAAGCAATCCAGAGGCTAAATTTTAGTGTGTGTAGGCCTGCATGTGGCTTCCTACGTGGATGTGTGAATAAAACAAGCCACAGTGTTTGTTAGCTGGCAGGATTCACCAACCAGGCGGTCTTAATGTTCACGGCAGCAACACCTTTCCCTTTCAGCTGCACTTCTTTAGCAGCTAGCTAGCTAGCTCGCTGCAGGGCCAGAACCTGTGAAATGTTCGTGGGAGGCAGGGGGCCTGTCGATTTTTTTTTTTTTTTTTTTTTTTCGTGGCAAAGAATTTTTATGTGCTTACACTGAAATAGCACAGAGGCTGCATGTGGTTGTAATTTCACCTCGCAAATAAAGGTGAGCTGGATGGGGAAGTAGCCACAGAGCTGCTAGCGCACATAGTTATAACTCACTGACTTTCCTCTTGACCTGTTTACTCTAATGTGTGTAGGCACATACTGTATGCCATGCCTGTGTGTGCTTAGGTACATGATTGTGATTGAGGTTGTCTGTCTTAATGTAATGTATATGAGAATGGATCTACAGTATGTGTGTATATTCTTATGCATGGACTTTTATGGATGCTAAACGTGTATACACAGTTTGCTAATTTGTGTCTCCGCTTGCGTCTGCATATTTGCTTATATGTTTGTATACGACGTGCATTTGTTTGTACAAGTCTACTCATATACATGTCTCTGGCTTTGCTTGTGTGTGTGTGTGTGTCTGTCTGTACATATATTTAAGAGAGAGGCAAACTTGATACGGGGCCAAACACACTCACACAGTGTTTGTTTAATCACAATTTAGGTTTACATGAGAACGCTAATCGAAAACAGACTCGGCTCCCTGGAAAGCTGGAGGAGGAGGACGAGGAGGAGAGGGATGGAGAAGGGAAGTGAGGGAGAGGAGGAGATGGATGGGGAGGCATGAGGGGAATGGGAGTAGGAGGAGGAGAGGAGAGAAAACAAGTCTGGGTGACAGGTGAGGACAGGAGAAGGAGGGAGAGGAAAAGACGGAGTTAAATGAAAAATGGGCGATGAAGGGAGGCTGGAGGAGGACGTAGGATAGCTGATACTCTCTATGAGCAGGAGCTTTGAGAGAATAGAAGCTTTTGTTGATTGTTGACCTTTTTTTCCGTCCTACAGATCGGACTAATGATCTGGCTCTGATTTGAGATGCTTTATTTTCCCTAAAGGATGTTTTAAGAAACCGTGTAACTGGCGTCTGTCCTGCTTGTGTGTGTGTTTTTGTGTGTGTGTGCGCTGACAGGGTGGGTTTCAGTAGTAAAAGCACAATGGACTCATATACACACTACACTCCATCACTGACAAAAGTCAAACCACTAAACAAATGTAATGTCCCCCATAATTACATTCATGTGAATAAGATGATAGAAAAGACAGATTCTTTCCTCAATAAAGGCTTTTAGTTTTATGGCCGTTGCACTTTTTTATAGTTAAACTTCAGATGGTTTTTCCTGGGCAGAACAGTGAATTAGTGGGTAGAAAGAAAGACTTGTAATGCAGAGGTCAAACGGGAAGTCAGTGATGATCACTGCAGAGGAATAAAAAAAAATGCAGCAATAGTCAATCTAGCCCAAATATTCCCTCAGCTTTTCCCTGTAATGGTACTACCATTATCTCTGGAATGATTTGTTGTAGTTTTGTCACGCGTGTTGTTAGCTAAGATATCAGTTTAACGTAATTTCACGCTGTTAATCACGCTGCAAGAATGTCTCGTTTCATCATAGATATCTGATTTCAAAATACAATTATAAAGTTTAAACAGTATCTGCAGTGTTAAAATGATGTCATCCAAAGGTGTCTGTCTGTAGTCTCCTCTTAAATTCTGGGGAAACAATGTTTCCAGGTTATTTACTGTAAGGTGACACGTAGACCTGCAGTCGTTGTAAATCGAAGCGTCAGCTCAGTGTGGGGTCAAAAGAGTGCTGAAACCTCTGTGCCTGGATTGTGCAGAACTCTCACATGGCCTGTTATTCTTAAAAGCAGCTCTACACTCACGGGGAAGTCCTAGGAAACTACAAAAATGAGCGAGAAGGAGTTATGTTTTTATTGGATGGTTCAGTATCACAATTTACACTCACTGCCAACATACAGTATAGTGCTAATGCAGAAAGTGCAATGTAAGTAAGTAACGTTGCAGTTCCACACATATTGTGTCACGTGATAAACATTCTTGAGGGTTTAGTGAATCAAAGTCAGTGGAATTGTTCCAATTCATCTGTGTGTGTGTGCGAGAGAGACTTTGTGGGAGGTCGACATAGCTACTGCATTCATTGTTGACCATTATTATGGCTACATGGTTGGAACTGGCCAATGTCACACACACACATGGGCAGACACATGTTGGTGTCTTGAGAGTCACACTTTCAGTGTTTGGACCGACAAGTGGTTGTGTGCGTGTTGGAAGTGAGGCTTGTGATTTATGCTGTTTAAGTAAAGTCTGATTGTTACAAATGAACTCAAACTGTTATTATTGCTCTGGTGTAATCAGAGACGTGCACTCTCACATGGAACGACCCACAAACACTCTCTGTACACGCACTCCACATAGAGTAACAGAAACACTTCAGATATACACATCACCCACGCACTGTGCAGAGAGACAAACACACACTTAGCAATTCTGTCGCTCTTTTCTTCTCTCCTCATCTGTCTCGCTCTCATGCAAACACATTCATGTAAGGGCCGGGCTCTCACATGTGTTGCAACTGTTTCGCAACTAGTTTCAGAGTTAAAAACTAGTAGCTGTCATTTTTCCTTTTGTCTTTTCCAGCTTGTGTCTGTCTGCGAAACATTTTTAGGAGTAATCTGAATCAAACAAAAAAGTTCTTAAACTTCTTAAACTGCATAGAAATTTTCTGGCAGTGTGGTTTTTGGTATACTGGTTTTTATCCGGCAGTGGTTAGTATTGTTGCCTCACAGCAAGAGGGTTCCTGATTTGCATCCGGGGGTGGGGAAGCCCTTCTGTGTGGAGTTTGCATGTTCTCCCTGTGTCAGTGTGGGTTTTCTCCAGGTACTCCAGCTTCCTCCCACAGTCCAAAGACATGCACGTTAATTGGTGACTCTGAATTGTCCGTAGGTGTGAATGTGAGTGTGAATGGTTGTCTGTCTCTATGTGTCAGCCCTGTGATAATCTGGTGACCTGTCCAGGGTGAACCCTGCCTCTCGCCCACTGTCAGCTAGGATAAGCTCCAGCCCCCCCGTGGCCCCTAACAGGATAAGCAGTTACAGAAAATGAATAGTTGAAATGTGTTAATCCTGTGTGAATGATAAGGACTACTTAGTGTCGATTGGTGGTAAAATATATGGAGTCCCCCTAGGCTCTGTTCACGGGCCCCTTTTGTTCCCTTTTAATTTCTCCCTTTAGTTCAGGTTGTTAAAATGTTTTTTTTTCTTTTTACCATAATTAAGCGCACAGCATTCACATTTATGAATATCATCACCAGGTGACTCTGGTCTCACACAAGCACTGACTGCGTGCATTTAACAAATCAATGATTAAATACTGCTGTTGGTTTATAAAGCACTAGATGGTTTGGGGCTAAAATACAGTTCTGATCATCTGCACTGTTCTGAACTCTCCAGACCTCCCAAGTCATCTAGTACAGGTCTGCTTACTGTCCCCAGAGCCACAGCTAAACAAGTAGAAGCAGCATTCAATTTTTTTATGCACCACATATCTGGAACAAACTCCCAGAGAACATGAGGTCAGCTCCAACTTTCAGCTCTTTCCAATTAGGGCTTAAGACTTTTCTGACATTGCCTTTCATTAAATTAAATTTGTGACTACTTATTCATATCTTGCATTTCACTGTTATTTGTATTCTGTTGTATTTTAGATAACTTTTTATTGGTGTTTTGTTTTACCCTTTGAAATCCTATGTTAATGTGTCTTGTTTCTTTTCTTAGTGCCTGAAGTGGTGATGAAACCTCCCTGAGTAATTTTACACTTTAATTATAGAAACTGTTGCGGATAAAATCATGCTCAGATATTACCTAAACTACATAAGATATCTGGAAATACATTTTCTCTAAACTGTTGTGTCATGCAGTGAACTGCATAGTGTGACTGAATCAAAGTTTGTCTGTTTGTCATTACGTTACTATGGTGTAGCATGCGGCCATAAAGACTTAACTAAGTCTGGATGCTGGAAGCTTTTACATCATCCATGTACCACTGAGTCAACAGCAAAAATAACTAACATAAGCTGCTACATGCAACATTTTAGCATCACTAAATCATGTCCATATTGAGGCTGAAACATTAGAATAAACACCGCAAACAAAAAAGCCCACCACTAAGAAGATTGGCAGCTTCAACCCAGTCTCTAAACTGAATTTAACATTGTGTGCCACCTTGTTGATTTGGCTGGGAATCTGCTGGATTGCTTCACAGTACAAAACTGGAGGGGGGTGCTGCTGCTCTTCCAACACAAATGGAGCTAGTTTTCAGAGTTTCAGATGGCAGTGGAAGATAAAAGATTAAGTTAAAGACGTTTGATAAATCACTTCCAACATTATTATCCTTTTAAGAGAGAACCTTTGACAGAATAGCCAACGATCCTCTTTGTGGATCTAAGCAGTGGGGTTAGTGGGAAATGTGGCCTTTATTTTAGAAATGTTTTCATTAACAATGGCACAGGCACACTACAGAGACCACCAATCATTTTGATTTTCACAGTTACAAAGCTTTTGCAGTAAATTTGTAGGGCTGACAGTTGACCAAACGTTAGTCGGCCAGAAAGGTCTTAAGTCGGCAAGATTTCATTGGTCTCTTAGTCGCACAAAAAAATCAACATGTCAGGCAGGAAATCCAAAGTGTGGGATCATTTTGAGAAGGTGAAGGATGAACCCAAGGTGATATGTAAACTCATCTTCATTGGTCGACTACAAACATGACGTATCATCTGAAACATGGAAGTAGCTACATGCCCATTAGCCACTTAGCACAATCATTACTGCTTTGCTGACAGCGTCATTAACAGGCGGCTCACTCAGTGTGTGACGTGCAATTGTAGATAAAATATAGGCCTATATTAATGACGGTTCATTAGTACGGTTTTGTATTTCTCTGTAATGTAGCACAGTGTTGACAATGTTACTGATATTATTCTCACACCTTGAAGTCAAACCATTGTTTTGCTCGTCCAAAATATATCATTCAATATTTACATTAATATCCTAAACATGTGAGCAACTAGTCGACTAATTTGACCATTAAAACATGTCCAGTGTATTGATACTTAGGGGGCACATTGCACCTTTAACCTCACAACTTAATACTGTGAGGAAAAATGCAGATTACTGTTGCAACATTATATCTAATTTCATCCTTAGATGAACTTTAAACTGTGCACTTTACGACCATCATCAAAACACCAAATGATATCTTTCGGAAGAATGGTGTTCCTCCCTTCAGTGGAGCTCCAGAGGCTTGATGACTCTGTGCCAAGGAGCACTGACGCAAGGCTCGTGGTGAAACAACACCTTGCAATTTGTGTTGGTTTTTCCTTTAAATTGTCACCCATTTGTCCAGTGTTTACAGTGATTGCAACAAAGACGGAAATTTATTTTGAGAGATGCTGAAAGCTGTACATTCAGTAGCGGTATAGTGGTAATGATGGTTGTCATGAAGTATACAGGGGAAAAAAGTGACTATAAATCACTTTAAAGACCAACAAACTCCTACAGATATACAACAAAAGGCAATACATCAAAGTACCGACACTGTCAGAGAACCATCTTCACCTACTTTACACTCATTTTCATTCTCTTGAAGCACTGAGTGTGGACATTTTGTGGCCTTGTGAAGAAGATAGTGAACAGGTGACAGAGATTTGGCTTTACAATGCATAGATTGTGTGATAGAGAGACTGCCAGGGAGAGGAGGATGACGATAGAGGAAATGAAAGACTCAGCAGGAAGGGAGACAGAGAGAGAGAGTCGGCCACATGAATGGTGTGAGAGGAGATTTAGGCCTCCTCTAAATACAGAGCACCGCAAAGCCACTTAAAAACCTGTACAGATATATTTATACATCACACACAAATACACACAAACACACACACAGTATGTGCAGTTTCCCTGTTTGTTACCTCTCTCTAACTCTGCGTCTCTAAAACAGAAACACTCAAACATTGCGCAACAGTTTGGGCTCCACCTGTCGAAGCTTTGATCTTTAAAATAGCTCTACATTTGTTAGTTTGACATTTACATTAAAAAGAAACATTGACTCTGTTGATTCAGGTGCACAAACGTCACAGTTGAATACAAATCTTGAGAATTATGTTGCATATGAATAGATGTTTATAGCTGAGTCTCTACCTGCCCAAATAAAGGCATACTGCAATGGAAAATAGACACATGATGTTAGGAGAACGAATGAAAGGATAACTGAGTGGGAGCAAGCGAGAGACGGTTATTTTTAGGTTGAGAAAGATAATTAAAGATCCTAAAAAGCCTTGACAGTTTGTGTATGTTGTTTAAATCAAGTTACAAACATGAGGGTTTATCTTGTTTGGGTTGAGAATTCTTCTCACGGCTGAAAATGCGTGCAGACGTCACTGTGTGTGTGTTTGTGTGTGTAAGGGAGACGTAATATTAGCTGCTGTTTGTGCAAGTGTGAACTAAACAAGTGATGCAGGAATGTGCATTTTTGTGTTTAAACAAAGAAATAGGAAACCGTGATTCCTCTACCCTTCTCTCTTTCCTTGTACCTCTTCTTTTTCCTTTTCCATTCAGCCTGGCACAAAACCCTGATTGTGGCAGTTTAACTGATGTGTAAGCAGGGGCAGCCTAATGTGATGCATACATCCAGTAACTTGTCAGAGCTGCGTAATTGTGCATATGCTCGTCACTTTATGTGCGAGTGTGTTTGCATTTATTTGTGCTGTTTGTTCAGCAGGAGCATCTGCTTTTGCACTCTGAGCTGACTGTGTCAGGGTTTATGTATGGGCATGTCTTGAGTGAGTCTGTCAGTGCGCTGCTCAAACCATCATCAGGAGCCAAACGGCAGTGTGTCTTCCACAGATGTCAGATATTCCCTCGCTGCATTTAAACATCCTTGTCTTCTCTCAGGTGTGTGTGTCCATCTCTTTAAGCTAAACACGGCTGGAAAACTCACAAACTCTACACATGCAATAGCGAGGCATGCTTTGGTTGTTTATCAGACAGACTACTCTTGTAGATTAGTGTTACTGTTAACGTTACCTTTCCCGCCTCTTGGTTCTGAACCGTCGGTATGAGACCCCTGGTTTCTTTAGGCTAACTTAATTAGCTTTAGCCTGGCTGGTAGCTGGCAACTAGCTTTTATAGTCTGGTCACTCTGTGGAGAAGAACAGTCAGGAAACATCATGATTACGTTGCATTAAACAGGTGCTTTATTTCTTCCTTTTTCTCTTCCTAACCATTATGTAAGCAGGAAGTCCCATGAGATTGAAAATCTCTTTTCCAAGAGAGACCTGGTCAAGGTAGCAACCAATTAAAAGACATTTAAAAGGCAACAAATACAACATATAATACAAAAATCCAAGCACATGTCTCTGTCACCACATTCTTTATCATGCCCTTAAATTCATCGATGGATGTAAGGGGTTTTAATTTTAGATCTTTTTAAAGATTGTTCCATGTCCAAGGTGAAGAGTAGGAGAATGCAATTTGTGGCCAATGATGTCCAACCCACTAAATCATATGCAGTGATGATTAAGCTTCCACATTTTTTTTCTTAGCACTGAAAGTTGTTATACTGGAACTTGAGCGTATTTAGACACTTACTGCTGACTACTGTAGCTTCTGAAAAGCTTACACTTTACTGTGTGTGCGGCACTTGCCTGCACCGTTATGACTTTACTACACACACATATGCAGGAGAGACTTCCCTTAAAAATACCTCCAGCGTACGTCACATGCAGATGTAACCTGTCTTAATGGGGAAGGCTCGGCCGGTAACATTAGTCATAGGAGGTGAAAACCGTGTGAGTTTTGCTTTTGTATCAAGTAGTAAAAAAGTTGTAGCGTGTTTGAGTTAATTTGCCTTTCATGGCATTGCATTCTTGCAATGCCAAGATTATTGCATAAACACACATCACAATGGTGATGCTGAAATGATCGTGCAACCCTAGTGTGTAGTCGAGAGAGATAAAAGAAGAAAAATGTAGTGTATATTTAGAAATAAGAGTAAAGGCAGGAAACACACTGCACTCAGAGGCAAAGAATGGCAGTGTGTGTGTGTGTTCAGCCACAAACATTGTTCTCTGTAAACTTGTCATCCTGAATTTTGGTCACTTTTACAAGCACAGCGTCACGCTCGTGGTATAACCCTATGGCCCTCTGTGTGTCTCAGCGTGCCTGCGATAGGTCTCTGCTCCAATCAAAGACAATAGGCTCCAGTGGCCCGCCCGCTAATTAGTAGCTTCGCTTTATAGGGCCACCAAGTCACCACAGCTTCTGCAGTATAAAACAATAGAACCGTTACACATCCAGCTTTTATGGAGTATCTGCAGATTACTTTACTTTTATACTGCTGCTGCAAAGTTGCTCCAGTTTGACATCATATTCTGGAAATTTTGCAGGTCTGACAGTGAATGTTGAGACAATACTTCCTAAAGAACATTAACACAGTCTGAAACTATAACTCCACTGAAACCTGTGCTTCAAGGTTTTTTTACACCTTGTGGCGAGCGGCATTATTTGTCCAAGTTTCCCCGAAATCCAGCAGTTGCTGTCTGAACATGCCGAACATGGTGCAGAGATGGATGACTAGAACAATAAACAAATATGTGACAGAAATAAAATGCCATCTGGGAGAGGGTTTTGACTCCACAGGGAGTTTTATTTTCAGCTCAAAGTCGATTATTCTGTTTTTACCACGACCACACACCAGATTGTTCATTATATTTTGAATTAAATGGAAACCTTGTGTTGGCACTAACTGAAATAAACACTAATTTACTGCTCCATTAAGTGGTAGAAGCTGTAGCCTTGTTACAGCCAAAATAAGTAGTGATATATGTGTGCATGGGTGTGCATTATAATTTAAACAGTCGATGTATTGAGGCAGGAACTGTATTCTATGTTCCTGGTGTACAGTATTCTTGATATTCACTTTCAGTACATGGCCGTTCCTATAGGTAGCTGGCACAAAAAGCAAAAGGAGACAAAATCAGCGGGAGAGAGAAAGAAAAACAAATCGCATGTGCCAGCAGGAGATGATGATTATGGCAGAGGGACGTTTGATGTGTGGAAAAGTTTGTCTCCACCACTGAACATCAATAAACAGCCGGCTGCAGTTACCAACACTGACAAAAGAGAAATAAACTGTGGAGATAGAGATGCATACCGAGAGAGGGGGAAAGAGGAAAAATGATCAGAGCAGAAACAAAGACACGGAGAGAAAAGGAGGGAGGAGGAGAGAGGAAGAAAGGGAGAGGGGCAAGAAAAGAGAGACAAGATGAAAGAGAAAGATTCCAGCAAGATATTAGACAGTGAGAAAGAGACAGAGATCATTTACATGCAAGAAATCAGGACATGCGTCAGTGTGCACATAGTTCTCCCATATCTGAACCTTACTTTGGAACCTTGCCTTAATTTTTCTAAATGTCTTAAGGCTAAAACACACCAGTTATTCCCCCACTCGTTCACTGCCTGTACATACCGACTCCCATAGCAGCTCTTTTTCTCTGCTCCTATGACAGCTCGACTCCTCTCCTCACAGTGGATGTATAAAGAGAATTCTGTAGCTGTTGCTGTCTCATGTGTGATGAAGACTGGATGAGGAGACAGAAAGATCTAAAAGTAGTGCAACCATAACTTTGTGTGGTTGTCTGTTGACGAGCTGCAGCACACCGTATCCTGTGTTTGCTATGGGCGCGGATGTGTTTTCAGCTTAAGGGTGTTTTTACCTCTGAAAGTCTAGACCAAACTTCAAACCAAGGTCTGTATTAAGCAAGTGTATTGAACTAGTTCCGGTTGTTGATGAGAAACTTTTTAAAATAAATCCGCGTTTCGCGTTTTCCTACAATCCATAAACTTCTAAATATTTAGCTCCTTTAGCTGTCGGAGCATGAATGTATTTCCTCGTCCGCCAAGAAGTGCGTCTTCAGCCTCTCGGTCGCCATGGTGTGTGTTTGTTTGTTTTTCCGGGAGTTACTGCACTGCTGCTACGTCATCTCCTTCTTCTTGCGGGTGAAAGCCCGTGAAAGAAAAAGTGGTGCATGCGCAGAATGCCGAGCCCGACTCCAGTCAGACTAAGCTGATACATGCAGCAATAGTTTGATTTTCATTAGTATTATCTACGTGTGTTAGTCGAGCTACGGATAGTCAAATTTCAGTCGGACTAAGCTGCTTACATGCATTTAAAAGTCCGGTTTCAGTCGGACTATGCCAATAATTCGTTTTTCTCAAGCTGCATGTAAATGTACTGAATGATAGAGGAGGTTGCTCCCTGATACATCACAAATTACAGCACAAACGTGTCACAAAAATTCAGAAAACTACTGTCAGCTCCAATTTTTGTCTGACTTTTAAGAATAATTCTGAATACGAGGATGTCGTTATGTATAAAGATCTTTCCTTTAATCTCTGTTTCATAAACATGTATACATTTAAAAAGCTAATCATAAACCTGGTTACACATGTACGTGGCTAAGAAACTGGCTTTCAAGGAGAGAAATCTAGTTCGGGAAATCTGGTTTCTATAACCCCCACCTCTGTTACTAAAATCAGATTTCTTGTTTACATGACTTTGCAGAAATCAGATTACCCCAGACTTCAGAGAGCCTCAAGTAACCTGGTTACTTAATCCATGTAAATGCACTTGTACGGCAGATAGAGACACAGCGAAAAGAAAAGGAGAGCCTGCGGTAAAATAGAACCAGAGAGAGCGACAGGCTGACAGAAAGAGACACAGAGAAAGAGAGCGTGTAATAGCTAGAAACACACAGACCAGAACAAACAATCATGTTGTTGATAGTAAGATGGGGAATGTCTGAGAGGGACACATGCTGCAGCGGGGCACGGAGGAAATGACAGAGCGAGCTCCTGAAACTCAGACAGTGAGAGGGAGAGGGAAAAGGAGGGAGATCAGGAACCAGAGAGAGGGAGAGCAAATAAATGCCGGCACCAGTTAGTATCAGCTATAGACCAAGCTAAATAAACGGCCACAGGCGTCAAGTGGAGCCGAGCGCTACTGAAGTCCACGCCACCCACTGCCTGGTGGCTACTTTCAAGTGGTCACTTAAGAGATGATGTCACTGGCCGCTCCTTGGCTGCGTTTCCACTGCCCTGCTGCAACTGCTTTAGCTCCTCCAGCCCTGCGAGGGGATTAACAGGCTGATTCACACCAGATTTGTCCAACCAGAGGGATCTAGTAGCACTTAAAGGGGCTGTGTGTAGTTTTTTAGCATCAGTAAGTCATTAGCGGGATCATTTTGCACCATTTATTTACACATGTGACCGTCACGGAGCGAGCCTGCCAGTTTCCTACCATATTTTGTAATTATATTGATTTTCAATTTTCTCTTTTTGAGTTACAAGGCTCGAGATATTCTGTGGAGGTATTGGTTACAGCGAGCTGCATGACGTAGCTGTGATAGTTCAGTGATAGTCTTGAGGGAAATGAAACGGATCAAACCCACCACCACAACTGTTGGTGATCAAACTGTCAGTCATGTCACAGTTTTACGGCACTGCTGCGGAAGAAAAGACAATTTTCTTGGGAAAAAAAAAGAAAGAAAATCTGTCTCTTTCTTTGTGAACAGACACGACGTCTGTTCTTTACAAGGTGTTGGACACACTGCTGAGGAGCTGTTGGCTGACATGAGCATGGACATGTCTACACAGACACACACACAAACACACACATGCATATAAACACATTTATGCCACCTCACTGACAAGGTGCTCACTGATCCTGCCATCACGCATGTGTGTGTATTGGAGTGTGTTTCTTACACCACAGTGTCTCATGCCAGCCACAGACGGATCAGATGTTTGTCAGTTTGTCTTTCAGATTGCACATGCGTTCATAGCCAATGAAATCACTCCACAAAGTCTGGTTACATACTTCAAAAAAAGCACACTGATGCCAAAGCTATTAAATAATCCTGTTCAATAAAAATGTGTTTAAAGCATTGGGAACAATCTTGTGTTTTAATTAAATGTATCTGGCCAACCATTAGGGGTTTTGCACCATTTGGTTGAGTGTTGTAACTTTTGGTTTGGTGTCCCTCTCTGTCTTTTTCACTCTCTATCTCGTCTCTCATTCTTGCCCTTGCTCTGGCATATTTGGCATTTCTTCCATATTTGCTGTGAGTGAATCAAGCCTGAGTCACACAGACATGTGGCTTTCATTAGGCCGCCTTTGTAGTGTTATTAAGATGAACGAATGCACACACGCGTGCACAAATACACAAACACAGACGGGGGGAACATATGGACGTACATCCTCAGGAATCTGCAGCGCATGTGGTCACTGTGTTTTATGGAAGGTGTCCTGGCACTGTCGGAGGGGATAAACTTTATGTGTGTGTTATGTCTGTGTGAGGAGTCATTTTCTCCCCAATGAGTAAACAACACAACATTAGAGTAAACACATGTAATTGTGCAGCGAGCTCACTGTGGACAACATGATGTCAAAACTTCCTCTTCAGATTTCCTTTCTAGAAAATTCAAGAGCATACTTGAATAAAAAATGATGATGACATATTTGGCTGATGCAGTAACTGGGGGCACAAGCAACAGTTGAGATGTTGGTGATGTTAGTTTGAGGATCTAGGCATCATGTGATGAGATTTCAAAACATTTCTCAGAGCTAAATGTGTCTTTTGGGGGTTGAGATGGTAAGAATATTTAACCTTCCTTGAGGAGTCGAGCTTTCGTTGAACTGGCTGTTACAGTATGTCAGTGAAGTGACCATTATAGAGACTAAAGATCAGTGATTCCCCCAGGACTTCTTCAGCAGCAGTGCTGAAGTATGGAGGTTTTTTTGCACGCCGGATGATATTTAACACATCTGCTGACACGAAAAGGGCTTTAGACACATATTTGTACACAGTTAAAGGTGACAAACTATGCTTAAAAATCCTTCCCATCCCCCTTATGCTGTGACAATCGCTCCTGCACGCGGGGGCAGATGTAACATTTGACATTTTGACTCTAGCATTGCTTGTAAAAACATTTGACGACTGTTAACAAGTAGAAGAAAGATACAAGTTTCCTACATGAAAACTGTTTCCAAATAGTTAAAGAGGTTTTTGAGTAGTGACTTTGAAACCAGAAATTGTTACAACTGCCCTTGTTCTTCGATCTCACGTGGGTTGTCTGGGCACAATATGGGTGAAACAAAGCTAAACACTGTCAGAAAACAGCCGAGTGTGTCGCAGCTTCTACTGAAGTATTTAGTGCTTTGTGTGCATGTGTGTGTTGAGCAAGGAGACAGAGAGAGACAGTGTGTCTGCTCTCAGGACAGGCAGGTGAGCTGGGCGTCAGGTTAGCAGTAAACCATGAACGCAACAGGGAATGTTCAGTGTGAGCTACAGCCAGACCAGTTAAGCTACTTTAGAGGCACATAGAGAAATTGTCCGTAGTGTTTCATCATTGTGTTTCATCTGATTGGCTCTTCAGACTATTTAGCATGAATATCTGCTGATAACGATCGGTGGGCAGTCGGTCAGAGCACCCATTTCTGGAGGGTTCAGTTTATAATCCTTGCTCGACCCTGACTGTGGCTGCACCCCGCTGTACTCCGCCTCTCGCCAAAAGACAGCTGGGATAGACTCCAGCCCCCCATGACCACCATAAGCGGTTATGGAAAATGAATGAAAATTGAATACTAGTTTTATGTTTAGATTGGTAATGATGTATTTGTTTCATGGCTGATATTGAAAGTGATGATTTAGGGACATAGTAAAAAAGCAGGATAGGAATGGGACAGGTGCATTCGGCCACCAGAAAACCCTCATGACTGATGTTAAATGATGAAGAGACTCATGAGTTTTCAATGAGCCACAATCAGATGCATAAACATTTCCAAGTCTTATATAATCTCTTTCGTCTGTCTCTTCCACAGTTACTTAAATACAGTTGTCAAAAATCAGTGTGTTTTCCAGTTGTCTCAGAATTAAAGATGTTGAAATTTCCATTTGTTTTTCCTGAGCACTTACTAAAGACCTCAAATACCAAAATTCTTGTTCAAGTTTCCGTCCGTATCAGCTTAAGCCAAGGTTGAAATTCATGCATCTTCATTCCATCACAGTTTGGCAGGCTCTATCTGCTGATGAATGTCATATGATACCATCAAAAGCTCTGAAGTGGCTACTAAATAGACTTTGGATTGTTTTGCTTTTCCAAGGTCAAGAATGAACTAAACTCAGGCTTGTTGTTGCATAAACTGTCTTGTCTCGTTCATATCGCTGCCTCACCAACACTGACCTCACTTTGGCCGAATCAGACAATCAAATCATAAAAGCCTGAAATCCGAGGAGTGCTCAGCACAGATTGTCATTGTTGTTTGATCGACGCCAACAATCAGACAATCAGAGGGGGACAGAGAATCAAGAGGCGTCACTGACGTCACAACCGCGCAAACACAAAGGATTGTGGGAGGCATAGAGGCAGGAAGAATCTAACATTGTTGGCTTCGAGAGACCGCAGAGATGCCAGAGATTTGTGTGTGTGCATTTGTGTGTATCATATTTTGTGTGGCTTTGTGTGTGTGTGCGCTCGCCTTTGCTCGTGTTTTTATGTGTGTGTGTGATGACATGCAATAATGTCATGGACGGCGAACATAGCTGTGCTCTGAGGCTGTTCTGATTTTAATTAGCACTGTCTCGTTAACACACACACTCACACACAGTTACCCACTCCTTCCTGGAAAACTGTGGACCTACCACACACATATATGGATTATGTTTTAAATGACGGGAATAAGGCTTTGAACACACACACACGCACACATGCACACTTTGGGGCCCTGATGCCCGCTTTCTTTGAAAGCCTTGCCAAGTTTAGAGTGGCAGACATTATGTGTGTGTGTGTGTCTGCGTGTGTGCAATATGTTTTGTGTGTGTGAGCTCCACTCTCATCATCTAAAACATATCAGTGTGTATAATTACAGGCCTCTGGTTGGCCAGAAACATCTTCTGGAGTCAATTGGAGTGTCTAAGTACCCAATTTAGAAAAGGCAACAGCGTATTTCAGCAAAGCAGTCATCATCATCATCATCATCATCATCATCATCATCCATGATTTTCTTCATCATCAACATTTGTTTTATTTTTTTATTGCTTTTATTTTCTCTTCCTCTGCCTTTCTATTTTCAGGAGGTCGTCTGTTACACTAAGCCTGTGAGCTACTTTTGCTTCCTACTGCTCTTCTTCTCTAGTTTATACATTAAATGTCCCACATTATTTAAGTTAGGACTTAATATATGCTGCAGACCAGTTGTTTTATCAATGCTGGCCATCAGGTTTGTGATTTGATGCTGCACAATTAATGGGGCGGTACCGTGGTGTGGTGGTTAGCACTGTCGCCTTACAGTAAGAGGGTTCCTGGTTTGATCCCAGGAGTTTGCATGTTCTCCCCGTGTCAGTGTGGGTTTTCTCTGGGTACTCCAGCTTCCTCCCACAGTCCAAAGACATGCAAGTTAATTGGTGACTCTTAATTGTCTGCAGGTGTGAATGTGAGTGTGAATGGTTGTCTGTCTCTATGTGTCAGCCCTGTGATAGTCTGGAGACCTGTCCAGGGTGAACCCCGTCAGCTGGGATAGGTTCCAGCCCGCCCCAGACTCTCAAGAGGATAAGCAGTTACATGGATGTTACATGGAAGTATAATACACAACAGAGAGCAGACAGGCAAAACAAAAAGCAAATGTCTGGATCAGAAGGCAAAGACTGAAAGACTGAAATGTCAGTATAAAGAATGCAAAAAGGCCAAAAAGAATATGTTAGGTAACATCACACACATTATCTTGCATTGCCTTTCGTCACCTGAGTGAATCTCCGTGCTTGTCCAGCGTCATCTCAGATGGGTAAAAGGTTTTGGTACGGTTTGATTTATATTTTGCTTTAAGGTCAGATATGCACTGTGAATGAGGACCAGTTTTATTTTGATGCAAAGTTTTGTTCGTTAGTAGGAATGTAGCACAACGTGGAAGTAAAAACAGCGTTCTGTTTATTTCAATGTGAAAGTTTTGCCCCAAAAATCAATGAATAATCATGATGATCATGTTGGCCATTGTCACACAGCCCTAATGTATAGTATGAATTCTTATTGTGAAATCCTCCTTTGACGTTATCCTGCCATCTTTAAATCTGTATAAAGAGAAGGGTGTTTGCATGATCTGATTTTAAAAGGCACTTTGTTTTGCGTACATAATACTAAGTTTGATGCAGACTTGGACAATTAAAATAAAAGAAATGAAAGGAGAACGAA
This sequence comes from Epinephelus awoara, assembly GCA_035609425.1. Taxonomy (NCBI): domain Eukaryota; kingdom Metazoa; phylum Chordata; class Actinopteri; order Perciformes; family Serranidae; genus Epinephelus; species Epinephelus awoara. The sequence goes on along the minus strand of CM069299.1, from coordinate 32,652,665 downwards.
TTGTGATTTAATTAGCGCCCTCTTTAATTGTCTGCAACCTTTTCCCATTTTCCTTTTCATCTAAGCGCTGAGTGGCAGTTTGTCTGTGCATGCTGACAAACTTTAATTCACAGAGGGGATGTTTATGTGCGTGTGTGCAGAAGAAAGCCAAAAATGAGAGCACCAGACAATGAGAGACAAGAGAAGAGAAAGGACTGAGAGATAAATGGCAGAGTGTGGGGAGGGAAGAGAGAAATGAGAGCGAGAGACAGCGAGAGTAAGTCAACAGTCAACACCAACATAAATCACGTCGTCTTCTTCTTCTCCTGTTTTTCCTCTCCTGCTCTATGTCTCCACAAACATTTGTTGCCAGGGGGGCTGACATCCAGGAGAGGCGCAGGTCACCTCCTGCACCATGTTTGTCCTGACATTTCAGAAGATATAGATCACATTGGAAATAATCTCACACCCACAAAAAACATGTGGTGTGTAATATATCACCTGAAAGCAGACAGTATCTGTCATGTGGTGTTTGTCCTGCAGAGGAGACGTTAATTTCTCAGAGACGTGTCTGGATTTGAGAAATATTACATGTACATACTTATTTTGTTTTCTGTCTTTTACAAACAACACAAGACTTGTGGCGTCTCTGGGAGCTCGTATTTTTTCAGCACTAGCCTGGATACAGTCCTCTCAGTGGCCTCCTCTGGGATTTTTGGGATAATTGGCGTTCCTTCCAGGCCTTTGTCTGTGTGTCCAGTTGAAGAGGTTGACGCTTTGTGTCCGATGGCAGTGCTGGCCTGTCCGTGATCTTTATGAGAGCTTGTCTTGTTCATAATTTGCTTCCTGTTTCCCTGTGTGTGTTACAAATTGTAAGTGGGGGTTAAAAAATACACAAGTGTGTGTCAGATACCAAATTATTGCCACCACTTTCCAGCTAATGAGCTCCTGAGTGTAAACAGTGTGTTTCTCACTGCTAAGTACCGTTCACTTGTACAGAGAGACCATTAGTGACTCTTATAAACACAGTGAGGGGTTTTTGAAACAAATAGAAGTATTTTTTTTTAAATAATTTCCCAAAAAATGGCTCATAGAAAACAACAGCTCATCTCATGCATCCTCAGAGCAAATACAGTCTGAAACAGTGGTTCCCAACTGGTCCAGTCACATTTCTCCGTAGTCATTAGTTAAAGGTCCACACAGGTTAATACATTCATCATCATAATTGCGTTTGGCTGCGTCATTGAGCTAGTTTGCTGTCTCTGTCAAGTAGCTGTTAGTCACTCACTCTACAGCAGAAAACGGCACTAAAAAAGCTCTGTGCTGGAAATTTACTATACTTCAAAATAAATTGTATTTTTTTTACCAACTCAACGCGTTTGCGAGTCACTTGAGATCCATTCAGTGTAGGCCCATGACCCACTTTTGGGCCACGACCCACCAGTTGGGAACCACTGGTCTAAAATACAGATATTAAATTGATTAATCTCTTCAAATGTAAAATAAATAATTTTCTGAACAGAAGGGGTCTCTTAATGAAAACACCAACTGAAACAGGGCTATCATTGCCATTCAGTTTCTCAAGGTTAGGATTCCTTCAGTGTTCAGCATTCACAAGGTTTTTACCAGAGGCCCAAAAATCCTTCCTCTCCAGAACAGATGGACCAAGTGATTAAAGCCAGTTAAAAGACTGAGTAAAGCAGTCAAACGTGTGTTTTTCTGACACCGTGGAGGAGCTGCTAGCTTTGTTTCTGCTTATATGTGCTCAACTTTTTTCTCCAATGACTTAAGACTCAGATGTCTAGGAGGTTTGTACCCGGAGCAAAATTATCTGCAGAGAGGTCTTCCTCTCTAAACAAATGGACCTGATAATTCAAAATGGTAAAAACACTAAGTGAAGCAGTTTCACCTTAAAAATGAGTGTTTTTCCAGTGCTGTTTGGCAGTCAGGGCCTGGAGCTGTGCTGCTGCTAACATTTGCACAGCTTGTTTGTCTGATAACTTAAGATTCAGACATCCAATGGCTTAAAATTCTTCATCAGGTTAAATCATACAATTGAAAAAAGACCTAAAAAAATGTAGCTAAAAAGTCAATTTATGACAGCTTCTGGCAGACAAAGCAAAGTGGATATGATGCCACTGACAGGCAGCGGCGACCAAATGGCATGGACTGTGTCCTTGATTAAAATTATTGATTTCTCTTGGTTTGAATGTTGTTGGAAACCTTTGGAATAATGTAAATACACAGCTTAACAAAATATGTTATATTCAACTATGATTTTGCTTTGGGATTACGGTCATTCCTTCATTTGTTTAGACTCTATACGTGACTATTAGTGGCCTCACCCTTGAGCCTTACTACAAATCATGCTTTCTGTTTGAAGTGCCGAGATAATGGCAGTAACAAATGCTCAAAAGGAATCTCTGCATTTCTACAAAGAGAGACTAAATGGTTCACTTTGAGGTTTAAAATACTTAATGGGCAATAAAGGGAACGTCTCTCTTCCCTTCTCATAATCCCTCTTTCCCTCCAAAGTGTTTCCTCCTCTTTGTACTACTTCCGCCGCACAAACACACACTCTGTAGACACACTGTACACACACACACACACACACACACACATACACACACATGCATACAGACCCTCTATTAATCACCAGTCTAATTCTGGAGGTAGATGTAGTATTTAATAGCAGTTTCAGCTTTTTGGCGGCGCTCCACTGGTAAATAGACCATTCTACCTTTCCGGAAAAGCCAGTGAGATGAAAGAGTCTTGGAGGAGCCACGTTAATGAAATCTGCTGAGTGAAAACTGAACTGGGAGGAAGGGCCCTTCACCTGAAAACACACACACACACACACACACACACACACACACACACACACACACACACACACACACACACACACACACACACACACAGGCAGAAGCAAGGGGCTTCTGGGTAAGAGGGCATGCAGATGTAGACATAGAACAGGGGGTTTCTTTGGACTATAGATCCCTGATGTGCACGTACACACACACACATACACACACCTGACTGCAGTGCTGAGGGAGTTCCTTGCTTTCGTCAATGGGTCAGTGAACAGCAGCCATGCAAAGACAAGTACAGGCTTCCTGTTCGTTCTGTGTGTGTGAGTGTGAGTGTGTGGCACTTCTAAGTTAGACAGTCAGCGCAACCACTCATTAACACAGCTTTAAATACATCCCATAATTAGTCCTCAGCCTAATTGGCCCAATCACAACTCTGCTGTGGAAACAGTTGCCGTGACAACACAGTTAAATTTTGGTCCAGTAGCCGCTTTTTTATTTGTTTACTTCCCTGAGAGGTAAACTGAAGTGAAGGCTGGTGTTTAATGTGATTCAGAGCATGTTGACATGAATGTTTAGGCTGCAAAAATTAGATTACATGCGTAACAGCTTGTTTGAAAATGGAGAAACCTTTGCTTTTCTATTTTGTCTAAACACCTGTTTTGTGTTTCTCCTGTAGTTGTAGTTGTGTGTTATTAAAGAATCAGATTGCACCACTAATTGTACAGTGTGTAAGAGCACTCGTCTAATCATTCCTCCCTATCTTCCTTACTAAAACTATGATTTACTTTAAATACTTTCCTTAAACAGGTACACTGATAGGCCTATTTGGGTTTGGGGTTGTGTTTTTTAAGCTGCATGTCTTTTAAAGGGTTAGGGCAGCTGTAAACGGGTCAGTGCAGGTGTTCTGTCATTTTCTCTCAGTTTAAAATTCTCTCTAGACTTATGTTATTTTCCAGCGCCGAGGTTTGACCTTTTCAGCAAGTAGTCTTGGATTCTACGTCTTAGTGGATTTCTGTGTGAGATGACTCTGTCAGGTTTACTTCTTTCTTAGTTCAGTGAGGGAAAGGTCGGAACATTGACCTTCTCACTGATTCACATACTTTCCAGGATCCTCCTGTGTAAGATAACTTAGCGAAAACTTTCCGCTGATCCGCACCGCGTCGTGCAGAGATGCCTTCGGTGTTGTTGAGAATTGGTCGTGATCTGTGGGGTTAAATGTCAAGAGCAGGCAGCAGTGCAGACGCCAGCAAGGTAACATATGACTCCCATGATGCTTTGCTTTCAGTGCTGACCCGAGAAGCCATTAAGTGCGTCTGCCTGTGTACCTGACAGGGTGAGAAATACAGATGTGTGTGTGTGTGTACGTGATGGGTCAAGGCTGCCTTGAGATGCTGCTGCTCCAGCATTTTGTCTAAGTGCTCTTCCAGACCTATCAGGTTGTTTACCTTTAACATGCATGTACACATACGTGTCCATCTGAGTCCCTAATAGACTTAACTGCGCTGTCAGCTCTCTGTGTGAGGCTGAGGGTCGCTGCATAATTTCTGAACCCTGAAACAGCCGTTCTGCTGTCCTCTCCAAACCGCCTTTCTTTCTTTTCCATCCAACGTTCTCTTCGTTTACTCGTGTCCTTCTTCATACTCCCGGTGACTGCAGACGCTGGTTTCTTTTAGCCACAGTGTGATATTTGACTGCGCTGTGGCAGCAACAACTGCAATCTTCTGGAAGAAACATGAAATGAGGAAACAACTTCAAATGCATATTTCATACATATACAGAGCAGCTTCTCTCCATCCTTTACCTCAGTCTCTCATCCACTCTACACAGACAGCCAGGAACTCATTTCTCCTGACATTTGTTTTCAATCTAAAGCGTCATCCTTACTTTTTCCACTCTGCAGACTTGCAATAATAGAATTAACCTATGTGCCGGAGTCGACCACAAGAGAATATCCCTCCGTCTGTTTTCTGTCCTCCTCTCTCTGACTCTGCTCCTCCCTCTCGCTTCTCTGTCTTTCTGTCTTGCAGGCAGTGTCTGTCTCATACTCTCCTTTAGGCCTAGTCCACACCTACATGTGTATATTGGAAAATGTTTTTACCCCTCTTACGCTCTGAAAATAAAATCACGTCCACACACACTGTTATCAAAAATCTCAGTCCAAATGAAAATTGGGTAATTGAAGCGCTGTAAAGACCATGCCACATCAACACCTAAAGACACACGAAGAAGAAGGGGAGGGGGCTGCCAATCTGAAGACTGAAAAAATCTACCTGGATTAGTGTTCCTCAAGATAGTAGAAGACTTTCCCTGCATTCATGTGGTGTTGCAATGATTGGAGAAATTAGTTCCCAACTAAATATGTACATCTAAAAAGTCCTGTTAACAAGATCAGATTCAGCACTTTTTTGATCACCTCCACCGTTGCATGAAATGTCACCTCATTTGTGACGCCTCACAAAAGGAGATTATGGTGCATACTCTGATGTTACGAGCCAAAAACTCTGTTTTCCTGTCTACATGTCAGTACTGAAAACTGCTTCTTTACCCTGGACTGAGTTTTCCAAAAGGTTCATTTTTTTAGGTGACCTTAAACATGGTTTGTGTGTGGACAAAAGGCCAAAACTCCTTACATAAAGAAGATAAAATATACCTTAGTACTTGTGGACTGGGCCTCGGCTAAGCAGATTTGGCACAAAGTTTTTAATGCCACAGAAGAAGCTAAAATACAGATTAGCTATATGTTTTCATCAGGCTTAATAAATCAGACTTTATGGTCAATTTATGGTAATTTTAAGCAACTAATCACTTTGTCAGACAAATTCTAGATTTTTTAAATCCCCAAATTGCTTTTAATTGTTGTTGTTGTTGTTGTACTTTTAGAATTATTCAACAACATAGAAAGTGAGCCTGAAGTGGATGTTAAACCCTGCTGCTAAAACTGAATGGCTTACCTTGACTATTAGGCTGTTTCGTAGAAGTTGAACTTTTATTTCTAACAGAATTCCTTTCGCTCTGTTTTTTTGTCCTGACTTTGTGCCTGTACCTTTCTGTGAGCCCTCAGTATTAACTGTAAAGGGCAAGGCTTTGGTGTCTTCCTTTACTTTTATCTTTTTTATTTCCCCCTGTTCTTTTTGTCTGCCTCCTTTTCCTCTTCATCCTTTCTTTGGAAATAGATTAGTGGACATGTGCAGAAGTTGCTGTTGTTGCAGCACTGCAGCCAAGTAGGAATTACATTTACATTGATACAGATATTATAAACTTTTTAACAAGATACTTCAACAATGAGATGTGAGATTTTTTTTAAATACAAGCCAAATGAGCCCAATTATTTCAGTTACACACACTAAAAAATGTGACCTTAAGTCCTGGATATGTTTATACTACACCAGTGGTTGCTCATGTAGCAGCTCCAGCTCCTCTCATGGTGACACTATCAAGTGAGTTGTGGCTTCTCTTGCCCTGCACCACCTCAAGGAGAGACTAGTTCCTGCTCCCAAGTCTCAAGTCAACTGTCCATCGACATAACAGATGTGAAATTTGCTGTACGGTGGAAGAGGCTCCAGCACAGAAATATCATCAATTATCCTCCGCTCTTTCATCAGATGACCTCTCTCATTTCTGTGCTGCCTGACAGAGCAGCATTTGTGGTCACTGTGTACGTGCGTGTATGCGCCTGCCTGTATGTGTCTGCCTGTGTATGCATTCAAGTCTGTTTGTGTGTCTGCAAACGCCAGTGCATCTGTACAAAGAGTGTATTTAATGCAATACAAAGCACTTCTATTAGTTTTCTCCCTGGTTTGATCCTGTCATCAGAGATTAATTTGTCATTTCTTCAAGTCATTTAAAACCGTTAGAGAGAAATAAGCACTTTTCCCTGTGGCTGACCAGTACATTAACAGCACAGCAGGAGACTCTCAGCCCCCTCTAACAGAACCCGTCTGCTAAGCTCATTTACAGGGACCAGTATTAGCATATGCATGCAGCTGATTGAGTAATAAACCAGACATAGGGGCTAATGTCAAAACCTCTGTCTAGGTAGGATTTTATTTTAGAACGTTTAAAGGTATTACAACTTAATTGAAATATTTCCCCAGGCCCTTTTTTTGTTGCAGAGCTGGCAGTTTACTCATCTTTGGTATTTTTGAAAGTCAAAAGGCAGGAAAGTCAAGATTATGGAACAAAAAAGGTGAAGGGGAGTAAGTTTTTCTGGCAATCGATCCTTAATCAGCAGGATCACACAGTACAGTAAGTGTGGTTTCAGATGCGGGGGGGGGGGGGGGGATTAACTTGCATAGCTATCAGAAAATAGTCCCATTTGTAAAAGGAACACAGCCACAGTTAACAAGGCATCGACCAGGCAGAGCTCCTTAGGGCCAAGTGCTATCCAAAGTCTTTTTGTTCTTAACTGTAACTCTGCTGCCTCTGTGGGGTAATCACTGCGTTTCTCAGAAAGCTGGAGAACAATGGTTTAATCATTTTGATCCATATTTTCCAAAGCTTCATTAAAATACTGTCAGCAGCGTTTCAGATATCGCATGTGACATATGGAAAAATAAACAACTGCTTTGGCCAGTCATTGTAAGCGGAAATTTGACTTTGCTGAAGTGAAGTGGTGATGTGTGTTTTACCCCACGTAGAAATACACGGCGTCAGCAATGACAGAGGGAGAAAATAGTCGAGCTTTGGATTTATTTATGGTGACATGGAAAGTGTCCTGACTCAAGCAAAGCTGAATCACAAACATATTTTTTTTATAGAAAACATGACCACATCACACCAATCCTGGCGTCCCTACACTGGCTACCTGCTGCGTCATGATTTTTAGATTTTATTGATTACTTGCAAAGCCCTGAGAGGCCTCAGGACTTTGTTGTTCCATTTTTTCTTACATCAATTTTAAAAACCTAGTTGTTTAAAATTGCCTTTCAGTACTTTTAACTGCTGAAACTGGCAACATTATATGGTTAAAGACAAAAAGATAAAATGAATATACTGCCACTTTTAGTATTGCTGTTCCAAAGTTTTGGGCCTTGACAGCAAAAGCACAGTCTCCTTTAGCTTTAAGTCTAGATCAAGAGACTGGTAGTAGATTTTTGTCAAACAATCTGAATTTTACTTAGGTATTTAAAAGTTCACAGATGAATGCTGATGCCAGACCATGTAGTGCTTTAGAGGTAACGAGTAAAACCTTAAAATCAATCTTGAAGTTGTCAGGAAGTTACTGCAGAGTTGCAAAAAGACGGTTTAAATGATCTCTTTTATTTGATCCAGTTAACAGTGTCACTCTGAAGTCATTGAAATCCGGCACTTGGGCAGTGACTTGCGGCGTCAGAAACCAACAAAAAAGGTGTCCTTTAACGTCAGCATGATACGTGGCTCAGTGTGACAGTGTCAGGGGGAAATGTGGCAGGACAAGGACGAAAGTAAAGGTGGCGAAAGTCCGAGTGGGGCAGACAGGAGGGGCAGTGGGTGGGTCCAACAAACACTGACTTACCTGAGAGCGTATCTGCGTTCAGGAAGATTCTAAAGCCAAACCCTGTTCTGTTTTCCTGAACCTAACCACATGTTTTTGTTGCCAAAACCCTTGTTGTATCTGGACATTGAAGGTCAGTGACCAAACGCAATATGTGACGAGGTCAGTGTGAGAATGTGTTGAATCTGACGGTGGATGAGTGCTTTAAGATAAAACATTAAAGGAACAGTGTGTCAGATTCAGGGGGTGTTAGTGGCATCTAGTTGTGAGGATTGCAGCTTGCAACCAGCTGTAACTACTCCCAGTTAGAATTCTTATGTGTTCATTGTTGAGGAATTATCTGCAGAGGTCTCTTCCTTTTGAAAACCAATGGACCATTTGATTGATTTAAACCAGTATAAACACTAAATCAAGTAATTTCACGTTTTTAAAAAAATCATTGTTTTATCAACGCTGCTCCTCGTGAACGGGCTGCTTATTACAGTGTCTGACGCAAAAATGCAAATGGCCCTTATCTAGAACCTTATCTTGAGATAGAGGTTTGTCTTTTCTGGGCTATTGTACAAACATGGAGAGCTCTGTGTACAAGGCCCAGCTGTGTGTAGATATAAACGGCTCGTCCTAGGGTAACGAAAACACAAAGATTCTTATTTTCAGGCCATCATACACTAAAGAAAACATGCTTATTTCACGTCTGTCAATATATCCTCTTAAATCCTACACACTGGACCTTAACGTAACGGATAAAAACCGTAACCTTATCTATTCAAAACATCAACGCTGCTCATAAAGCATTTCTTAAAAATGATACTTTTGGGTTATTCCAAGCCCAGCGTGCACCATAAAAACAGAGTTTTTCCATATTCATTAAAGAGTTTCCACCTTCATGATCTAGTGTCTAAGTTATGGTACCCATCTAGAGGCATTTTCCCTTCATTCAGGTAGATGTTGTGTTTAATTCAATAAAGACGCAGACTGATGAATTGACCCGTCGCAGCGCCGGTATCTGTCTGACTGGAGCAAAAGAGAGGTCGTCTTTATTAGAGGAGAGGAAAAGACTCTTTGTGGCCAGGAAAAGGGGTTTAGAAACCTCTGCAGTGATTAAGTCAGTATTAAGTTTGTAATAGGACCATGAAAGTGTGTTTGTGTGTGTGTTTGTGTATGCGTGTGTGAGTGTGTTACCCAATCCCTAAACCCACCAACCTTGTGTTTTTTTGGGGGGATTTCTTAGTTGGAGGCCTCAAATTCAAAAGCCACTGTGGTTGTTTTAAGGGGAGACACTGTCTGTCTGTCTGCTTGTCGGTCTATTTGTCTGTCTGTTAGTATATCTGTCTCACATTTTCACATGTTTGTGAATGAGTGTGTGTGATGCAACGCACATCTGTGTGCGAGTGTGCTGATGTTGTCAGGATGTTGGTTTGTGAGGTATTGTTTATGTCCACAGAATAGAGCAAAACAAGAAAATAGCACCGTTTGTATCGGTGTGTTTGTGCCTCCTTGTGTGTGTGTGTCATTGTGTGTGTGTGTGTGTGTGTGTGTGTGTGTGTGTGTGTGTGTGTGTGTGTGTGTGTGTGTGTGTGTGTGTGTGTGTGTGTGTGTGTGTTCTGGCAGGCTCACCACTGGGCCAGATGGAGAGAGTTTTCTGTCTGCCCCCTCTCTCCCTCTGTCTCTTTCTTTCTCGCGCTCTCTCCTTTCTCTCTAATCACAGTTTTCCTTTAGCTGTAAATAGGCGGGTTGGGAAATCTATATGCACACACACACATATACACACACACACACACACAACTTTGGCCTGCACCGCTGGCTTGATGTAGCATTTTTTAACCTCCCACGCTCATATGATCTGAAGGCAAAGGAAATGTGCATGCACACATTCAATACACACACACACACACACACACACACACACACACACACACACAAACACACACAGAGTCGGGCTCATCATACAGCTTGCCCTTCTACTCACCCATGATCAGAGCAAGACACACACTCACACAGACCCAAACCACATAGAGAGTACAGAGAGGAGCCGATCGCCCACAGCTTCCTCTTTTTACTGTCCACTAAACTGAAATTACACACACACACACACACACACACACACACACACACACACACACATACATACACACACACACACCATGAGCAACTGGGACTTTGTTTGTGAAAAAAAAAGAATAATTATGCATCTAAGTTTTCATAGTCTGTAGATGAGATGCAACATTTCCATACACCAGATATAATTCTTTATAGAAAGTGCATTTTGAGGCGTATCCGGCAGCAACGCTTTCCTTTTGGTGGAGGACATTAATGATGCAAAAATATTCCTACTATGCAGCACCAAAGCCCCATGTTCAAACTAAAATATGAAAAGTACTGCTGAACGAATTCAGTGTAAGGAGGTGAACACAGTGAGAGATGGACGCTACTGGGAGCAGTGAGAAGTGATTTGTTGATTTGAAGTTAAAAGACGTATGGATGAGATGAAAACTAAGTTTACTGGAGAAGTGAAGTTTTTGAGATGTCGATCTTCCAAATAACTGCTTTTCAGCCGCATTTAATGACGGTTTTATTCTGTAGTTAGAACCTGCACCATACTGTGAACAAAACACTTTGTCCTCTCTTTGAAGCTGCACAAATAAAGACTGAAATGCAGCTTGTCTTATAATCATCCAACTACATTTTCACAAAGGCTACAGTCCTTAAAGGTGACCTATCATGCCGTTTCTTATTTTATATCATTGTATGTGACGTTACACTGAAGGATGTTTACATCAAATGTGACCAGCATTTCAAATAGTAAGTAATCTTTATGTCTTCTTCTGCTCCAGGCATGCTACTGCAAGTGTTTCTGTTATGTGCACTGCTACATGTAGCTACATGCTACCATCAGTGAAAATGACATCTTGGTTGCTGATACTGTTAATTTTTGATCATATTCCTGTTGGAACATGTGCAGTTGTGCTGCGAAGCCTTTATTAGTTATTTTTCACAGGAGAAAGTACTGCTGTACACAGTCAGTCCCTACGTGCTACTACACTGCTACATGTAGCCACATGCTGATACCAGAGAAAAATGTATTCCTGGTTGCTGATGTCAAATTACTGCTGTAACATGTGCAGTTGTGTTTAGAAGCTTTTATTGTTGAATTTTAATGAGAGAAAGTGCCAGTATACTCAGCCATTCCCTTGCTGCCAGTACACTGCTACATGTAGCTACATGTGATCTTGGTTGTTAAAATTGTGAATTTCTTCCTAATTTTGGATCATATTACTGTTGGAGCATGTCTGGTTGTGTTCAGAAGCTTGTATTGGTGGTTTTTAATGGGAGAAAGTGCCGGTATACTCCACCATTCCCCTGCTGCTAGTATACTGCTACATGTAGCTACATGTTAACATCGGGGAAAAGTGTAATCTTGATTGCTGATGTTGTTCATTTCTGTCCAACTTTGGATCATATTACTGCTGGAATATATCCCATTGTGTTTAGAAGCTTTTATTGCTGATTTTCCTGGTACAAAGTGTCGTTTCTAGTCTTAGCTCCAATGATGAAGCACAGATGCCAAGATTTATAAGGGACAGAAATGCTGACCAATTATTGCAGACTGGGCTTTTTTTGGGAGGGGGGCTTGTAGAAACAGGCACTAAAATGGAGCGTTTCAGACAGAGAGTTCCAGCACAGACAGCATGAAGAAAACAATGTGTGTTTTTGTCCATTAGAGCATGTAAACATGTTTTTGGGGGTTCTACTAGAACAAGTTTGAACCTGAAAATGAGCTTAATAGGTCCTCTTTAGAGCAGTGAACTTGAAAACTAGCTCAGAGTAAAATTAACTTTGTTTTCAGTTTCATCCAAATGGCATAACAAACAAAGTCTTTCCTCTCTAGATAGACCATTAAACCTGCCTGTTTTTGGGCTAATGGTAATGTACCTGAACGTAATTGCGCACATAGAGATCTTTGACTCCACTAATCATAATGGCTGGGACTGTTTGCCCCAGCTGTGCTCTCTCAGGTCAGTCACTGACATCAAACATGTCGTCATGCCTGTTTTGCTACAATTTTTCATGTTTGATGATCAAGGTGATGCAAAGTAGCTTTCAAATGTCCTTGTTTGAATGGTTGCTCAACTCTCTGGGAAAAGTAGGCCTCTAACTGCGTTTCTCCTCTTCCTCAAAACTCTTTATTTGGACATATATCTGTCTGTTTATCTGTCTGTCTGTCTCTCTAGATATTGAGTCCAGTCAGTTTGCTTAAAAGCTTTTAGCCCTCCACACAGAGAGTCCATTTCATTTAGCCTGGAGGGCCTCTGTATGTCTGTGTACACACACTCGTTTTCATTTGACTCTTCCTTTTTGTTTTTCTCTGTCTTTCACACCCTCCAAACCCACATCCCTCCGTCCATAGATGACTCTTTGTCACCAGGCGATTCCTCCTCCCTCGTCAGTAACCAAAGAGCTTTGGTCCCACACTCACAATCGGGTGATTCAAACAATGTGTCACTGTATTTGTGTCTGTGTGTATGTGTATTACAGTTAGAAACAGTTAACAAGTCGGAGTTGGATGTGTGCCATGAGAGTGTGTGTACAGTATGTGTTGAATCCGTGAATGTGTTTGAGACAATTTTATACTTTTTACATGTGCAAAAAACAATATTGGACTTTGGTGCAAGTTGTAGAGCTCATGCTCGTCATATTTCATGCAGTTTACACAAAACAAAATGAACTTTGATGGCCATAAATCCACAATAGCTGTCTTGTTCTTTGTAGTGACAGCAGATTCGATGCTTCTGGAAAGTTTGGCAATTTTTTTATTTTTATTTTTACACTTTTGAACCTCCATGTGCATCACTGAGCTGCTGTGCAATGGATTTCTACTTCTGTCAAGTCTGCAATTTAATTTTCTTGTTTTTGCATGAGTTTATGGAATATTTTCTTTGTTGACAAAATTATTTCTTGATGTTGCGTAAAAGGAAATTGTATTTTCTGTTTCCATTTAGCTTCAGATTTTAGCTGTTTCTAATTTAAAATGCAGTAATTTTGTAAGAAAATTAAGATGGAGTGTGTGTGTCTTTGTGATGGCTTGCCTCCCTGTGTGCATGTGTGTGTCCGCGAGCGTGTGTGTGAGTAGCAGCTGTGTCCGCCCGCCCCAGAGTGAATAGCTGTCCTCTCTAAGCTTCTCTAAAGACTGACAACAACACGACTGCTAAACGACTGGGAAAACTAAGTACCTCCATTCTCTGTCATTCTTCCTTTCTCTTCGCCTCCCATTCCCTCCGCCGCTCTGTTTGGTTTTCAGCAGAAGGACTGCAAGCTGCCACCAGCTCTGTTTGAGTTCCCTCAACTTTTAATGAGCAACGAGGGAAGCTGCTTTCTCTTTTACTGACTAGCTCCTAATCGCGTCTTACTCGGTCTGTCTGTCTTTCTCGCTTTCACCTTCTCTCGCCCCCCTACTTTTGGTCTTTCCTTCCCTTACCTCCCTCCCTCCCTCTCTATCTACCAATTTCATTGTCTCTTCTTCTCCCTTCCGTTTTCTGGCTGCCAGCTGAAAGCCTTGCTGTATTTACCAGCTTAGTTTCCTAATCCCAGTACAAACTACTATCTCCAATGACTTTCTCACTGGTTGCGCTCTGGGTGGCTTCAAAGAAAGAATGGAAGATGGATAGAAATCAGTGAAGGAAAGAGAAAAAGGAAAGGAAAGAAAAAGAAAGAAAGAAAGAAAGAAAGAAAGAAAGAAAGGAGTCATTTTCCACACAGTCTGTTCACGTTTACTCATTTTCTGCTATAGTTAAAAGGAGCTGGAAGAGAACTGGCAGACTTTTTTTTTCAAGTTTGCACAGTTCAGGTAGAGGAAAAAGATATTGAGAGCAACAGGTAGTTGGTGCCCAGTCATGCATGGCCCACAAACTGTGTGTGTGTGTGTGTGTGTGTGTGTGTGTCTGACCCCGTGACCTCAGGTGCCCTGCAGGTGTGCGCCTCTGCATAACAGGGGGGCAGGAATGTTTTATCCACGTGCACACACTAACACACAGACCGGGGAATCCTCATCAACTGCATTCCTCACTGGTTTAGCTGGGGGAGGGAGAAAAGTGGACAAAGACACGGTTTGTAAAAGACAGAGAGGAAGTTTCAGTGACAGAAAAAAAGAAAGACATCATGATGTATTAAAAAATAGTGTTTCCTCAGTATTACTGAAGAGTTTGCTTCATTGTGAAGAATTGTGAAATAAAGAATACTGATTCCTAAAACGAATCATATGACCAGCCCCAAAACAACAAATATTACCATTGTAACAGTTGCAGTTTTGGTCCAAAACTGCCTGGATAAGTCTAGGCATGAAAACTATGTGGCTATGGTTGAGAAAAACATCATGGGTTTGTGTTAGATAAGTACTTTTGTAATGTGACATATGTCTACTAGCATACTAGCATGATATGCTACGTTGTAGGCAACTTTCTTGTTAAAAGAAATCAGCTTTAATTCGGGGATGCAAACACCGGAGCCCTTCTGTGCAGAGTTTGCATGTTCTCCCTGTGTCAGCGTGAGTTTTCTCCAGGTGCTCCAGCTTCCTCCCACAGTCCAAAGATATGCAGGTTAATTGGTGACTCTAAATTGTCCGTAGGTGTGAATGTGAGTGTGAATGGTTGTCTGTCTCTATGTGTCAGCCCTGTGATAGTCTGGTGACCTGTCCAGGGTGTACCCCACCTCCTGCCCAGTGTCAGCTGGGATAGGCTCCAGCCCCCACGTGACCCCTAACAGGATTAGCAGTTACGGAAAATGAATGAATGAATGCAAACACTGGTCTCCTGGGTGAAAGTCCTGTGTTCGGTTAACCCATCCACCACCATTCTACGATATTTGGCCGATATACAAGATATTTGCTTTTTCTGCTACGTCACTCTGCTCCTGTAAAAATAACTATGGCCACTAGAGGGCGCTGCCTTACAATAACCATAAGTATGTGTTGTAATAAGTTACTTGCACGGTCGACCTCTGTGGTTGTTTTTCAGTGAGAGCAGGCTGCTAATAAAAAGTGATTATTTATGTTGTAATATGGCAGTGATTTATATTTATTGAAGAAATGGCGATATAATATTTCATACGTTCTTCAATTCTCCCTTTTTTCCTCTGTTGTTGACAACTACGAGGCAGTGATTTGCAGTATAAAAAAGTAACAGAACATGCTAAAACTATTGCACATTGCCTACTTCTTAAAATTGATTTATTCTCATCACCTGATTCTTATTTTGTTGCATAATTTGATATGTCATCAGAAAGTTGCAAATCATTAATTAAGATGCTGATGGAAAAGGAATGAAATAAGAATCAATGAGAAACACATGGAGAAAAACAGTAAGTCAAATATTCATAAACAGGAGGTGGAGAGGAGGGAAACTAAATCACATGAATGGGGGTGTTAATAATTTCCGTTGCCTCTGTCAGGATTCCCCGGTCTGTCTGTCTGTCAGTCTGTCCATTGATAGTTAACAGGTGTCAACTGTCAATAACTGCACTGTCTGCTGGAAATTCTAAATGTGTGTGTGTGCGTGTTTGTTTTTATACATGCATGTATCTGCCTGTGCTGACTGCCTCTTTGTGGTTGTGTTTGTGTCTATAAACTATGTACACTTATGTCTGTATGTCCATGCGTGTATAGAGAAAAAGCAGTAGGAGGAGAGGAGGATGAAAGATGAGGAAGCAAAGAAAGCAACAAACATGTAAAGCTTTTAAAACATACTCAGAAACAACTTTAATAGAGAGAAAAAGAACAAAGATAGAGCAAGAACAGCGAGCCCTGACTCGTAACTGTGACCTTTAAAGTAATAATCAGCTGGCCGAGATGCGGCACCATATCCAAATCAGTATGATCTGGCGTGAGTAAAAGCCTGAGATAATGACTCTGTGTTATTTATGGAGGATTACTGGCCCGGGTGGCTGGAAATGATCTGATCTCTTTCGGCTTTTGTCTGTTTCCCTCTCTGTGTGTCCGTCTCTCACTGGGACCTTGAAGTCGTTTGTGAAGTTAAGTAAGTCTTGTTAAATTTGGCCCCGAGTGAGAGACTTCCAACTGTGACCTCCTCTCACACACACACACATGTGCATGCCCACAAACAACAAAAGACTTCAAAGGAATCCCAGCAATGCCAGTCATGTCACCCTTTACAACCTCTTCCACTGTCTCTCTCTCTCTCTGTCTTTTTGTCTCTGCAGCTACATTTCCATTGCGCTGTCAAGTGAATTTTATGCAAAAGATTGAAGCGTTCCACAGAACAGACTTGATTTAGATTGCCATTCATCTCCGTGGTGAAAGAAAATACTGTATATCATGTCTAAATGTCATAAAAAATGAAAAATGTACACAATGTTTCCTCTGGAATGTCATAATTGTCTTACTGCGTTCCTTTGTCTTTTCATTCCTGTTGTACTGAATCCCTTTTTCCAAATTCCCAGTTTGTCTGTCTCTGTTTTCCTTTTTTCCCATCAGTTTACTCTGTATCTCTCGTTCCTCCCTTGTCACCACCTCTCATTTTAATCTTGTTGTAGAGCTCGATCACTCTAGAGGTGTTAAACTGATAAATAATCCATGGTGTGTTTGTGTGAAGGCTGTGGATGATCTGTTAGAGGGCTGTTAAAAATATATGGAATCTGCGTTCTCTCGCCAATTCAGATAATACATCAGAGGTAGGAAGGCGGGAGAAAGAGGGGAGGAGATGGAGGCACAAAGGGAGAGTTAAACTAAAAAGGGAGAGAAAGGAAAACTGGAGAAGTGACGGAGAGAGAAAGTACAAAAAGACTTATGTTGTGCCAAACAAACTTGGCTAGGCCATGAGCGATGATCATGAGTTCTTCAACGAGCACCGAGTTTGTCTTCATGAAGCATCTGTTTGCTCCAACTGAAGTCATGTGTTTTCTTGAGCCTGTTAAAATTCAGAGCCGCTGAGAATTCACACTAAATTATATCACGCAGTGCCTCTCAGCGATGCACCGAAACTGCTCAGGTGTGACACTGGCTCCCGCAGGTGTGAGAGGATGTATGCATTTAAATCTCCTCCTACTCCTTACAAAGCAATGCATATTTGATTTGAGCTATACGGGAGCACATTACTGTCTGAATTCCTTCTCTTCACAGAAATAGAAATATTAAGATGTTGTTTCTTTATTTGAAAGCCTGTGCTGCAGACTCGTGTCTGAAGAATCGTGTTTCATGTGTGTCAAGTGGCTTGTTTGATGAATGTGATGTAGTAAGTATTATCCAATATAGATCCTCCACGAAGGGCCGGCAAAGTTTATGTAAGCAACCTTTTGGAATCAACACTTAAATCTGATTTTAAACTCAAAGTTAAATAATCTGTGCTAAATGTGGTTAAAAGGTGTCTTGGAAAGGTCTGAAAGCATTAAATTTAACTGACTGGTAATGATTTTTGAGAGAAAATTAATATCCAAGTTTAAATTGATAAATTTATGAGAAAACAATTTGCAGATTTACCTCAGGTTTCAGGTGGAGTAGAGTAAAGACATACAAAGTCGACATAAGGAAGAAATTGTGGTTGGTAAATGGGTGAAGCACAGGACTTTCACCCAGGAGACCAGGGTTTGTGTCCTGTGTAGGTCAGTCTGAGCATATTATTTTAGCTTAAGTTGATTTATTATTTCCAGTTTTTAGGATGTTTAAAGCTGCTAAATGCACAGTGTGTACATTATCACAGGACTTTGACTGTGAACCTCCAATCAAGACACATAGTTTTGATTAAAAAATAGCTCCAGAACGTTGCAAAGTCTGAATATAGTTTAAGTTAACATGAACGCACCTATTCAGCTATTTTTCTTAGGTTTTTGTACACAGTGTTCTTTCTGCAGCTTCATACATCCTAAAAACTGATCATAACACATCATCTAAGTCTGAAAATAACAAGCCAACCTGAACTCACACTGGACACAAACTTGATTCTCCCGAGTGAATGTCCTGTGCTTTATCCTTTCATTATCCTCAACAAACAAAAGGAGTTTACTGTTTTGTACTTTACCCTCTTCACATTATGTTTGCTAACAATACATTTGTTCAGAGTGTAAAAAACAGACTGGTTGGTGACACAGAGTGCAGCTTCTAGCCATGCAAATATTCAGAAATTTAAACAAACAAAAAAGTCAGTTTCTTTACCACACAGAACTGTGTTTTTTAAAACCATCTTTATATATTCTACTGGGACTGATTTGAGTTAAGCCTTTGAGCGCTACCTGTGGAATTCTCCAAGCAACACAAATGTGCCGAATCATTTCCAGCAAGTACTTGATCCCAGCCTGGTTTTGGGGAGAATGAAATCTAAACCCTCTGAAAGTGAATTTTGACTCAGGCGCATCACCCTGCAAAGCCTCTGAGCTAGTGTCTATTCACAAAAGGAGCCCGCATCGTATTTTTCGCTCATGTGTGGTGAAGAGGGAGGAAAAGGACTCCTCTTTTATTCTGCTGTTCTGCGGGCTCGTTTGTATGTGTCACGTATCCCACAATCCACCTGCATTCACCCGTCTCTGCAGGCTGGGTGTCAGTACATCACCGTAGCATTGGAAGTGGGAGTCTGCACGCAGGCACACACACACACACACAC
Source organism: Epinephelus awoara (assembly GCA_035609425.1). NCBI lineage: Eukaryota > Metazoa > Chordata > Actinopteri > Perciformes > Serranidae > Epinephelus > Epinephelus awoara. The sequence continues at coordinate 32,633,796 of CM069299.1, read as the reverse complement.
ACACACACACACACACACACACACACACACACACACACACACACACACACACACACACACGGCCATCTATCTGTCTATAGTGTAGGTGTTAGTGCATCACCATAGCTTCACACATTCCACCCTGTATGAGCAAGTGAGTTGTTTTTGCTTTCCCTTCTATGGTTTGTGTCTGTGTGTGTGTGTGTGTGTGTGTGTGTGTGTGTGTGTGTGTGTGTGTGCACGCACAAATTTGAGGGTGTTGTTGTGTGCGATTGTGTGCATGCTTGTATGTTTGACTTTCCCAAACTTCGTGGCCCCAGAAGGCACTTTGATATAAATCTGTCGGAGAAAAACAGGCCAGAGGATACATGAGGTTGTGGGAAGCTGTGAATGAGTTTACATACACTATAGACACAAGCTGTGTGCGTGTGTGTGTGTGTAATGAATACATGGGATTTCTGGAAGCCGATCGGCTCTCATTTTATCCACAACAAGACAGAGGTGAGGAAATGTGTTTTGAGAAAAAATCGTACGTGTGTGGTGGAGGTCAGCCAATCTCTTTGTCCCTGCGTGAGTCTGAGTCACTGCTGGGATTCAGTGAGTCATGTTATTCGAGGTTAAAGGCCCACGCTGGTGGATTTAAATTCAGTCCGCACTGTTTGCAAATCACCTTATGAGACCAATAAATAGTGGTGGAAATTGCCTGCAAACACTCAGCACTCAAGATATAAAACATATTTTTCTTGTTTTTGACAGAAACTACTGGTTTCATCTACTCAAGTTTCCCCCTGGAAACAGGAAGTTTAAAGAGAGGCGTGAAACTTGACAGCTGGCTCAGAATTAATTTCAGGTTTTGTTGTCTGGTATACATTCGACCAACTGACCAGAATGTGACAGCCCTAAGGCTTAGGCAAGTAAAGTAATGTAGGTTAGGGTTAGGAAAAGAAACATGGTTGGGTGTCTTTGGGTTTATTCAAGTTAAGTTAGATTGATTTAGGAAAAGATATATGGTGACAACGTACCTTAATTTCATTTGGTTTCGTACGGTTCCGAACATCAGTCTCCTGTGTTGTTTGACCTATCCACCACCCCAACGTGCCTCCTTACATCGACTTTTAACCTGTATATTATTTCCTTGTTTACTCCTGTAGCCCATTTGTCACGGGATGGCAGCCTTCCTGATCAGGCGGGTTATGTACAAATTACTGGTTCATGAGAATGTGGGTTATATAAGATATTTTGGGGCATTACTTTCCATTGGTATACGTACAAACAATGGATGAGAACAGCTTGCATGCAGCAAAAACATATTTTCCATGTTTGATTTGTAATTTTGGCAACATGCAAGCTTTGTAAAATTTGGACCCGGATTTGTTAAAATCATAAACAACAGCCTCATATTTATTTAAATTCTAATCCAATTTTTCAATATTTAATCATGTCTAAATTCACACTAGTAATGCAATCAAGTTGCAAGTAATACCACCATAATAAGCAGCCTTAATTGGCCAGTCTTTTAACCAGCAGTCATGTCCTTTCTTCATTCCAGTGATTACGCTAGACCACATTAACGCCACGAGCTGAATTATTTCCCTATCTTCTGTCCTGTTCTCACACATGATTCATTCGTTTCAAACACATCTCACATTTTTTTCCTGAGACTTTGTCTTTCCTTTCTGCCTTCCTCTTTCTCTCGCCCCTCATTTTCATTTCATCCTTTCAACCTGTATCTCATTTTCTCACCATATTTGTCTTTATGGTGTAACTATAGAGCAGGCAATATAAAACAGTGTGTGCATATAGATTGCTCATTATCTGTTAACTAGCAGCCCCCACACAGAGGTGATGTATAGGCATCAGATAAATGCATTACTGAATCAATAGCACTGGGACTTAATTTAACCTGGATTGCAGATTTGCATCTTGGACTGTAAGTTAGTTTTTGGATGAGATTTGTGGGGTTTATATGTCGCCCTCTGGGGCTTGTTCACAGTAGGCGAAGGGAAAGATGCTAAGCCAGTCCAGGGATCTGAACCAGTGACCTCCCAGTCATGAGATCAGGTTTTGAACCTTCAGGCTATCTGCAACTGGTTTGACAGCCAGGAAATAAATATTCAGCTCACGGAGGGGCATTATGGTATGCATTACATGAGAGATGAAGTTGATGAAACTGGCAGGTGGACACGACTCTCACATCCAGAACTCTCACATGAGGTTAGCTTTGATAAGATGTCAGTTTCTCTCACCTGGTCTCTCTTTCTGGCTCCAACCCTTCCTTCCTCCTTTCCTCCCTTCCTCTCTCCCTCCTTTCTCAGTTGCACACACACACATGCACGCACATCCTCACCGAACTACTGACAGTCCTGTTCCCATTAGATTAGTAATGATTTGTTGCTCTCAGATCCAGGACTGTCAAGGTCTTACCACTGGACAGTGGGCGGTATTTGACAGCCAATACGGAAACACTCATTCAGCGGAACAGTTGTGCAAATCTTCGCTGAGGGAACGAGTTGGGAGAGGTTGGAACAAATATGACTGAAGCAGAGGTTATGGTGCAAGTTGCAGAAGATCCTTGAAACAATAGTTTTTATTGAGGAGAAAATCCTCTGAAGGGAAGCGAATGTTTGATTCGGTCATAAACTCTTGGTTTTAAATAACAGGAGAGAAATGGCAAATGTTTTGTCTTTCTTAAACATATAGCAAACACTATAATAGATGGTCATACAACCTGAGCTCTGACAGAAATGATCCTTTTTACTAAACAGTGCATGAATGATGCCAACACGGCAACACTAAAGTGCATCAGGTTAGTCAAGCATCATCAGTGAAAATGGTTTAGTAAGAAAGCAGAAAACTGTGTTAATGAAGATGAAACACTGAGGAAATTCTTAATCCTCACTTTTGTATCTTTGTAAGATTACTGTAATACCATCAACACAAAATGCAGTACTTGTAATACATTTAGTGAAGCACAAACTCATTAAAAAAATTCCAGAGTCACTGTTTAGGAAACTTAAGCCCCATTCAGACCAAAGATTTGTGAGGCGACGAAACAGTTTTAGAACGTTGCAGAAAAAAGTTGCAGAGGTGTGAACTGGCCAGTTTGAGCTCGACTCAAGCCAGCTGATGGTGTCACCTGCAACTCAGGTGGTGAAATCCTCAGTGGCTGGTTTTATCGGGAAAGCACGTCACCTGTTTTTACAGCCAGTCAGCTTGTAGTGAAGCCCACTGGGCTTTAGAACAAGGTTGTAAGGGTAATTCTATACAAAGCAGCACAAAACAATACATGTAGTAGTTTACCCGCATTTTGTCACTGTCGGTTTTACTCTATGAATGATTTGAACACTAGGGCTGCCCCCTACAAGTTGAAGATTCAGATCATCGTTCAGAGACCTAACTTGGCCCTGTTTACATCATTCAGTGAACGCTGCCAATGCCCTGAACGTCCCACCAGAGGTAGTTAAAAAGCCAAATTGTTTTCTTTATGAAAAACAGGAACAAATAGTCTAATATTCGCAGTGAACAGGCAAATCTGATTCAGTTGACAAAATTCAGAGTTGGGAACAGCCCTGATGAACATATGTATTTTGTTATTTCCTTGCTCACTCTTCCTCCCTTTAATGATCCCAGCAATAAATAGAGTTACAGTCCAAACTGTGTACACTAGTTATCTGTGATCTCGTTTTGTTTCTCCATTACCAGCGTCACTACCATCTGTGTAGTGTAATGCCACTTAATAAAGAGTTCATTAGGAAAAGCAGAGCGGTCGTGAGTTCTTCCGTTATTGGAAACAGAGTCAGCTTTAGTCTGCTGCACTTCCTGATTTGAGGAACACACACACACACACACACACACACACACACACACACACACTGGGCATGCAGGTCTTAACCTGTGGAAGGCTGCTGTTAGAGTTTGTAGGTTAGAGTCATAATTGATTGGCATCCAGAGCTCTGTAATTAGACCAATAATAAATCAGCTTCTCAGTTAATGAGCATGGCTGAGTGTGACAGCTGACACACACACACACACACACACACACACACACACTAGTTAAGCTGGCTGTGCTGGAGTGTGAATGGTCTCTCCCTCAGCACTGACCTTTCAACTGAGCTGATGTCGACACCAGCATAGCTCCGTGTCACTGCGATGACCCGTCGTTACTGCAGCGCCCCGGGCGGCCCCACCAATCATGGCTTGGAGTGAGATTCCGTTGCCGGGCGGATGTTTGAACCCTTTAATAACAGCCTGCCGCAGCTAATCTATGATTGGTTGATTGGGCCATTGGAGCTCCAATGGGGCTGACGCACTGGGTCAACTGAGCTATCTGTCTTTTTAAACTGCTTTTATCTCTTCCTGGAAGACACATTCACTAAGTTCTGCTGCCAGGAAGGACAGTTGAGGTCTTTTAAAATTTTATTTAAGGCATTATTTTGACTTTGCAAAGTACTTGTCATACTGTAGGACGCTGTTCATCATCATTTTAATTCATCTGCTATTTAAAATAACTTTTATCTGATCCATTAGGTGCCTCTTTAAGAGTCACCGTTGCCAGAAAAGTTTTCAAATCAGCAGTTTTTTAGCTGAACAACCTTCACCAGTGTCACTTTTGACATCAGCCATGTCTATTCTACTTATGTGTCTATGTTTGGAAGTAATTTTGCTGTTAATTGATTTAATTTTGCTTTCTCAAATTGTGCATTTAGGGACAGACATTTTCTGGTGATTATCATGGATTTATTGTCAGTTAAGGAATAAAAAGGTGGGGAGGGATGTAAAAGTGGGCATCAAGCACGCAGTATATGTCTCCTCCTGCCAAGTGGCCTATGTGGAAGTAGTCCTTAAGCAGTTTGTTGGGGCAGAAACAAAACTCTCTCGACACGAAGCCCTGCAGTGTTTTTCGTTCTGCTTCCACGATCCTCATGACAGCTTCGGAAATCTCTTGTCAGGTTTACTCTGTCTGCTGTTGTGAAAACCTGCAATTTTGCTCGAACTACATCAAGATACAGGAACGACCCAGCAATCTAACAATTGTCAAGTCACATAAAGTTGAGGCAGTTTTCTTGTTTTGGCAGTTGCTCTGTTGCTGTAAGACATTGAAAGGTTTATATTTTTCATTTTAACAAAGTGCTCAATGATCTGTCAGCCCCGAGAAATGTGTGTGTGGCAGGAAAAATGAGCGTGGAAGGAAGGGAAGACGAGTGATATAAAATGAATGATAAACAATTTCAGCCCTTTCTTTCTCACTATTTTGTGGGAACCCTGACTGTTGTTTTCAAAGCAGCCACTTGTAACATCGTTGTTCAACAAGTGGATTTAATACAGGTCTGAAAGACTTAACCTGGCTATGGCAGCACAAAGCCTCCTTAGATTACTGAAAGACGCACACACATGCACACACACACACACACACACAAATGCAGGGATAGGCAGACAAAAGCAATTCAGATGAAGGTATTTAAAGGAAGAGGAAATGTCAGTCAACAGGAGGATTTAGGGACTCTCTCACCAAGATAAAATTCTCTCCTCTTTCTTGTCCCCCTTAATCACATCTCTTTATCACTCTTTCACATTTTTCTGTCTCTCCTTCCATCACTTTTCCTTTTTCCTTCCTTTCTTCCTCTTATATTTCCTCTCTCTCCAGGCTGTTCTCTTTTTCTTATCAGCTTCCTTTCTCAAATATTTTCCCCCATCATGCCTTCCTTCCTCCCCCTCCTCTCTGTTCTGTCACTTCTTTCCTGTCTTTCTCTTTGTAAGATCTCACTTTTCCTCCTCTTCCCTCAGCGAGACACTGTTGACGTTGGCCCTGGCTCATTTTCTGTTGTATGGCTTGTCAGTGGATGACAAATGACTCGGTGTTGCATGGCGCAGCACGGAGCATTACGCTACTTCTCACTTTACACATGCGAGCGTGTTTAATAGTATCACTCGCTCGCTCTGACTGAAAGGCAAGGTTCAAGCAAACACTGATGTTGGCAAAATGTTTGACGATAAATGTCATCGTCATCCCATGATATCACTGATTTGAACACAGCCAAGACATGGATATAAAAAGGGAAAACTTCTCAGCTACTACTGACCTTTGATTGCAACAACTCTGCGAGTCAATTAGTATAAATTCCAAAATGTCAGTACTAAGTAGTGGTAATATATAATTTCCTCATGTTTTGTGAAGACCAGGGAAGGTATTGTCTGGTGGTTTCATTGTTAAAAAAAACTACAATAAAATTAGTTTTATTTGGCTGAATGTTCATTGCTTAAGTGTACTTCCCAGAAATGATGTTGTCAGTAGGGTGTTGCTGTATGTTGTGAACAGACATACGGAAGGTTGATCCCAGGCGCTTGCAGTCTACATATCGAAGGATCCTTGGGCTAGACACTGAACCCTAATATTGCTCCCGATGGCTGCATATGTGAATTTTTATCCCATGAGCAGGTGGCACCTTGTATAGTAGCCTTGTAGTGGTAGTATTGTGCTCCTCATGAGATTGGAGGATTCACAAGAGACACATTAGAAAGAACATCGAAGCAGCAGAAGGCCAAGATATCCTGTTTTTTGAGTCCCTATCATGGGTCAAGCTCCAAAAACAATCCCACATTCTCCATAATGTATTCTCCATCAACATATATCTGCATATGAATTCTGAATCTTTAGGCAATGAGGAAAGATTTTGGAATTAGAACATGGTTTCTGGTTTCCGTCAGGGAAAATATGAAAGAACAAAAGGTCATGACGGCAGTGACAGCGTGGAGAAGGACTTTGGTGTCAGATCTATTGAAGTTAATGGGGCGGGCACGGCAAATCACACTATAACTCATCATATCTTTGGTGTGTCACCTTTGACTGAAAAATCCTTCCACCAGATTAGAAAACCCACATAACTTAATGCTTACTGATATTATTTTATCTAAAATAACTATTTTATCTGTCCAGCAGCCACATCTCATCTCAAGCTCCTGTTTGGCCGAAGGTGGCTAATTACATCATGATACATAAGCAAACAGGGCAGCTGGTCAGACTGCAGTTATAACCAGATTAGCTCTTAATCACTGATTGTTATTTCAATCATAAAGTCTGTCGCTTTGGTAAATAGGCTGCCGAACTAGGGCTTGAACGTAGGCTATAATGCCTTGCGGTTTGCCTCAGTGATTTACATTAGTACTGATGTAAGTCATCTAATGTTAACTAGCTAGCGCACATACAAGTCCTGACAGTGATTAAACTGCCGGCCTGCCCCATTTACTTCTATAGAACTGACACCAAAGTCTGCTGTCACTGACATCATGACCTTTCCTTCCTGTATATTTTCTATTTTCAAAAGACGCAGAACACATTGGACAAAATGCAATCATTAAACCCATCAAGTAACGTCGGATGACAATTAAAATTTCTATGACCCTTTTACATATATGTTTATAGAGGTGAGTGTGCAAGCAACTCCAACTCCATTCTCACATCTCAAGCTGCTAATTGGACTGTAAAGGATGACCGGTGTATGGAAGAGGAAGTCTTGGCCTGGATAGTTGTTATCTACGCCAGCACAACTGAAATATTGGCTGTTGCTCGGTAGATGCTAAATCATCGTCAGACTGATAGCCGCTGGGTTCTGAGATGGCCCATAATGCAACTCAAATGTTTATATCTGTCAAACTCAACCAGCCCAGTGTGTTATACAGGCTTTCTGTTACTCCCCAAGCCCAAGTGAAGATAACCCCACTGTCATCAGGCAGCGTGACCCTTTAGATACCCGCTTCTTCTTCCACTACTTAAACAAACAACCCTGCGCTCCTGTGGGACAACACAAACACACAACCTCATGTGAGCCAACGAGCAGTGAAACAGACATTAATTTTTTGTGAAAACATCCTTTATTATTATTTTAACTCATACGGTCCTGACCTTGTCCTGTCTTACTACTGCTTGCTTGTAATGTCAGTGATATTGGAACTGAAGCTCTTTCTGCCTTTTCCCTCATTTTAAGCCACTTTCCAAAAGTGTGTCAGCTAAAAAAACAATGTGTAAAACATGGGAAATGCAAATGGAGCGCATTATTCAGTTTCTACAGGCCTTATTATTCTCTCAATTTCCTCCTCCACTGCTGCCCCCGCTCTCTTTTTCTCTTTATGTAACGACAGATAGTTTGACCTCTGACCCCTTTGTTATGATCCCAGTTAAGGTTCAGGAATAGAGGAGGGAGGAGGAAGGCGAGTAGGAAGAAAGGAAGGAAGAGTTGAAGGAGAGATGGGGCCATTTGATAAAAGTGCCTGACGTGGTAGTGACACTTTTAGGGAGAGGGATTCTTGACATTCCTAAGTGCTGCAACAACAGCACACACACACACACGCACACACACACACGTAGAAAGAATGACAGGTAGACTTCCATAATGACCAGAACAGACGTCGCTCTGGGAGCTCTGGCCCAGCTGGAAAACTTTCACCCCTGTCGTGTTGCTTTCTGGCCTTGCATCCCCTTCTCTTGTTCTCTCCTTCTCTCCTTTGTATTTCTTCTTCTAATCCACTGTTATTCTGTCGTTTTTTCTTTCTTCCTCTTCCTTCTCAACATGTCAAGGAAAGGGCTTGCACCTGGTCAGCTTGTCGTATCCTAGACATGCAGTCACATTCACACACACACAGTAAACCGGACATCCGAGGGTCTTGGTTGTAATTCTTTGTAATTACATTTTGATTAGCTTAATCAGTTTGCAATGAGAAGTTTAAATTCCCCGTCCCCCTAGCAGTTCTTTTTTTTCTATCTTAGTTCCTGTGTTTCTCTATAGACACCTATTTGTTTCTGTGTTGCTCTTTTTTTTTTTTTTTTTATTACTCCATTATAATGACTCAGAGTCCTTCAGGAAGCCTCTCAGCCAGCTGTGTCTTAAGAGGATCAGACCAATTTAAAATAGTATCCAGGGCCTCTTTACCGGATATATTACTATCTCTTTCCCAATTTTAAATATCAGGAATCTGTGGAATTTAGAGACAGCAAATGTGATTACTGTGTATAACTTATGTAGTAATTTGATCATACAGTATCCACAACAGAGCAGCATTCAGCTTTTTCCTTTACATGAAATTTTTAAAAGCCTTAAGGGTGTTTGAAGAATTTTAAATAACTGACTTTATGTGCTGTTTTAGAATGAGGGTGTCTTAAGATATAAGCAATAATCTCTTTATATCATCATATCAGGGTTATGTCTACCATACACTAGATACTTTGAAAAGACTAAAGTCTGACACCCTCCTCCATCTAAAGTGAGGTTTTAGTCACACATTTTAAGACTGGGGATCGTGCAGGATTACTTTATGCAAGACTACAACTAGATTTCTTTTGAAACTTGGTGTGGTGGTTAGCTTTGTCGCCTCGCAGCAAGAGGGTTCCCGGTTCGATCCCGGGTGTGGGATCTGTGCGGAGTTTGCATGTTCTCCCCATGTCAGCGTGGGTTTTCTCCGGGCACTCCGGCTTCCTCCCACAGTCCAAAGACATGCAGGTTAATTGGTGACTCTAAATTGTCCGTAGGTGTGAATGTGAGTGTGAGTTGTCTGTCTTATGTGTCAGCCCTGTGATAGTCTGGTGACCTGTCCAGGGTGTACCCTGCCTCTCGCCCAATGTCAGCCGCGACCCTCAATTGGATGAAGCAGTTAGAAGATGGATGGATGGATGATTCCCGATGTGTCCACAAAAACACATGACTCTAGAAACACAAGATAAATGGCATCATATGTCGACAGCATTCTTGTTAATTCGGCATCAAAATAATCCATAGAGATAAACTGTATTTATGTACAAACTTTACGCTTTACACTCACTACCAGTCTCTGTTGGTTAGCTGCGCTATTTTAGTGAGATCCGAGACGTTCACGTTGTGGCGCCTCCACCTAGTCCCCTTAGTGTTTACTTTCTACCCAGTTTAATGCTTCCTGTTTGGTACTGAAGAGAGTGTAGCTATTGGTTGTTGATAATGTTAATGTCTTTGCATGAGCCAAGACTAAAAACGTAGGATAATATATCACATGTTTGGTTTTATCGGAACATTAAAACAAGAAAAAGACTGACTCAAAACAGCTCAGACTGAGCTTAATGACCACCATACACCAAGAAATCCAGATTACTGTGGTGCACTACAACTCTAGAACTCTCATGATGATATTCTGACATTGGAACAGTGTCTGTGACAGTGAAATCCCTTGAAAAGTAGTTCGGTGTAAGGCTGGCATTACTATAGTTATTGTAGTGTGGTCTCATTTTTGTAGCAGAGCCTACCTTTCAGCTATAAAGAATGATGAACAGAGCTAAATATACTCTTATTTATCGGTAATACTACCCTGGACACACTAATATGTGCTGAACATTCTCATTTCCAGCTCTCAGCCCTCCAAGATCCACATCTTTAGCAGGAAAAATAATATCCACGCCTGTTTTATTTGCTCTAATAACTCCTGACTGGTGTTTAAACAGGCTCCTGTAGGCAGAGAAGACAGATCCACTTTCACTGCGACACGAATATTGAAGCAGATTAACGCTGTTGCTGCAATTACTCCGCTTGGTTGTCATCACACACTCAATCTCGCTGAGAGGGAGAAGGAGAGGTAGAAGGCGAGAGGGGGGGAGAGAGATTTAATAGATTAGAGCTTTCTTTCACGCCCAGGACAATTTCCGCTTGATAATAACACTCATCCAGTGTCTTAAACAATAAAGAAACAGGGACAGAGACAGAGGGAGTAATAAACGAGACGCCCACTTTACCACCATTGTGTTTCATTGTGTCTTTTATTAAAAGAGTTGAACTTGGGGCAGCGGGCTCAATTACTGAAGAACGCTATCGGAAAAGCTATCGCTGCACACAGAGACACATGCAAAGGCCCAATAACAGACGGATAGACTCACACACACACACACACACACACATTCACACTCACACAGAAACAAACACACACGGTGGAGTTAATTTGCAACATATTAGAACAAACAGACGCAGTTGTTGCTCAATCTGCTCTGTTTATAATCACGACTGTAAACACATAGTTTTCACACATCGTCTGAATAGTGAATACACACAAATATGTACACACACACACGCACACAAACAAATACATCGGCTTGGACGTAGAAGCAGACACACAGACTCACAAACACAAAGTTTGGATTCTTTTAATGTTCATATTTCCATACAAAAAAATGTGAATATGATCACTCTGACACACACACACTCACATGCACACACACATTCCAACCATCCATGAAAGTTCATATTGGTTAGCAGAGGAATGTGTGTGTGTGTGTGTGTGTGTGTGTGTGTGCACTTTCAGCTTATTCTAAATGAGGAAATTCCCTTTGTGTGTGTTCACGCTTGGGTGGCATGAGGCACGGTATACTATTTCAGCCATGTTTGTGCGTGAATGTGTGTGTGTATGTGGCAGGCAGGTCCTACAGTCCCAAGCACACTGTCGTCTCTTAACCTCCACCTCTTGATATTTTACAACATTTTTTTTATTTTGCTGGCTGTTCCATTGTCATTTTCAACATCTAACAATCTGTCTCTCTTCAGTGGTGATCCTAGACTCTGGGGGGCCCCAGATAGGAGTGTACCACTAAATTCTGGGCCCTATGCATAAGCAATTTTGTATGGGGCCCCTTGCCCTTCATCTCTTGATGAATGTCTCCTTCATGCACCTTTTGATTTTTTTTTTTCTCTCCCTATCTTTTTGCTCTTTCTTTTCTATTTGGAACCCTGATTTCTCTCTTTTAGGGAAAGACATGACAGTGTACAGTGGCGCTCCAGCATTGTAACGAACATCACTTGGCTCTAGCTGCATTTAGAGAGGAAGCCTATTGCAAGGGTGGACTAAACCATTTTGCACCTTTACAGGGTAAAAGGGGCCTAAGAGAGCTTCCACTGTTTTTTTTATACAGAGTTCAGTCATTCAGCTGATTTATTCATCTGATTTTATTTTAGTTCGCAATAATTACTTAGGGGAAAAAAACCCCAAACTTAAACTTGTCATTCCAGGCTTCTCAAGGGGCCCCCTCTCATTGAGGCCCTGGATAATCAGTCCCACTTTTCCCCCCACCTTGACGCCCTGGCCCCACTCAAAGAAGCCCATCAAGGCCCTGACGGTTACCCCTACCTAGTTATATCTAGCCAGCTGACTATCCTGACTAAGGGTATCCAGCGATAGCTAAAGGGTTAAGCTTAAGCCCTGTTTGCACCAAACACTTTTTCTATGGTACCTTTAGAACCAAAAGTAACCCTCCAGACCCTGCAGTGCTCACAGCTCCACCTTTTAGTACTAGATCTGTGTGCTAGGTACCCCAGCAGAGGGGATGGGGATGGGAAGGAACGGTTCCATTGGTACCGTCCACAACTTTTCACGGTGGAACGGAAAAAGAGCTTACCAAACTGAACTGTACCGTATCGCACCATACTGCTCAATGGAAACGGGGCTTTAGAGTTTTTTGGGGCAGCGGTGGTGCACAGTATAGTGCCTTTGTGGGAGGTTTAAGGGGGTTTGTAGTTGTTACAAAATTTGCCAATATGATTGGCCATCTGGGATACCCTTTTTCCCTTTTTTTTTGAGGGGCCCCAAACATTTGCCTGGGTTGCTTCCTCTGATGGTGCGCCTCTATGTCTCTGTCTCTCTGTCATATTAATCTCTAGGTGTCTCTTCTTTCTCCGTCCTCTACGTCTGTCTGTCTTTGTCTGCCTCTAAACACCTTGTCATTCTCTCACTCTTCACCAGCTGCTGCTTGTTCACACTCTCGGTGGCCCTCGCACACACACACATGCACACACACACGTCCATACCCAGATTGATGTAGTACAGGGTAGGTTATACAGAACATATAGATGTGGCTGCTGGCTGATTTGTTGCCTGTTAGTGTAAAACAGAGACAGCTCTCTTTGCTGTACATACTGTCACAGGTATGTGCCCACTGACATCTCATGGGGCACACTCCTGTATTTGTTTTGCCCTTATATACACACACACAGCACAGTTTGTTGTACAGGCTTGTACACATATAGAACATTATGGTCACACACAACAATTGGTCAAAGCCAATCGCATATTTCCTTTACTTTGGTTTTGGTAAAAAAGGCTGCTGGGACATTTTGCTGGATAATGACTGCTCTCATTTCCCCTCTGTCTGTCTCTCGATCTCTCTTTCCTCCTCTCTTATCCCTCTTTCTCTCCCTCTCGTATGGTTTTGGTTTTCATCTGCTCTGTCCTATGTCCTTGGGGCATGCTTGCTGCCCAAACTTTTTGTGCGGTCTGTTTTCTAGTGTGTGTGTGTTTACGCAAGCGTGAGACATTTTCTCCCCGTGTGTGTGTGGAGGGAATATATTTCCCGTATTTGTGTGATAAAGAAAGAGCGAGGGGAATGCGAGCAGGAAAACGAGATACAGAGAGAGGTGAACTCTGTGAGGTCTCCGATATTAGTCCCACTAACCCGGCTGGTTGTGAAACAAGCCAGCTCTCTGATCTGACATCTCTACGGGGAATACACTCTTTCTTTTTATCTCTCCTCTCCTCGTCGTCGTCCTGCTTTCTTTCCTCTCTCTCTGATTTTTTTTCCCCTTAAAAATGCAGAAATGCCTCATGAATGTGTATGGAAAAATGAGAAACATATGGGCTCTGTGGAGAAACTCGCCGCCTCCCCTCAGAACGCAAATGTTGGCTTTAGGGTGAAACACACACTCAGAGACTTACACCCGCATAAGTACCCACTCACATACTGTGGCACACACACACACACGATAAATACATGTATGTAACATTTGTAGTATATAACATCTACCTACATTCTCATTTATACATGCACACATAAACACACACACACATACACACACAAAATGACGGCATCCTTTATAGACCTATAATGTGTGCAATAATAGGAGTTGAGGTGCTAATATATGGGCTGCATTTTTACATGAATATCACCTTAACACCTGAGGAAACTATTAAGGGACTTTATTTAGGTGTAAGTGTGTGTGTGTGTGTGCTTTATTCTACTCGTGAGGACCTCATTATCAGCTTTTTGGCAACTGTAGTGAACGAGTGTGTGCAGTATACATGACCTGAGTGTGTGTCTGCAATCCAACCTGTGTTTATATGTGTTTGCAAAGACCACCCAAAGTTGTTTGCTTTCTTTCACACTTAATTCTACTACGCAAGGTGATACTATGGCTGCTTTACCTAAAACCTGTGACACTTTTTTCCAGTTGTGTAGTGCCCTTGAGCAAGGCAATGCACAGCTGCAAACATGTGTGTGACCATTTCTTCCCCCAAAGTAAAGAACTTAGAACCAAGAACCAAATAACTGAATCCATGAAACACAGCTCGTGCAGTCATACAAGATAATTGTCAGTTAGGTGGTTGAGACAGAGGAATTGTGGATTCTATGGTTTCTGATTAAAATAGTCATAATTACGATACTAAATCAGATTTAGACTCAAGTGTTCAAGTCCGATATAGCCAGAAGAGCTTGATGGCACATAAAGAATCAAAATGTGTAGATTAGGTCTGGGTGATATTGAGAAATTCAAATATTGTAATATTTTTGACCGGTGCAGTGGTTAGCGTTTTCACCTCACAGCAAGAGGCTTCCTGGTTTGAACCAGGGGAGCCTGTCTGTTTGCATGCTCTTTCTATGTCAGTGTGGGTTTTCTCTGGGTACTCCAGCTTCATCCCACAGTCCAAAGACATGCAGGTTAACTGGTGACTCTAAATTGTCCGTAGGTGTGAATGTGAGTGTGAATGGTTGTCTGTCTATGTATCAGCTCTGTGATAGTCTGGTGGCCTGTCCAGGGTGTACTCCACCTCTCGCCCAATGATTTAGAGATTCAAATGTGATCAGGAAAATGAAACAAAAAACTAAAAATTACCTTTAATTTAATTTAATAAATTACCATTACCTTCATCCCCCATGAAGGATGTGCTCCCTCTCAGCCTTTCAGTTACAAATATAAAGCATCCAACATTTTGCTACCTTAATCAGCGAGACAAACACATATTAATCTTCTCCACATAGTCATTATTCCATTGATAAACATATGAAGCAACGTGAAAAGGAAAGTACAAACTTTATTAACTGTGCACTCAGTGTGTGTTTTGGCTATGTTTCAGAACTCGAGGAGCCAGAAGTTTTAGTATTACCTTACAAACACTGTTGGTCGCTTTAGAAGTCGCCGGCACGTTTTGACGATCCAGACACCTCGAACACTCTCTGCTCTTTGATGAGGGATTCCTGCGGACTACAGGGCAACTATCGCTGGAGGGGGGAACACACACACTCACACACACACGTACACATGCCGGCAGACAAATCTAAACAGTCACATACACGCCAGCACACACACAGAGTCAGGGACACTCTGAGAAATGGATAGCTGTAGGCGGAAAAACACACATACATATAAACAGGCAGACACACACAGGACGTGTCTAGGCGGGGAGCAGATGGAAGCTGGCTTTGATTGCTCTGTTGACCTCTGACCTCAAGGTGAAAAGGTACCGGAGGGTTCAGCAAGACAAACACACACACACACACAGACACATATACACAAACTCTCCCTCCTTTTTTTTTTTACACATACACACCCTCCAGCATTTTGCGGGAAGGTCTAGCTGTCGGGCCACTGTGTGTGTGTTGAAGGGTCGGGGTCACGTCCCACCGTATGGAGGTTAGGATCACTACCAGCTGGATTCACTTTGATCTGTGAGAGACACAGAGAGAGAAAGTGCCAAAGTCCTACTTCTACCTATCTCTGCTCATCTGTCACAAACCATCATTGGCCCGTGAAGTCAGTTCAGAGTAATGAAACGAGGCATGAACCAGCAGTTTCTTCTTGTAGGTAGTTGATAATCACTATAGGCAAGATATATTTATTTCAACATTACATTAATATTGTATAGTGGTGTCAGTTGGAATAAATTCAATTTAAAAGCCCAGTTTTACTGTTTCCTGTTCTTGGCTGACAGGAGTGGTACCAGGTGTGGTCTTCCTCTGCTGGATATTCTTCTTCGGACCATCCTCTGTAAACCCTAGAGATGGTTGTGTGTGGAAATCCCAGTAGATCAGCAGTTTCTGACAGACCAGCCCGTCTGGCACCAACAACCATGCCACGTTCAGAGTCACTTAAATCACCTTTCTTCCCCATTCAAATGCTCAGTTTGAACTCCAGCAGGTCGTCTTGACCATGTCTCCATGCCTAAATGTATTGAGTTGTTGCCACGTGATTGGCTGATCACTTATTTGCATTAATGAACAGTTGAACAGGTGTGCCAGTGAGACTGATATACAAGTTAAGACAAAATGATCAAAATCAAAGCAGCAGCATCATAATTACTTTCCAAACCTTGTGAAGCTCTCTCCGGAGCCTCACAGACATTACACAACTGTTCTCTCAGGCTGAGTGTTTCCCCTCATTACAAGTTGACAGATCTTCATGTGTAAAACCGGTGGAGTGCCTCTTTGATCAAGCAGCAGCAGTAGCTCTGAAGCAGTATTGATATCCATCGCTGCTTCCACTCTGAGATTGTCTTTCAGATATTTCAATAAAGTTGAAATTTTGTGCCCTGTGGTGTTTTTATACCCTTGGGTGGTGATAGAGAGGAGGGGTGACGTGCAAACAACGGCCACAATCTGGCCTGGACCCAGGGAAGTTGTGTACAACCCTGACAACATTATTTGTAAAACTTTCTGCTGCTGTGGTTACCTTTAACTGTGTGTTGGTTCCATCCGCCTTTATTGCACCTTCTCTCTTTTGACATGCCAACGTCTCCACCTCTTTTGCTTGTGAAAATAAAACGTTTTTCCCCAACGTTTCCACCTCAGCAAACTTTCCTTGTGAAAATTAAAGCTCTTTTCCCTCTAAATTGTTAGCATTTCCACTTAGGGTTTTTTATGTGAAAATCGAAAATGCACATAAAAGCAGTCGGGTGGAAACGCACCTTGAGAGCCCTGCCTCAACTCTTTAATGAACTGGACCTACGTAGGAGATAACATTTTCCTCTTATCAGCGGAAAGTAATTGGCTATTGGTTTAATTGCATCAAACTAGTTTTAAACCTGCATTAATGCTTGTTCTTGCCAAAGCTCTCTGTAGGCAGCAACGACGCTCGGCTGTCAACAGACATAAAGAGTGCATTTTTGAGCAGTGAAGAAAGTCTGTATGTTCTCACCCATATGTTATGAAGTTATTACAGTGTGTTTTTGAAATCACTGAAGACTCTCAGAAAGGAAGTGATTTGATGTTTTTCTCCCCTGACAAGAGCAATTTAATTGTCATGTCAAGTAATCAAAACAATGTGTTTGTTCTTGTTAAATACACCGAGCGCTCCCCCGCCTTCCCTGACACATACACACAAACAAACGCCTACGCAGTTTACTGCCTGCCCTTATCAAAGCTGTTTTTATACCTTCGCCCGGATCTGATTCAGTAGGTGTATCATGTTTACAGACCCAGTCCTCTACGAGCTCCACATGGCCGTTGTTTACCGGCAGGGGCCCGTTAAATTCTCGTTATAAAAGCAAAAAGCGCCCCTCCCCACCTCGCTAAGCTGTAGACATCAAACGGAAACGGGGATGTGTGACTTTACGACCGATGGCCTGACCTGACAGACTGATAGAGCCGTCTGGACGAAGATGAGTGTGTGTCAGTGTGCGTTGTGGTGGTTTGACTGTGTGTGTTATTGATGGAGGGATCCTCTAACTTGCTGCAGCTGTGACCAGAGGAGCATCAGTCTCCCCTCTGCTCTGTCTTCATTAACAGTTTGATTTATGGAGAAATTTGAAAGAACACAGATTTATTTTTCACGCTAAATGAGGCTGAATTTCCCCAAAGTCTAAAAACTTTTGTGGTTTACCCTTTCAGTGCCGATTATTTGACGTTTGCTGTGGCTAAGCAACCCAGATGTTCCTACAAACTGTGAACTCTGGTTTCACCTGCTGCACTGCTCCCAGACTATAACACTACATAAATTTGATACAAAGAGAAAAGGCAAAATACATGACTTATAATGACCATGTACAATATAACAATATATTTTCAAGCAAGATATAAATCTAGACAATACCATTAAATCTATATAAGGTAAAGTTGTGTTACATGACGTAAACCAGTGTGCATCTCGCTTCTCTTACACTTTCAGCAAAGCTCCACCCCACTCATTCACTCACAAATTCTTCATATGAGTAGAGGAAATCTCCGCTATTTGCTAGGCTAATTTATACAATGGAAAATGCCATAGGCTTGTGCTAATAATGTTAGCATGTCATATTTGTTTGGAAGCGTGTAGTATTAGATAGTTGTTTTGTTGGTGAGCCTTGTGAGTTGTAATGGCGTTTGGTAACATTACCTTTGTCCTTGGCGTCAGATGAGTAGAGGAAAAGTCTACTAGCCGCTAGGCTTATTTATACAATGTAAAATGCCATAGGCTTGTGCTAGAAACATTAGCATGTTGTATTTGTGGTGAAAATGTGTACAGCAAAAGACAAGTGCTTTGTCTGTGAATGCTGCGAGTTATAGTGAAGCTGATTTGTGTACTTGTGCCTGAAATTGTCTCTATTAAGCCATGTTTAATGTGTGTTTTGAATCAACTAAACTTTACAGCACTTCTGCCACTGGCTAATGTTTTGGAAGTCTAACTGTTGTGCAGCTGCAAAATCCCTGTCTTTGCATTTTATTTTGATCGCAGTCTGTTTTTATATAACTGCTTGTGACATCTCAAATGTGGCTTCGACTTGCAATTGAAAACATGTAGCCCATTTCCTACAAAATACGGAGATATGACTTTTTGTCCATATCACCCAGCCCTAATACGATTGTCCTTTACATCACTCTGCCTACATTTTTTCAAGTGGTTAAGCTCTGTACTTAAAGTTGCATCCTGTCTGGAACCGAAAATCCCAGACTCATGTAAATGTAATCTTAGCACAGTGTGTGGACGTCTTTCAGCAGCCCTGCCCCGCAGCGATGCGAGTCTGATTAGGTTTTTGCAGTCAAACTCTCTCTACACTCCGTCATTAGTGTCATTTCACTAATGTTTGACTAAAAATACCCATAGGAGTGTACTATTAAAACACAGCGGGGCAGTGTTAATCGTCTTGAAACACTAAACCTCTCTCTCTCGCTCCCTCTTCTGTCAGTCACTCTTGCCCTCTCGCTCACTCTCTAATACTTTGCTCTTGTTCTCTGTCATGTCACACACACTTTTTTTTTTTAATCTCTCCTCGTCTGCCTCTCATGAGTCCTATTACCAGATGCTATCGAGCTCTCGCTGAATGTGTCTCTCCACCCCCTAATGGTTCAGCTATTACAGATTATGTTATGATTTAGAGACAGACAGACAGAGAGGGAGAAACATAAGCGTGTGTGTGTGTGTGTGTGTGTGTGTGTGTTTTCAGGCAATTACAGTATACTGTATTTTGGGAGGAGTTTCTTTATGAATCATAGCATTGGCTTTAAACAAGCTAACCATCATTATTATTATTAGCTCTGTGTCAGACCATCAGAAACATGTGTTTTGGGCATTGTGCCAAAAGAAACATATCTCTATGACAACGCACTGCCCCTCAGTGGGCCCACTGGAGCTGTGTGTATGTGCATATGTGGCTAGGGTGGGTATATGGGCAAGTAACTTTGGCCACTAGTTATTGGAAACCATTAATTTAATATAAGAGTGCAACAACTTAGCTGACGTTTATGTTGCCATAGGTTGATGTCATATTTTTTTCTGTTTTGGTAGGTCATAAAAGTCATAAAAAGTATCCTAACATCCTAAATTTGATCTTTCCTGTCCTTATTTCTTCCTCTATATATTCTTCAAAGGCGGGATACTTTAGGCTGCATGTGCATGTGGGTCTCTGGTTGTGCTCTATCATATACGATACATGTGTTTGCAAGCATATGTGTGTGCATGCGGTCTGTCTGCTAGTGGAGGTGTATGGCAGGGCGGAGAACTTTCTGATGACACACACGCAGACACACGGAGTGTAGACAGCTGCGCTCCAGATGTACTCCGCAGAGTCACGTCTGAATCCCATTTGTTGTCTTTACGAATGGCGGACATCAGGACCAGTCTCATCCAAAGCTCCGCTGACCAGTGGACTCGCTGACCTCTCAGCTCGGCTACTGATCAATCAAAGTGATGAGCGCAGACTCCACAGCCAATTAAAACACACAGCAACGTGGTGGTTGGAGGTCAAATGGAATGGCACACAGAAGTTGAAAGCTGATCATATAAAGCTCTAAATCCTCTCCTGTGATGTTAAAATGTACCTGTAGCCTATAGATTTAATAAAAGCACAGCAAAGTGCAGTGTTTCATAAATGTTTGGGCGGTAATGGGTCTTGTTATGCAGTGATAAATGCAGCAATATTTCAACAGTGATGTTACCATCACAAAACAATCATTAAAGATACCCTGTGGAGTTTTCTTGTGAACAAACAATTTTGCACAGTTCTGCACTCCAGGCCAAAGAAACATTTACATGCATTTTCCTCCACATAAACATTTTCATTTTAACTTAAAAAAAAAAAAAAGTTTCTTTTTCTTCAGATTTTGCCACATTTCTTCATGTATCAGTATCACCAATTGCCATTTAGTGGAATAACATGAAACCATCTGAAGGGATGTGTCTGCATCAACCGCATGCTTGTGTGCATACATTTACACTCTTAATTAAGCCCAGTTCAGACCAAAGATTCGCGACAAGACAAGTTGAAACATGCAGCTACTTGCAACGTGCTGTTTCACACCAATGCAACTACATGAGACAGTGTATCATCTCTATGCAACAACTCTCTGTACTTCTACTCGGTTTTGTCTCGTCGCAATCATTGGTCTAAATTGGGTTTTACAGCATGAGATACGAGATAAATTAGGACCCCACATCAAAGCATCGCTAGATAGTGCCATCCGGGTTAAAAACCCCACTGGGTAGATTTCAGTTACCATTTGTATGTATATGAATGTATTTCATATGTTCAATTCAAACAATTTTATATATAGGACACTGAACGATGAAACACACCAGAAATTGATGCAGGAAAAAAATCACAAGAATGCAGGAAATCAAGTGTTTGTTTTTCAACATTTTCTACTGAAGGACCCCAAACTGCCTGTTTTATATGTATCAAAACCTAGAGTCTTGGCAGAAACATTCAAACTCAATATGATAATAGTTGTTCACTGTTGTACACATGGTTCTTTATAAAGTGTACTGTTGTACACCCCGCACGTTTCCCTTTAAGCCACTCTTACTCTGAGTAATTTTCAATCAGTGAAGATAGAGTCTGATGTTTTGCACAAGGATGATACGACAGGTCACAAGGCTCTTTTACAGGTCAATCTAGCCCACCAGACCACCTGCCGAACCCGTCTGTCTCCTCACCTCTCCATCTGTCTTTCCCCCCAATATTCTGTCTATATCTGACTGATTGAGCCGTATGTAACCCAACACCCATCTGTTTTGTGTAGGCAGTTAAAAACCAATACGGTCCAAATTAAGCTGCTTCACGCTACGTCGGACTGACATACTGAGCACATTGACTTGTATGAGATGGCTCAGTATGGATGCTTTGTGGGGGCAGTTAAAAACCAATCCAGGCTGGATTAGACTTTCTTTCACGCTGTGTCGCAGATACTGAAAGACTCTCATGGATACAGTTATGAAGAGACAGGTACATGCAAACCAATTCAAACCACACACATGGAACACAAACATACTTAATATAATAAAATGTTCCCACATCTCTTTCTACTTAGAGCAAATTTATTTCTCTTTTTTCCTCATGTTTTTCGCTCAAACGGAAAATGCTTCAAGATTTTGGGCAAATGTTTCAAACATATAGTGTTTCCTGAGTCTCATACAGAAACACTTACAGTAGAAAAGGAACTAGCTTTTCAAGATTCAATTAGGATTGGGCATATCCTTATTGTTCTTTAGTTTAAGGTAGTTATAGGCAAATTTCATGCTTTCATTTTAATAACAGAGAAATGCACTTGGCATATTCTAATGCAGCTAATAGCCATATAACCACAATTAGTGACTTCGCCATGGCAGCGACAGCAGATATAATATTTCAGGGCAGTTTAAAGTTTACAGATTTATCTAGTACAAAGCCAAACGATCATCATAAGCCTACATTCATATCTACTGGACCACTGTGCCTCCATTGCTTTTAATTGAGACGTCTCTTCATTGACAAAGTGAAATGTTTAGTGAGTGTAAAACATTTTTGGCAGCGTTGAGAAAAATCAGACGTTCTCTTCTTCTGTTCTTCCTTCCTTATTCAATATATCATCATTTAAAAGAGAAGTAAACCTTTGGCTTTTGTATCCATCAGCCACTGACTTTCTTTATCTCTCCCTTTCTGTTCTGAGCCTCTGTGCCCAAATTGTTCTTTGCCTTTCACCCTTTATCTCCCTCTGTCTCACTATTTCTTCATCTGTCTTTCTCCTTTCCCCCCAACTTTCTCCTCAGGTCGGGTCTGGTAGTGATCATGCACGCTGATCGCTTCAAAACCAGCAGAACTAATGCAGAGCAGAACAAGAGCTGTGATGTAGGCAGAGGGGGAAAGAGAGGGACTCAAAGACAAGGAGTTAATAACGGAGAGGCCGAGAGAAAGTGGGATTCGGGGGAGAGATGAGAGAGATTGTGTGTTGAGGTAATTCATCGCCCAGAGAAAACAGGCGGGTGTTACAAAGGAAAGAATAAAAAAGCGACAGTAATAATCCAAATATTTGTGCGCTCGGAGGTAAAGGCTGAGTGTGTGTGAGTGTTACATTATGACTGGCCATCAGGTTCTTATTTCATGTACCATAGACAACAGATGGGACTGTATTTTAAACCATCACCCATCCATGCGCCTAGCACTCCATCTAGAAAAGCTTTTTTCTGTCCATCCATCATCCCTTCAGCTGTCCTTCCGGCCATTTATCAACATATTGATAAAAAAAATGCCATAAAGCACCGTTGCTGCACGGCTTTTTATTCCACCATACCTTCTTCTTCTTTCCAGCTGTTCACCCCCATGTTTCATCCATTCATATTCTGCGGCACTAGTTGATGTGCATTACCTCTCAATCATTCGCTCCATCCTCCCATCCATGAAACACACTACAAAGCTGTACTGCTGTGCTCGGCCGCTCTTCATTTGTCATATCATTCACGTTGGTTCATCTTTCCCTGCTGATACACATTTATCTATCCATTGAGAACTCCTTTTTATCTTCTTACATCCATATTCTGTTCACCTATTCCAGCCCAAAACTTTGTTTTATCTCCTAAAGGTTAATAATCCAAACAAAATTAAGATTTAGGGAAGATTTTATTGTCAGTGTCAACGTTTCTTTTTTCAGAAATAGATGAAATATTTGGTTTCACTCCATTTCGTCAACAAACAACATTAGCTATTGAAGTTTTTCATTTATTGTTTCATTTATTCGAAAATGTTAGGGCTCCGTCAACCAATTTATAAGAGGAAAGATGTCACAAGTAAAAGAGTGACTATAAAATGACTTCTAGAAAAACAAAATCCAAACACATCATGAGCTGTTTGAAGTAATAGTAGGTAGCTTATGAGGGGAATGTGATTAAAAATATATTTATTAGCTCTGCCTGGTGTAAGCCTAAAGGGATCATGTATTTCTGTCCACAGCTAATCTGGCAAACTACTGGAACAACCAGCCTAATAATTTGTAAGCACATTTATGACTGTATGCCCAAGAACTTCTTGTGGTTCCGGCGGCAATTGTTGAAAAACTTGTTTTATACTGTCATAAGCTACTGACTCCCCACTCATCTTAATATGCCGGTAGGGGACGCAAGTTTTTAGGAAATTGGCTCGGCTATAAACGACAAGCCTTATCGTCTGTTGGAGGCCACATTTTAACTTTTGTTGCGGCTCAAAAACTGACATCCATAGAAAACTGAACTGGAGCATCTGCAGATGAATTTTATTCCACCTGACCTGTTAAAAGGAAAAACTAAATTTTCAGCAATGTGCCACAGCTCTGTCAAAAATAGATGAGTTGTATATTTTTGTTAGCTTCTGAAGCTGCCCAATGAACCCAGGTGGCCGCTAGGTGAACATCTTTTCTCTTTAAAGTGCGCTTTTCTAGTTTATAGTAGAAACACTTTTTAGAGGACACTCATCTGTCTATCTACCACTTCATCTGTACCACCATTCTGCCATCATCCTCTATTCAATAATCCATATGCCGATAATGTTTCACGTATCAGTCGTGTTTTGCCGCCTCTTATCCAACTATTTTTAATCCCACATTCTTTTCCTTCTTCATCTCCCTTTTTTAATATCTAGCTGTTTTTCATTAAAGAGGCTGTGATTAAGTGGTGAGATCTGACTTTTCTTGGCTTTTAGCAAAGATAATATAAGAGGACGATGACTTGCACATGTAGACGGAGATGGGGAAGAGTTAGAGAAAGAAGGACGACGGGAAGGAAGAGAAGGGAGGGAAGGATGACAGTGAAGGTTTACATCAGACAGAGAGAGAAGTAGAAGAATCAGGAGAGAGGGATGAGAGCGAAGAAGAGCGAGCAGAGGATGAGATGTTGAAAGATGACGTCACTCGTCCACATTACCTTGCTGTGGAAAGATTTTCACCGTTGTAAAATGGGAGTTATGTGGGCTAATGGACGGGCAGGTCTTCATTATTTTCTGCATTCTTTGCTCACCACATCTCTGTCTTTCTTTATGTCTCAGCCTCTGCTTTCCTTCAGTTTTGATTTCAATTCCATTATGCTCCGCTGGCACGAAAGCAAAGAACAACTTCGGCGAAGCAGCAAGAAGATCAACATCATCCTGTTTCTGTGCATTGTATCTGTCTATATGTCTCTGTCTTTCTCTTTCTTCTTTTTCTGTTGCCGTTGTCTCACCTCCTCGTCTCGTTCTCATTCTCCTTCTTTGGAGTGTCAGCCTAATCACCACTGACGTATCAATCATCGTTGCTTTGTTGTCGTTCTTTCAACCTGACCTTTGTGTGTGTGTGCACGTGCGTGTTCATATGAGCGCGTGTGTGTTTGCATGAACGTGTAAAAATATTAACACGTCACCACGCTCCCCGCACTGCTGTTCATCGATGGTGATTAGTAGCAGGTGTTGGCTCTGAATTCGAAAAACACACACAGATTCACACACACACATACATGCACTCAAATGATAGCTGTGATTTATGGGGCTGGGACCTATGGGTTGCTGGAACAACATGGTCTCGCCCTCGAAGATAACATATGAAGCACGCACATACACCTAATGCACACATGCGTATGGCATAAAGGCATATATACGGACTCACACACACATTTTTGTCTGACATGGCTGGCTCTTTTCAGCCCAGAGGTGAGATCAGACGTTAAAGATGTAGTGATGAAAACACTCCTCATGGAAACTGCACTTATTAATCTTCAGCAGGAGATACAAGCCCTTCACTGCAACTTTCTTCCCTGTATCTCTGGCCTGTTGAGGCACCTGAAATAGCATTCTTGGACTGAGAAGACATATTTTAACGTCAAACTCAGGCTCTGAAATGGCTGGTGGCCGGATCATTAATCCTTTAATCTTCTGACAGTTGAAAAAGAGAACAAAATTGCCTGTAATGTGCTCACATATTACATGATTTAATACAAAGCAGTCTAGTGAGGAGAATGCACTGAATAGTATATAACTGATGATTGCTGTGCAGTATTTTATGAGGCTGTCACTTTGTTCAACAGTGCATTTACACATCAGACGTTAACTGTCTGAATGTCTGAATGAATAATAACGCAGGTCTGGTTCAGTCTTATTGCACAGAACGATTCAACAGTTCAAAGTGGCTGTGGATGTTATGAAATCTAGAAAAATGTGTCATCTGTCATCATTTATTTATCACTTTATCATCACACATGCTGCCAGTTCCATGTAAAAGGTGACTACTCTGTTCATAATGAGTGTGTCTCTGCTTGACAAAAAGTCTATTTACTGAGCAACAAGTGACATTTCCTACACCTCTACAACAGAGGTAGCAAGTGCAAAGTTAGATTGACCTGTAGTCAAGTCACAATGGCCACATTTACGAGGATAGTGCCCCAGAGACACCAGAACATCACTTTAATAAGCATGAAATATGGCCAAAGCTACAAAACATTAACTTTTCTTCCAGGATAATCAACTAGCTTATCAGCTGAGAAAAATGCCCACAGCTTTGTGCGCTTTGTGTCTTCTTACTGATGCAATTTTGTCTATTTGTGGAACATAAGGTCTGCAGGGCGAAGGCAAGATGGCCAAAAAGCCGGATTATATCAGTTAAAGATTATCCACAGCTTTTACATGATGGACTGCAGGCATAAATTAGTTTAATGAGGATGGCATCGAGCGCTGTGATAACAAGGGCAGTACATGACACAAAATGACTAGCTGCACGAGGTCACTTTATAGACAGACTGTCTCCTCAAAATGAATCAATAAAAACTGCTGTATTGGTTGTCTTATATGTTATATTCATTGTTGGGTGGTGGCCTTTAGTGGCCCGAGTAATTCTTTTTAGGGCAAAGGAGGACACAAGTGAAGTAGTAGAAATAGCGATCAAGTCTGTGCAGGGAGGAGGTTGGGGTGAATGGACAGGTCAAACAAACAGAGGACTTTCACCCAGGACACCACTGTTTGTGTCGTGTCTGAAACCAAAAGTCAATGACTCATTTTAACTTACGTACAGGTACATACTTGATACTTGATGCTTTTTTATTACTGCCACGCACAGTAGTTGGTGTGTTAGCATGTTAGCTCAGTTCCACTGCAAAGAAAGAGAGAAGACACAAAGAGTCAAGGAACACACAATGTTAAAACTGTAAAAACAGCACACACGAAAATGAAACACATTAATGCATAAATATGTTCAATGAAAAGTATATGATATGTACAGTTTAGTCCAGTTCCCAAACATATGAATTAGCCCAATGGGCAAAAAGTACAATGGCTGATGGACCAGTGCAAACAGCGCAGTACAGTAATTGCTGTAGAAAAGAGGCTGTTTTTGAATCAAGTGGGACTGGTTTCTATGGCTGTACTGGCAGGTAGCGTGGGTCGTCCACTAATCCAAAGTTTGGTGCTCCGATCCTTGTTTCCTCTGGTCCACATGTCAAAGTATTCTTGGGCAAGATACTGAACCCCAAATTGTGTATGTCAGTGCGTATGAACATTAAACTGAGCGGCAGGTGACACCTTGTATGATAGCATTGGCCCTGAGTGTATGAGTGTGTGTGAACTGAAATGTAGTGTTAAAGCGCTTTAAGTGCTCAGAAGATTAGAAGGGCTCTATACAAGTGCAGTCTAGCCATTCAGTTAAGGTGCACTTAAGTTTGTACTTCACCTGTGTCGTGTACTTGATGTAAGACACGTAACAGACATCCTTATTTTAACCCAAACAATAATCTTTTCTTAAACCTAAGTAGTTTTGGTGCCTTAACCTAAGCAAAGAGTCAGCAGGACTCTCCAACGGTCAACAGTGATATATGTTGTTTTGGGAGTCAGTAGCAAACGACCTGTTCTGTTGCTCAGGTATGAGGACATGTTGCCTTTCGCATGACTCACTGTGATTCAGAATATAGTTACCCATCAATCAAGCTGGTTGCAGTGTGAACTAACACAACTCATTCAATATTAATTAAGATAGCAGCTCAATTTGTTTTGGGATTTTTTTTTCTGAGATTAAAAAAGCTAATTAATTCCACTCAAACTAATTTGCCTTTTATGTTGTGCAGCATTTGAGAGGTTGTCTTGGACATGACACTTGGATGGAAATATAGTGATAGAGAGAGACATACATTATAAATACAAAGAGTTAAACCCTGGAGTCCCCTCTGTGAGTTCCAGTCTGCCGAGCTATAGACAGACCATTAGTACTACTGTCAGTACTAATTACTCCCTATAGACATCACACTACTCTCCGCATCTGTCCCCACTTTCTGCACATGCAAACTCTGCTCAGTTTGACTGTTTTATTTCTGTTTTTATTTCTCTGTGTCTGTTTGTTACCTCCTGCCTCTGTTTATCTGTAGCTCTCCGCAGGATACAAAATGCTAGTTTGAAGTGATAATTTATTTTCCTCAATTTCCATCTCTTTTCTTCTTCCCCCTCATTTTCTGCAGTCCATTTTGCTCTTACCTTTGAGTCCAGTTTACTGTTCTGCCCACAACATCTCTGTTTAAATTATTAATCAAGAAGTTGGCTAATTAATTCTTTAATGAGGAATTTTGCAACAAATTTCACGGAAGAAAAATCATATCACATTAATACTTATTCCACCCTTTCTCCGTCTTTTTGTCCCTCACACACCCACCCATATTCACACACAAACAAATGCACACACACAGACACACTTCACAGACTTCAGTAATAATTCAAAGATTGCTGTTTTTTTGTTTTTTTAAGAAAACTAATGCAGTGGAACAGTTTCACTTAACATAAAGTATGTACAGTGTGTGTGTGTGTGTGTGTGTGTGAGAGAGAGAGGAAGGGAGAGAAATGATGTGTGGGACACAAATGTTTGTGTGGACGTCTTTAATTCCTAGAGTCTGTGTGTGCAGATGTGCTTCTATTAATCACATCGTGGGGACAAAACTCGTTCACACAGTCACATTGTGGAGTCTCGTTTCCTTATCAGGACAAAAGGGCTGGTCCCTAGGAGGTTTTATTTTAGGGGTAAAACTTTTCATTTGTTCAGATCAGTAGCTTGAATAATAAATGGACTTTATTTCTATATTGCTCAATCAATCAGTCAAACTTTATTAATATATCACTTTTCATACAAACAGAATGCAACAGTGCTTCACACAATAAAAACAATACACACAATAAAACAACACACACACACACACATAAAGAAAGGACTCTAATGAAAAGAATAACTGAGGAACTGAGGAAACACTATCATAAGTGAGGAGACAACAGAGGCAGGATAAAAACTCAAAATAGAAAACAATTTTTAATCAGTCAGTAAATAAGTAAATAAGCAAGTTAGAATAAACAAGTTAAAATAAATATAACAGGAGAATATGCCAGCTAGAAAACAGATTAATGAAATAGAAAAAAAGATAAATACACAATAATAATAAATACAAAATAATAAGACATAAGAACATCAACACCGTCTCATAGCACCTTTTTAAAAGAAGGTTTAAATGAATGAACGTGAACACAATGTCCTCACAAAACATGTGTTTGTGTATCTGTGTATGTGCCCATATGTGCTCTAACATGATTAACAGTAGCTGCCTAATTTCAATGAGCCATGGTACAACATTATTTACATTTTGGATAAATAATACCAACGTGTTAATGGAATTCATCCATCACTGTACAACAAAAGCAATTTATCTTTAATGGATTATCACATTTAATACAGTTATATGTTGAATTAATCATCGACATAAAGAGGAAGAGATGAAGAAGAATGACAAGAATAACAGGAGCTAAACAGGAGAGAGGAGGCAGAGAGATATAAATAACTAAAGCGAGTCCAGTAAAGTCAGAATACAGTCAAATGTTTAGAAATGTAACTTCTAAGGCTTGCTGGTGGTGTAGTTGTCTAATAAGCACACCATGTTAACACCAACGTCCTCAGTTAATATCAGCCAAGGAAACTTTGTCACATGTAATATCCGTTTTCTCAGCAATCCAATTAATGTTAAATGCATAAAGTGTTATAAAAATAATAATAAGGGGGGGGGGGGGGGGGGTTGTTTGTCAGAAAGATAGACAGAAAAAAAGTTGCATAAAAAACGAGTGGAAACTTAACAATTAGCGCGTGTAATGAGGCGGGCGGTTTGTTTGGTGCTAAAGTGAGCGGGGCTTCATGGGTGGTTAGTGTTCGACTATGTGGGATTGGCAAGGTGGTTGGGAGGAAGAAAGCTTTGAAGTTTGGGGAATAAAGAAAAGTAAAGACGGCAGAGGAAGTGATAAACATGCTGCCACTTAGTATAGCAAGATGGGGGGATAAGAGGAGGGAAAAACTGCCTTTTATTGCTTAATTGTTTGTTGAATTTGAAGGTTATTTTGGAGATAGCTCCTTTGGACAAGTCGTCAAGTTGTCATGTTCTTGGATACACTAATGCTGAGATGATGCATTATTTTTCTGCCGTGCACATTAGTTGTGTGCATGTGCTTGAACATTCATTTATCATGAATATCTGAAACATGTTATAGCTTATGTAACTTATTGTTTCTTTATGTAAAACAAGCCCATGTTCATCTGATGCACACTGATATATAACGTCATTCACTTTATCATTGGCAACCACAGTCACTTGAACATTAGAGCTGTCAATCTTCCTCCATAATCCCATTCAAATTGTATTTCTTATTATTTTTGACATGCTGTACAGTGTGTGAACAAGGGTATAGACTTGGATATTTCAAGACACCCTGTGATTTACAGCTTCGGGGCTTCTCATTTTCTAATATCTTATTTAATGCTAATTGCTTTCTATCACTCAACTCAGTAATTAATCTCCCAGGGCCACATGTGTGATATACCGTATGTCATGTCTTAACAAGTTAATTTCTTATAGAGCTTTGGGATGATTAGAGGAAGAAAAGGAAAAGTTTGTGGAAGTAAAGGAAAACAGCTTGAGAGAGAAAAGTGGAAGCAATAGCTGCTAGTTTAATGATACATTAGAGATGTTAAAGTGTTGCAGTCTGAATCCATGGTAACTCACAGTAGTAACTTACACTGTTTTTATTTTACGATGACAGCATGATGATGAAAGCGCTTAAAATGAGGCTAATAACATTTTAGTGTGCATGTGGTTGCAGGTTTGGCAACATGGGAGCCTCCAGTATTAGTTTTGTGGAGTTAATGTAGAGTGTAACCTTAAAATGAGATTTCCACCGCTTGCAAAAAAAGAAGTGATGTTTAGCCAACTCCCGTGAAAATAAAATCTGACATTATAAATCAATTTAGAAAAGTACATGTTAGTGGCTGCTGTGCTTTAAGAGCCTATTAAATGCTAACAGTTTGAAGCTACGGTCACATATATAATTTGGAAACTTTAGATGATGTTGCTTTTTACAAAATTACGTTTTTTTAAAGAGGACCAGGTTCATACTTGTATTTTACGTTTCTATCACAATATATTAACATTTAATGTTCAAAAACCACCTTATTTTCCTCATACTGCCTGTGCTGGAACACCCTGAGTTCTGTCTCTTTAAGCCCCCCTCCTCAAAAAGCCCAGTCTGGTCTGATTGGTCAGCATTTCCAGGTCTTCCACATCTGGGCTCTCGGGATCTCTGTACCTGCATTGCAGCTTGGGAAGGACTGTAACAGAGAATAGAAACCAAAATCTTTACATTTTCCAGCAGGAATATAGTCAGTAATTGGGATAAAACTGAGCTTAGCGTTAGTTCAGGCAGGACACCATGTCAAGCTCCGTTCACATCCCAGCTACATCAGCTGATCTCAAACAGCCCAGTCAACTGATGGAGCAGCTGATTGATGGCGTGATTCATGTCTATGCAGCCAATTGGTGAATCTCATTCAGGGCGCCCTATTTAAACTGCTGCTGCTTTGCAAGAATAAAACTGTACCTGCCAAAATCAGCTGCTTTTTGACCCTTTAGTTTCAGCTTGACTCACAGTTTGTACCTTTAAGAAATGGCCCCTAACAAATAGCAGACCTGCATTGGTCTCTCAGGTACAGCCTTCATCCTTAGGCTTTCCATGTAGGCGCATGGAAGGGCAGGGAGGTTTGGTCTCTCTGCCTTAAGGCTTTCCACACAGGCATGTGGAAGGGCAGAGAGGTGTGCTCTTTCCACGGCTCTCCACATAGGTGCATGGAAGAGGCTTTCTGCATTGTCAGTCTACATAACATGTTTCCCTGACGTTAGCATGTTGCTACATGTTGCAGTGAAGGCTATGTGATGGAAACACTTGTAGGCGCGTGCCTGGAGCAGATGACCATATAAAGAAATTTGTCATGAGCTGATGTCATCTTCTCTCAAAAGTAGAATAGACCGTCTATCTCATTATTTGAAACTTTGGCCTCATTAAATATGAACATCCGACACTGTAAAATTATATTTACTTGCAGTTTGAAACAGACATGACATGGAATTTAAAGATATATATATATTTACTGGGATTAATTCTAAAAGTCGCTCCTCACCATTAAAACAATACTGATTATGGCTCTCCTTCAGCATTATTTTTCATCATAAGGAAATATCCTGTAAAATGTTGGAAGATTAACTATCTTGGGTTTTAAATTATCGACCAAAGAGATTTTAGGAAGTGTTTCTTCCCCAAGTGGAAGTGTTGTGTTTTGCAGTGGAGCGTATTCAATCTAAATTCCCTCTGAATAGCATCAGCAGAATTTGACCCCCTGTCTGGCTACTACATACTGGAATGAAAGATAAATCCATCAGGTGTTGGTTTTCCACATTCAGCTGATGCAGATTGATAGTCCAGCACTGGGAGGTAGACACACACACACACATACACACACATAGTTAATCATGTATGTGAAGGTCCAGTGGGGAGGAAGGAAAAATCTGGAATACCAGTTGGATTCTCTTCTGTGTGTGTGTGTGTGTGTGTGTGACTTGGCCCTTTGCCCTGTCCCTCCACGAGCCACGCGGCAAGAGGTCCTACTCAGGATTATCCCCATGAGTCTAACACACACACACACACACACACACACACACACACA
Organism: Epinephelus awoara; assembly: GCA_035609425.1. Lineage (NCBI taxonomy): Eukaryota > Metazoa > Chordata > Actinopteri > Perciformes > Serranidae > Epinephelus > Epinephelus awoara. The sequence goes on along the minus strand of CM069299.1, from coordinate 32,601,107 downwards.
CACACTAACCCTGCCAGTCCACTGTGGGTCGTCCACCAAACCGCCTGTCAGCTCTTAAGCCCGCCTCCAGCTGTCAAAAGCTTCCTGTCCACTTCCTGTTTCTGTCAGATGCAACACAGCGGCCTTCTTCTGCACATAGACGTCCCATTCATTCATCACCATTACCATTCATTCTAATAGATGCTTCCTGATATCATACTTTCTTTTTTAACTCCTTTGGTGTCTTTCATCAAGTACCTGCTGCAGCACACGTCTGATGTATGTGTGTGTGTCTGTGTGTTGAGAGAAGCCAGTTCCCCCAGTTTGCCCAGTAATGCTTAATTGGTGTAATTAACCTGTTACTATGGTAATTAACCAGGGCAACAGTTCTGTCAACATTATAATGACAAACAGATGGCACTACTGCTGCCAACCCTGACACACGGACGTGAACACACACTATCACACACACGCATACACACAAAGACAGTTACCTGCTCATACTATATGTCCCTGCACTTTGATGTGGACACACACAACCTGTGTAAGGTTATATAAACACCAAGGCTTCTTTTTCAGCTCTCTCTCTCATATTACATGTATAACCACTGCATACACATGCACAGCAGTGGCTATACATGCACTGAACATTTGAACACAAAATGTATGTTTGCTCTGTTTATTTGGACTCGGATTAGCTCTCACCACTACAACAGCTCCTCTTCCTGGGAAAAATGCTAACGAAAGGAATTAATTTGAATATAGATATGTAATACAATTTATACAAGAGTTCAAAAATTATTAAAGAGACAACAACAACTGCTGAAATAAACAAATAAAATAAAGTTAATTGCAACAATGTTTAGTAATACAGTCAGCGCTATATTTTTGCTTACGATATGCTTTGCTGTTGATCGTCCACTGACAACCCAGACTTCAACATTATCCACATTTCCCATGATAATCTGCATTATTTAAATCATATAAATTTGGGCTAAATAACTAGCCTTCACATTACTGAAGATTTGACTTTGGGGCCGTGTCTTTAACACCTGGAACACGCAAGGTCAGGCGCTGGGTGCAACTCTTGTGCCTTTTCTGTGCCAGCTTGTAAGAGTGCAGCAGCAAGTTGCATCCAAGGTTGCTGAGTTAATTAAGAAGCACCAGATCATGGCCTATTTACCTGAAATCTTAGGTGCAGAGCTGACATTCTTTGAGGTGCTGTTTGTGCGGAGGCCTTTTGTCTGTGGGACAGATGTAAAGCTCGGACAGCCCTGCACTAAAATGATCAACTTCTTCTCCATATTTATCACAGACTGATATTTACGGAAGAAGGGAAATATATCTAGTTCTATATAGTTCAACTTTTGAACTCAGTTTATCTCACTGCGCAGCTGATGCACCTTGAAAAACAGGTGCAAGTTATGAAAAGAGGGTTGTTGCTAAAATGGGACAATGATATATGACAACAGTAGAAGATGCAGGTCATCTCTTATTGAGTGTCAGTTGAATAGTTGAGCTCAGCAGTTGTCGCTCAGAAGTGACTGAATTCCAGCTAGATTCATATTTATTTATATTTCCTTCAGGTGAAGGAGGTGGAGAAGAATCCATAAAGACATTAATGGTGTCAGTAAAACTTTAACAGCATTAAACATCATTAACATGTGTTGTCAAGCAGGAGTTGAGTTGCTTTAAATACCTGGATGTTGTGGTAATTTAAGACTATTTTTTTGTTTGCAGGAGCAATCCAACCTTGCAAATAAGTTTGATTTTTCCCCCGCATAATTCATTAGAAATGGAAGGCAACTTGTTTCAGTGAGAATAAAACTGTACCTGCCAAAATCAGCTGCTTTTTGACCCTTTAGTTTCAGCTTGACTCACAGTTTGTACCTTTAAGAAATGGCCCTTAACAAATAGCAGACCTGCGTTGGTCTCTCAGGTACAGCCTTCATCTTGAGTATGATTAAAGCTCAGTATGTCCGCGATGGGAATAAGGAGCAGCGAAAGCTCACACAGCGGCTGCCATAAAGAGTCACCATATGGAACCCAGTATTAATTGTGTGAGGATTTACAGTGTCACCACCACAGCCTCCCCTCGGCTCTCTGGGTTGTTATCCCACTGACAAGCTGCACAAAGGTTTCCAATGGGAACAATAGAAATTAAATGATACTAGACCACATTGTCAGACAGTGTAATCACTGGAGCATGATGGGGGCTTTGATTTGATTACTTCCTGGTGTTTCGGCCAATCAGGACACATTTTTTTGCTGCCATTGCGGTGTCTGATCCTATCAAAAAAAGTCCCTGTCAGAGTTTGAGGGAGTAATTTTAATATATGATGAAGGGATGGATTAAAAGAGGCCGAAAGAGAAAAACAGAACACTCGGAGATAGAGGAAAAGAAACAACATGGTGCTGATGGATAGACTCAGAGAGGGAGGTCTATCTTGATGAAAAGCAGAACCCCATTAATTTCCCCGTGTGTTTCTGTGTGTGTGTGTGTGTGTGTGTGTGTGTGTGTGTGTGTGTGTGTGTGTTTGTGTGTGTGTGTGTGTGTGTGTGCGCAAGGGTGTGTGTGTGTATGTGATAAGTCTGTACAGTGACAGTTTGATGGCTGCTGGAATAGTTAACAGGCGGGGACGCCGCCTTCCTCCTCTCACCTCTACCATGGCGGTCCAATCAGTTGGTTCCACTCTGACAAAGAGCAGGACACACATATTAGCACAATCACCACTTCCTTTGATTACAGCAGGTTGGCAACGTAGTGTCTGCCACACACATTAGGTGTGTTTTCCTGTGTGCATATAAGCCCTGTGAGGTATGTGTTTACCTAATGACCTATTATTAGAAACAAACTTTACCTAATCTAAGATGCTTTCTCATCAACATACCTAAAAAACCTGAGAGTTCAGCCTATTTCTCACTGTTAGACAGCTGATCCAAACTTTGAAATCCAAGTAACTTTATACGAGCTGATTTTGAGCAGAAGAAACAGTTTTTTTTTTTCATTTCCAGAAATGATGACATGGTTACTCAAGATAATTTCCAAACCTTGTTGTGGACAGATTCATGTAAGAACTATTTTATTTCTTCGCAACTACACCCATCAGCTGTATCTACTGCTGCCTCACCTAGCACCACTGAGCTAGCTAACATTGCAGCTCAACCGAGGGGAACGCCATCTATGTTTACATCTCAGGCTGCCACAAGCACTAGCCTCCTGTCCATGAATAGATGCACGCTTCCTTCTGCGCCATGATACAGTTGACGGGTGTAGTTCAGTAAAACAAAAAAAAATCTTCAATAAAAACTGCTCACAACAATGTCTATGGATTATCTTGACAGACCGGGTCATGTTTTCTGGAAAGAGACATTGCTGTTGAGTTTTTCAGATGTATTCTTTGGTGCTTTGAGTACCACAAGCTCAGTGCCATCTGGTTCCATTATATTGGAGAGAAGGCAGACATCTCTACAGCTGATATCTCCAACACTCTGCAGCTTACACCAGAATAATGTAGACTGATAAATAGCACTGCAGGTTAGAGAAAAAATATGTGCTTTTGATTTTGGGGTGAACTGTCCCTTTAATATGTCAACATGACAGCTGTGACAGATTTAACGTCTAATTCAAATTACTAATCTAAAAGCTTGTCATGAGAAGAACAAACAAATTCATACTAACATCTATTTAAAACCAGGATTAAGATCTTGATTTATGCAGCGAATGTGTGGGAGGGTTTCACCTTGAATTGAGGGTAGGAGGTGAGCTCAGAAGTTTGTGTGGTGATGACATGATCTACACACACTCCCCCGTCCTGAGGTGTCTTGAGGGAGCGTTTGTGTCAGTCTGGGTCACGATGAGAGAAAGTGTCCACAGGGACAGTGAGGCGAGATAGGAAACAGACTGGGCTTCAGATAAACACAGTCATCCTAGTTGTCAAGGTCACAGTGTGTGTACGTGTGTGGGTGCTGTACATGTTTGTGTATATGTGTGTATGTGTGTGGAAGAGTCATTGAGGGCACATCTGGAGAAGTGTCACCACTTTTAAGCTTGATGTCTCGCTCCTCTTTTTATTCCCCTCTCTTCCAGTAATTTGTTTTGTTTATAAAAATGACATGTCCCTGTCTTTATGTGCGGAGAGTAAAAGTCAGCGTTTGCCTTTAGCAATCATTTATGCAAAAGTTCTCAACTTTGTTAGAATAAACCAAATATGAATTAGGCCTCAACAAATGAACAAATGAAAATGTTAAGCTCCCTCTTATCTTAATTAGCTCTTCTTTTAGTTAGTCTTTTCCCTCAACTCTTGTTTTTTGGTTTGCATTTCATGATGTCATGTTGTATATATTTGAATTAAAAAAAGCATTTAACCAAGCCGATATCATGGTTGTCAGGCACTTTATTTTCTGGCACTAAGTCCTGAGCTCACTCAAAATGTTGACAGAAAGTTATATTTCTAAAAATGTCCTTACTATTTTGCTTGATTAAGACCAACTTCAACTGACAGACCAACATATGGTTCTACCAGGTGACCAGGTGATTTGCATTTGTGTTTCGAGTGTATATGTGTTTTAATGTAACCAGGCAAGCAGTGCTAACAAACGCACAACCCATAAATAGAAACACACAGCCCCTGGGATTGCCTTAGGGGATGGGGGGCAGTGAGGTGCTGCAGCATCACTAGATGAAGCCGTGCTTGTGTTTCACGCTTGTCTCCACCAGGTGGCGCTGTGCTGTAGTGTTTCCAGCCTCCTTCATGTGGGGGGTACAGGTGGGGCAGGGATGATACAGCAGTAAGGGTGCGTTAGGTTTGCCTCACCTCACAGCCCGGCGGATAGAGAGCAGCCGATGCATATAGCAGCGCTCCCTGCGCAGTCAATCACACTCACTTTAAAGAGACTCCAGGTTGTTGATTGTGGCTGAAACCCTGCAGAAAACTAAACAGTGAACAGATGCAGAAGCTTTAGTGTTGGTCTGCTCAGTAAGCCTGCGTGGAAAACCACACGACCCTCTCCGTCTTGCTGTTTCTCAGTATTGTGTCTCTGCTGCTCCATGTTGTTTTGTCTGTCTCTTTTTTTCCCCCTCTGCCAAGCTAAGGCACCATAAGCCTGGTTAATGCCTCTTCATGTAATCCACATGTAAATATGAAACACAATTATACTAATGCCTAATTCCAGTGAGCCTTAAAGAAGCCGGCATTAATCGAAACAGGACATATTCCTTTGGTGCTTCACTTTTCGGTCTCTCTTTGTTTGGATGTGTGGATTTCTTGGATTTGTTTCCCTTCATACCTTCGTTTCTCTCTCCACATGTGTAGGTATTTTAGCGTGTGTATGTGTGTGAACTCATGGAAATATTTGTCAAAGTTTCAGTTGTTAATATCTTACAGGCCAAGGCTCCAAAGCCAGCGTCTCTCTCCAAAAGCTCTCGAGCAATCATTTGAGTTAGCTCAGTGAGAATACATCTTCATGCTGGACTGTATAAGATGTTGTAAAGTTCGTCTCCTCTTTTGAACAGATCTTTGAAGCATATTACAAGCTCCGAACGCAGAAGGGCCCGAACCTCCATGTATGCCTCTTTCACTTCTTTTTTTCTCATTCTTTGCTCTTTTTCCCCACATACGTCGTCTGTTTCCTTCTCTCTTGTTACCAATAAAAACAATATATTGATGGCGTTCACTCGTAAAAATCCCAGGACTGCATATCCGATTTGTTGTGTAAGTCCATCATTCATTTTTCCAATGCAGAAAAAAAGAAAAAACACACTTGCTTTCCCGACATGCAACCTAAAAAAAGTGTTTTCTGGGCGCCCTCACAACAAACACCGGATATTTTTAAGTAAACAGCAAAACTTTGCCGTAACAGTTCCTGAAAGGCACACACTAACTGAGAAGTGGGGAGAGGAAGACGAACAGATGGACAAATTGGTAGGCAGTCTGACAGAGTGACAGGGAGTGATAGCTTCCCCACACCACTTCTAAATTATAGCGAAAGGAAATGAGACACAGAAAGAGAGAAATGACATAAAAGATAAAAGGGAAATAAAGAGACAAAGGGGAGAGAGGCAAGGAGGAGAGCAGGGGGGATTTCCAGTGAACTCAGCGCAGATTCCTGCAGTCTACGAGGGATTTGAAGTTAAATAAAAATGATTGGATCAAGGTGACGTGCGCTCGACTGTTGGCAGGGGGACAAGACATCATACTGATTTTTTTTGTCAGTTTTATCTGTGTTAGGGTGGCTTTCCTTTTCATTTGGATCTGGATGTCAGTAGGCTTGTTTTTCATTATTTTGTCTTTTTTTTCCCGTCTTTTAGCACCCTCCTCTCGTCATATCGCTTGCTTTTATTCAGTCAGATTCACATAATGATACACATAATATTATAAATGTAAATGATGTGTCTGCTGTGGATATTTCCAGTGTAGACTGGGTGAGAACATTGGAGCAGTTTTTGAGAAAACAAAAAATAAAAGTTTAGCAGCAGGCTAAAAAAAATCTTGAACGAAGAAGCAGCAACACACAACCACAAACACAACCAGCTTTGTTTAAAAAAAAAAAAAAATCTCTTTATGGGCAGATCATGACACAATGGGCCCCTGGGCACAGATAAGCAAAAGACTCCACCACCTCTGGTGTACAGGAACGAGACACTCAGCCTTTATGGTGAATTTGCCTCTGTTTTTTGGCGTTGTATTGCAACTTTTGTGTCTGTTGGAGGTGATTTGGGGTCTTTTTTTGGTCATTTTGTGTCTCTTTCTGTTTTGTTTGCCTGTTTTGTTGTTGTTTTTTTCCCTTGTGATTTTCTTTTTGCCTTTTTTTGTGTTATTTTGTGTCTCTTTGTTTTCTTTTTCCCGTTTTGTAGTTATTTTGTGTCTCTATGTTTTTTTAAAACCTGTTTTATATGTTTGTTTTTAACCACTTTATGTTTTTTTATCCCTTTTGTAGTTAATTTGTGTCTGTATGTTTTTTTAGCCTGGTTTATAGTTATTTTTTGTCTCTCTATGGGGTTTTTTAATCCCTTTTTGTAGTAATGTTGTGTTTCTTTGTGGTTTTTTTGGTGTGTTTTCTCTGTTTTGTAGTTATTTTATGTCTTTCTTTTTTTTTTAGCCTAGTTTATGGTTATTTTTTGTGTCTTTATGGGGTTTTTTTTATCCGGTTTTGTAGTTATTATTAGTATCTCTGCAGTACTCTCACATCTGTCTGTGGTCTTTTTGTGTCTCTTTGTGGTCATTTTGAGCCTCTTCCTCATCAGTAATTGAGTGACATTTTACACATGAAAGCCAGAGGGCCCGCTGACACTTTGGGCCCCTAGGAATGTACCTGATAGACCTGTTTATTAATCCATGCTTGTCTTCAATAGAAAATGAGTCATTTCAAGGGTGCTCACCAGCTCACCTGGTGGAGCAGGCACCCAGTTACACAGCCTGTGTCCTTGTTGCAGCGGCTGCAGGTTCAATTCCAACCCAACTTGCTGCAATTCCTTCCCCCCCCCCCACACTGTAGCTGTCCAAAAAGCCATAGAAAATATCTTTTTTTTAAAAAGGGGAGGCTTTTGGCCTTTTAGGGATCGGAAAAGAAGTGCAGATAATGAGGCCATTTATATATTGTTGTGCAGTTCTATAAAATTGCGGCTGAAAAGAATAAAATAGCCCATATTCTGGAAATCAAAATATATGGTCAAAAAATTCTCTCTGACAAACACAGAAACAAACACCTCACTTTGAATGGTGCTGCTGAGCTGAATAGATCTCAGTGCTTCCTATCTTTGGCCAGTTAATGACTGTAACAAAATGGCCATCATAAAAAAAAAAAACCCTTAACAAGCAGCTGTGAGATCAAGTGGTAGTGAAGCATAGTCCTTTTCATGGATTATTAAAAACACATAATGTAATTAGTATGCATGATGTAAAAGAAGTGCAGATGAATATGTAATACAGAACTGGTGAGGCTTTAAACCCTCCATAATGTAATGAAGTAGTGGGAACACGAAAAGCCTTATTTTGCATATATTTATATTTTAATGAACGGCCATGTTGCGGGGATAATCATTTCAACAGTTCTGCTGCATCACCATATGTTTCCTCTCCTCCTCCGTTCTTCTCGTTTGCTCTCGTTTCATCGTGGTAAATTTTGTTTGTCAGGGGGAAAACCGCTCAACACTTGTTCTCTGTTACGGTTCTCAGATATTTCTCTAATGTGTTCAAGTCACAATTTCCATGACAAATATTTTAAGATCATCTGCTTTTCTTCCTGCGTTCCTCTTTCCCTCTCTTCGCTCTTTTTCTCCTGCTTTCTGTATCAACTTCCAACACAGTGTGTCAGAGGAAACTCTGCCTTTATGAAGTTAACCGTTTGCCACTTCATGTGTGGTACATCTCCACTCTTCTTTCTGTCAGTCCTCCCTTCACTCTTTTTATTGTCTTTGTGTCACATACTTTGTAACCAAACTGCCCTGTATCTGCTTCCAAAATGCCTCTTGTAGATGATTTCTGAAACAGCACGCTTTGTGAATTCAATAAAAGATGCTCTTTTTTTCCACTCAATGAAAACCCGACGTTCAGAGGCCCAGTTTTCAGTGGCCGGTGCAAACATTTAGCATCATAAAGTCTACTGAAGTAATGAGAAATAAAGATGATGATGGTTATTTTCTACCCAAAATCATCTCACAATCCATAGTGAAAGTTGAACTTTATTTGAAAATGTAAATAATTTCATCTCATTATACCAATTTTTTCAGCAGCAGTGACAGTTTCTATGCTGCTTGAAATTTTGGTGAGTAAAGAGAAAAGGGACAAGAGACGGAGGAGAAAATGAGGGACAAAATTGAATGGATGAAAAGCAAGAACGACACAAGTGATGCAGGGACAGGAGCAGCACTTAATGTCATTCAGTCTGAAATCACAGCTTTGATTAAAACTAATTCTCCTAATTAAAACAACAGCATTCAGGGGTTTTTGATTTGAACTTAATAGTCTGAGCATGATTAAAGAGTTTCTTCATTAAAAGACAAAAAGGTGTTAAATCCAGCCTTTCTTTGTATTTATTTCGTGTTTATTTCTCTGCTTTCTCTCAGTCAGTTCGAGCCTCTCTCCCCCTCTGTCACAGCGCTCTTGATTGCCACAGCTGAGGTCGCTCAAAAACATGTCTGACTGAGTTTTGAACCTCGCACATCATAAAGTCGTTGTGAGTGAGCGTGGTGCCAGGCCAGATGAAAGCGCTCTGTGCCCCGCAAATAACACCACATTAACACAAATGCAGACGGAGACGAGGCATGAAAGACAGACAGACAGACAGACAGACAGACAGACAGATGTGTGGGCAGGGAGACAGATGGACCTGTGAGTGAACGCTGTTGATGGAAGAATAAAAGAAACATCAGTTAGTATGTTGGGAAAGTTTTATTTAAATGTCAGTCAGCGCTTGTGTTGTGAATGTGACACGTTTACATAATTACTTGAGTGTGTTTCATTGCTGCATCCAGCATAAAATGGCTTCATTAATGAATTAATTTATGTCTTTATGTGTACCTTGTGGTGTTTTTATCAGCCTCAGGGTAGGAAAGGGACGCGCAACAAGGGCCTGGACATGAACCGAGGACATAAACTGTACATACACCCCTGACACCTCTGTTTTTTAAATTAGATTTGTGTAATGTTTTTGGCCTCTCTCGTAAAATGGGACCATGTAGAGTGTTTGACATGAATGCTTTTTACATTAGAAGGAACAGAAGCATGTGTATTCTACAAATCAGTTCCCATCAGCCGTCATCACATCGTCTCTTTTTCGATGCGCAAACTTTTCCATCCCAGACAAACATAAAAAGTTTAAAGGTTTAGGCTTTAAAAAAAATCTAATTTCAAACAGGTGTTGTCAGAAAATACATTTTAACATATAACTGAAGGAAATGCACAGGTGTGTCTCTGTGTGTGAATCTGTATATGTGTGTGTGTTTGTGTCTGCATTGTGTGTGCGTGTGTACTGGGTGAAGACAGGTATGCAGCCAACTAATTACTTCTGAGGATTAAGCCGAATGATGATTGGATTTAATTAGTCTTTTGTTCCAAAGCACATCTCTCTCTTCTTTCACTCTCCGTGTCTCTCACTCTCGCCCTCACACACACACACACACACACACACACACACACACACAGATTGCAAACACACACGTTTAAAAGCAGAAAACTCAGTGCAGAAGCGCTCAAAAATTAATCATCACTGCTCCCTGTCTACTGTCACGCCATTTGTTTATAAAGTAACTTCCACTTGCGTAAGAGTGTGTGTGTGTTTGTGTGTGTGTGTGTGGAGGTTGAGGTGTACGGAAGCCCCGGCTCTGTCCCTCCGAGACCCTCTTAGCTGATCAGGACGTAGGTGTGCTCAGCCAGACGTGTCCTCTCCTCGTTAAGGTGGGCTGTTATGCTAACGAGCCCTGGGGAGATTACACTAACGAGCACTTGTGTGCGGGATGCTGCACAGCTAGAACGAAAAGGTGTGATGGCATGTGTGCTCATCCCTCTCTGTTTATTCATACAGTGCAAGTGGAAGTGGGAGTGTGTGTTTGTGTGCTTGAGCATTCCCTGCACACTTCAACTTTAGGTGTAAATAGAGGCAAACGTGTGTGTGTGCATTCTGGGGTGCCCATGTTGCACCAATAGAAAGACACAGTGGCGACCTGAATTGTAAACACCTTTTCTTGAGTGTCCCTGTCTATTTCTCTGCCATGCACACACACACACACAGGCTGCTGTTAGACTCATTTCTGTTGCACCAAGTGCCAACTGCAGTCTGCCAGAAGGGTGAAGTGGTAGGCCTTCCTTGTATAGCGACCATCTTTGTCACTGCCATTGTGTAGATTTGCCACTGTCATCTGCTGGCCTGACTGCCCCCTTTTTCTTTTTACGTGTTTAATACACTAACATATGAATAGTTGCAGTTTTGTTGTTTGTACAGGGGGTGGCACACTAGAGCAGGAGAACACAGGTAATATAGGTAAGGCGCAGGTGATGAGCAGCAGGTGTGTCACGGGGTAAGCAAACAGTTTTTTGACGTGTAGCAGTATGAAGAGTTTGTAGCGTGTAAACTTAAACTGATGAATGGAAACTTGGACACTGAACTGTTGAACGGACACTAAAACTGTGAAGTGGGAACTTACCTAAGATGAATTATGGACATACAATGTTTTACTTGTGTAAAGGTGAGCATGTTAAAGTAACTTAAAGAAACCGGATGAAGTGGACATTGGTTTATTGTTGTTGCCCAGACCGTCTGAAAAGTTCTCCCCATTCACCCCTCAGAGGCCTTAATTGTAAAGTTTTTTATTGAAAGACTCTACAAGAATAATTGAAGGAAACACACATAGATGAACTGCTTATGTTTCTTTCTTTTGTTTTAATATTTTGATGTTTTGAATATCGTTTAGCCTTTGTAAATGCTTGTGTTATGAGAGCTGCTTTGTGGAGGCACATGTTGCTGGTCTCTTTTTTTTGTGCACTGTTCATATTCGGTAACGTGATTATGCTGCAAGTGCTGAAACACATTGGTGGTGTTAAATTTCGTCGCTAAAACCGTTTTTCCGCAATTTTTACATTTGATTCCTTTCTGTACGGTGTCGTCTTCACAAAAGCCAAAATGTGTCCAAATGACTGTCATGGCATTTCTCTCTGGTACAGGCTGCTCAAGCTGCTCAGGTGGCTCGGTGTTTGAGTTCTCCTTCATGTTGCCTCCAGGTCGCGGCCTGAATAGGGCGCAGTCACGTGACTACAAATGCAGTAGTACGTTCTTAAGGGGACACTACATGAACAGAATGTAAAAAAAAAATGAATTGTCCAGCCCTAATAAATATCCTGGGTCCTGGAAGACAGGTCAAAAGTGACAAAGTAACATCACGAATAAGTTTTTAACAACTTCCAAAAACATTGCGTACAATAGTCCACCTTCTCCACCCCTCTTACTGTCACACTCTCCTTCTCAAACATACACACACCCTGGTGCTCAGCCCTTGTGTCTCTGTTGTGTCTCGGCCCTGATGTTTCACTGTGGACAGCAAAGGATGCCAGTTCAGTAGACATCGCCATACCCTTTTCCCTTTTTGTCAGACTGCCTGGCCAGGGAGTAAACCAGGAACTAGACAAGGTCAGTGCAGTCAATGCGGCCCTTAAACCACAAAATGTATCCATGAAATTTAAAATGACTACTTTCTTTTTGCACTATACATCAAATTATTATATTTTATAATGAAAACAAAAGTCACCACATCTTAAAGAAATAACCAGTAGAAAATATAGTAACGTATCGTACTCTGAAAGTCATCACATTATATGCTCAACATGTTTATTGCATTACGGGTAGGTTATTACATTATGGGTCTGTTATTACTGTTTATTACATTACACAGTTATTACTTCACCAGTTTCTACACTCACGCACATATATCTGTTTCCCTTTAGCTGTGAAAAAGGAAATATCACTCACAGTGTGTGTGCCACTGTTTATATCTACTGCTTTTTCTTACCTTGGAGGTTTCAGTGTGTGTGTGTGTGTCTAACTGTGTATCTGTGTGTGTTAATGTGTGTCTGTGCTGTTGGCCTAGTATTTTAGTTTCAGATGGAGAGGCTGATAACATCTTCTGGAGGTCAGCCAGGTCTGAATCCTCTCTAACTTTTTACCTTTCTTGGCTCGTAGAGATTGTGTGTGTGTGTGTGTGTGTGTGTGTGTGTGTGTGTGTGTGTGTGTGTGTGTGTGTGTGTGTGTGTGTGTGTGCGCGCGTTCGCGAACCTTCCTTGGCTCAGACTTGAGAACAGTGGGTGGTTTTCTCTGTTTCCACTTTCTGCCAGCACTTCTTCAATCCTGTCCTCATCTCCTACTTTATTTACTCTGCCTTTCTTTTACACGTTTCTGTTTGTTGTTCTCAAGTATTTACATCTTTGCATCCCTCCATCTGATGTTGTTTACTTCATTCTTTCTTCAGTCTCTTACTCTGTTTCTCCCACAACACATTTCTGTGTCTCTCTCAGCACTGATTTCTTTTCCTTTCTCTTTGTCACATTTTGTCCTTTATATTTCCAGTCTCTCCTCTTTCTTCCTCTCTTCCACCCTCCTTCTCTCTCTCTGTGTCAGTGTCACCACCTCTTTTAATGGGTGTCACCTGCTAGAGTAATGGCCAGGGCTCAATGTGCCATAGCAGTAATTTAACACTGCCACACACGCACACACACACATGCTGAGGCACACACCGTGATGGATTACTCTGGGGACTGTTGCAGAAGTGCTGTTCGTAGGACAGTCCCGCATGGATATGACAGCAGTAAATTAGTGTGTATGTGTGTCCCTGAGTGTGCATCTGATCAGTGTGTAGTAGAAGTGACCACTACAAATTGAGCATGCTATAAGGGAAGATACAGCTCTTCCCAGCGTGTCTTTAACTGGTTTCCCAGACAAGTTTGAGTCCAGTTTTATGCGGCTGGGACCTGGCTTGAGTGGATTTTTGGTGGTTGCTGGAACAAATACGTAAAGTAATAATCTGCGACATGGTAGTGAGAATAAATGTCTGTTTTGCAACTCATCTGATGAGGGCTGAATCTTAAAGCCAGTGCGAGCTTTTACATGTGGTGACCGAAACACCAGTTGCCAGACTCATAAAACTGTGTATGTTCTGGACTAAAACAGTGGACGTGCAGACACAAGAATAAGAATATGCACAATTTGTGTCACATTCATAAAGCTATGCTGACACGTGGTCCCTTTTTTGTAAACTTTCATGTGGGTGTATCTGCTTGAGGCACATTCCTGCACCCATAAATTTCAAATAAACAAATACATTTATGTACATTTCCATCCATCTTTCCATTTTTCATGCGCTTATCTGGGGCCAGGTCGTTGAGACAGCAGGCTGAGCAAGGTATTCCAGACGTCCCTCTCCCCAGCAATGCTTTTAGCTCCTCCTTTGGGATCCTGAGGCGCTTCTTGGCCAGATGAGATATGTAATCCCTCCAGCATGTTCTGGGTCTGCCCCGGGATCTCCCACCGGTTGGATGTGCCCATAAAACTTTAACAGTAGGCGCCCAGGAGGCATCCTGATCAATGCCTAAACCATCTTAACCCTTTCAACATGAAGGGGCGGCAGCTGTAGTGATGTCTCATCTCCTCACCTCATTGCTAAAGTTGAGCCTAGCTGTCCTAATATCAGCAATTCATAGCAGCGATCTCATTCTTTCGGTCACTACCTACTGCTCATGACCGTAGGTGAGGGTCAGAACGTAGATGGACCTGAAAATTGAGAGCATGGCCTTCCAGATAAGCTTCCTCTTCACCATGACAGTCTGGTGCAGTGTCCGCATCACTGCTGATGCTGCACCAACACCTGTCCATCTCACACTCCATTTTACCCTCACTCGTGAACAAGACCCTGAGATTCTTGAACTCTATGCTTGTTGCAGTAATTCTGTCCTAACCCAGAAGGGGAACTCCACTGTTTTCCAGCAGAGAACCATGGCCTTAGACTTGGAGGCAATGACTCTCATCCCAAACTTGCCCACATGAATCACCTGTTTGCATATTAATACTTTGGTCTGTCTGATCCAACAGTCTCAAGTACTTCCAAAGAAAAAAGCAGTTTTACTGATTTGTCTGTGTGTCATGGCGTATGCATGACCATTAAGCATGTTGCCAAAGTTTTTGTTCCTATTCATCGTCTGAGCATCTGGTCTGTACAGGAGGTGCTACATTTCATGTTTCCAGTCGAGGCAAAAGTGGTGTATTTGGAATAAACAGATGAAAAACTGGGCAGCTGGAGACAGGCACAAGAACTCGCCATGGCTCAACAGACAGAAAAAAAGAGTGCAACCTACTAAAAATTCAGACCCTGTGAACAGAGCAGTCAGAAAAAAAAGACGTCACACTGTTTGATTGACATGTGTTCTCGGAGAAATTCAGTACAAAAACACCAAAGAAAGATGCTGAGGACTGCCACTTTCATTATTTGCCCTGGCTGGGCTGGATGATTGATGCAGGGCTGCGTTTGAGTTTCACCGTGAGCTGAGGTTGCAGGAGAGGGAGCATTACGTAGCAGTCGTGCTGTAGGTGGTCGCAAACACAGGGAAACACGCAGAAAGATCAAAACATCAGAGGGCTCTGGGTCGTTAACACCATGCACACACGCACACGGTCTCAACTCGAAAGAGGTGGCATGGTGGAACAGAAAAGTTTTATGTGCCTTTTCAACACCTGGTTGGGAAAATGAGGGAGAGACAAAGAGAGACACATCGGAGGGAAAGAGGGAGGGACGGAAAACGGCTGCCTGGTGGCTTTTTGTGCGGCCATGTGATGCCCGTGTACCATGCAGTGTTTATCATCCATACACAACTTTGGAGCTGCCTTCTCCTGCAGAGGTTGGCCAGACATCAGTCACTCACACACACACACACACACGTGAAAACTCACAGGCAGGAGAGCTGAGCAGGGTTTTTGCATCTGTGTGACTGCGTGCTCCTCAGCCCATATTTTTATGCGAGTGTTTTTGAGCATGTATGTGTTTTAATGCTTGTGTATGAGAGTGTATTCAGACCTGTGTGTGTGTGCGTGCATGTGTGTGTGTGTGTGTGACTGAGTGTTTTCAAAAGCTCTTTGACGGTTGACTGACAGTTGAGGAAGATGGATGGGTTGCAGAAACTGGACAGCGGGGGATCGGAAGGGGTCTCTGTTGATTGTGTGTGTTTGTGTGTTTGCTTGTGCATGAGCCTGCATCAGTGTGTGTGTGTGTGCGTGGGTGTGTGTACGTGGGGGGGACACCTGCTGACAGATAGACATTTCAGTCTTTCAGGCTTTGGCAAGGAGAGATGAGATGACCATATGTGTGTCATAGATTTCTCCCTCAAATATGTATCCATAGCAGCAGCGTAGCACTGGACACAAAACAGAGACTGGCTCTGGACTCCAGAGAGCCGAGACGGGTTCCAAAAACCACTCGTCACCACCGTCAGCTGTTCCCCTGTTTCTGTATTGTTCTCAAACAAGCAATGGACGAGAAACTGTCCTCACACTGAATCCTTGTTTTAGAAATCCTTACTCATGTGCCATCTCAAACTATAGTTTTTCAATATTTTCATCTTTCAGCGCTGAATATTTTAGCTTAGATGGCTGGAAATGTTTTAAATGAGAATACATCATTGCTCGTCTGTATCGTAACCGCATATATTGAGTTTTCAACTCCATGTCCTGAAAAGGGAAACTTAAAATGTGCATGCTATTGGGCTCCAACCAAGCAGCAACCTCTGGGATCAGAAAATGAAGCTAACGTGGAAGTAAGAAAAACTGCAGTTCTTTGAATGGCCACTAGAGGCTGGCTCCAGAAGTGAGTCCACCCTCAAAGACCCCCAGGTTAAAATGCCCAACTTTACATCAGAAATAAACATGTTTGCATGTTTGGTACAAAAAACAGCTTTGGTCTCTAAAGGTAATGTCTCCGTTCATGGCAACTGTACAAGGGTTTATATTATGATAAGGCTTAAAGCTACGTATAATTAAGGGCAGTCTGTCTACATATTAGATGTAGTTTCAGTACATTTTCAGTGGTCTGGCTTTGTCTCATTGACTATTTTCTACATACTATTAGAGCACAGCAGGTACCAATTACAAAAATTAAAGTCCTGAAATTGGAGATGCGCGGTTTCTGTTTGACACTGACAACATATAGCCATGATAGATGTGTTTATCATGCGGCGCTGAGTCCAAAACAAAATCTTTCTTCAAACGTTTGTGAAGGAATGTGAAAACTTTATAGAGCTGGACAAACATGAAGCATGTCTGAGTTTTATCAAGACAAGGACTGTGTGTTTCCGGCTGTAATGGAGACAATAAGCAGAAACACAGAAGAGCTCAACTTGGAGAGAGACAAAAGAAACACAATATGTAAGCAGCGAGGCGGGCCTGGGAACAGTTCTAGGAATTATACGTTAATAATATGTGTTTTTAGCAACTGAAAGGAGAACATCAGCATACATATACAAACCCTGATGTATTTTAAACTCTGTACACTTAACTAATTTGTCCAAATCTGCATCAGAGAAAGCCAGTCACTGATCCCACAGCATCGCCTGTGTTAAACCTTTTTGGAATATATGTGAAGTTTTAAGCTCCACAAGTCAGTCCCAAAGCAGCATAATAATAATATTTCAGTGTTTCATGTGGATAAGTACAAGGAAAGGTAGATTTACCTGTACTTGATTGGATATTGTGAACACAGAGGGAGTTCGCTCTTAGATTTCAATGATTGGATAGAAGCAGAAAGCAGGGAAAAAATTTAATAATGAATAAATACCAGCCCAGAATTACTGGTAAAGGCAAAGAATGACTCAAATATGAGGGGAGGGTGAATTAACTACTTTTCGTATTGAGCTTTTGCCAAACTTTATGTGTACATGATGAGTGTCACCCCGCAATATTTAAGAGTTGGTGTTACCTGATGCTCCATGCTCCATAGTATTTCTGTGTCATTAAAGGAATACTTCACCATCTACATGTTGATTTGTGTTTCAGTTTCAGTGTGTGAGTTTGGTGAATCCTTACTAATCCTTTAAGACACCAAAATCACACAATAACACAACCATGCAAACTGAATGAGGCAGTTGTAGACTTGCAGCTCTCGTAGTCAGCAAGGTAAAATTACTGTTCTAAAATGGTTTTGCTGTTGTTAATTGTGACTTCTGTGACTTCAGCTCATCATGAGTTCTCCCTGTTTTTGGAGTATTTATTCACCATAGAGGCATGCAAGAAAAACAAAGGTTTCTTCCTGAATTCAACGTAACACGGGGTGAGTAATTGAAATACAGTTGGTCATTTGGGGGATGAAATATTCCTTTAAGTCATACTTTTCTATGACTAAAGCATCAAAGCAACCAAGTTGCTGACATTTCAGACACAATATGGATTCCTGATCCCTCTTACAGATGGAGGACTGACTGGGCATATTGAAAATCTTAGCTTTGCACTGACAGTGGCAGCCATCGTAAAATTCCCACTTTATTCATTGCGGGCTTCTATTGTACTGCGTTAGTCCAGATGTTTTTTCTTGAATATTGTACAGCACCAAGTAAAGATATTTTGAAATCACCACTTCATGTCAACCAAAACCATTCCTTGTAACGTCAAATGGCTGAAAGGAGAGCGAGACCTGACTAGTAGCTCAGGAAGGAACCAAAACATGGAACACCTACAGTGGCTCCATATAAGCCACACTTCCACTGCAGCCAGTACAAACAACCTTTGTGCAGTATTTGCAGAGCATTTTATGTCTTCAACATATGTTACCATTTGCCCAAAACAGTACATGTAAAAAATGTTGCTGTATAGTGTAAGTCTGGTATGTAAGCATGGTTTTTCCTGTCATTTTTTGCCGTCGGACACAAGAGAGCATTGATGTATTGCACGATAGACTGGTAAGGCAGTTAACCTCTGACCTGCATTAGATGAGACAGGGATTGTTTGCCATAAATCACCCAGTCTGACTGAGGCTACTCTGATTATATCCAAGGCTACAATTATTTCAGAGTGGATTAAAGCAACCTTTGCTTCACAAAGATTCCCTAAAAAAATTACCTTTTCATCCGCATCACCTGTTCACACTTTCGGTCATTTACAGTGTCACAGGGTTAATTGGAAGACACATAAAAAGCAAACCCGTGTTTCAACTCAATGGACTCTCTCAACTTGACATTGTCTGGCCTGGAAATAGCTGCCAGACAGTGTCAGGGAGCGTTTTGCTATTTACCTCCTTCACCTTACTTAGAAATAGAAAAAAGGGGAAGGAAGCATGAGCAAAAGGCAGAGAGACACTGATAGTGACAGACAGTAAGTGCCATCTGGGCAAACCACCATTTACAATCATTATCAGAGCTCAACCACAAACGACACAACACTACTCTGGCTTCCTCTTAGTCACTGTCTTTCTCCCATGCACACACACACAAACACAAACACTTATCTTCCCAAACAGACAAACACGCACAGACTCACATGGTGGTCTTGGTGAGATCAGAAGTGTCTGTCAAGAGAATTTGTGGCAGTAAGATGAGAGATCAGAATCATCAGTAGAGTACATCTTGGAGCCATTGGCAGGCTACCATTTGGAGACCACAGACAAAGAGGGTACCCCATCAGAATAACACACACACACACACACTGCATTACTGCTTGTCGATGCATTGTAGATCAGCAGTTCACATGAAAGAAAAAAAGCAGTTATGTAGAGACACGGCGTGTGAGAGGAAGAAAAACTGAAACAAAAAAGGCTGGAAAAGTAAAAAGAGAGGGCGAGATGAAAAGGAAATAAGATAGATGGACGAAAGGACGAGAGAAGCAGAAAATGTGTGTTTGGGGGAGGGGGCCAGGGGTTGAAAAAGAAAGGGATGGGGTCCTGTCATCTCCTCGCCTGAATTGTTGGCCACGTTGCCCCTCAGCTTCGCTCACAGATGAAAGACTTGTAGCTTCATCCTGTCATCCAGACACACACCAAAGACACACACTTAATCACACCTCGGCATTCTCACACGTACAAACTGATACGCATGCACTCCCTCTCAACACGTACACACACATGCACAGGTCCCCCCCCCCCGCTATTTTAACGACTCCTATTGTTCTGTAGTGCTTCTCCCTCCATATGACTTCCATATGAGGGGAGCCGCGGCTAGCTGTGAAAACTACTGTACTTCAGCTCCAATCTATATGACTCTATACAAGCCCCGCGTGGGTCCTGCTAAGGTGTCAGGACCAACGTACAACACATGGTAACCTGACCTTCACTACCGCTATGTACCTTATGTCTCACAGGTGTCATTCATGCTAGCCAGGCGCATGGTCAAAGCCATATGTGGGTTCGTAGCGAAAGAGTGAAACGCTCAGTAGCAGAGAGCTGAATAAAATTAGAATGTTTTAATGGGTATCTGAAAGCCACACAGAATAATTTTATTTCAGTATGTTGTTGCCCCCCGCTGGTAGATAATGGTGCTGTATGCAGAATCATAATGAAGCCTACTGTTCACTACAGCGCTCCTCTGATCTAACAGTCGTCCTTGTTAGTGGACAGTCTCAGTGCGTCAGACTAGAGGTTTATTATTTTTGACCACCTTTAGAAGCACGCCAAAGGCTTTCACATTGATTCTCCACCTTCCAGGCAGCTGTTGGTTTCGGTTATTTCAGTAAAGTATGAGAAGCTATTTGCAGAGACCTAAAAATTGGTTTAGAAAGGTAATCCATCATAGTGTATGTTTTGTCGCTTTTACTTTTTTTGTCAAGGGTGCTTCGATTTGTTCTGGGAGCATGTGGGATTTAGGAGTTGGCCAGCAAAGTGCAAGCTGTTTAATACAAAAAGAAGGAAGAACACTTTCTCTACAATGCGCATACATATTAATTGTTTGTCTTCTTTGTCAAAGTCTGACACTGACCACACTTTTCATCCCAATATGATATTATATCGATTCTTTGGACAACAATACAATACCTGCTGATAACAAAAAGTTTGCCACAGTACAATATTGATGTGATTCTATTCAGGGGGCTTGCGATCGATATGAGACGATATCAGAAAACATCCTTATTGTCTTTTCCTAGTGTTAGGCCCCTGGCACCGTTTTAATGTTTAGGAAGAATGTGCGCTCGGACGTTAATGGTGACGTAGACGTGCCATGGAAGGTGACAATATGTATCTACAGTTTACTTTGAATTGTTAATATTTGGTCGTTGATCACTGAATCAATATATAGCTCCAGATCGATCGATCAAGTTCCCTCCTGGGCACGACCGAGGTGCCCTTGAGCGAGGCACTGAATCCACAACAGCTCGGGGCGCCTGTCCATGGGCAGCCCCGTCGATCTGACAACTCTCCAATTAATGCGTATACAAGTCTGGATTGTGCATGTGTGTGTATTTCAGGCCTGTGTGTGAATCGGATTATTATAGTATATCTTCTATCTTTTTCTTCTTCAATGAAATAAAAAACGTATAGTTTGCCATATTTTCGCTCCAGAATCTTGCATTGGCTTTACATTATCGGTTCAAAGCACAGTATTGAATATATGTATTTGGTCGGGCAGGTTAAGTGTCCAAGGATTGAGGTGATTAGTGGTTATGTTGATGCTGCTGAACGTGGTTTTTGGGCTGCTACGCCTCTGCTCTGGTATGTCTCTGTGGCCATATGTGTCCCATAAAGGTGTCAAGTCCAATGCAACACATGGTAACCTCAGTTCAGCCACTTCTGCGGATCCTGTAGATCTCTTTTGTGGAAGCCTTTTATCCATGTGATTAGCTGGTTTTGACTTTTGATGATTTTCTTAAGTCACTTTCTCGTGCAGTAATTTTGTTGAGGTAATCCCCCTTTAGCCCAAGAATAAGGAATTTTTTAGAAAAGATTCAGGGCACACAGATGCACACACACATTCCCCTGGCAGGGGTACAACAAAAGGAAAAGCACTGCCTATCAGGTGTGTGTGAGGTGAGAAGAAATCAACAAACAAAAAAGAGCTCAAGAGGCTGCATGGAGGCCACAGAGATCAGAAAAAGCACATACACAGAGAGAAAAAAGAAAGAAATAAAAACAGAAGGCCTGCAGACTTGGCATGTTAGTTTAACATCTCAATCCATCCACTCCCTGCTTCATTAATCACTGACTCTAAACACTCAAATTACTAGCCGGCTCCGCCATAAAAAATGAAAACAAAAACCGTATCTATGCATGTTCTTGTAAAACGCAGAAATAGAGGAAAAAATGAAGAGACGGCAGAGGGAAAATTCTAAATTAAACGTTTGTGAAAAAAGCACCACATTAAAAAATCATAAAGATGTGGAGAGATTTTAGATATGTTGCATTCTTCCTGGTTATTTATTTATAAGCGTCAGCTGCCTCACAGTCACCCCCTCCCTCCAGCTCAGTGCTGCCCCAAACTGGAACCAGATTTCTGGGAGGCCGGGAGGTGGTGGATGTTTTTCTGGGTCCTGAAGGAAAGATTGGATCAAGCAGGGGGAGATTTCATGGTTTTGGGGTTTTTGGGAGGAAAAAAACATATCGGGGGTGGTTGTGTTTTTTTTTGCTGAGGGCTTAAGGTTGACTGACAGAGGCTGAGCTTTAGAGTCTCCTTCCTTCAATCAGTCGGAGTTGGATGAACTAATGCAGCAAAGAAAATATTTTCAGAGGTTGAATTACTTTATTGGCCAAGTACAATAAACATGCAGGGGTTTAATCTCCACTTTTCCAAGTGCAGTATTAGCGTTTGATTATTTGGCGTTAGTGTTTAAGTGTATAAAATGATTGAAGAGCACAGTGCTCCAGATATTTTATGGGTGTAATATAATATAAATAGTACTTTTAGGTTGCTGATGTAAATTTCTATCTCTGTCATTTTAAAAATTACTCGCACAACTCAAAATTTGGAGCCATGTATTAACACAGCATCTAAATTTTTAATATAGTTTTTAAAAATAGTGCAACACACACTATAAAGATTCTGTCAATTAGGGTGATAGGTGCATTGAATTAAAGAAGAGTTAATCTGCTTAAATGGATAAAAGACAATCTTAAAATGATTAATCTACCAGTGTGATTGATATTTTTTTGATTGCACAATGAATAAAAAGCATGATTTATGAAATCATGCTTTTAAAAAACATCTTAACAGCGAACACCAGTTTGGCTGATGTTCCCTGGCTGCCACAAACGCTCAATAAATACGGTTTAGGAAAATAAATTAAAATGGAAATATATTTTGCGAACCTCTACCCTTCCGAGCATTCACAAGCACAAAACGTTTGCTTTAGAATATGTTTCATTACTTTAGAAAAAGTGCAACATTTCAAGCCCAAACTGTCAGCACACTGACTGAAACTGTAAATTGCCCTGCTCAGAATAAATGATATTATCCGCCTGTAAGAACAATGAATAGATTTTCAAGATGATAAGTTAAACTGTTCAGAGAAAGTCTTTCTCATGTGAAACTGACTGTGCTCTTCGAAGGCTTTTATGAAACTGTGTTGGCTCAGTTTGACACCAGCAGCTCTTCTGTGGTTTAAGAGGAAACAGTAGGGGAGAGAAGAAAGACTGAAAATCACCTCTCCCTATGTCGGTAGTGATGAGAGATTCTGTCTTTCTGTCTCTGCCTTTCGCCTGGTTTTTTTTTTTTCATCCTTCTCTTTCTGCTACATCTGCATTCCTCTTTTTTGTCTTCTGTTCCTGTCTTTCGACTTTCTTCCTACTGTAACTCTTTTCTCAAGTGCCGGCGGAATTCTGTTCCCATTTTTATTCAAACGAAATGTCAGTTTTTCCGCTATCTATTGTTGATTGATAAAACACAGCTCTGGTTCCGACTGCGGTTCAAGAACGATCCAAAAAAATCTCCAAATACGGTTCAGCGTAGGACAAGAAAACTATTTACATTGTTTTTGTCTTTTTATTTTTTTTTTAATTTGGAGGCAGGAACAGCGGTTTGTGTGGATAAAATTAAAATGCCGTGGTATTGCCTCCAACATTTGAGTTCCATGTTTCTGGGAAGAGGAAAGGCAAAGTGCCCCACAGCAATGAACGCTTAGTACTAAAGATATTATCAAAATACTGCTGCTTTTCAATAATAACATACATTTTGGATCAAAGCTAGAAATGTTCTACAGACCGTCTTAACACAGGGATTAAGTAAAAATGTTGTCGAGGCAGTCTGCAAACAATTGATCATTTTAATCCAAGAAATAAACTTAAATATTATCATGAAAATCTGTCATTGTCAAACATAAAATTGTCCCAATTTTTTCCTTAAAAGAAGCAGATTTGGAACACAATGCATGGCTGCTGTGTTTCCTGCTTCAAAAAGTCTTTAGTCTTTACAAAGAGATGAAATAAAAGTGAGACACAGTCAAATAGAAAAACAGGAATGGTCAATATAAACCATGATAAATAAGAGAATATACATTTGTTAAGTACAGTGAAAGTAAGCTAATAAAAGCAAACATCTCAGTGATATAGTAAAACAAAAACAGCATTGCACAAACAACAAACTAAAGTACCAGAGTTTTGGCATGTCAACCTGACGATGATTTAAAAGCCAAAGAACACAGATGGGTCTTAAGACAAGGTTCAAAGGTATCAATGGAAGAGTAAGTCTACTTGTAAATGGCAGACTATTCATAATTTAGGCCCAGCAACTGAAAATGCTCGATCACATTTGGATTTTAAGTGGGTGTGTGAAATGGGGAGCAGTGATTTTCATGTATTTGATTCAATATATGCAATTTTAAGTCATTCTTATTAGTATAACAATCAACAGCAATATATTTCCATTGTGTTTTAAGAGAAACAAAATGAATGAACCTCATAAATACGTTAAAGTATAGTAATTTGATGCCATATCAGAAAGAAGCTTCGATGTGGTTTACACCATTCAAACATCCGGCTCTCATTCTGGTCTTAATTACTGTATTTTTATCTGTTGTTCCTCTTGATGTGTTTTTCGTCACCTCAATAACAGGAAGAGATAAAGATAGAGGCTACAGAGGGAAACTAAATCCGGAAGTGACACCCTTAGTCCGATATGGATGAGTGAGTGTGTGTGTGTGTGTGTGTGTGTGTGTGTGTGTGCAACTGTGGCTAAGCCTGCAGTCCATATGTGTGTGTGTGTGTGTGTAGCACTTGGATCAGAGAGCAGTGTGTGTGTTGGCTGAGGTTGGGGTGAAATGAGCCGTTTTAATGAGTTAGTTACTGTAGCTGTGTCTGCATGTGTGTGAGGGTGTGTGTGTCCTCAAGCCCACATGGCTCAGCATGAGTAGCAGCATCCCCGTGCACGCACACACACACACACTCATAAACTCCTCAAACATCAAATTATGTCAGTGCAGAGGAGTTTGTGAATTTACAGGAACACTCCAGCTGCATTTATTCTTTGATTGCCATGTTACTGGCTCGTTATGTGACGCCTGCCAAACTTGTAAAAATATGACTTGAGCATAATGAACGTTTACAAAACTGAATATATGAGGATTTATACAGTCCGCAATAAGTATTTTTCCAGTTTCCTCTAAATTTAAGTTATTGCGAAGAGAATGGCCAAGTTGACTGGCAATGTGGAAGGAAAGTAATTATTATCAAGACAATAAAAAGTTCCCTAATAGAGAAAGTTGACCGAATTTCAAGACTTAAATTTAAGTCAATGTTGCGTCTCAAAAGCTCATTTGGGTCCAGATCTTAGAAGTTAAAGGAGTTAAATGAGGAGTGGAGAAGTGGTTGCCCGGACCAAATTTATGTGGACTAATGTTTTTAAGGAAACATCGCTGCTGTCTCTGGCTCAAATGAACTTACGAAAATAATTACTTTGACTCCCTGGTAGCGATCACTCCGGCGTGGTCGGGTGATCCATCAGACACAGTTGGCGATGTCTGCAGATTTTGATCGCTGCGGCAAATCAAAATGACACATTTAAAATAACAGGAATGTCAAATGTGGGTGAGTGTGCTCCTCAGTGTGAATGTGACAGTGCTCAGTATGGGGGGATGAAAGGATGGTTAAAAAGGCGTAAAGTGATGAGTGACAAAACTGTGCTCAGGAAACATTGCCGTCAGCCAAAACAGAGGAAATAAAATTTTAAAGAACTTTATTTTTCTAACCACTGTGTCAATACTAAGCATCCATTTTTAAAGAGTGTGTCACAGTGTGTGCTGCTGGTAGCTCAGTGTAGTTTGAGGCTTTGCATTGACCCTTGATAATGCAACGTATTAATTTTTCAATGTGAAATCCAATTAGTGAACAGATCCACCGCCAACCCTGAATAATTTTTTCCTTAATATAACTCTCTTTCTCTTTCTCTTTCTCTTATTGTCTGCTGCATGCCTCAGGTGCACTCACATACACACACACACACACACACACACACACACACACACACACACACACACACACACACACACACACACACACACATTCAGTGAAGTGAGAACAGGGGAGGAGGGGTGACCTCAGATGATAATCCAGTACAATGCACCTGGTTATGATGTAAATGGATCATATATCCTTACAGTTAATCATACACTCTGCTCCGGGACACTGTGTGTGTGTGTGTGTGTGTGTGTGTGTGTGTGTGTGTGTGTGTGTGTGTGTGTGTGTGTGTGTGTGTGTGTGTGTGTGCCAGCTGTAGGACACGAGCAGGATGGAGGTCATACATTCATTTTCCTACCATCAGACTTCCTCTCTCCCCTCCTTTCATCCTCTCTTCTCTCATTATTCTTTCCTCTTGTTTCTTCTCCTCTATATTTTGTCCTCACCTCATTTGTTTCTTTCAGCATATGTGTTTTTTAAAACTCCTCACCTCCTCTTCTCTTTCAATTTTCCACCTTTTTCTTGTCTGCTTTCCTCTCCTCTCCTCGTAGTTGGATATTGAGATAATAATTTTGATAAATTAACATTCCTAGGACTGACCTCAGATGTTGTACCTGGAATCTGCTGGAGCCACTCTCCCAGTTTAGGGGTCTTTTTCATCTTTTCTAGCTCCTCTTTCAGCCCTTGGTATTTTTCAGGCTTCTTGTCTTCCTTCTCCCTGATGTTGGTGTCGCCTGGCATTGCTACATCTCTTACCTCTGCCTTCTTCTGTTGTTTGTCAATCAACATGATGCCTGGTTGGTTAGCCATCACCAGTCTGTCAGTCTGGATCTGGAAGTTGGGATTTCCAGCCCATACTCAGTGCAGATGTTCCTGTACACTATGCCAGCCACTTGGTTATGGCGTCCCATGTACGCTCTTCCTGCCTGCATCTTACACCCTGCTGTCTCAGCAGCATCTTTGCACAGCCTGCACCTGGGGTCCTGTCTGCTGTGGTAGACCCCTGCTTCTATTGATCTTGTACTATATAAGTTGAAACCTACCCTGTACATTTACAACGACTTGACAACTTTAATTTCTTCTTTGCTTCTCTGATCGCCAGCAGCTGTCTGCTCTGAGCTCATCCACCGTCACTCTTTCCGGCTTGACGACATACTCACTAAGCACTGAGCTGACGCAGTGAATGTTCTTTTGCATTTCAGCTTGAATATTGATTAAGATATACGACCATTTCATCTATTAAGCAAACAAGCCTGCCTGTTTTTGTAGACAGACACAGGGAGAGAGCGCAGCAAAGTCTTTGAGAGCTCACTTTTTCGAGCACTGGCCTGATCAGGCAATTGGCTGAATTTATTCACTGGCCCCTGGCCATCAGACAGTCCTTTATGTTGGACCCTGCCCAACTGCAAGGGCTCTGTCTGATTGGCTAGAGGGTAAACAGCATGGCGTGTATCAAACAAAATATCATCTACAGACAGAATGTAATTAAATACTGTTACTATATTTAGAATACAATATTGCACAGGTTCACACCGTGATAACGATGAAACGATATATTGTGCGGCCTCTGTGCTCATCTCCTTCTTTTTCTTCTCACTGTCACATCCCTTCCTCTCCCCTCGTGTCCCCGGCTGCTTCCTCCTTCCTCCCATGGGCCCCCCTCTGCTCCACCCAGGGCCTGTTTGTTTGAATATGCTCCTCAGCGCAGCACGCACATAAATCAAACCTACCTCATGATGTCATGATCACTGAGGTCACCTCAGATGGAGACGGAGACGGTGGCTGGCTGCCTGGGCCACTCACTCGCAGAGCAGCATTTTTCACAGTGTATATATATCTATATGTGTGTGTGTGTGTGTGTGTTTGTACCTATTCAGATAACTGTATGGGGCACGCACACCATGTCACAGAGTGCAGTGGGACTCATACAAGCAGTGCGGCAGTTTGTCATTGTAGCAATTTACCTCTGTCTGTCTAACGCTCAGCCGGTCCACTTAACCCTCCCAACCTCTGTGTAAGTGACACTGAGTGTTTAATCGGCCCCAGAGGATACTCACTGGGCCATGCTGTTAAAAAAGACGAAGAAAAAGATGAAGTATATCTGCAATACAAGGAAATTAATTCTCCACTGGGCAAAATGGTCAAATGCTTGCAACTCCTCCACTTAGGCTCCGCAACTTCTCCCTCAGTGGTGCTTAGCGTTGTGGTGGGCCACTTTGTGCACAATGGGTACACTGGGTACATGCTACGTTCGGTGAACCGTCCCTTTCAAAAACAGAGTTCGTTTTCTCATTGAATTAAATGATCCAATGCTTCACTTTACTCTGAAACTGTGCAGTCTGTCTGAGGTGAAGCTATCAAGTGCTCTGCTGTTTGACACAAATGATATTTGGGGAGTTATGGGTTTAGAAATTGGCTTTTATTGAACCACCTACGTAAAGTACACTAATTCAGAGCGTCCACTTAACCTATTCAAACGTGCCATTTAGCACCAATTAACATTTAGATGGGGTGATTTATGAATGTGTATTTTTTATAATCCCGCCTCCCCCTCCTTCTCTTTCCTTGCATCTCTCCCTCCTTCTCTCCGTCCTCCCACATTTTCTCTAACAGGTCGAAGCAGGCTGGTCAGCTCAGTTCTCTGCATGGCTCTTTCCTGCTGCCCCCCATCTTTCTTTTTCCTCTACCAGCCCGTTGAGACTCGACACAGGGATCGTATATTTGATTAGTGTCTACATGGCCGACGGCGCCACGTGTAATCTCAGCGGCTTTGTACCCTCAGACTGTCTGGGAGGAGAGCGTCTAACATTTACACTTCTACGCAGACAAATAAATACAGGTGGATTCATGTCCTCATAAACACACAAACACAAACGAAAAAAACTGCACACAAGCATTCGCAATATGTCGAGAGCCCTTAGTGGTTAAGTTGTTAGACATGAAAGTGTCTATAAATGTAAAGAGAGTGCTAATATGATCACAAACAGAGGAGAGGAGAGGGGCAATCAAGTGAAAACGGTGATTTGAGGAGAGGACAAGAGTAGCAAAGAGACAAGGAGGGCACAGGGCAGAGATGGGAAACTGAGAACGATGGAGATGAGAGTGAGGAGACCGGGGTCAAGGAGGTAAACATAGACACTGTATCTCTTCAGCAGAGCAAGATGAAGTTAAGACAGAAAATGAAAGAGATAAAAAACAGAATAAAATGTTGAATGATAGACGGGAAATATTATTCTGACAGGAGGAGTGATTAGGTGTCAGACAGTGAGACCTTGATAAGCTTTAAGTGGAGTTTGTGTATTCATATCTAATGAGCTCACAGTTTCAAAACACTTCACTGAGGAGGACATTTTAGTACATTTTAGAGATATTTTTTATACCTTATTTTGGGGAAGCTGAGGCTCAGAGGTAGAGTATGTTGTCCACTAATCAAAAGATCAGCGGTTTAATCTCCGGCTCCTCCAGTCTGCATGTCAAAGAATCCTTGAGCAAGATACTAAAATCCAAATTGCTCCCAATGGCTGTTCCATTGCTGTGTGGAGGTGTTAAAACTGAGGAGCAGGTGGCACCTTGTATGGTAGCCTCCCCAGCCAGTGTGTGACTGTGTGTGTGAAAGGGTGCATGTGACTCGAAGTGTAAAGCACTTTGAGTGGTCAGATGACTAGAAAGGTGCTATACAAGTGCAGGTCCATTTAAGTTTTGAATCTGCAAGACAGGCAGACAACTGGCAGCGGATTTCAATTGTAGAGATATGTGAAATTGGCAGACTTGTTGATTTCCGTTGTCATTTTCAGCTATAAAGTGGTCCGACCTATCTGACATTTCTGCTGTGCTTATTTTACGTGCTTGTTGCTGTGCTAGCGTCTTTGCTAAACCAAAACTACCACGACTAAAGCTAAGCAATGTACGACAGTTGACAGGGGCTGCAGCATAATGTATTTTAGCAACCTCAAATAAAAGGTCTCACCTAAAAGTTATTATCAGTGTAAATGTGCAACATATGGGGAATATTTTCGCCACTTAATCTCACACGCTAACTGATTGAGGCAGTGGTAGACCACCAGCAATTCCCTTTTTCTAAAATTAGTGTTTTTGTCATTGGAGTTTGGTTCTTTGAACAAGCAGCTTTAGTTCCCTGTTGGAAGGTCTGTGTGAAGGCAAGGTGAAGCAGTGAAAATATTCTAAATATAGCGTATGCTTAAACTGATATTGAGTTTTTTGAGTTGGCCATTTTTAAGTGGCTAAAAACTGACCAATTGAGGCAGTGTTTGCTCAGCGTCATTTCCTTTTCACACGGGGGGTTTCTATCTGTAAGTTATTGTGAACAAACAATAGATGTGAGATGTAAAAATGTATTTGAATTTGTTACATTTGCTTTTAAAATAGAGACTTTGTTTTACACATCATGTGTCAACAGACATGAAGCGTTATATCTGTGCGAATGTGTCCGGTTGTGACTGTGTTGCTGTCAGTGTGACTGACTGTTCATTTCCTTCCTCGCTGTCAATGAGGGACAGAGATAGCATCAGCAGACCAAACAAGCACACACACACACACTCACGTACAGACACACAGACTACGGTGTAATATGTCGCGAGTAGGTGTGGGTTGCGAAGGGATTTCCTCTCTTTGGCACAATGGTCACACTCAGTAGATGTTTGAGTCAAGATAGCAGCGTGCGTGTGTGTGTGTGGTTGTCAGGAAATGGTGTCCTGTTCTACATGTTTCACTCTCACTGATTTGATTGAGGAAGAGAGATAATAAACTTAGTTTGGCTACCACTTCCTGGAAATACCCAATAGACTCTACGCTGACCCCTGTGCACACAGATATACAGACAGGCTGCTAGAAAGGTTTCATATTACATTTTAAACAAGCATCCAACCACTCTGTGTCGTAAATATATATAAATATAAATTTGAATGTAGCTTCTAACCTTGGAGTGAGTTCTTTCCTGTGGATGTTGTGCTGAAACTGGGCATTTTGCTGCCTTTACTTGGAGTTTACCATCCTTTTTTCCCTTTTTACTGCTGAACGACATCCAAGTGTCCTCACAGAGCCACTTCTGTAATTATCTCATTATTCTAGTATACTGTATTTTAATTTAACCACAGCATTCTCTGTAATACGTCAAATTTCTTTTGTAGTTTATTTATGTAGTGCTGTAACATGGATTCTGTTTCATCCTAGCCCTACACACACACACACACACACACACACACACACACACACACACACACACACACACACACACACACACACATGATGATGTGATGCCGTTTGCTTCCAGTGGAGCCAAACATGAATTCCAACAGATTGTTCAAGATAGATTTATTTGTTTCATAACTTTTCCATGACAAGACGACAGATCTCGACAATGAAGTGTTTATCTACAAAACCGTGGCTCGGGCTGTGTTTGTTTTGCCGTCGTCATGGTGACATTGGACTGCCAAAAGAAAAGAGGAGAAGAAGATGAAAAGAATGGCACGAGGAAATGGCCTCACAGAGATGCAGTTTATCCTAAACAGTTCGGTTTCTATCAGCGTGCGGAGGGTCTTTCTTAATAAGATCTCCGCTCACTATCGTGTTCGCTTGTCATGCGCTCGTCTGTTTCTAATTTACCATTCTTAGGTTTCTACTTTTGACTTTGGGAAAGTCAAACTCTGTCCAGATAAATCTTAGTAATAATGTAAGAGATTGTTATATCAATATCAAAACAATTACACAAGATGTCTTTTCTGCAAGTTAACTGCCAACTGACGTGACACAATAGCTATTCAGTCCATCCTGATTCAGCTGTGTGTTGTAAACACGGTTAGTGGTAATCTGTCCTGAGTGCACGGTAGTAGAACAAATACAGTCAATCCGCCGATTAATGCCATATTGGGATAATCAGCACTGGCTGATACCTGCAATTGGAGGCTGGTAACAAAAATGTCTGCAGATGCATCTCATTGTCCCCTAATATTATACATGGAGGTGCCTTGTGTTTGCTCCGCCCAGCTGACCCCCTGCTCTGCCTGACCGAAGAGGAATTACTGGTTTCACTCATTGTTTTTTTAAATAAATGTCTAGATATTAAGAAATAAACTTTACGTGTAAGGTTAAAATAATTAGTAGTTCAGACAGGAACACTGTAGTCAAAGAGCACACCTCTGCCCTTCCATGTGCCCACATAGAAAGTCTGAGGCAGGGAGAGCAGCAGCAAACAACCCCGGGAACAGAACAGAGCAGCATCAATGACAAACAGAAATGACATTGATAAGTCAGACACAGCATGAAAAGGAGGAGCTGGGGTGAAAGCAGCTTGCAGAGGAAGCAGCAACAGTAGGCAGGCCAGAGCAGTTTAAACAGAGCGTTCTGAATGAGATTCACCAATTGGTTGCATGGAAATGAATCAAGTGATCTATCAGCTGACTCCCTTCCATCAATCAGCTGCTCCATCAGTTGATTGGCCTGTATGAGATCAGCAAACTGAGGCAATGCAAATAATGATTGCATTAGATAAATGTTCATGTAAGTAAAGCAATAGTATGTCTCATTTGTAAGTAAAATTTAATTGTTGTATATATCGAAAAAACAGCACCATGATATTGGCATTTTTTTCAGCCATTGATTCCTGCTCTCTAAATATCGGCATCAGCCATTGAAAAACCAATATCCATTGACCACTGGTGCGCAGGAAGTAAAGCATGACTTGTTTTCAGCAGCAGCAACAGTCAGTTTGGACTGAAAATCTCAGTAACAAGTTGTAGCCACACTTGAACAGTGATTAAGAACTCAATGAGCATGAATTTTAATAGCTAACTTTTAGACTCTGCTTCTTATTTAAAGGAATGGACAATAACACAGATTGCTACTTTAATCTTTAATCTGCATTTCACATCTTATGTACAGGAAAGTCGATTGCAGCTCAGATATTAAGAATCTCCTTTGCGGCAGATACACTGGATTGATGAATGGATTACTAACGAAATAAAGTCTAACACTTAAAGACAATTAGACAGACATAATATTTTTTAGCAGAGGGCGGCAGAGGATGAGTACATGGAGGAATAAATGGATGGACAGATGAGAGAAGAGTAAGAGCTGCAGGTATAGAAAGGTGAGGCGCGGCTGTTTGTACAAGGATTGACAAAAGTGAGCATGGAGTGAAAGATGAGTGGGGATATAGTGACAGGAGGGAGGGACAGAGAGGTAAAAGCACAGACAGCAGAGAGGATACGAGAAGGAGGTGAAGGAGGAGTAGCAGGAGAGGAGGAGGGACTGACGGAGGTGTGGAAGAAGGGATGAAAAGAAAGGCAGAGGAGTCGAGTCCCCTACTGAGATCTCATTTCCAGCTGTCTGATAATGCTGCTCTTCTTTGGCCCTAATCTCTACATGGAGGAAATGAGAAACACACACACACTCTTACGCACACAGAAACACTCTTTTGAGTGTGTGTGCAAATACACACACGTGTGCACAAAACACACACATATAGATTTAGAGACAACGGCACACACAGACACACTGGATAGGAAGTGCATGTTTGAACATAGAAAAGCTGAACGCTAACATACAGTAGAAAGAGAGACAAGACAATATATGTTCAAAGATGCATTCTCTCCACACACCCTTTCTCTCTCTCTCTCTCTCTCTCTCTCTCTCTCTCTCTCTCTCTCTCTCTCTCACACACACACACACACACACACACACACACACACACACACACACACACACACACACACACATATTCCCTGCTGGGAGCCTATTAGCTTCTCGGTGTCACTGGGTGAGCAGAGGATAATGATTCACAGATCCCTCCAGTGTCTGTCTTTCTTCTTTGTAGAGAGAAGAAAGACAGATACGGCAGACGGACTGACAGACGTAAGGAAGAGAGGATAGACTGAGAAGACACACAACAGGTGTGGAAGGAGAGAAAAAATGCAGACATCCATTTCTTCCCTTTGTTTCCCCTCACTGTGCCAACTCTGCCTTTCATCAGCCCGCTTAATGAACAACGTGTCAGTTTGATTCATGTCCGGCAGTGACAAATTTGGAGGGCATTTAGTCGGGAGCGGGGAAATTATGCAGTGCTACGTTTGAATTATTTCCAGTGTACCCAAGCTAATGACACATCTAATATAAATGACAATAGGTTTAAATGCAAAGACACAAGATACATTTACTCTCTCTGTCATGCCGTAATTTATGCAAGTAGAAGAATCTACTCAAATGAAAATAGATGTCTGCTCTCGTGGGTGCATTTAACAGGTGTGTGTGTGTTGCTGTGGAAGTTCACCAGGACGGGAGGTAGTAATCCTTGTCGCTGAGTGATCTGCAGCTATTGATGTTGATGAGCAGGCAGAGTGTGTGATAGTGATCTGAATACATTGATTGTGCTTGGAAAGAAGCACAGAGAAGCATTACAGCGCCATCTACTGTCCGGAAACTCCTTTTGGTCCCCTCTGCCAGGCAAGGTGCTCTGATCCAGGCGGCCTACCTGCTGGGTGGGGTCTGCTTGAGCTCCACCGGGCGGCTTTCTGCCCGATTTATTCTATTCTGTGTAAATATTGCACAGCAGTAGATATTTCATTTTCATCTAGTGCAAATAAGAGAACTTTCTATGTTTTAATTCATTCAATAACTGCTTTTGACCCTATCTCTTCTCTTCTATCTCGTCTGCTTTGCCTCAACAGTAACACTCGACACTGTAATGGCTGTTTGATTGCAGCGGCGTGCCTGTGACCTGAATGAGTAAGGGAGCGCGATTACAATCTCATGTACTGAAACTGTACATTACCTCATAAACACACAAGCCACTGCAGAGTTTCAGTGTAATTTGGTGTAATTGTCTAAGCTGCAGTGTAATGTTGCATCTGTGTTTTCTTTTACCGACCTGCGACTCAAACGGCCTAACACAAGACGTTATAGCTTGACATTGTGTCCGGCTGCTGTTCAGTATCATTGCCACCATAATGGTCGGCTATCGTCTCACGCTGGGTTATAAGGAGTTTGGATTTATTTTTCTACTGTTTTTGGGGGAAGTAATGTCTTTTAGGAATTCATTTAGGAGTTCGAGTTACATTTAATGTGTTTAAGTTAAGGTTTCTCTGAGGTAAAGGGCTGCTCAGTGGACGGTCGTACAGTAATACAGTAATGCAGTAATGCACCAGCACAATACTCTGTGTGTTGTATGTTTTGGACCTCTTAGCTCGTTGTTGTGTGTTGATGTCGTAGCTTAGATACTGCAATTTGCAGAGCTGGGGTCCTGTTTACTATCAAGATAATGGAGTTGCCATGCGGCTCTGCTCTGTTTGTGTTGCTCATAGCAGATTGTTGAGGTTTTGGTGCAGTTTCACAGGGTGTCTGGATTTCAAACCCATGTAGGAGTTTACCACTGCGGCCCAAGGTTCAATTTCCAACTGCAGATTGTATTTATAAACTGAGATGATCACAGACACATGAGTCATGAAAATGATTTAAAACAATATGATATGATACAGTGCAATACAATAAAATCTGACAGTCTGACAATCGCTCTCCGCACTGCAGTGAGGGCCACCCAGCCTGAACGAGGTGAGTTTACTTTGCTTTCACTGGAGAGTTTCGGCATCACATAATGACGAGATCCTAGAGACTGATAGCATATCATTTAAAGATGACTCATATTCAAGATTGTGTAGCAGTGGTTTTGCTGATAACTCATCATGTGCTCTTTCTGCAGCCATTCTGCTGACATGCTGTCTGTCTAATTATTTTCAGCATTGACTGACCTGTCAATTATTTTCTCAATTAACTGATTAGTCATTGGATATATTAAACATCAGAAAACATGGAACCTTTTGGCTGTCAAGGACACCTAAATTGATAGGTCATGGACCCCCATTTGAGCAATGCCTCACTGCAGAGGGGTTCCAGATTCAAACCTTCCAGCCAGCTGGGCTCTTCTGTAAGGTGTCAGAGTGGATTTTCTCCAGGTTCTCCAGCTTACTCTCACAGACAAGACATGCAGGTTAATTGGTGACTTTAAATTGGTCATAGGCGTGGATGTGAGCATGAATGGCTGTCTGCCTCTATGTGTCAGCCCTGTGATGGTCTGGCAACCTGTCCATGGTGTACCCTGCCTCCCGCCCAATGTCAGCTGGGATCACCCTCAGATATGATAAGGACCAGAGTGCTAGAGTTGTCAACTATACAGCTGAGGAGATAACCATGGAGGAAAGTCACTCTTGCAACTCTTACTCACATAGGGCTCAGTTCTATGGTAAATTAGATCGTGAAAAAAAACCTATTTCCCATTTTTTGGTTTCGAACTCCTGCAAAGACCCCTGCTTTCCAACTGGTGTAGCCACGGGGTCCAGATTTCTCTGTATTCATTACTTCAGGGTCCACACAGTTTAATATATTCAGCATCATGCTAGCATTTGGCAATTTTGGGGATCTAGTTTGCTGTCACCGTTAAGTAGCTGTCCACCACTCACTCTACAGCAGGACACATGACTTCAAATAAAAGCTGTACTCCAAAATAAAGTGAGGGGTTTTTTTTTACAAACTTGTCATGTTTGTGAGTCACTTGCGGTCCATTCAAAATGGACCTGTGACCTACTTTTGGATCATGGCCCACCAGATGGGAACTACTGTCCTGGAGGACAAAACATTTCCACAGATGTCTTGTACGACCAATAGTCCAAAACCTGAAAACTATAAATTTAGTATAGTGTTACAACAACAAAATGTTTGGCAAAACTTGGAACCATGAAATAATTTGCATTTTTGCTTGAATAATTAATTAATCAGTTATCAATATAGTTTCAATTAAAGGTATACTGTGC
Source organism: Epinephelus awoara (assembly GCA_035609425.1). Taxonomy (NCBI): domain Eukaryota; kingdom Metazoa; phylum Chordata; class Actinopteri; order Perciformes; family Serranidae; genus Epinephelus; species Epinephelus awoara. The sequence continues at coordinate 32,564,480 of CM069299.1, read as the reverse complement.
AGGATTGTTGGTAATGGTTTGTAAACAGCCTCGCCAGCTAAATTGAAAGTAAAAGCCAACCTCAGATTAACTCTCGATTGGGGTTTTGCTGCACTTTATTTGCAGGTTGTTTTTTTTATCTTGGGCAAGGTATGTCTCTTGGATGCCTTCTGCTTATGGTCTGTCACCTGGTTGCTAGCCCTGACCTCACCTGAGCGCTGTGGGAGTACACGCCCATATGTGTCCCAAAGAAGAAAATAAGAAAATACAGACAGGGCACAGAGTCCGTGGAGAAAAGTATACCGCCACACACTTCAGGTGGGTCATAAGTGATGATTTAGAGGGATTACATCCGTATGAGTCTAGACATAAGTTTAGGTTGATCAACTAATTGATTAATCAACTAATTTTTGCAACTCTAATGCTGCAATACAAAAGATAGATATCTGCGGCTTATAAAGGGACTCTCTCAATTTGTAGGAATCTTTTATCAGAGCACCTTGCAGGGTATACACACTGCACATCTTCAGCCTCCAAATGGTGTACGTACCCGCAGCACCACACGATATCTCACAGGACATTTAAATAAATGATTGGACGTATAAAATAAAATCTACTTCCAGTTTCTTTTCTCTTGTATCTCTTTGGAGTGGTTGCAGTGCGGTCGTCAGCCATTTTGTTGAGGTAACGACATAAAGTTGTGAAATTAGCCCGGCCTTGTAAAGACTGGTGTAGTTTTATCCTGGAAAACATTAACAGTCTGGGGCAATTACCTCCCAATGGCTGCCTTCTGCAGAGTGTGTGGGTGTGTACGAGTGTGTCTGTGTGTGTGGCAGAGAGGGAGAGAGAGAGAGAGAGCAACAATGAGGATGGTGTTTCTGTTGTTTCACGTCGACATGTATGGTGTGCAAACTTTGCCCATCTGCATGCGAATGTGTGTGTGTGTGTATGTGTGTGTGTGCTTGAGCGAGAAAGAGCATTTTGTGCACCATGTGATAGCAATATGTGCTGATTGTGCTCTCCTGGGCCCTGCCCTCCCAATGCCTCCACCTCAGGTTATTTCTCTAACACACACACACATGTACACACACGTCACACTCTAACTCACCTCCCACCATTTCACTATGTCCTTGACCTTTTTCTCCTCTCTCTGCATTCTTGCTTTCTTGTTTAATTTTGCCTTCTTCCTTTGTTTGGTGTTACGTTCTTCTCTGGCATCTTCACCGTTATCTTGCTTCGCTTCGTCTTCTATTCTCATCATCTCATTCTTTCTTTCTTTAGTCAGTGTGTTTTGGTTCTGCATTAATTCCCTTCCCCTCCATGTTTCCTTTTTTTGCACTTTACTCTGTCTCAGACTTCTCCATCCTCCTCCCTTCTTCGATACCTCCCTTCTTCTTCTCTGTCCTTCTTGCCCTCCCTCCTTTCCTCTGTCTTCAACCTTCATTCCTGCCATTGCCGTACTTTCCTTTCTCCATCTATCTCCCCTTCTACTCCACCCCTTCCTCCTCCCTCCATCACCCTCCCATCCCCAGCCCACGCCCCCCTCTCCATTAGCAGATTAGATTTAGTCCCATAATGCCGCTGGGCACCATGATTTTACCGGCTCTCATTACTCCTAAATCATCTTTTCCTTCTCCCTCTCTTTCTCTGTCTCTCTTTCTCACTCCCTCATCTCCCAACTATAATATGCAAACACACACTTCTACACACAAATGCTCATACACACACACACACATACACACACACACCATATGCCATATGCCAGGGCCTGCACACCGTAACACTCCTGAATTAGCGGCGGAGCTAGTGATTTGTGATGCAGTGTGATTGGGTGGGAGGGGAGAATTTGGTTTAATTTCTGTCTGTCCACATCCATCCTTTATTCCTCTCCATATATCCCCCCGGGGGCATGAATGATTTTCATATCACAACGTTTGAGGCGGTCTACATTCGCTCCCAAGCTGTTATACGATGTGTTTTGGGTGCTGAATTTTCCGGAGTGAAGGAACGGTGTAATACGATTTTTGAAGGACAGATTGTCTTTTTTCTCCGTCATGTACAGTAACTGAGTGGACAGGAAGAGACAGACGTGACGGATGTGAAAAGACAGACAGGCCGAAATGGGGGAAAGAAAAAAAAAAAGAGTCAGTCATATTTATGCATGCGTGTGAGCGAGCGAGCAGCCATTAGTTCGGAGTGTTCATCATTCCCGTTGTGTCAGCGTCTTATCGTTTATTATGGCAGCGGGTGAGTTAGCTGTACTTTTACCCTCTGTGACAAAACTGCTGATCACCACGTCCATTTTAATCATGCCACGACAGCTTCAAGCACATTTACAACATTCATCTACATGCTGCACTGAATGTACCATATATTTCATACCATCACGGACCAAGATAATACACAGCCTCTTAGCATTTCAGGCATATTGGGCCGGAATAAAATAAACACTATCTGAAGATGGGACAAATATTGGTTTGAAGGACAGCAGAAAATTACTTCATATCTGTTAAATTATATAATGTTATTGAGTTTCACAAGGAAATATTTTCCCTGCACAAGATGTACAGTTATGTGTACATCATTTAAGATTATCTACCACATATTGTGTTCATGATTTATTCATTTTAGTGTTTGCAGTGTGGTGGTGCAGCGGTTAGCACAGTTGCCTCATAGCAAGAGGGTTCAGGGTTGTAACATGCTGGCAACCTGTGATAATTTCTTGTAAGCTTTCCTGAACCCCCTAGGACACGTAGGTGGGGCAACCTGCGCTACGCATCATAGTTTCAGAGAAACTTGGGAGTTGTGAGACATAAAGCCTGGTGTGACAGCTGGATTTCTTTCAACACCTGTTACCTGTACAGCAGAATTAAGCTGTTGTTTTTAGCTGTTGTCCAAGGGTGCTTTCAGACCTAGAGTTCGCTTGCTGTGGGACCAATTTTGTTACGAAGTTGTATAATTGCCTAGAGATGGTTTGTGTTCTCACGGCAGCATTTACAAGCGGACCAGATAAAATGCCTTGTGTGAGAAAACGTATCTTGATTGTTTAGAATTTCCATGTGTGAAAAATCCAGGAAGTAAACCAAACGTTGAAGAAGAGTACACTTGCAAGATAAATGTGACACTTTCTAATGTCACAATGGAGGGACAACTACGCAGGTTGATTTTAGCGCTGCTCATCGTGGACTATATTGCTGTCATTGTTCATTTTAGTCAAACCATACAGTTTGAAAACGAGGCGCGGCTCCAACTAGAAAACAATGTTTTGATGCATTGGATGTGCTGAATGTGCATATTAAGGCAGTACAGGAGGAGGTGCACATTAATAATCCTCCAGGACTGTAACATGCTCATCTTTAACCCAAACAATGTGTCATGTGACTGCAGTTAGTTCGGATCAAGGTCAGACACGTTCTCACCACAAACAAACCGCACCAGAGTTCGTTTGTAACCAGACTGAGACCACCTCTTCAAGTAGGTCTTGGTGTGGTTGTTTTGGTGCGCACCTGAGTGTGATTCCTGTGTTCACACCTGCCCAAACGAACTGCAATTAGGGGGCAAACAAACTTGAGTTTGATTGAACCGAACCAAACCGGGCAGGTGTGAAAGCACCCTTATGTTAATGTCCTCCTTTTAAAAAATTGTAAATGGACTTGCACTTGTATAGCACCTTTCTAGTCTTTTGACCACTGAAAGTACTTTTACGCCACTTGTCACATTCACCCATTCATACACTAGTGGCCAAAGCTACCCTACAAGGTGCCACCTAAACATTCAAATAGACACACACACCACACGGCCACTGGAAGCAATTAGGGGCTCAGTATCTTGTCCAAGGATACTTTGCCATGCAGAATAAAAGAGCCAGGGATCAAACAGCCAATCTTGCAATTAGTGGACAACCCACTCTACCTCCTGAGACACAGCTGCCCTAAAACTAAGTAAAATATAAAGAAACACAGCACCATTGGAATTTAATTCCCTTTAACTGAGGTGTATACTTTGTATATATCTTTCCTGTAGATAGTTTCTATTTACAGTGCAAAACAGAATCCTTTAATTTATGAAAATATTTCCTCAGTTTCAGAATCAGATCAGTGTCCTCCAATTAAAGGGGTGGTGGTGGTAGGGTTTCAGACAGTTCATAAAACGTAGTTTAGTTAAAAATTAAACTAGACCGAGAGATAGAGAGAGGCAGTATGAGTATGTTGAAATATATTTCAGAAGTATTTATGTACTGATAATAAATAAATGTATTGTTTTGAGGGCACAACAATTGCGTTTCCACTGAATATTGGGTTCGACAAAACATTTGCCAGATTTATTGTGACCTCTGGTACAACCCACTTCCTGTCTTCTATCTGAATACAGAGACAGAGGCAGATAATTGTGGTGGCTGAACAGATACAGAAATAACAGCATCTCTGTACACCTCTAATGGATGGATGGATTGATATTTTTAGGAACTGGTAGTTTCATAAACGCCAACTATGTCTGTCTTAATTTCCAGCTGAGACTCCTTTCTAAAAAAGTTTTCTTAAGTTTGAGAAAAGAAATATGAATCTCTTGTAAATATTGAGAGGAGCAGAATAATTTAGCCTTATGTTTCTTTACATTCCCCACCTTTTCCTAATTAGAAACTGTATTTGCTGCATCGGTATCACTGCTGATCACCAAGAATCACTGTTGTAAGTTAAGATTTCTGAATACTGACCAGATGTTAAACCAGATTAACTTTTCCTCTTCTGTTTGTTAACCCTGATTCGACCAGGCAAATTAACTAAAAAATCCATTTCCTGCACCTGTCCTGTTTTTTTCTTTTTTTACAAGCCACAGAGAGAGCCTGCTGGAGAGGAACAATAGCGCAGAATCTGGATCCACTCAATCTAATCTCTCAGCCTTAATGGGCACTGCTGCTTTCAGACACACCCTGAATCACACACACACACATACATACACACACAGAAAACCATGCACACATACACACATGGAGGTGGATATGTTTGCAGGCATGATAACATTTATTCGACTAGTACACAAACACTCAAGTTTTCTTACAGTTAGACCCCGACAGTCTCAGCGAGGGCATGGATACAGTCAGAGGCATACACACAAACATTTATAAACACACACTCACATAGATCCCTCTCTTCCAGTTAGCCCTGACATTAGCCACTCGCTGTTTCTAACTGGATCATGGGGCTTACTAAAGAGATTAGGGCCTAGAGACGGCATAGCAACCACACACACACACACACACACACACACACACTCGTCCGCACAAAAGTGCTTTCCTCCTCCCTGGTTGTCTCTTTTATTCCTTTCTCTTTCTCCATCTCCCCAACTTCTCTCCTTCTGTATCTCTCTCTCATTCTCTCTCTCTCTCTCTCTCTCTCACACTCTCTCTCTCTCTCTCTCTCTCTCTCTCTCTCTCTCTCTCTCTCTCTCTCTCTCTCTCTCTCTCACACACACACACAACACACACACGCACACATGCACACACACACAAACTCTCACTCAACCAGACAGGCCCTCAGGCTAAGAAGACAGCAGCCAGTAGCCATTGTGGAAGACAGTCTGTCAGAGGAATTAGCCTACCACTGCACGGGAAGGGAGGATGACAGTCTGCTCTGTTAGCCATCACAATCACTTTATTTCACCAAGTACACTCAGACAGATACAACCATTGTAAAAAGCTTCCTTTCTTTCTCTGCATTTGCTTCACGGCTTTGTTACAAAATGCCAAAAAATAAATGAGAAAATTTAGTGTTTTTCAGACATGAGGTGATAATAAGGGGAACAATTGAAGAGACCATAGTTAAACTTTTATACTTTTCAACTGCTCTTAAAATATACTGGGTGGGATAACGTGACAACAGAATCTATTCAGGATTAAAAACTACACTGGAACTAGTTAACAGTTTAGTGCTACTCATTGTAAGTCTATGATGTATTTGATTTTCCCAATTGTTTCCATTAAAGTATCACACACTTGCGGTTGCTGTAACTGAACTGTGCTGCACTTTGGGCACACATGATGCAGCCTCCTTGAGGCTCTGTGGGTTGTTGTTTTCGTTGTTTTCATGGTTGCCAGAGGTTTTTTTAATAGCTAAACAAGATTGGCATTTAGTGGTCCAGTGTTCAGAGGTTACGGAACTGAAACTCATCCCATGTGCTAGCGATATTACCCTATCTAGAGCTTGTGTTTGGTTTGTCAGCTCTGAGCTTCTGTGGAACAATATGGCAGACTTTGTGATTACAAACTAATAAAAACAGTTATGAATATTATAACCCATCTCTGCTTTTAGATACCCCATACCCCACACAGTGGACCTTTAAGCTTTATGGTCCACCTCTGTTGGGATTTACTTTCTATGTAGTTAAACCTTAGCTAAGCATTTGGTGTTTTTTTGGATCCCTTTAACCTCATAGGAGATATTTGCTGAGTGTTGAAAACTTGTGAACATATGGGCAAAATTGTGTTCAACTCTTGGTAAAATGTTTTCAATAAAACGCAGCCTAGAACCATAAATGGATTACTGTTCAGGCCTACTGGGCAGAAAGTGTCAGGAAGCCCCCCTGGCCTTCACCTGCAAAACATCAAGTAAATTAATATGTACAGACCAGGAAGAGACTCAAAATGACCACAGAGAGAAAAGACAGACCACAAAGAGACATAAAACAACCACAAGACACAAAATCACTATAAAGCCACACAAAACAAAAAAAGACACAAAATTACCTTAAAGAGACAATTAATTCAAAAAATACTTTTAAGAGATGCCAAACGACTACAAAAAGACACAAAATGAGACTCAAAATGACCACAGAGAGACAAAAAAGTCCACAAAGACATACAAAAAGAGCATAAGGAGACACAAAATGTCTAAATCGACACAGAGTGACCAAGAAGACACAAATTCACCATAATTAGACAAAAAATTACTTCAAAGACACACTGTATTATGTCAAATTACCCTCTAAGGACTAAAAAAAGGCATTAAACAATCACAAGGAGACTTAAAATGACCACGAAGAGACACAAAAAGTCCACAAGTAGACACAAAATGACCAAAAAAGACTTCAAGCTTCCTTAAAGTGACACACAATTACTTTAAAGAGACACAATATTACCTCAGTTAGATCCCAACTAATAACAAAAAGACATAAAACAATCATAAGGAGACTCAAAATTACTTCAAAGAGACACAAAAACACAAAAAGATTCCAGCGACTACAAAGTGTGTGTGCTCCTATGTAGCATTGGTGATGGGGCCTTTTGCATGTCTGTGCCCAGGGGCCAATTGTCTCATAACCCACCCATGCCTAGAACATGTTCAGTATCACATCAGCATCATATCAGTACGTAGTAGCCTATTGAACCTTGTAATAACAATACACGGCATTCCCAACTAAGACAATGAAAACCCAGCAAAAAAAAAAGCTCAGAGTTTGAAGGGTTAAATTCCTTTGTCATGACGTTTGTTATGCTGGAGCACCATTGTCGTGCTAAGTGTTGCACTAAGAAGTACCTATTAGTAAACAATATTCAGATATTCAGTATCAGGCAATTTCCAGATCAGCTTTCAGACATTATCATGTTACATAATGAGATTTTGGGCCAAAGTGACTCCAAAAAAACATTGTGTGCGCTCTAGGGACTGCGTCAACCTTTACAAGGGAACACATTATGTCATCTTCGGCACACAGGAGCCTTGACTGCCTGATGTCTTGCTGGGCTCAGACTCACATTTGCCCGCATCTCACCCTCAATTGTATTCTTCTCTCAGCATCATGAAAGGCCATGCAGCTATTTGCCAAACACAGAGACAACAAAGCCTTTCTCTGTCTTTTCTCTCACTTTCCCCTCTTTCATAAACACACACACTGTCTCATTTCATCTCACGCTCATCCTCTCTCTGCTTGTTGGTTTCTTTCAATACTATGCACTTAGAAAAAAAAACAAAACACCACACATGCACAAAGATACACACACACACACACACACTCTCTGTCTCTCTCTAACCCCGACACCGTTGAGACACCTGCGCTGTTCTGTTCTGTTTCTGTGCTAAAAGTTAATTGGCCCACCGGCAAAATGGCCTGCAGTAACCTTGACAACGCTGACCTGCTGAGAGACAGATCAGAACTCAGAGAGATGCCTTACATATACAAACACAACATACACGCAGTTGCGCGCACACACAGGACACAAACAACCTCAAAGATACACATTGTACCGAGGCTGTACTGAACATGCAAGTGTTTAATATGGATACACACCCAACACACACACACACACACACACACACACACACACACATACAGTGGTGCGTATTCACTGCCATGCACGCATGTCTGCAGCACACACACACACACACACACACACACACACACACACACACACACACACTGCCAACAGCAGTCGCCTTCTTCCGTCCAATCTGCTAATTTGCGGTGTATTATTTATGGGTGCTGAGGTGCTCCCCAGATGCTTATAAAGGCAAAATGCCACAGTCAGCTTCTTTATTCTCACCCCCTCCTCCTCTCATCTTCTACATACCTCCACCATCCCCTCCCACCCCTCCATCCTTAACTCAAACCTACCGTTCTCTTTACCCCCACCCTGTCCTTCCTTCCCACCTTCACTTACTCCCTTCAATATTTCCCTCTATCCTTCCTTCCATTGCCCCATTCCTCCCCTTTCCTTCCTTCACCCGTTTTCCCTCGATCGCCTGCCAGCTTCATACGCCCTCCTCATTACCTCACCTCGCCTCCTGTCGACCCCTGTCTTTCCTCCTCTCCTCGTCTCGTGCCTCCGTCCTCCTTTTAGTCTCTCTAACAACCCATCTTCTTCAAAACATGTCCATCTCTTCTTCCACAACGACTGATTCAGCCGTTCCTGAGGAGTCAAACAGCGGTTGTTGGGTTCATCCTCATCCTAATGGCAAACACCAATCTTCTGTTCCTACATTTATTAATGCGCTTCACCATTTCTATTTGACGAGCCATTTACCAGAAAGATTTAATCAGTCTACAGCTGGATTTATTTCTGGTAAAGCGATGTTCTTCGTTGTTTTCTGTTTTTTGTTTCTTTAAACGTTCTGTGCTTTTTTAAATCCAATGTTTTATTTCATTACAACAATTGATATAGCTTGCAGATAAGCTCGGATTGCCACATCAAATAAAAGGTTTTGGCAACTGTCTGTGGACTAAGGGGCTCTCAAATAGCCTTATGTTGGTTAAACAATTTCTCAAAGAACAAATCCATTTAGTCAAGGAGCTTTGGCCATTCTCTGAATGAGAATCTCAGCCTAAATCCTCCAGCATCCGTAATGCTTCAAATCCATTTCTCGCTGAGGATCATTCATTTCAAACGTGAGAATCCATTACCACTTTATCTTTTTGATGCAGATGTATTGCACTGCGCTGCAATTATTCCACTTAGGTGTCAATTATGTGTGCATAAGCTCAATTAAAGGGACAGTTTACCCCCAAATCAAAATACATATTTTTCCTCTTCACTGTAGTGCTGTTTATCAGTGTAGATTGTTTTGGTGTGAGTTGCAGAGTGTATAGACTGGACGGATGTCTGCCTTCTCTCCAGTATAATGGAACTAGATGACACTCAGCTTGTGGTGCTCAACATGACAAAAAATACATTTGAAAAGTCAACAGCAATGTCTCTTCGCGGAAATCATGACCCAGTTACTCATGAAATTTCCACATAACTTGTTGTGAGCAGTTTCATGCAGGAACTGTTTTCTGTCTACCGAACTATACCTGCTAACCGTATCACTACATGGCAGAAAACGTACATCTGCTGCTAGCTCACCTAGCACCGCTAAGCTAGCTAATGTTACAGCTCAGCCAAAGAAGACACCATTAATGTTTAGATGTGGCGCAGTCATAAGCAGAGAACCTCTCTTCCATGAGTAGATGCACGCTTCCTTCTGCGCAGTGATACAGTTGGCCGGTGTACTTTAATAGAAAGAAAATAGTTCTCACATGAAACTGCTCACAACAAGATCTGTGGATTATCTTGAGTAACTGGGTCATGATTTCTGGAAAGAGACATTGCTGTTGAGATTCAAATGTATTTGTTGGTGCTATGAGCAACACAAGCACCCCATGATATTGGAGAGAAGGCAGATGATACCTCCAACACAGATTTATATATAGCACAAGAGGTAATTCATTCACCCTGGGGTGAATTGTCCCTTTAAATGTTTGGATGCTATCTCAGTTTGTGAGACTTTATAAATAAAACAAAAATAGATATGTAATAGGGTCAAAGATATGAAGTGATCATGATGACGAAACACACCTGGTCAGTTTAATGCCTATCCATTTGACCCAAAAAGACCTCCAATAAAAATAAGCATAGACGGTTATTTTGGCAGGTTAAACAGCTTTTTGCAGGTCATGAAGCAACATATTAGAATTTTAAAGGGTTGAAGATAAGTCCTCTAGACCTCATACTCACTCTAAGAAATATGTTAAACTACTCATTGCATGTATCAGTGGCGTGCAGATATCTGTTGTTGGCAGGGACGAACTCTTTCCTTGATACCAATACGATCTTTATTCTTGTCAAGTTTATAAAAGATGAAGAAAACATCTGAGTCTCCAGTACGTGGCTGACATCGCAACCCCCCGATGTGAGAGAGTAGATAAGCTGTCCCTGCTCCTTTATTAAAAACCCACTTTTGTTATTTTCATGTTTTAATCTTAATTGAAGGATTACAAAATCCTCTGTGAGTTGGGGGAAAAAATCCTTGGCTCCTTTGGCTTTCAGAGTACAGTAGATAAGCCAAGAAACACAGCACTTGAAACTGTTGTCGTGTCAGTAATTAGAATATCATTAAAACTATTTTGCTTTCATTTAGGCACATATTAGATTTGATTTGGCAGCTTTTCTTTTCTCAAATGAATACATCAGAGCTTGATTTTGTCCTCTACTATAGCATGCCTCTTGTTGCTGGTAAATTGTGCTCACAATTGGGTTTAGTTTTATAGGAACTGGTTGAATTGGTAGTGATCAGACTGTGGTTTGGTGGAGATTGCTAAGCATGAATAAAGCAGTCTGGTGTTGCCCTCTGTCCTAGATGTACATGTGAGATACTAAATCTATTCCAATATAAGGACATCCGTCTGTCTCCAATCTATCCATCCACCCATCCCTCCATCTATCACACTTTAGTCTCTTTCTGTCTTTTCTCGCCTTCTGTTAATCCACCCTCTCCTCCCTTCATCTATCTCCTCTCCCTGCGTCCATTCTGTCGTCTCTTGATCCTTTGCTGCTGAAGTTTTATTAGCTCCATAAATGTCCCTAAGAGCCTGCAATATCGCTTAGCTAAAGCACCAGAAGAAAAGGAAGGACTAACAAGAAAAAAAAAGGAAAAGGAAAGAGAGGCAGAGTAGTAATATCGCTTAGTCCCGCAGATGACAATTCAAATAAGAAAATATATTAAAACAAAATGGCGTCGGGGACATTAAAGTGAATTAGCCAATTACAAATGACCATGTGTGCGCCCTGCTGCCTTAACCTCTCCAACAATTTTTTTTCCCCCCAATAGTAACTCATCTAAATTTGTTGGACGTCTTTCGGGCGTGGGGCCAGAAAAGCTTTTATATCCATAAAGGCCTATGGATCACAGAGAATTGCATTAAGCTGTCCAATTTAATTACAGTATCGACAAAACATAATAGATACTTACAGCCTTACAGAGAGCGATGGGTAGAGGAGGGGAGGGAGCGCGGAGGGGGAAGAAAGAGAGGGAGAGGGAGAAACGAAAAGTGCAGACAATGTCCATTTATAATGCTGATGCAGTGTATGTATCAAGGAGGCGTTTGAGGAATGTGTGTGTCTATGTAGGTGTGTGTGTGGGTGTGTGTCTCTAACGAAGGATTTGCAAGGGCCCATGAGAGCTTTTGAGAACGCTTAGTTTGATTTAGATGCTACAGCTCCCCGATGGCTGTTTCACTCGCTAACACACACAAACACACTGCACTCTACCTTCTACACACACATACACACCCACTCGCATTCTTACACAATGTCCCTTGTACACACACACACACACACACACACACACACACACACCTGTCCACACACACACTGATAAAACTCCGACCACACACACAGACACACTTAGTTATATCAGCGTAATGGAGCGAGTTAGGAGAGTGGCTGTCCCGTCCCGTCCCGTCCCAGCCAGCCTGGGCTGTCATCCTCACATCCACCATGATCAATAGAGGGGGGCAATATTTTTATTCATAAAGCGCCCACTTAATTAAATCACAGGGAGTGGAGCGGAGGGTGGGTGGGTTTGAATAGGGGAGGAGGATGGATGAGGCGGGGGTTACAAGACGAAGCAAGGGCACCGAGTCAAAAGACTGATGAAGAATTACAAAGACTGGGAAGAGAAAGGCAAAAGGGGGAGAAATATGAAAGGAGGACCATTCTGTGTGACCTCCATTATACGAGAGTACACCAGGACACAGAGGACAAACTTGAAGGCAATATGAGTCTGATGGGAAGTGCTTTCTGCAGCAACACTTTCCATAAAAATGACTTTCGTTCTGTTATGCAAAGAGAAATATTTCAGGGGACACTTGCATTTTGGAAGAAACACATGCTTAAAACTTTGAGAAGAGTTAAACAAGAAGTTGAGGAAGAGTGAGATGAGCAAGGTAGGGAGGATGTGGAGGTTGTAACCTTGAAAGATAAAGAAGGGGGGGGCAATTTGCTTACCTCCTGATTTGATACTTGGATGCCGATACGATATGTATTGCGATAAGACATTACGATATATTGAGATTTTTGTTTGCTTTTTAACACTAGATCAAGGGGAAAATTGTTATCATACACCCCTAGAGATTGTATGTCATGAGTCCTTTGTCCAACACTGATCACATATCAATCTTTCTGACTTTTATTTCGTCAGCATCATCGCTCGTTGTAAATAAAATAATATTTAAGGTAAAGTGCCATATTTAGCTTTTCCTGCTCATCAGGCTAGAGCCATAAGATATCAATAAATAAAATAATATTTAGATAATAATATTTATATTTAAATGAGCAGAGCCACTGAAAATTACATTTAGTACACATATGAGCCTTTATGTGAACATCCTTCACATATGAAATTGAACTCGAAAATTGTTCTTTCAAAAACCTGGATTTATTTTTATTATATTTGTGAAAGTGATAACTAAAATGTCCAATAGAATGAATAAAGAATACATAAAGAACACATACCTAAAGAACCACAATAAAGTACCACATTTAGCTGTTCCTGCTCGTCAAGCTAATGCTATAAAAATATTTAATTAAATAGAAAATAAAAATATATGTGCTGCCCTCTCCTGACACGCAAATTGTCCACCAAATTTGTGGCTATATTTTTAAACTCACTGGGAGTTTAGAGCTTTGGCCCTTTGGAGTTGCTGTAGCAGATTTAGTTAGCGACGTGAGGTCAGAAGCTTTTAGTTTGTTTCCACAGAACATAATAACATTAATATGTATGTAAGTGTGAGCACAGATATTGTTTTATGTTAAGCATGTGAAGTAAGATGGATCAGTTGTTAAGATAATGTTATCTTTTCGGTTTATCTTTTGTTTTGTTTTTTAAAGCTAAAAAAACAAAGCATTCACTTAATGTTTATGTATTGTCTATCTACCAGTATATTTGAGTTTAATAAGTTGGGAAATGACCAAAATAAAGGAAACTAAATATTGTTTTTCCCAGACATGTTTATTATGTTATTTAGATATTTCCTCTGCATATTCCTAATGACTTAAACGCTACATGCACAATTGTAAGGAAAAATGCACATGGGGAATATAACTGACATCAAAAAGCATTTGAATAAAGACAAGAATTAAAGAAGAACTTGCAAACTTTGCAAACAAGAAAAAAATGTAAAGGCAACAAAAATAAAAAAACAAAAACTGGAAAGACAGAATGCAGTTGAGTCCATAGTCCATCATCAGTTTTGAAGCCAAATCCATAACAAAGATTTGGCAATGAAAAATGACTTTAAGCTGTAAAACTTTAAAATACCAAAAAAAAAAAAAAAGTCAGTCCCACTCTGCAGTCCTCCTGTCTGCAATGCACTGCCAGCATGTTGGATAATATATCCCCCCAGTTTGCTGGCACAAGTCAGACTCACTCAAGTGAAGTAGCTGTGCAGCCAAGACTAGAAGGCCGTGGTTGTAATGGGAAGGTTCCAGTTTTGAATGCATGGAGCTATACGTCTGTGGCATTGCCAAAATGCAGCATTTATAGTCAGTAAGTTTTCCCAGGATAAATGAAGGTTAGAAAAAAAAGTTGCTCTTAGTTCCTTTTCAACATGCCCAACAAAATAATAGTTAAGAGTGTACAAAGGCTACAAAGGAGTTATTTCCACTCAAATGCCACATTGGAACAGCAGACCTCCGTGTTTGCTGCTGCAGTTCGATAATATATTTATATCCATTTTCATTATATCACATGAATATATGTTTACACTCACTGTGTGGTTACCGGCTGGTAATCTGGGAAAATCCGATGATCTATCATGATGGAACGTCATGCTCAGTTTTCAGTTTATGCAATGTGACAAAAAGTGAGGGGAAAGTTTTAACAGCAGTCTTCACCATTTAAAGTCCTAACGTGAACTGAACAAGTTATTCTGCCTTTATAGCTTCAAGAATAAATTTAAACGAAATGCTATCCAAAGCATTAAAACACTCCCATTTATTTATTGTAACTTAAAGGTCCAGTGTGTAAAGTTTAGGGGGAAATGGTGCCAGGAATGGAATATAATATAATAAGTATATTTTCTTTAGTCTATATCCACCTGAAAACAAATATCATTGTATTTTCATTAGCTTAGAATGAGCCATTTATATCTGCACAGGAAGGGGTCTCTGTCCATGGAGATCCCTGGATTGCTCCACTATGTTTTTACAGTAACCCAGAACGGACAAACCGAACAGTGACTCTAGATAGGGTCATTCACATTTTTGCATTGTCCACCATAGTTAGCAATCCTTCTGCAACAAGCAGCATCAGAAAAAACAACATTTTTTTTAACATGAAACTTCGTCATTCAGTGTTTATACAGCTCAAACTCACAGGGTCTATTTGATTTGGACAGGAAGAGACGGCTCGTGGTTAAAATCTCCCAAACGTCTAGATTTTAAGTTATCCGAGAAAAAAGGTGAGCAGGAATTAGCAGGTGCTGGAGTAGCAGCGCATCCTTGGCATGCAAAACAGCATTAGAGACCCTGATTTGTCACTTGAAACTGCTGTGTTTTTACCAGTTTAAATCACTTGGTCCGTTTATTTTGGAGAGGAAGAGACCTCTGCAGATAATTCGGCTCTTAGTAAAAAACCTCTTAAATTTCTAGCTCATAAGTTATCAGTGAAAAAAGATGAGCACAGATTAGCAGGTGCTGGGCTAGCAGCCCTCCTGTCACATGCGGAACAGCACTGAGAGAGAGGAAGAGACCTCTGCAGATAATTCGGCTCTTAGTAAAAAACCTCTTAAATTTCTAGCTCATAAGTTATCAGGGAAAAAAGATGAGCACAGATTAGCAGGTGCTGGGCTAGCAGCCCTCCTGTCACATGCGAAACAGCACTGAGAGAGAGGAAGAGACCTCTGCAGATAACTCAGCTCTTAGTAATAAACCTCCTGAACACTGAAGGAATCCTAACCGGGAGAAGTTTCAGCTAGCTGCAATCTACAATCATCACCACTAGATGCCACTGAATCGCCCTAAATCTTACACACTGCTCCTTTAAAGGCAGCACTTAACAGTTGAAGTTAAAATGGTTTAAAGGACACTTTAATGGATCCAAAGGTTACAGATACCACAGGATATTTAAATTACTGTTACAGTACGGGCTGTAAGTACTCTAATACCTGCTGCATGACTTTGGTCTTACCCTACAGTAGAGTGCCTTAAAAAACAAGCGGAATATGAGCTAGCCAGCAGTCGATATTTATTACTCTCTTTATGGAACAATATTAAATGCAGTTACAGCCCCCAAGGGACAGAAAAGAGACAGACAGAGTGAGAGAGAGAAAGATAGTGGGAGTGGTGGAAAAAGAAAGTGAGAGAAGAAGAAGAAGAAGAAGAAGAGGAAGAGAGACAGGGAGAGGAGAAGTGAGAGGCTGGCGCGAACCATTGAAGGTCTCTCAGGTTTCAAATAGAGAAACTGTGCCACCTCTGCCTTCTTTCTCAGTCCCCTTTCTTCCTCTCCCTCAATTTTCCCTCCTGTTTCTTTCCTTTCCTCTCTCTTCTTCATCTCTCCCCTGGAGCCCAGCCAAGGGTCATCTCTCTTTCTTTCCTCCACTGCAGTCGCTCTTCTTTTAATAAAAGACACACACAGAAACACGCACAAAGATGCATACATTGTCACCCATCCACTCTCCGTTGCCTGCTGTTTCTCTCACGCAGAGGCACACAAATTTTACCTGACACGGGGATACACACCTTTGCCGCCCTCCTTGTCAAATCCATCTAACTGAGACCTCCTGAGATGCCATCTGACACAAAGCCATGTGGAATCAAACAGGCCTGTTTCCACTCCCCCGTTGGCAGACTAATGGTTTAGAGTGGCCCTCGCTCATATCTGGACCAGCCTGAGGGCGGATTCATCTAATATCTGGTGTCTACTGTTACACAAAAAAGTGTAGGGTGAGACAGCCTGGGAGAAAAGTTCGTTTGGTCCGTGTGTGTGACTGAAACCGAGCAAAAAATAGTTGTGCGTGCATGTGTTTCTGTTTTTATATCTGCATTGCTTGTTGACGACGTGGGTGCAAATGTGTGACTGCATGCATGGTGCGTGTGTGCATAAAGGGTTAACACCAGCATCTACGGAGGCACAACGTGGCCTGTTTAGCATAGTGTGTGTGTTTCTGTGTGTGTGCGTGTTAAAGGGTTAACAGTAATATCCGAAGCGGCAAAGGGCGACCTGGCAAGTGTTATTATTCTCCTCACATGAATAATGGAACTTAATATGGAGGAGGTGACCGCCCGGAGCACGCGCACACACACACACACACACACACACACACACACATACACTAACACAACCACCACCATCACCACCCCAACCCCAGGAGGATCTTGCTGTCATCCTCAATCCCTCCAGACTTCTAGGGGCCACCGAGAGTCAGCATGCCCAGAGAGGAGAGGCCTTGGCTGGGGAAACTCTAACCGAGGGTGGGGGGTCTGTGTGGTGAAAGCTGAAGGTCTGGAAGACATTTGGTCAAAATTCAATCAATCATACAGTACTTAGGAAGCCATGACAAACATGGAAAGGATAATGGAAGACTAGGTTTTCTTCATCTGCTGCTTCTGTTTGTTGTTCCTCTTCGTCTTTTTCTCCCCGTACCCAAGAACACTAAACTTAGCTCACATGAACTTCAGTGAACTTTTGCGGTGTTTGTCTTGTCTCCATCCAGTTCTTGAGATTCCCCAATTCCTCGGGAGATATGCATTTGTTTTCATAATCAGCATCACTATAATTTACAGAATTTGTCATCCTAATAGAACTGATGTATAATTCAAACAGCCATCTGTCTCTTTAATAGAATTTTTAGGAGATTAATTGCCCGCTCCCTCAAACGCTGTGGCAATAGAGGAGGACCAAAAAGGCTAAATCCAATAATTGAAATGTTGGTGCAGAATGCTAGACACCGGCGTACAAACCGCCCAGCTATCTAAATGATCCATGTGTGTGGGTTCGTGTTTGTGTGGTTAGTCTATCAGCGAGTGTCCTTTTCAAGGGCCACAGGCCAATCTCCTGTTGCTGATAGCCTTGGCTCCACTGAAAGGTCAGCAGGTATGACTCACAGAGAGACGAGAGGAAGACAACTGTTTACATGAAAACATAACGTAGCTCTGGATGTTGAATGTGCAGACACGGATAATATGAGTTGTTTGTAATATCTGCCAGTACAAAGGGTCATATCTGTGCAGAAGGCAGCCACGGACATCTGCTTGAATCTTAAAGGCCCTGAAAGTCTTTTCTCTCAATCAGCTTCTTACTATGAACTGAACACATTTCCTGCCAACGTTTGAATAGTTTTGGTTATTGCATGAAACAAATGTTGGTATTTTTTGTTTTCTTTGAGCATTGATCATGTTTTTAGCAACATTTGAATAAAAATGTGACGGCAGTCGTTTGATTGGTTGCTTTGTTGCCAGGCTACTGACAGTCAAATCTGCTGAGTCAGTTTTCGAGAAATAAGACTTTAAAATTTGAAACTATGATTTCAGAGGCTTTTAAGGCCTTCACTGTTCAGGAATTGCGTGAAATGACTTTTAGACCAGTCAGTCCACGTTTCTCCTTAGTCATTTGTTCAAGGTCACATGGTTCAATGTATTCAGCGTCATACTTGCATTTGGCTATGGCGTTGAGCTAGTTTTCTGTCTCTGTCATATAGCTTTTCGTTTGTCACTCAATAAAGTGTGTTTTTTACAGACTTGACATGTTGTCAAGTCACCTGTGGTCCATTCAGAATGGACCCGGGGTCCACTTTTGGACTGGGCCCCACCAGTTGGGAACCACTGCTGTAGACAACAGAATTTCTTTGCCTAGAAATGCTAATTTACCTGTTTTTCTTTTTGTTACCAATAGACGGCCCTTGTTTGCACATCGTTAACCATTAACCTACAAGTGTGTATGCATGTTTTTCATTACTATTGAAAGTTGGGACCATTTTACGGCTGAGTTTTAGATGTTAGCCGCGACTGTTGTGTTAGCTTGTGCTAATTGGGCAGACTGACCTTTCTTTGGAACAGGAAGTGAACCGTTTCTGTTATAGGGAATTGGGTGGGTCATCATATGATTCCAGTTTTGGCAGCAGCACACTTCACTGTCTCATCATCTTCCCCCACAATGTATTTAATATATATTTTTAACTGTTTAACTACTTAAATTAATCAGTCAAAATTCTTTTTGTTGCCGTCGTTATTTTTTACAGTTAAATGGGTCATTGTTAACGTCCCTATCTTGCCCCCTAATTTTTTTGTTTGTATTGTGGAGATTACGTGGTAAAAAACGGTCAGCAATGGCTATGTTTCACATTTTTACGACTCCCTGTGCTTTGCCGGTGACCACATCAGAATTTAACTCCTTTCAAGCTGATAAGACTTTTGTATTTGTGCAAAAATGCCCTGTCCAGCTTTAAACAATTACTACAAACGCATTTTTCAGAGTGATACATACTTTATCTAAGTATAAACATATTTTAGGGTCAGCACACATCCCTTCTCTTACTCATTGATTCCTGACAGACTCATTAAAATCACATGTGGTATTTTTTCATTTTCCAGTGAAATGTTGACAAAGTTTGTATTTTGTTTACACCTCCCAAAATGCCACCCAAAACATTCCCATAACTCCAAAACCAATTGCACAAACGGACGATTAGTAACCACTCATATGATGAAAACTTAATTCAAGCCTTGTGACATATTTGGTTTATTATGGCGGCCTAAACCATGGACTCCTGGAGCTGGTGTCAGTCACTCAGCCGGAGTCATAAAGGCCAACAGAGAGACACACAGTCTCATAATGGCTTTTATTTGACTTGGATGACTTTCCTTCTGTTAGAAGCAATAACAAATAAATATCATGGTGGGTAAACAAAACAATAAAAGATTTATTAGCCATGGAACTCCTCTGAAATATGACTTTTTAATGTTTTTTTTTCTTTATCTTGTTCTCCTTCTCCTGCTTTCCCCTCTCGATTTTTTTGTAATCATTCTCCACTCTGTTTGTCAGCAGTCCACAGAGAGCAGGGCGGTATAAAAGAGATGCAAATCATAGAGATAAACAAGATAGATTTGTGGATATAGTTGGCTAGTTAGGTGGATAGATGGAAAGAACAGATAGATAATGGAGAATGATAGAGAAAAGGAGAGCAGGAGTGATAACAGCTTTGCCTTCTATCTGTTTCCTATTTGCCGTGTCAACGTCATCATGGGAGCAACAAAGACAAAAAAAAAAAAGAGAAAGAAAACCTCCTCTCAGAAAAATCCCATCCCTACCCAAAAAGTGTCAAAACCTTCAAAACAAGAAGTGTAAACACCAGGAATATTTTCCGGCTGTGCAGCACATTAAAATATCATAATACCATTCCTGTCCGTCAAATGTTTGCCTTTCTTGTGCTCCTTCGTTACCGCAATCGCTGAGCAAAATTGCACATAAAAGCACATATTTTCTTTGCCTAAAGAGTATACAATGCCAGGCACATACTTTTCCCATCAAGGCCTGGGGAGAAAAGAAAAAACGGGGAACGCTCATCTCTTGTCAAACAAAAGGAATGAGCCAGAAAACACAGGGCTGAAAGGGAAACGTCCAAAACGATGAAACCTTGTTAGTCTGAGGAAATGAGTTTTCTGTTTTCCGAGCACGGCTCGCCAATTAACATTCACAGCCCTAATAAAAGTTGATTGGCTCTGGAATAATGCACAACCAATTTTCCTCCTGCGTACGTGAACGTGTGCGTGACTGTAAATTAGACGCCGTAAGCATATACAGTATGTATGTGAGGGTGTATGTATGTGTGGCAGCATGTCTAAGTATGTGTATTCCAAAGTATACTGTGTGTGTGTGTGTGTGTGTGTGTGTGTGTGTGTGTGTGTGTGTGTGTGTGTGTGTGTGTTCAGGTGTGTGTGATTGTCTGTCTGTGAAAACTGACCAATAAGAAGCGGCATTTTTTAAATGCGTGACAGGAAAATGTTATGAATATGGTTGGTACATAATTACCTTTCTCCACAGAGAGCTTGGCTGATTTCCATGCTGTGTACTTTGCGTGTGTGTGTGTGTGTGTGTGCATGTGTGTGTGCATATGTGTGTGTGTGTCAAGGTCAAACAGAAAAGTCCAGGTGGTGGTCTGTTGTGATTATCCAAGTGTGTGTCGACTATCTAACATGCGTGGCCGTGTATATGTGTGCTGCCGCTGATTGGCTTTGTTAGCACATGTGTGATCAGTATGTGTGTGTGTCCGTGTGTGTGTGTGTGTTTGACTCAGGCCTGACTGGCAGGAATATAGGGTGATTAGCTTGTCTGATATTTCATACCTCTCTAATTACATTGTGCTTTCTGAACCCGGTCTGCCTGCCAGGCCTTCTCCCCAACAAACAACACTAATAGAGTTAAGGCCAGGCTGTTGTGTCATGTCAAAAATCATTCGCCTCATATAGGTATTCATTACGGAGAAAGAAAACGGAGGAAAGAAAAGAAAGTTAGCGGGGCCTTTGTGTGTGCTGCCATGTTCAGCATGTGTTGAAGACAAAGAGGAAAAACCTGAGGGGGAGAAAAAAAGTAGATACAAAGCTTGATGGTGGTAATAAAATGTGTGTGTGTTCTCGGGTTTCTCAGAATAGATGTGATTGCTTCGTTTTTTCCGCCACGGCAACGCTTCGCCGTTGGAGGGCTTAAGTAAGAAAAAAAAATCTTTTACATTAAAAACATGCACAACATACACATTGAACACACACACGCACACACATACACTCTCTGGTCTTTTATTCTGATTCTCTCTTCCTCCTTTTCCTCGTTCTTTCCCGCCACTGCCTCTCCATTAATCACACACACACATGCACACTCATATGCGCACACACACTTCAAGGCAGTATATGGACTCATGCCAGCAGTATTTCTGATTGTTCCTTTTGTCTTTGAAGCTCTTTGGACCAAATTGTTCCACTGATCATAAATGTCATATCATCCTCTCGCTGCCTTTCTCCCCACCTCTTCCTCCTTCTGTGCCTTTGTACTGTAATTGGCTGTGTGTGTGTGTGTGTGTGTGTGTGTGTGTGTGTGTGTGTAGGACATAGATCAAATGTTTGTGGTTTTGCTTATCATTTGACTCCATATATATCTTTGAGTGCTTGGAATACCTCAACTAATGTCTCCCTTTCTCTCTGTCTGTCCGTCTGTCTCTCTCCCTCCAGAGACCTCAGCGAGAACCAGATCCAGGCGGTTCCAAGGAAAGCTTTCAGAGGAATCACAAGTGTCAAGAACCTGTAAGCACAATCACTCCCTTTCCTCCATCTTTCTTCTCTCCTGCCTCGTGTTTCTGCACCTCTATTTTTCCTCCTCTGTTCTCTGTCATTGAGACCAGTTTTATTATAATCTCACAAAAAAGTTGATCCCAAATGCTGCTGCGGTTTTAACCCCTTAAACCTCACCAACCAGTCAATGGCCCAATTACTACAAACTCATCCAGTAACTTTACTTTAAATTTTAATAGAGCTCCAAAAAGCTTTTACATACCGAATATGTCAGCCTGAATTTGGGGAAAATATGTATAATATGAGGCCCAAACTTACTTGAATCTTTCCATTTAATATAATGGTGCAGCCATAAAAACATCGAGACTGTGATTAAAATCCATCACTCAGTGTGCACGTAACGTACAGGTATGTGTTATACTGACAGACAGTGTGAAATTAAAATATTTATCTGACATTAAAGCTATTTAAGGAGGGAAAAGCGGGAAACATATGAAGGATAACCAGTGTTAGGAAGGTTACTTTTGAAATGTTATAGTTTACAGATTACTAGATACGCTGTTGAAAATGCAGTAAGTAACATAGCTATTTTAATTGATTTCAATTGATTTAATTGATAAAACTATACCATTTGATTATATTTGATTCAGATTCACAAATTTATTTTGTTTATTAATTGTTTTAAACTGGACCTAAAAGCTGAAAAAATGTTGATCAAGAACTTTTAATCTTAACAGGTTTGGCCATATCTATCTATAAATAGCACAGTCCGATCATTTGTTTAATGTTCATTGATGTTGTGTTACACATGACGCTTTAATGCACAGCAATGCAACGAGTTCAACCATTGTCAACTCTCCAATGTCTGTCTTTCTTTCTCTCCACTGAGCTCCCGTGTGAGTATAAGAGCAGTGGCCGAGCCCCGCCCGTGGCAAAACACCACACGCACATGCCATTAACACGAGTAAAATGCAGTGTGACACTGTTTATGTTGTGAGTAGTGACAGACAGCAGTGCACAACCAGTGACAACCTCACTCACCACACCACTGCAATGCAACAAAAGCCAGCGAGCAAAAGGCCAGTAAGAGTAATTCAAAATCGAGCCTAATCCGCACAAAAGAATAACAGACAACTAAAATAAACACTCAGCAGAATACAGTTCATTAACGTAACTCAGGCAAGGCTGCACTGAAGCAACAGACACTGGATAGTCTCTTAAAAGGGACAGAGAAATTTCCCTGAGACAGCAACAAGGCTGAAAAGATAAAAGAGAAGGTTTGTTTTTTATACTTTTTAATTTTGTGAAAAACAAAGCTTAATTAAGTTTAAGGAACAGCTGGATGCAGGTAATCTTTTTCTTACTGCATTGTCAAGCATAGGCTACAGCATACATTGGACTGATTTTGAGAATTTAAAATTTACTTGACGTATGGACTTTGCTGCTGTGTTAAAGGAAAATAGAAGCATCAGATCAGGAGTTACTATTTGATTTGTAACTGTCCTTTAAATAAAGTGTCTTTCTCAGTAACTGTAACTGATTACAATTACTTTTACTTTGTAATTTAATTACATGTAACCAGTTATTCCCCAACACTGAGGATAGTGCATTACCTAACCCTAACCCTCATGGTCTGTATCTATGGTGTGCATATTTTAGATTTTATCACATCAGAGAAAATCAGTGTTAGTGGCATCGGAAATTTCTGAATCACTAATTTGGCTTAGATTAGTTTCACATGACTAGCTGTAAATTCCATTTTCCCTGCGCCTCGTCACTCTGTTTAACATCCTGCTTTTCATCATTTCTCCCTTTTCCTCCTCACATCCTTTTATCTACTTATTTCACCTCTAATATTCCTCATATCCCCACTTGTCTTTCCTTCTTCTCTCCCTCTTCTCTCCTTATGTCCAGAGAGGTTTTGTCCTCACGTCAAGCGCTCAATACACCCCTGGCATTTATTCATGATGTCCTAATCACCAATAGTGTGATCAATACACTGCCCAATCAATTCTTCTCATCAATAACGGCTGATCAATCCGACTTGATGCTGCAAAGGGAACTACTAGACAGACTCTTGGGGGTAAACAATGTCCACAATGTGTGAGAGTTCGATATAGGGTTAGATAGAGTAGAATGGAATAGAATGGCCGGGGTAGCGCTGAAAAAAAGAACAGGTTTGCTCAACAATCTTGTGTGTGTAAATTAAAGTTTGCTGTTGTGTTTTATCAGCCATGACTGACATGACAGAGTGAAGGAAGGCAGAATGAAATAGAAAAACAGAGCAGCACGTAATAACTACAAGATGCAAAAAGATAATAACCCGTCCCTCTGGATGCTCCGCAAGCCTATGTTACTACTGGAGCTGCTGACTGACAGAAAACAAATAAACAATATACTTTGGCTAAATGAGAGAGAAAGAAAAAGAGAATAAGGGGAGAGGTGCGATCTTAATATACGCGCTTTTTTTGTGCAGTGTTGTAATGTGAATAAACAATAATAAGCCCACTTGTGAACATAAGCCACGTGTGGGAGGACTGCATGTAAGTTAAAAGTTCACAAAAATGGGTTTGAACTGAGAGCTAAATTAATCATCAGTGCAATTAGTGATTCAAAGATGGGTCATATCTGATTGCAGGCCAACTGCATTTGTCATATTTAGTGCTGGATTAGAATAAAGTGTCATTTATTTCAGTCTATTATGCCAATGAAGATCATGTAATATGAATGAAAGCTCCAGAACAGCCACAAAATAGAACTTGGGGGGAAATACTTTTCTTAGTTGCAGGTTCCTGACAGCAGGGAGAACTCAAAATGCTCGCATGTGCAGCACACACTTCAAATGAGGTTACGGAAAAAGGTTATCATGTCCACCTCATCAGAAATTGTTGAGGTATTAAGAGGAATGTTGGATTTCTTTGTAATGCTAACTTTTTGGCGCATTGGCTAACGATAGCCTCTATAGCAAAACAAACCAGAGGAAACCGTTCAAGTGTCATCCTCCTAAGATTGGCATAGTAATCAACCACAAAGCTTGGAGAGTGAGTGACCTGACATGGTGCATTCATAAATTCGGTGTGAAGCTCTAAACTAAAATAAGAGCCCTGCTAGTTTAAGAAACAGAGCATTATATTTTTTTACATGAATTTCCAAGCAGTTCAGTAAATCACACATTCGCTCTGCTCGGTGCTCTGCTGCTCCCTCTCCCCAGACAAAGTGCCCAGAGTGCGCTCTACTACTCAGAGAGTGCGGTGCTCTGAATAACTGAACGGTACATTATAACAGCGTTACGAATCTATGAACGGTCAAGTTTGAGCCAGAGCTCGCTCCAACACTTCGAATGAATGCTTCTGAATGCACCACTCGCATCATCTCCCTCCATTGTCTAAAATAAGCCACCAGAACTTGCTAGCTAGCGCTGGCTAACATTATACTGCTTACTAACAGTAAAAGGGTCTATGTGGTGACAGAAGTAAAGATAAAGTAGTTTGCGTAAGGAGGCTGGTTGGAGTGGTAGATGGGTCACAAATCACAGAACTTTGCCTCAGAAGATCGGTGTTCACCACTGTGTGAAAGCAAGTGACCTTTAAGCTGTTTTGAAGTACATCACCATCATGTTTCTTTCCCTAATCCAAACCCACATAACTTTATATTACTTTATATATACCAACCTAAAACAGTACTTTCCAGTGGCTGCACAGCACCACTTGCTGGATAGGCTGCTGTTGTAGAGCATCAAAGAAGAATTGATTTCCAGGAAAGTGCTGTTTTATCCAGGTGTGAAACGACTTTGAAGTTTGTAAATAAATTACGTGGTGTCAGATCGGTGCATAGACTTGTGTACTTGCCAATACCTGTTCCAGCACTTTAGGCCAAATCAGAGGCATTTCCCACACTATTATCGGAACAACTCATTTGTAGCTGTGATTAAGTTCCTTTCAACATAAGTTTGATAGTCCTTTTTTCACACCTTATTTTTTATCGTATTATGTGCCTCCATGTGTACATCTATTTCTCAACACAAAAGTAATGACTTCAGATAGATTAACAGAGAACTTGATAGGAATTCTGGGCCCAGGTTTGGGTTGGCACAGTCATCACAACATTTCACCTCACTAGGAGAAACATTTCTTAGCTAAGCTAAGCGAGCAATAACAGAGACAGTTACAACAAGCACTTATATTTATTTCCAGTAAGTCCGTATAATCACTCTAAAAACGTGAACTTATGTGCCCTTGAATTGTCAAGATCTATGAGCTTCTAGCACTTTTTCATTGGGCAATTGGTGAATTGATTAATAAGCATCTCGCTACAGATCAGTAATTCAGAGTTAGGCGACAGGCAAATGTGCTCTTCTGCTTAGTTTCCTCTCCCAAGTGTGATGTAAGTTCAATATGGCCGCCAAAGTCCACAGGAGATTATTACTCTTAAGTTAAATGGACCCGAAAGTGCCTGTACTCTGTACTGCTGTGTGTGTGTGTGTGTGTGTGTGTGTGTGTGTGTGTGTGTGTGTGTGTGTGTGTGTGTGTGTGTGTGTGTGTGTGTGTGTGTGTGTGTGTGTGTGTGTGTGTGTGTGTGTGTGTGTGTGTGTGTGTGTGAGCGAGTGTCAGCTCTCATGGCCCAGCTCCAAACCTTTGAGTCCAGGTTGGACTCTGATCATCTGATCCACTCTCCCTCCTCACGTCGGACACAATCCAAACTAAACGCTGCGCACCACCTTACCTCTTTGACCTCAGACTCACTCAAGTGTTTCACAAGTATTTGATGTTCCGTGCTAGAAAACTGCAGAGCAACTCACATCTTAGGTGCGATGTTACAGCACCCGGCATGTTGATATTAATGTTTAATCTGCATTTATCCAGGGAAGGTTTGCTGAGCATGCAAGCTCTTTATTGGTAATTCCCTGCGTCACAATTATACATTAGCACACATTCACACCTGAGAGCCTCCTAATATAACCACAGTCTCCTACAGTTGTCCTACTGAAAGTACAGCAGGTAAAATTCATCATTTCCAGACTTTGCACATTGGCTGTATTCCACGTCCTGCCCTAACGGTGTTAAAGTGATAGTACGGATCTTTTGAGGTGGGATTCTATGAGGTACTTATCTATAGTCAGGGTATTACATACAGCAGATTGCGGTCAGCATGCCCCCACTTTGGAGAAGCAGACAGGAGCTCTGACAGGGATGCTAAGCAATGTATTGCTGTGGATGGATATATAAGCCACCTAAGTATAAATCTATCAGTTTAAGTGTACACTATATTTAGAATGTTTTCACCGCCTTACCTTGCCGTCACACAGCCCTTTCCAATGAGGGACTGAAACGTTTACATTGCTCTCTTCAAGGCCACCAGACTCCTCTGATAAAAACAGTATTTTTACCTCGCAGCAAACGGGAGCTGCTGGTGTACGGCTGCCTCAATCAGTTAGATTGTTTGCGTCATTGTTTGACTTTGGTGAATCCAAACTATCCCTTTAAAACACCAAAGTCACACAATAACATAAACTAACTAACAGATCATGGCAGTGGTAGAACAGCAGCTCCTGTGTTCAGCAAGGTACAATTAGTGTTTTCGTCAATGGAGTCTGGTGGCTTTGAAGAGCGCATTCACAAGCAAGGACCACACCATCAATGTAGTGGCTATCTTCAGTCTTCATCTTCATCTCAATTCACTTCTATGAATAACCACATCTGAATACCTCACACATTCAGAGGCTTGTTAGCAACGCCAACGAAAAAATGATAGAACCACTGTGTTGCTTCACTGCCTTCATTTATTATCCTAAACTGAACACTTTACACTTCCTGTTCATTTGTCACATATATACGGTAGCCACACAGGACCACAATTAAGATTCTCAGAGGTCAAAATATACAGGAAGAGTAACCTCATATATAACAACCTCTTCAGCATTACACTAAAATATATTTCTCCCTGTATTGTAACAAGTCGGACCATCTGACAATAAAACAAACTTATCACTGATAAATGGCGCTTAATCAAAGAGATGCGTTTTACAGTTTTATTTCAGAAAGACACGACTGGTTTGCAAGACTTGGACTGTTTGTAGCTCAGCCGCTGCAGAATGCAAGAGCAGAACAAGTGACACGGTTGAGGTGAGGTCCTCTTAAATTCTGCTAGATAGCTTCAATTGACAAAGGTTTCAGTTCCCCAGCCAAAAGGGCTGTCTGAC
This sequence comes from Epinephelus awoara, assembly GCA_035609425.1. Classification (NCBI taxonomy): domain Eukaryota; kingdom Metazoa; phylum Chordata; class Actinopteri; order Perciformes; family Serranidae; genus Epinephelus; species Epinephelus awoara. The sequence goes on along the minus strand of CM069299.1, from coordinate 32,536,275 downwards.
GGCCAGGCAAAATACCTATTGCTGCTGCCCCCCCGTCCATGGCGTACATTTCTGAGCTTCTGTGCTAGTACTCCTGCCTTCTTGTCCAAACTGGGACAAAATGTACTGACCAAATTCTACCGCAGGTACCCTGACCATGAATAAGTACCTCGAACAACCCCATTTTAAAAAATCCAGACTCTCCCTTTAACACCAAACTCTCTGTTCTAACTCGGCTCTTCACTTCCTGCCAAAGCTATAAAGTCATATCAATCAAATCTGACAGTAAAATTGTCTCTTCCACTGTTAAAATGTTTTGCGCTAAATTGCTTTGACCTACAAAGTGAATCATTTTACCCTTTTTTCGTGCCAAAATTAGGAATGACTCAGGCATATAAAGATCATTTATTTCTTCCTCCTCCTTTTTTTGGTGTTTAGCAGCACCTCCTCCTCTACTTCCCCTTCCCCTTTCTCCTTATCTTACTTTTTTACACTTTTGCCTCCTCTTGTCTTTCTTTCTCCATGTTTTCATCACTTTCCCTTTCCTCCTCTCTCTGTCTGTCTTTCATCACTTCTTGCTCCCTCCCTTCATCTGTCATCACATCTTCATCCTCTATCTTTCCCTTCTCTCCCATCATCAATTATTCTCCCTGTTGTTTCTCTTATCCCATCATCTGTCAATCTTGTCCCTTTCCTTCTTTGCCTTTTCACTCTTTTATTTCCTTTTCTTTCTTTTTATTCTGCTCTCAATCCCTCCTTTCTTACCATCCCCAGCTCCCTCTGACCATCCCCCTCCCTTCAGTTCTCTCTCTACCACTTTTTCCTCTCTGTTTCCCTCTTCTTCCTTCTCCACACCCCTCCATCCCTCCCTCCATTAGACAAGGTGACTCCTGCAGTAAAAGGCTCCAACCCTCCATTATACCACAGAGTAAAAAAACCTTCATGACATTCTGTCCCTAGTGGACACAGCATTGATTTTCTCGTATGTCTCTCTCCCCCCTCTCACTTTGTCTCTCTCCCCCCTCGCTCTCACTTTCTCTTCTGTCTCCCTCATTCACCTTTAATCTGTGTCTCTCACCCTTTCTGTCTCACTTGCTCTGTTTCTCAGAGGGTAGGGTCTCTATTCGTCTCTCTTTCTCGGTTGTTCCCTTTCATGCTGCCTGGTGGCTAGCATAGTATCCATTTATTGCACTTCTTTCACACACACACACACACACACACACACACACACACACACACACACACACACACACACACACACACACACACACACACACACACACACACACACACACATAGCCCCGGACCTTTTCGACCCTGCTATCAGATTGACTGCTTTGCTGAAACTGCCAAGAACCTGGCAGATACGATTACTGTAGTCCTCTGCTAACCTAAGGAGACAGGTATATGCCATACATCTGTGCGTAGGTGTTTGTGTGTGTACATGTGTGCGCCCCTATACATTGTGCTGACTGCCGGTCCTGTCATCCCCCAAAACTCCACCTGTCAGTCAAACTGCAGATGATAAAGGTAAATGTAGATTTAGAATGGGTAGAAAGCTCTGTGCCAAAATTCCTGTAATACACTCAATGTTTTATGGTTTTTGTGTGCCGTAAGTCATATTCTGGATGCTTATCTTATTGTATCTAATCTTATCTAATCCAATTTTCTATAATTTAATCTTGTCTCGTCATGTCGTGTCTTGTCTGGTCATGTCTCATCTCATCAGTTCTTGTCTTGTCTTGCCCTGCCAGAAAAGTCATCATGTTAACCACACCGGCAAATGTCCATCAGCGTGGCTCCTTTGGCATCTAGCACCTCTGCTTGTCTTGCTGCTCCTCAGTTTGTAGCAAAGTCAGGATGAAGCCGGGAAAAGCATCTGATTCTTTCTGGAAAACAAGATTCCAATGTATGGCTCTGTTTTTCCAGATAACCTGTGTCGAGTGTGATCACAGGAAGTAACAAATAGGAAATTAAAGGAAAACTTCACCTACAAAATGACCATTTATATATCAGTGTTCATGCTGTGTTACATTAGATTTGTGAAGAAAACCTTTTTCTCGCATGCCTCTAGTGAACAAAGAATTTAAAAGTGGCAAACACTGTAGACTAATTGAAGTTAATGGGCGTCATGTGTAACAACAGCAAAACTATATTAAAACATTTTTCACAAACTCTCACACGACTCGTGCAGGATAATCCGAAACTAATGTGTCAAGTTGTATGCTCAGTGCTTCTCAAACATGTTGCCTTCAGCCCTTTCTGACTAGGACTAAAAGTGAAACTGTACTTTCACTTCATGCTGGATACATGAGATCTGGATAATACTGCACAAGTTGTGTGATGTTTAGATGTAGTTTTTCTGTTGTTTAACCCGGTCCCTGTTTTCTTCAATTCATTTACAATGTTTGTCATCTATCGATTAATTGCTCACCATTGAGGCATGCGTGAAAAACATTTTCTTCACAAATTCAGTGTAAAACAGCATGAATAATTTATATATCAATGGTCATTTTGTTGGTGAAGTATTCCTTCAAGAACAAATACAAAAAAAGTATCTTCTAAACAGCGTCAAGCAAGTTCTCCAGTTGCAGAAAGCTGGTTGACCCTTTGCACCACCACCTCCTCCATAAGACTAAAAGAAGAATGCATTTCAGTCGGTGGTGTGGGCAGTGTGCTGAAGTTAAATTATTTCTGAGAATTTAAATTATCCTCACTTTTACTTCCTTTTTCATCTACCAAAGTCAAGCTAATGCAGTCTTAACATGGATGTGTCATAAAACCTATCCATTAAAAGAACTCTCAGTCAACTCTCAATGTTCAGACTGCGTTGACACTTACTGAGTGTCTGCCTCCTCTGTGACCAGCAACCACAGAGCACTCTAGCTAACAAGCTGCATGCTAATGATGTAAAACCTTTAATTGAATTGGATTATGTCTTAAGGCAGGCCTGCTTTGTTCATCCTGATAGTTGTGTTAAAGATTTAAAGAAATGTTTCTGTCTAAAAAAGACTCACAGCCAAGCAGTTAAAGCAAGAGATTAATTAGCTGTGTGCAGGATGTTCAACAATAACATTTATGCTGTTTTTCTAGCAACATTGGTGAGTTCATTAAAAAGAAAACATCGAACAGCTCACAACATTGTTTGACGTGTTGCAAAGACAGCGCTTAAGTGACTGGTGTCACAACTCATTCGATTCCCTCAGGGTGCAATTTGAGGCAAGCTGGTTTGCAAACATAACAACATAAAATCACATCAAACAATTAATTCACACATTTTAAAGCGATGAAAAAATGCTAAATGTATTCAGATAAAGATAAAAGTCTAATAACAGCAACACTTATAAAGTAATGGGCAACCATTAGAAAAAGTTAGCTATACAGGGGGTGGCTGGGTTTTGCGTCCGAAAGAATCAGTTGAAGTGGTTCGGAGATCTGATCAGGATGCCTTCTGGGTGCCTCCAGCTAGAGGTTTTCTGGGCACGTCCAACTGGTAGGAGGCCCCGGGGCAGACCCAGAACATGCTGATGGGATTATATACCTCATCTGGCCTGGGAACGCCTCAGGGTCCCCCAGGAGGAGCTGGAGAACGTTGCTGGGAAAAGGGACGTCTGGAATACCTTGCTTAGCTTGCTGCCCAAACAACCCAGCTTTGGATAAGCATATGAAAATGGACGGATGGATGGATGGATGGATGGATGGATGGCACCCCTCCCCTTCCTTGAACTCCCATACACTAACACAGGATCAGTAGACTGTCGAGAAAGTTTATACAATCAGAGTTGGGTTGTAGAAGGAATTTCCCCTGCGGTGATTAAAAATGGCTAAACAGCATGATTTGCATTTTTACCGCCATTTTGTTGTTTTCGCAAATTACTTAATTAATCCTGACTAATTAAGTAAGCGCTATAGGCAATTATTAGGTACATTGTTCCTTTTTTAAAATGACAAAGATGACACAGTTTTAAAAAAGCTGAAATACTTGCTTATCGTGAAAAATGCAGAACAGAAGGGGCAATGGAACACAGTTAGGGGTACAGCATTTTTAACATCCAAGTGGCTTTGGTTGAGTCTGGTTACTATGATATGGAATATTAGTGGAGGTAGAAACGTTGGTGCTAGGTAGACAAATTGCTCTGGATGAAGGGAAGGCTGTAGCACATAGGGAGTGAGGATAGACTTGTCACTCTTGTATGTGTGGGATCAGTATTGATTGATCCTCCATTGTTTTTGTCCAGCAATGTGACAGTTGGTCTCTGTGGTATTTGTCCCCGCCCTCCTCCACTGTGATTTGATGGCTTAGTAAAAAGTGACAGTGACAAGCGACTGCAGCGTTTTACCCAAAGTTGAATGTTTTTCAACCTTCGGTGACCAGAGAAAAAAGCAGAATAGATGCTCAGCACCTTGGCTTACTGCGTGCATTTGTGGTATAGTGTAAATATGCGTAGCTACCAATGAAGAAGAAAAAACATGAACATAGTGGTTGGCTTGTCTGTAGCGCAGTATTGCAATATTGCAGTTATTCCAACAGCTCAACTCAGAGGAAAGCATATTGAATTTTTATTGCAAACTTTCTGTGAGTGGTGAGTGACACTGACAACCATGTATCCCAAACTCGTCACAGCCAACAACAAAAGTGGAACACTCTTCACAGACTGTTTACATCAGACATGTAGATATATATTTGATGCAGCATAGTATAATGAGACTTTTTCCAGACTACTTTTTAAACCTATTTTCTTGGAACCTATATAAAGGCTACGCTACGGTATTCAGTAGCTACTGAGATACTGTCTGCGTACAGTGAGGAGCGACAGAGAAGCAGAGATGAATGTGATCAACCACAGATGCAGTATGTGTACAGTTGAAGTCACGCTTAAATCACAACATATGTGAGTCAGTCATGCTGGGGGGCATATAGCTGTAGTTTAGCTTACAGAGAAGCATGGACGCATCAGATAAGATACAGCTGTTTCATATGCCCTCACATTACACCTCAGTGCCCACACAGACACGCTTTTTATCTTCTGTAGCCATCACGTCCTCATATTGTACCTTGTTTTCCATCTGCCTGCCTTCTCGCTCTCTTGCCCACTTTTTTATTGTGATAAAATGTAATTCATTTTTCCCACTGGGTCCACCCATGCTCAACCACTACACACTCGTAGCACCTTCAGGTGCTTTGGAAGAAAGTGTTCGGTGAATGTAATATGTAATTTCTTCCAACAATACAACCTCACAGTATATCAGTGTAAGAACAAAAAAAGAACCAACCCCATGGCTTTACTTCTTTACCTTTCTCCTTCCTGTCATCCTCTCCTTTCTCTTCTCCCTCGTAAAACGCCTCCACGCTTCACGCTCCCCTACCCACAATGCAGTGCAGGATGGCCGTTTGTTTGAATTATGACTACAGCGCCTTAGAGAGAGGTGAGAACATTGTGTCGGCTGCGTGCACACGCGCACACACACTCAAGTTTCTTACCTGCACTGTTGTGTGTCTCTGTCATTGCCGATGTTTGCCTTCAGTTGTTTTTATGTTTACCACAATTCCAACAATGGACAGCTAGAGCCAGATATATATCCAGCCAGAGTGTGTTTGAACATATAGAAAAAAAAGATTAATAATGGCTGTCCTTTTGAGAGCAGAGCATCTTTAAATGAAGGTGACACCAGGGGCGATAATGTGCACACACACTTCACAGTGTCATTTCTTCCCTGATCAAGCATTCAAAGCCTTGCACCAATATGCAAAGAGTGGCGAGGAAGAACAACAAAGACATGATAGCCAGCTCCCTGAAATTATTTACTCAGATTCCCATCATTCTTTGCCCCACACCAACCCCCTACGCACTTCCTTAAATGGCAGGATGTGGCTGATTCATTAAAGGTCGTGACCAACCGAGACAGGAGGGAGAAAATGTCAATAGCTGTGTCTGAATTGTTACTCATTTGGCAAGTTGGTATTTTTCATCAATGTTAGTATTTGGGATTCAGTTTAATGTAGAATTTACTGAAACTCACACACAGTAAAACACAATCTTAAAAGTGTAGTGGTAAGTTTCAGCCAGAGACAGAGACACTGTTGTTTTTTCCCATTGACCATTGAATTAGATTTTTTTTACCGTTCGACTAATGTGCTTCCATGTCTTTTAACTGTTCGTTTTACAGAGTTATAAACATCCTAAATGCACTTCAAGCTAATTTAAGTTCATATTCAATTTGTCTAATTCGTTGCACAAAAAAGACTTGGATGGAAACCCACTTGGTGTCCTTGACTGCATGTACCAATCTCAGTCTGGAGCACAGTTGACAGCGGTGGTGGACTTACAATTATAAAACATGTACATGGCTTCCTGTACCCTTGAACATCACTAAAAGCAGACGAGTCATTTGCAAGTCAAAGCTTTCCCTGTATTGTGCAAATCCTCATTCACTGCATGAAGGCTACGTGCAGCGGCAGCCTTCGCAGATGTCCATCCACCCTGCGTTAAAGGGGAACACCACCTAATTTAAGAATTAATATATGATGTTTTCATGGCTTAGGAAAGTTCAGTCAGTATTGTGAACACGAGCTACTCTTTCTCAAAGCCAGAACCAGGTAGTAGGTCTCAAACTTGATGATGATGAGGGTGATGTCAGAGGGTATAAATTCTAGAGCTGCTCTATGGACACTGACTGGGGAGCCTGGTCTCACTCCAAAGTCGTCAAAATCTGGAGCTTTGGCAGTGACTTGCGGCGTCAGAAACCGACAAAAAAAGGCATCCTTTAACATTGGCATGATATGCAGCCATTTGCTGGCGGCATAAGAGGGAAACACGGTGGGACAAGGACTAAAGTTAAGGCGGCGAAAGTCCAACTGGGCCGGCTGGGAGGGGTGGTGGATGGGTCCAACAAACACCGACTTTCACCCAAGAGAACGGTGTTTGCGTCCCAGAAGATTCTAAAGCCAAAACCTTTTCGTTTTTCCTAAACCCAACCATGTGCGTTTGTTGTTGAAGGAGAAAAACGTCAATTCAAGGTGATGTACCAACGCAGTGCGTTTATTTTGAAAGAGACTGCATTTAAATGTTAAATTTCCTGTGAAAACAGAAGTGTATTTTGAAAGAAGACAGTGTATGCAATGGGCAGAACTTGGCACGGCGTCCCAGAACATCAACAACCAATGCACCCAGAGTACCTTACGTGGAGAGTGCATGACCAAAACGTCAATATGTGGCGAGGTCGGAGTGAGAATGTGTTGGACTGGGAGCCTAATTTTGTGGATCCACATAATGTTTGTTTTCTTTTTTATACCCAAATGAGGTTGAGTCTGTTGTAGAGTTCTCAGTTCTGAAACAGAAAATGTACCTACATACTCAGGAAATTCCCCTGGGTGCTCTCAGTATCATCTAGAACATCTTTAACGTCACTGTCTTTGGAGCAGCTCCAGACTTTATACCTTTGACGTCACAAATTTGAGTTTTAGCACTCTCTTTTTTTAATTCAGGTGAGAGTCATTCATGTTTACATATATTTTTGGACTGTCTTAGACCATAGGAATAACATTTATGAGTTTTGAAAATGGTTGTAGTTCCCCTTTAATCCTACGTCAGCACTGCTGCAGGTTTCCCAACAGCTCTGCAAACCAGCATTAACTATCTCACTTATACAAATGTATCGGTATCATAATGTTATTTTTAGATAGGAAGAAAACCAGCGGAGACAGGGAGGGATGATGAGAGATGTTTAAATGCAAACACAAGGATTTAAAGGGAGTTAATGGCAGAGATAGAGAAAGAGAGTAAGAAGGTGAGTCCTCTAATCGGCCCCTCCTACATTCATGTCACATCCATCCTTAATCCACTTACATCTACCGCTCATCCTTCACCCCTCCTGTTTTCTTCTGTCTTCTACTTTTTCTTTCTATCCTTGTACTTTTTCTCAATTCTTTACTTTTTGGAATTCAATCTCCAACAGTCTTCCTTTTTACCACTCATTTGGTCCTTTGCTTTTCTCTCTTCAGCAGTACAGCACTTCTTTTTATTTCTTTAATTTCTTAACTCTGATTTCACCCTGTGTCTCATTGCATGTCCCCTTTCTGCCTCCCTTTCTTTGTAGCTTTTCAAAAAATCCTTTCACCAGTTCCCTTTGACCCGTTCTCATTCTTTTCTTCTCATTTTCACTTTTCCTCCTCAGGCCATTCACCACAGTAACTTTTACCCAAACTGCCAAAATAATTGTTGCTATTCTTTCTGCAAACCAAAGATATAGACATAGATAGTTAATTGTTATGACAGCTGAAACATTGCGTTTCTTTATGTTTCAAAAACACTGTGGTTCATGTATGGTTAGGTTTAGGCAAAAAAACCCAAAACCTGTGGTTACGGTTACAAAAACATAGTCTTTGGCTTGAAATAGGTGGTTTTGGTGGCACAATCACAGCTATAAATGCAGCCATAGCCACTGGAAACACAGCGATGAAAAGCAACTGGCTTTGCTGTTTGTTGGCCTTGAACAGTGGTCTAAAGCTATGCAGGAGTCTTGCCTTCATGTCACGCCATCCACCATTCCCTCCACCTCCTTATAGCAAAGTCAGCTCATATAATGTTGTTATAAAATGTACAAATGTAAATATCCGTGGTTTGCAGTAAATGTTGAACATTTACTTCCCCCGTCAACTGGGCTGACTTTTGTGTTTACCCATCTGCGTGTACCCATTTGTTTGTTTCTATCTAAACGTAAGCTCTGTCTACCAGAAACAACAAGAGACCAAGCAATATGTTCACTTGATAGACAGAAAAGCAACATAAAGTGGGAGTATTAGAAATGTGAGCAGACTCAAAGTTTATGCAAGAGTACAGCTGCTATGAATATTGTAAAGTGAATTTTGCTCATCAAATGTGTTTCAAGAATGTCCTCCAAAGAAGAACAACTGCATCAATGGTTTGAGAAAGTGCCCCACAATGACATATTGTTTACTGTGCAGTGACAAAGCCCTTGAGCGGACATAGTCTTTATGACAGTAGCAAGGGAGGAAGTTAGGGTTATTGTTGCTTTAGAGTGACAAAGTCATCGTAGGGATGGTTGGGGTCGATGGATCGATCAACAGAATATCAGACTTAAACACAGGAGACAGACGTTCATTTCCTGTTTCAAACCGACAGTCATTGGTTTCCTTGAGCCATGACCACGATCATTCCATAACCGTCACCACGTCTGTGTTGTTGTTACTATGATGAGAGGGTATTGATTGTCAACCCAAACCATTATTTTTCCATAAACATAACCAATATTGTGCACGTTCACACTTCACAAGAGCGAGCTCAAAGTTCAGTTCACACAGATTAATATGAGCAAGTGTACATCCATGGTTCAAAATTTGAATTTTGAGCTAAATTCACAGTCCCAAAAAAGAACTAGTTTAACTTCATGTCTTATATATATTTTTTTAAATTAATTAATTAAAATCTTGTGATCGAATTTTACTCAGTTTTCTCAAGACTGGTCAGATGCTCCAACTAGATGTGACGTTTCAAACTTGTTGCTGTTATTGCTGACATTCATACTTGTTTTTTTTGTTCTTCAGATGGGCACAATTTACATATGAATGTTTTTTCCCCTCTTGGAATCTGTACGTATTTGTTCATAAAATTCCTTCGAGTATCTTTATGAAATGGCTTCAGCAGCACCTGTAGCTACAGTAGGTGCTTAAAATCCTCCAGTACTGTAAAACAGCGTTGCCAAATGCCTGAGAGTGAACAACACTCAAAATCAAATTCATAAGTTGCAAAGTGATGCGTTCATTTCACCGTTCACCCAAAAAAATAAGCACATTCAATGAACAGCCCTTTTTTTGGCATGTTCATACACAACACTGAACCCTACCAAGTTGTTCTTGTGTGTTTATATAACAAAACCTTAAGAAAAGTGCTGTCACATCGTAAAATGTGTTTGCTTTTCAACAGAGATAAAAACATAGTTGTATGAATCTGTAAGTATACATTTAATTTAAGTCTCCTACATTTGGATCCGAAAGACATTCCTCACCATAGAAAGTGATTACCATAAACATTAAGCATATGTGCAACATGATATAGCCACTCAGCAACTTGGCGTCTCCCTGCAAGCCCACAAACAAATTTAATCCGGACTTTTGTTGCTTTAAATTCATTTTCCTGTAAGAAGTTAAATTTCTTTCTGTCTTCTGTGTTGATCATATAAATGTGAAACAGGCTCACGAACAGTTTGGAAAGTTCTGTTGTCCTCACAATGGCCGCATTTGACCAAAACATACAAGATGATCTATTGAAGAAGTGTTGAAATCAAAGGAGCCACAGCACATCACTGTTTATTCAATGTGTTTCCAATATGTCACCATCACTACTCATTGTGTAAAGTCTTTATCAACAGAAATGGTCTGCGTTCGGCAGTTTTTGTAAATTCCAGTCAAACATGTATGCTGTTTACAGTAATTTCCAGATTTCATGAAGCAGTATTTGTTGATATGGATTGGACGGGAACCCTGCTAGTGTATCCTCCTTCCCTCCCTCTGTTCTGTCATTAATTACTCAGTCAGTAGTGGTTGCTCACTGATGGATTCATGGAGTGGCAGAGCTGCTGTGTGTGTGCTTCCCTCTGGTCCAGATGGTAGCAGAGGGAAGCATTGAATCAGTCTGCCAATAGGCCTTATGATAGACGTGATTAAACACACTAACTAATTATATGGAAGGAAATTAAATTCTGGACCCCCCGTTGTAACAAACATCCGTGATCTGAACACATAGAAGCACAAACACACTAAGGCTGTGAATGCAACACGATGGTACAACTATGAAGAGCACGCACACACACTCACACAGACACACAAAGTACACCCTCATCCCAGATTGATACCAATCATGTCACTGCTAATCAGGGTGCTTGGTGAACAAAGCTGTCAGAGGAATCCAATCATATCACAGATGATGGAATCGTTTACTGTGGGTGAGGACGGAAGATGAAGTACATGGCCGCCAATATGAATCCAACAGTTATTCTCAATTCTAGAAAAATTACAGATGCGAGGAGCATGGTGATTATATGTTCTCAAAATTATCAGAACTGTCCTGGAGACCTACGTGGAGTTTAAGAGCTGAAGACATCTCAGCACTTGTCTGACAGTCCTTGTCAGCTCTACAGAGCGGTGGGAGTCCCTCAGTCTCGCATTAAGAAGTCATCAGTGTCAGTGATGGTGGACATAGAGAGAGACAGTGGAGTCAAATGAATATAGATGTGGAGGTCTTCAATTTTCAATTTTAAATCTTTATTCATGGGCAAGTTCTCACAAAACAACAAAATAGTTTATCAGTGCCTTCCAAAACAGCACATAGATTACAAAAATGATACGTATGAATATTAGCTGACGAACATCATGGTTAAAAGATGCCAACATTGACTGTTGGTAGATAACAGGATGCAAACCTGTTATCAAAGTCAGAGGGAGACCCAACCAGTCTTCCGAAGGCCTTCCTTAAAGCTTGGCACACACTGAATGATTTATCCCAGTTGTAAAAATGTTTGATAGGAGAAGGAGGAAACATCAAAGAGGCGCGTATGTTATTGCCATAACTCAACCAACCTGGCCTCCATATTTCCATCGTTATGATGCATCATGTTGCCATGACACATTTAGACACCCTTTTTGCCACTTTGCGCAGGCTCAATGGGAAATCAGGGCACTGATCTTGGGGAATCAACCTGTGAACTGTGTAAAAGCCTGATGATGGCCAACCAAAACTTTTGACACGTAAGAAAGTCATTCCAACATCCAACGGCCAGTCGGAAGCTGTTGGATGGGCTACGACTGGTCCTCGCTCCCCCCGTGCAATTTATTATTTTTCTTGAGTGCTACTATATTTCCTCACGGCAACCTATGGTTAAGGTTAGGAAAAGCTCACAGTTATGCCAAATAAACTTGAGGTTTAGGTTAAGGAAACATCAAGAACAATAATTGCAACACATGAACTTCAACGTCCTTCATGAAAGTCAGATGATCTACACGCTTATACACCACTCCAACCTTCACAGCCTTACCTTCTGCCAAGTTACATGGTGGGCACACTACTTTTTTACACTGGCACAGAACATCAACCATAGACGTCCATTATTAATATAATTACTAGATACTGGGCTGTTTGTGAACGAATGAAATAACAGATTAATCAAATATGACAAACCTCAATAGACCTCTAGAATGGAAAGTACAACCTTGGTAGTTCTCTAGAATAGCATATACTTATCCCTATACTCAGTGCTATTGATTCCAGTACTGGAGCGCAACTATGACGTGCACTTATGTGTGTGCACACACATTTAAGTTGTGGCTAGTTTTGAAGATTAGGTAAACACTGTTCCTATGGTGATGAGTTTATATAGTGGTCAACTGTAACTATAAAATAAAAATTGATGTTTTGCTGCCATCTTTACGAGTTAACCGTTTATTTCATTCACCGTGCCACTCAAAGGTTGGCGGCAACATTTAAGGTGGAATGTTTTCTTGAATGTTACTCAGAGCATGAGTTGACATCAAAAATCAGTCAACACAACTCAAAGGTCAATATGACAATTTTGACCATTTGTGTTTGTCTCCCCTGCACACTTCATATGATCGGACCTTTAAGGACTAAAAATGTATACAAATTTCTGCTTGACCATAGGAACGGTTTCCTCATCTGGTGAAAAACATCATGGCGGAGTTGCATTCTGATGCACTCTGACAGCACTACACTTGTGCCTATACTTCATATTCAGTGTTACAAAAAGAGTACTACTGAAAATATTACAGCTTTAATAACTACAGTCAACTTTGGCAGTGCCATGTGCCTCCATATGGCTGATCAGGCTGTGTGCCAGTTTGCCTTCCTAAAAAAAAATCATGCCTTTTAATTACATAAAACACAAACATGGCATCGCCATATGTCGGTATGATCCCCAGACTCACTTTATTTTAGAGTCCAGTCATTTAACAGATGTTCACACTCACAGCTTCCTTCCAACAAGTAGCCCCAAAGAGGAAAAAAGGAATCTCACATTCAAACCAACAGAGCACAACCCTCTCAGACCCCTTTCATACTGTTACAGCAGACCACTCCACATCGTTGACCCCGGCAATTTTTACAAATCGTGCTCAATTAATCAAGAGTGGCATGGCAAGGCCGTAAACAAGTTATCTCTAAATCACCTCTAAAATATAATTGCATTGCATCAAAGTGGATCAAAACATCTCATCAGTCTCTGGAAGCCTTTGGAGGGCCGAAAATAATTATGTTGTGAGCCAAACCTGGCCCATGGGCATGGAGTTGTTTGGTATTTACTGTCTTGAATCCAAACTGAACTCATGCCAACTGTTAACAACCAGCAGCTGGTCAATATCAGGTAGAAATACATGAAAAATGTGCTTGCTGTGCCGTGACTCAGACTGCTTGTTGTGACCATGTTGTGCACACCAGCAAATTTCAAAATAATAGTCTACTGATCAAACAAAGAACTACAATATTTTCCCTTGTAGAGCAGCTTTTTTGTTTATATATTATCTTGTAAGTTTCGTTTAAAAGCGCTTGTGGTGTTGCCATTGAAGAGCACAATTTCTTTTTTTTTTTACTGATAATGAAGCTCAGTGTACAGTAAACTTTTTATTGTGTATATTTCACATTTATCTTGTCTGAAGTCACCTCAACAGCGTCTTTCTTTTACCTGCTACTTTCTGAAATACAGCCATGAGGTACTTGGCACTTGTGGTGTTCTACAGTAAATACATTTCTCAGACACTCTGAGGACACGCTCACACAAACATGCACATATAAAAACAAACCAAAAGAATATGCTGCTCCAGAAGCCCTGATGTAATTTCTGTCGCCCTGCAGAGGCCACCCAGCTCCTGTTTCTGGGAGCCACCTTCCTCTGGGTTAAAAGCTGACATGACTGATTTAACAGGTGCTGCAGTGTGCCTAGCAGATGCCGGGGCTATGTAAAGAAGAAGAAAAGGGGATTTTAAAAGGTTGATAAAAGAAAACAGGGAGACGAAATGGATTAGCAATGGATAGATGGAGTGTGAGAAGAGAAAAGGTGAAGGGGAATTAGAGATGAGAGGAGGCGAGAGGGCACTAGAGGGAGAGGAAAAAAATGGATTATGAATGGAGAGGGGGAGAGAACATGAAAAATGGAGAAGATGGATGCTCGGAAACGAGGGGAGAAAAAAGAAAAGGGGGGATAGAAGTCGAAGAAAAAAAGGATTAGGGATAGAGGGATCTAGTGGAAGAGAGATGAGATGGGGAAGGGGACAAGGAGGAGAAGATTAAGGTGGAGTGATATGCTTTTATCTTCTTGTGTCTGGAGAGCAGACAGTAACTACCCACAGCGTGTGTGTGTGTGTGTGTGTGTGTGTGTGTGTGTGTGTGTGTGTGTGTGTGTGTGTGTGTGTGTGTGTGTGTGTGTGTGTGTGTGTCCATGTCCATGGGGTTATTTCTGTTTGTAGACCTTTATGGTTGCATGTTTGTGTGTGTGTGTGTTTAAATGTTTGTCTGCTTGTGTTTGGTTTCATGTTTTGGTCCATGTATTTGTGTGCATCCACCTGTTTCCTTGTGTGTGTGTGTGTGTGTGTGTGTGTGTGTGTGTGTGTGTGTGTGTGTGTGTGTGTGTGTGTGTGTGTGTCCATGACGGTGTTTGTGGAACGTTATTGTTACATGTTTTTTGTGTGTGTGTTTTTGTAAGTGTGTGTGTTTGGTTTCATCCTTTCGTTCATGTATTTGTGTCCATCTGTTTCAGTGTGTGTGTGTGTGTGTGTGTGTGTGTGTGTGTGTGTTTAACAGTCTAAATGCCACTCATCCTTCCTGGTTGAGTAAAATAAAACCAAGTGAAAAACAAAACAAGAAGATACTTCTAAATGTCTGCCCTTTATATCTGCAACCCATCCATCTGCTCCTCCACAGAGGAGGAAGAAGAGAGGGGGAGGAGAGACAGAGGTATAGATGGATGGATGAACGGATGGATGGCAGGAAAAGAAGTAGGGAAGGAAATAGGGAGGGAGTAGCAGAGGTTCCGGGGTTGTTGGGTTCATGGATGGAGGGATGGATGCTGGCAGGGACGGGAGGGGGGCTGAATACCTAGAGCCGAGCAAATTAAAGTAAAAGCAAAGGATGGATGACAGTGAGGTACAGGGTGCATCTGGGAGTCCGGCGGACGAGGCATCGAGCGAGCCAGGGAGGGAGGGAGGGAGGGAGAAGAAGAGTTGGGAGGTAGAAAGAGACAGAGAGGAAGGAAGGGGAACGGGAAAGAGAGGCAGAGTCGTGACTGTAGGTTGATTTACGGAGGCTTTCCTTTTAATGAAATTGTTTCAGTGACAGAGCCGGTAAAAGGCCCTTAATGGATTGGCTGGCCTAATGTAATGAAATTACTCCCTCTTTCACTACAGAGAGAGGGAAAAAAAGAATAAAAGAGGACACGGGGAGGAGGGGAGAGGAGGAGGAGGAGGGAAGGAGGAGGATGGGAGAGGAGAAAATGCAATTAATATTTACAGAACAGACAAGCAGGGTGGGCTTTAGTAGCTATGGCTCGCTCCCTCTCTTCTTCACTGTGTCTACGTCTCTCATCCCTCTCTCTCCCGGTGGCCAGTGTGCGCTGGGCGTGCAGCAGGGGAGGGAGGTGATAGGCTGACGCCAGGCAGGCCACTTCAGCGCACCGGTCTCCTCTCTCGCGCTCTCCTTTTCCTCTCCTGCTCTCTTCAGGGCTGGCCATATCAGCGCTGAGGTGAGAGACTTAACCTGAGCCTGTGTGCTATCGTCTGGACTGGGCATCCCTAGAGTGTGTGTGTGGCTGTGTGTGTGGGAGTGTGTCTGGGAGAGAGAGTTAGCGCCGGTGTCTCCTACCTGCTACCTTAAGCCCACTTACTGGGGTATCACCTCACACACACCCCCACACACACTCATTCACGCAACCCGTCTTTTGTTAGTCCCTCCCCCAGCTGAGCGGACCTTGCAGACTTGCGCCTGACTCTCTCCCATCTCTCTCTCTCATCTGTGTGTGTGTGTGTGTTTGTCTGTGTGTGTTTGTGTGTATGTGTGTGTGCTCGGTGCAGGCAACTGGACAGCAACCACATCAGCTGCATCGAAGATGGAGCTTTCCGAGCGCTGCGCGATCTGGAGATTCTGTAAGTAGAGAAAAACCCTGGTCCTCTCACTCTGGCTCCTCCATCTCTCTTCTCCTCCTCCGCCTCCTCCTCCTCCTCTCATCCCGTCTTCTCCTCTACCCCCTTTTTCATGTGTTGTCTGTGAAGCAGGGATCTGTCCTGCGCTCTCCTCCTCTCGTTATCAGCTTTGTTTTCTGTCTTATTCAGTTTCTTTTTCCTTTTCACATCTTCCTCTCCTCTCTTTCTTGCATGTCGTCCTTTATTCTTTCCCCTTCATCACTTTTTTCTGTCATCCTTTTATCGTCCTCTTCAGACACATCTTCAGCATGAGAGAAGCTTCAACTTAAACACGCTTTTGTTGATAAACTGTTGTCTCTTTACATGTTTCGTGTGTGAATTCTCTTGGCAATATCCCTGTGTTTGTGTGTGTGTGTGTGTGTGTGTGTGAGCTGAAGTGCACGTCTAAGTGCTCGCGTGCGTTGCTCGCAAGAATGAAGCGCAGCGTACCTGTTCATTCACCAGCAAACATGTTGTCCTTGACTTACAATACAGCGGTACACAAACACAGAGAGTGAAGAAAATAGTGCATCTGCCACCTGCTGTGGTGTGCGCTTTCTCTGCGCCATGTGTGCCCGTGCATGTGGGTGATTCCCTCCTGCATATGGGAATACGTTGATGCGTATTTGCTTCCAGCTGTGTGTGTGATTGAGTGTGTGTATGTGTGAGGGTGTGCAAGTTTGTGTGCCGGATCTGTCCACATTTTTAGAGCTGCTCATTTGTCACTATGCTCAGAGGTGTGACTGGCGTCTGGGCACTGCGAGGTTGTGTCGGGAAAGGTGTCTACTTTCTCGACACTTGTATGTGTGTGTGCGGGCGTGCGTCACTGCACACAAATAAGTGTGTGTGCGCGCGCGTATGTGTGTCCATGTTGTGCATTCGCTCTGGCACGGAAGCAGATGCTGTGCTTCATTGTGGGTTCTGCATCAGAACCAAAATCCTTTGCTTCAGTTCACTGCAACAAACTGAACTGTCAGAGCATACATTTCCAATTCTTGTGCGTGAATATGTAAAGGTTAAAGGGTCGTGTCTTAATTTTGTGAAACATTGAGCTGGAAAAAGTTAACAAACAGTTCTTTGGTTGGCAACAGCATTGGTTCGTTTGACTGCAGGGATGTTGGCAATGCATTCATATTCTGCTGTATGGCGCTGAGAGGTGAAAAGGTTAGTGGGATTGTTGCTGAATATGTTTATTAGAGGGTAAAACTGTATGGCAAATAAGGCTGAGACAAAGGAGCACATAGACAAAGAACGACAAAGGCAGCAGAGGAAATGAGATGAAGATGAAGAGGACAGCACTGTCCCCCTTTACAGCACGTAGCACAGAGCTAAATGCTATTTCTTCCAAGTGGACATGGTTGAGATCCTCAGAAATAGACCCACAAGATTAGTGTCCTGTGTCCAATAATACAGTTTTGAAGTTGACATATGATCAATTTGTTGTTTCTCATGGTTTTGGACACACTGTGACAATAACCAAGCTTAGTTTCAGCCCAAAATAGAAGACGGGAACTCTAATGGGTCGCTTCTGGAGTAAATCTGTCTCATTATCACATGAAGATCCAACAATATGGGAGTCTCCCACGCCAAAATCTATTGGCTACATGTGTGCTTTTAACAGCTCTATGTAAAATGTCTACATGATGTGTTATTTAAAAACCATTCACTCCACCGTTGGCACAATGTACGATTTATTTCTCTCCAACTATTCAAAAAGATGGCGTGATCAAGGACAAGGTTTAAAGCCGCATAATTATATACAGTAGAAGGCAGGTAATTGTAATGTAAAAGCTCAGTGAGACTCCCAACAGTATCAGGCTCATCTTGATGAGAACCCTGCTGTTGTCGGTGTGAGTGTTCTTGGTGCAGTCTGGTGCTGCCTAATGTGTTCACATGAATGATTAAAGAGAGCAGGAAACAGTGGGAAATGGCTCAATACATGGCAGCTTATTCTGTGCGCCACATCCACTCCAAATACCGTCATTTTAAATGTTGTGCATGGGGAACATATTGTAGATATTTTTTGGTGTTGGAAAATAGATTAACGTCAGCTTGAGTTGACTTGAAATGCTGCAGAAGAAAAAGAGGTTTATTTTATCATCTTTCATTCAACCTGTCCACATCCCTTTATTTCTGCCTTTCATTTCCCTTTAGCAAAGTTAGCTTTTTTGATTCGCCTGCCTCACTTTTTTGCTCAGTGCACAATGGAAGTGATAGGGGCCAGATAGAGGGGGATCGGCAGCGCGAGATACAACATATTAGCAATTCATAAGACTCTGACAGCTGAGTGCTCGGCAGGATTTACAATTCACTGTAAATACGCAGCCGTTCCCATTCACAGCAGACAGCATGACAGCACACAGTATATTCACTGAATGTGACGTTTTAATAAAGGCAGGTGTGCGTGTGTGTGTGTGTGTGTGTGTGTGTGTGTGTGTGTGTGTGTGTGTGTGTGTGTGTGTGTGTGTGTGTGTGTGTGCATGTATGCAAGTGTTTGTGCACGTGTGCAAAGGGCATGAATGACAGTAAGCAATTCTGCCGCTGGACTGATCTTCATTTCAAGCATCTTAACACACACACACACTCACTCACAGATGTGTGCGTATTCACACATATGCACACACACACACACACACACACATAGACACAGCCCCATCTGTTCGGTTCTTGGGGTTGATTTCGTGACCGTTGTACAAAATGGGATGATAGAGATAACAGTGATTGGAGGTCATGTGACTGCACCATCAGGTAGGTGTGTGTGTTTCTGTGTGTGCACACCTGGGCACACAAACTGTTGTACATGAGTGTGTGTGTGTGTGTGTGTGTTGGAGGGTGTTCTTCTATCATTATGAGGACCGGTTGGTATATTAGACCTTCAAAATGAGAACATTTTTGGAAAGTGTCATTATTTCTTCTTCAAAGCGCAGTTTGCTATTTAAGACTTTGTTTTAGGTTTAATGTTAGAATCCTAAGGCTGAGGTTGAGCTTAGCTTTGAAATCATAAGTTGATTAATTCATCAGGGTGTGTGTCCACATAGTGTTTGTCTCTGGCAGGGTGCTAGGAAGCGCTTCATCAAAATAGCGCTACACAGCTACAATGTGTTCGGTGATAGAAGCATCACACTCGCCAGCAACATTCTGTGTCAAGTCAAGCTAATGGGATTTTCTGTCTTTGTTGGAAGAGTTTTTGTTTTACTATACACCTCAGGTTAGACCAGGGGTGTGCCGAAGAAAACAGAGAACAGAGTACGCACACTAGACCAAGCTCCACTGAACATATATTTGATTTTTTTACCACCAAGGTGACGCTTCGAGCTTCGCGCTTTTTATCAGATGGCGAAAGAATGATGAAGATGGTTAAGTGTATTCTGTATTTCGCATGATCTTTTGTCCAGCACCTAGTGTTCATTGTCTGAAGGTGCGTGCCTTTATATACCTTTTTGTGCTACATATTACATCCATGGGATAGACAAGGCGCTGGAAAGATAGCTTCTCCATTTTCCTGGGTTTTAGGTGACGACTCCCGCTGCCTTTAATCTATGATTGGTTGCCGAAAAGGAACAATCGTAATGACACCAACGCCTTTCTGAAATGTCATAGATTTTCAACTAGAAGTGCTAGCAGCGACTCTGCAAAAATCTTGGTGCAAAAAAGACGCTGAGAGCAAGACTGTTTTCTCTCGGCGGCCACATACGATCGCTCTCATTGGGAACAATTGAAAAAAGGCGTGGGTGTTCAGGAAAATAGCTATATGGACATCCAGCCATGGCTGACCACGATTTAGGTCTCTTTCCGAGTGGTAGCGTCAAACATTTGTGTTGAGTATTTGCTGCTTTTCTCTGTTTCACATCATTGTAAATTAATTTATTTGGGGTTTTGACTGCGGGTCGTACAAAACAAGCAGTGTGAACATTTCGCCTTGGTTTTGGGGAAGTAGTTTTCATACATTTTATTGATGATTTATCAGTTAATCGAAAGCGTAATGAACAAAAAATATGTCTAAGTTGAAGCTCTTGTTAGGGTAAAATCCAGGATTAAGCATGTAGTTGTGAGGATAGAATTGTATTATGTCGATGCGGGTTCTCACAAGTATAATAGTCCTAATGTGTGAGCAGAAATATGTGTTTCACTGAGGCTGGATAAGCAAGTGTCAGCGTGTTTGTCAGCAAACACCCTTGCATGTTTGCTTGTGTGTGTCAGTCTATCTGCGTACGCCTCTGTGAGTGAGTGCTCTTGTTTCTGTCATTTGTGTGTGTTTTTTATGAATAATGCACCAGTTACACATTTCCATCCCCATTACTGGTCAAAACTGTCCACTTCATGCATGATGGAGCTTTAAGATGATGATGATCGCTCTGAAAGATGTCTGTCTACTCGTGTGTGTGTGTGTGTGTGTGTGTGTGTGTCTGTGTGTGTGTGTGTGAATTTCCTTTTCTACATTTCAATGTAAGCATTTGTTAGAACCTGCAGGAGTGTTGTATAAAGGCCTGTATGTAGACTGGAAGGCAAATGGATACATGTTGAGTGTGTGTGCATGTGTGTTTCGGCCATTTGTGTTAATTTAGTTTGCTAATTGAAAGAAGCACGACGCTGTGTGTGTGCGCCACTAACGAATCTCCACATTAATTAATCTAGTCATTTTTAATTAGCCGCTGCTTCTTGGTAGACTAGGCTTTATCTGAGCTGCTTAATATGTTTCACAGGAGCAGCGTTGACGAGTCAATGCTGAATATAGGGGCGTCGGGCTCATTTTAAAAATGCTAAATGGATTTTAGTTTGGTGGTTTCATTCATCTTGTTATAATTGTTTATTAATTTAGACAACATGCTAAAATGATGGGGCATTTGAAAGGATTGGATTTATAAAATATTTGACAGAATTAAAAAGGAACGATTTCTGTGCATGCCGATGTGTCTAAAAGGCACAATCATTTATCTTTGTTGGACAAAGTGATAGCTATATATTAAGAATTCCTCATTTTTTATTTTAGGAATGCATTTTTATGTATTTATGTTATTTTAATTTTCCATTGACATAAATCAAAATGTGTCTTTTTTTCTGTTTTTTTTTATTTCATGATACTCTGCAGCACCTTTGACATGTATATAGCGCTTTCATTACACATCCCAAACCATCACTGAGCAAAGTGTGAAATATAATATATGGTAGCACATTGAAGTAAAACACCTAAAAGTCTGGGGTAAAGCGATTTGTATTGCTGTTAACCTTTATGTCCTGGTTTGACAGAAGAGTTTAGCTTCCCAAAGAGGTTTAGGAAGAAAGACAGACATGACTAAAGACACTTTTACATTCACCATTTCCTTTGATATCCACTCCCTTTACTCATATGTCCTTAGATAGTCTCTTCCTCCCTCGCTTCCTCCTCTCTCTACACTCGCTTTCATGGCTGCCTGGATGAAAGTGCAGGATCGTTGTTGTAAAAGCAAGGCAGTGCTGGGCTATGATTTATTTAGACCCGAAAGGACTGCGGTTACTATCCTTTCCTCTCTTTTTTTGCCAGCAGAGGCAAGAGACAAGAGAGATTTGGGGGAAGCGGAGGGCGTTCACAAAATGGAAAAGGGAAGAAGGAGGGAAAGAAAGGGAGGAGTGTGGTATCGGTGTTGTAAAAGCAGCCAGTTTCCTGGACATCATTTATTTATCTGCTGTTGGACCTTAGGAGAAGGAGGGGGGGGAGAAACCAGGCGATACAGAGGAAGAGATAGGAAGGGAAGGAGGGAAATCCAGAGATGAGAGGCAGAAGATTTAGAGATATAGGTGGAGAAAAGGAAAGATAGAAGGTTGGTAGGAAGAGGAAAATGGGACAGAGACAGATACTTAAGAGATTGACAGATACATCTAACAGATACAGGATCAGACAAATCCAAGCACCAGATTAGACCAAAAAAAGATGCTAAACTTGTCCATTTATTGCATCAAGACATAAAGAGAGGACAAAGAAAAGAGATGTAGGACACAAATGTGTAGAGGACATCAGAGAGCGAAAAAGGAGATAAAAAAAGGAGACAGAAAAGCAGGAAAAAACACTGATGTGACGTTAGCGGGTAAAAAAAAAAAGAAGAAGAAAGACAGACCAGTGATAGAAAATAGATTGAAAGGATCAGAGGGAGGAGAGCAGGGAGGCATTAATTATTGATGGAACAAATGTCTGACTGACTGACTCAATTTGGCCCTTTGTTGTTTCCAGACCACCAAGGCTGTCAGATAGACTCAGAGCAGCGTTTCTCAAAGTAAGGACAGAGACCCCGCCTGGATTGCTGATGTGCTGAATATCTGGGTCCTGAAAGGGACAGTCCACCAAATCAAAATGCATATTTTTCTTCTTACATGTACTGCTGTTCATCTCTGTCTAGATTATGTTGGTGTGAGTTGCAGAGTGTTGGAGATATCAACTGTGGAGATGTCTGCCATCTCTCGAATTTCATGGAACTAGATGCCACCCGACTTGTGGTGCTTAATGCACAAAAAGCAATACATTAAAAAAAAACTCAACAGCATTGTTTCTTTACCTGGTTACTCAAGACAATACCCAGACCTTGTTGTGAGCAGTTTCATATAGGAACTTCTTCAAATCAATTCAGTTCAATCGAACTTTATTTATCCCAACGGAAATTCTTGTGCCAGAGGGTGCTTCAAGTTACAGTCACACTAAGTACAGTAACCGCAACTCGCAACCAGTGGGTTCCCCGTGTCAGGGTCACTCACTGGACTCAGTTTTAGAACATAGAGTATCAAACATCTGGCAAAATATACAAATATACAAGATAGAAGTATTCTCAAGGAGCAAAAGCAAATCCAGTCCCTAATAGAGTAACAATAAGAGTACTGCGTGTAATAATCAATGTTATATTGTTTATGATATAGAAATTAGAAGTAGCATTGCGCATGATAGAGGAAATGATATTGCACTACACTGACAAGCTTTCCACCAGCTTGTGTTTCCGATGCTGTCTTCGGCGGCAGCCTGCTAGAGTTACTTGTTACTTTTTTACCTTATTCATGTACTTTTAATAGTTGTTTCATAGCACAGTGTAGTAAGGTACGTTTTGGCAGCAATAAACATTTTTGTTTTTATCATTACTGGAGTACTTTTATTGTGCCGGACCACCGTCATAGTGGAGTTCACACCCGTAAACTGTATCACCGAGCAGAAGGATGTGTGCATCTACTCATGTATGAGAGGCTGCTGCTTGTGACAGTGCCAAATGTAAATATTGATGGCATCTTCTTTGGCTGAGCTGTAACTTTAACTCGCTCAGTGGTGCTATGTGAGCTACCGGTAGATGTTTGCTTCCTTCTCTGCAGTGATATGGTCTGCAGGTGAAGTTTGGCAGAAAGAAAATAGTTCCTTAATGAAACTGCTCACAACAAGGTTTGTAGATTATCTTGATTAAGCAGGTCATTATTTCTCGAACTATACATTGAAAGAAGGTTTACATCTCTACCACAGATATCTCCAAATACGTAGTAGTAGGAGGACAGCCTACAGGTAAGAAGAAAAGTATGTATTTTTGATTTTGTGGTGAACTGTCCCTTTAAATTGAAATGCAGATCTAGGGTCAAAATGCAGTTTTAGTTAAAAGTTAGATTGCTGTTCTGTGATTATAGGTTTTACTTTAATACTTGAAATATTAAGAGCTATACTCTTGTTTTTAACAATACATTTTTTAATGTAATGTTCATCTTACCAACTTTTATGTCCCTGATTATAAAACTGATTGCTGCAAAGTGAAGTTGATGGATAAACACCCTGAATCTCAAACATAAATTGCCTTCAGTGCATAAATAAACTTAAAAGTTGCATTTGATTATTGCCTTCACAGCAGCCTTGAGCATCAATATGTTCAACACTCACCTGTCAGTCATAAAATCACACACTGTTGCTTTAAGCCTGTGCACGACCGTGCCATAAACTGTTGTCATAGTGAGGCTTTGCATCCAACTTGGCCTCTTCTACAGGTCATCTTTCCTCCCCCTTTAATATCCGTCCAGTCATTTTCCACTGGCCTGTAATGAAGATGAACTCCACTACTGCCATGGTGAAAAATTAAAGAAGGAAATTAGCATGCTCTGGTGATTTTAAGTAAGCTTTCATTGCCTGAAGATTAGAGGAGTGAGTCTGGGAAGTTGCCAGTCAATTTCTGAAAGTAACTTTTTGGCTTGTCCGCGAGGGCTTTTGTGCTCACAAAACATTACCTGCCAGGATTCACTTTTTATGACCACAATAATGAATTAACTTTTTTCACTGAAATGCTGTTCTCCAAGATGTCTTTGTTGAGTGGCACAGAAACAGGGAGTGAATATGAGGCTTTGATACAGAAACATTGCATTGGTTTGAACTGTTTGCCTCATGGTCAGAAGGTGCACCATGCACAGCAGGGATAAACTTTTCGAACAGGCCAAAACCAAAAGCTTTATATCACTGCGGAGTTCAAATGTTTCTGTTTTGAAACATAAGCCACTGTAGTGGAAGCACCGTATTGATTCATTGACGGACGAATGTAGCAGACATTTGGCATTTACTGTGGTAGGTATCAACTTCAAACGGTGTTGTGTAATTTAAAGCCACACACTGTGTTGGGAAATGAAGAAACAGACTCACACAGTATCTCTTAATATCAAACATCGAAGGTGCCCTTTAGCAGAGTCTCTGTTCTGCTGGGAGATCCTGAGAGCTGAAAGGTATGAATGATCAGC
Organism: Epinephelus awoara; assembly: GCA_035609425.1. Classification (NCBI taxonomy): domain Eukaryota; kingdom Metazoa; phylum Chordata; class Actinopteri; order Perciformes; family Serranidae; genus Epinephelus; species Epinephelus awoara. The sequence goes on along the minus strand of CM069299.1, from coordinate 32,511,383 downwards.
TCGGTATCTGTTTAAATTACATTCATAGTGGATGAATCTGCAGCATACACTTTATGTGCACGCCAGCATTTAGTGCCAAAGCAGGAATCAGTGTGTGTTTTATGTAGAGATGTAAAAAGTCAGGGTGTGAGGATTGAGGTGGAGGATAGCCATGTGACACTTACATGCAGATGACGGGAGTTTGCATCTGATCACTGATCTGAAATGAAGTACAAGAAAAGTGCGTACATGTTCTTGCTTGGCCTGACGTCACCAGACCAAATCGCACATGTGAATTAGTCTGGAATCAGTTCATATGAAGCATAGAGCAACCAGTGACCAGGTCTGCCAGATGTAGATGGCTGATCACAGCACAGTACGATGGGACATGGCACAAAATGGGTGGGGAAAAAATACTGCCTGAGCGACAGACGGCTATAAACAGACTGCAGTGTGCAGAGGTGAGCTTGGATAATACATTTCTGCCAAATGCTGTCAGACGTACAGCAAAAACATCTTTCTTGTCATGAAAATCTGTGAGTGAAGTTGATTGTTCTGCTTTTAGAGAAAGACTTGTAGCCAGTTTATTCGATAGTGACATGATAATGACAGAAAATTCGCATGAGCTGCAGCCATCTTGGTTGTTTTCAAAAATAGTTCAACATCCTTCGTCCCTATGGTCTTCGTCGGGCGTGATTGGCCCAGCACGTCTCAAGCTGCTGGAGCTTTTGTCCAAAGCGAAGATGCATCTGCCAGAGCAAAAAAAAAAAAAAAAACATCAGCTCAAAGATTTGTCTTGTTCCCAGGGTCTTTGTAGCTTCTTCACTGCCAACAGTTATCATTCCAATCCTATCACCTGATAAGAAAGTTAATATTGCACATGGCAGCTAAAAAACAGGGCTGCAACTAACGATTATTTTCATTGTCAACTAATCTGTTGATTATTTCTTTGATTAGTCGACTAATCATTTTATTGAAAAATGTGTTAAAATGTTGAAAAATGTCGGTCTGTCTCTCCCAAACCCCCCAAATTTTGTCATCTAACGTCTTGTTTCGTACTCACGCCAAAGGGTTTTAGTTCAAGCTCTCTGGTGAAAGTGAAAGTAAAAGCTGACCTCAGATTCACTCTCATTTGGCGTTTTGCCTTGCTATATTTGCATTTTTCGGAAATCCTGCATAGTATACCTTTAAAGCTTAAGGGACAGTACACCTGATTAAAGTTAAAAACAAGCGGAAAATTCATTCTGTAAAACAGAAACAGTCTGGATGCAACAGCTCTTCTTGAACAGCAAACAGACCCTTAGAAAAATGGCAACAAATCAAGCTGTTAATCTGAATGTTATTGTTTGTTTTACCAGACGAGTCAATTCACTGACATTCCTTGGCCTGTGTTCTGTGATGCCCCGCCAGAAATTAGTAGCATTGATTGGGTTATATGAAAACAGCTGTCGTTTCAAAGGTGTCCGCACTGGGTCGGTGATGGGACAATGAAGTGCCAAATCCAGTGTCCTTTAAAGATCAAACAAGTCGGAAATCTTCTCTCTGTCATGTACAAACACTGAGATAGACCCGCACTTTACTCATTATTCTTTCACTTAAAATCATGAACAGATTGCATGCCGGGGTGGCCTTATCATATTTGTCATTAAACACCTATCAGAATCAATTACGGCCGCACAATAATTCTAAACAAGCGATTTTCCTAATGGCGAATGTTATTGATGCATGACAGCGAGCCTCGCCGTGTTCATTGTTAACATTAAACAAAAAGATTAATCTTGATTACTTGACAGTCCGTTTCATCTCAATACAAGCTTTTGAAGGCTTCAGATTGGCACGGCTTAAGTTTATAAACACATTTTGTCATTTGGATCTTGACTCTGTGTGCTGATTATTGACAACAACAAATACAGAGACGCTTTTCTCTTTGTATCCATTACAGAGGTCAGACGCTGCCCACAGCTGCATGTCCTGAACAGTTTATACCTAATAAACATATTAGGGGGATTTTTAGAGGACGTCTTACTGATACATGACTGAGAAATGTGCCCTGATTAATAAAGAAAACAAAAACAAAGACTTTCCGACAAATATTTCCACTTTGTGTTCTAATAGTCAAAGCTGCGATGCTGCCACAGACACACCGATGGCAACTGACTTTCCTCCAGTGCCTGACTGAGACGAGCACCATGACCATTAAACTCAACAACCCCGCAGTCGGCTTTCCTTCCTAATACTTTGATTTCACCTTCTTTTTTTTGAAAGCCTTTGATGGTCAAAAGCTGTATGTGCTCAAACGTGTAAGGCCAATAAACACAGCAGAAGTGGAAATGTAATTATGTGATAAACACAGTCTTTATATTTGGCAGAGGAGCCGCTCGATCCACTTTGTCGGGTTTGATTCCCGAGAATTCCTCGTCTTTGCAATCACGTCAGCGCAGATGGTAGGCATTCCTCCTGTAGCGACTAATGACTGTGTGTGCCAGCGTGAGTGAGTGTGTTTTTACTCAGTGAGAGCGAATTTAATGCCGAGTGCCAGCGTTGAATGCAGGCCAGCCTTCCTCTGCCGTACCCTGAAGTCTTTCCGTATATCACTGTGTTCATTTGTATCAATGAGGAATGCAGAACAGCAGGAAGAACGTCCTTTTATCCTCAGAGTATAAGGTTAGAAATAACTTCTCTGTACTTTGTGTTGTTTTATTGTGTTATTTTGATTACTTTACAACTTTTTTCGCAGCTTAATTAAGTACAGTAGTATATTCAGTGCAGTCTGGGATTTGGGCCACCAACTTGTAAGCTAATTTCTGTAACCTTCAGCTTCCAATTAAGTCTCCAGTTTGACACTTAGTCAAAAATCGTACTTTAGATCTTATTTTCTTGATTAATTATTCACCGTTCTGTTGCATTTGTCTGCAGCAGGGCACAATTTTTAGATGATTTGCATTCACAAGGGCAAACCAATCATTGCTAATGCCCTGCAATGTCTCAATCAATAATATATAATCTATTTTAAAACACTTACCACACAGCTAACGCCTGATTTGGAATTCCACTGTGTTTTAGCAAGTGTGTCTGCGTGTCTTTGAATGAGTTAATCCAGTTAGTGCATGTGTCTGCCAGGCCACATCAGAATAAATGATGGGTCCCTGTGTGATGATGAATGGTAATTTAGATTTAACATAACTGGACTAACGAGCGCGCTAATGACTCCAAAGCTAGCCTGGACAGCTCTCACTCGACGGGCTCTCGCCTTGCATCCCAATGAGCTGGGAAAAGGGCACCCATACACACACACAAAGAGCCACACACACACACACGTACACACAAAGAGGAAAAAACATGCAGAAGTGTTTTAATAAATGCATGCATACACAATCATAAATTCACAAATGGTTTTGTCAGGGAGGCACACACGTACACAGCCACGTGTGGGCGGTGTGTGTGTGTGTGTGTGTGTATGTTACTAAGGACTCCATAAGTAGTGGAGAGCAGTGATGTCAGGCTAATATGAAGGTGATTAATTAATAATTATTCATAGGCCAGTTTTCAACCAGTTGAATTAGATGCGGTTTTCGTTCACTGATCTTTCGACTCAAGTTTTTTTTTTTTTTCCTCTCTGCTGACAACGAAGATTAATGAAAATAGATGATAAGTACTTGATCATTTCAGATATAAAAAGAATTAATCAGTTTCATTTTTCAAAAGGGTCTCTATCTCAGTCAGAAAATGTAAAGAGGGGGAGTTTTCAGTGAATCGTTTATCTTCACATCTGAGCGCAGTATATTTCTCAAGGTGATGAGAATATACTGTATGTCCCACTTTCTGCTGCAAAGTCACTGCACTCTGTTGAACCGGATCTTTTTAAAATTTGGTGCCTTTTAGAAGTAAGAAATCCAGCATTAACTGTTTGCAAGGAAGCCTTTTTGCTTTAGTGACCCGTTTTCTATCATCGAGTAAACTGACAACCCCAGACCGGCTGACATATTATATGATATTCAATGTATAATAATGTGTGATTATGAAATGTTACTTTCAACAATCATACACACTTAAAAAGCTTCTGTTTTTTGAGAAATATTGGGTTTCATTTTGCTTGGTCATTGTTCTATCAGCCCTTTGGTTGTTTTTTACTGTGTACTTCTCTGATGCAGGATGAGACGGTTTAGCAGAGAGTGAAGGATGTAGCTTGTGTTCAGGTCTTCACTGCTTCACTGCTCTCTGTGAGATTTAGATCTTGAATAATAATCTGAACTTTAGTAACACCATTTTGACTTTTCACAGAAATGAATAAAATGCTGAAATATTCATTCAAAGCTTTTTTTAAGACTCAGGATATCAATTGAGGGAGACCCTCATTTTCAGTAATGCCGAGTGTGAACAAAGACATTGAAAACAATCAATAAGTAAACAAAGAAACATCATACATATCAGTTAAAACAGGAATGAAATCATACAAGACAACACTAACAATAGCAATAAATGATCGAACAAGTATCAAGATCATGTGAGGTCAGAATTAAAAGTGATGAAATATAGGGTGGAAGCAATATATATAGTAGGTACAGTAATATAAGCCCACTGTGTCTTAAAAAAAAAAAATTTCTTACACCCCTTAAAATCAAGAAGGCCTCTCGACCCCCTGTGAAGCTTTGGCGACCCCTAGTGGAGGTCGGGACCTCAAGGTTGGGGACCAGTGATCAGGGGCAATAACAGGTACAGCTGCTTTTAACTGTAATTTCTTGCATCTTTGTTGAGTGACATGTTCAAATATAGGATGTGACTCTGTGACAGTATTGGTACATTACTCTTATGTGCAGGCTCGATGTTATTGATACCATCAGAAATCAGATAATCTCTACCCGTTCAGTCCCTGAAAAATCCAATAAGTGTTCATCAGCATTCAGCGCCTACTCAAGTGTCCTTCAACCAAACGCTCGATTCTTATCTCGTCACTGATTGGAAGTCAGTCAGGAGCCGTGTTTTAGGTGAATACAGAACACGTATAAGTTCCTAATAATAATATGTAATCATTTTGGCATGAACAAGATCATGTCTTCAGTTAATACGGAAGTTTAAACTTAGACTAGTCAACTAATCTCAAAGTGAGAAAACAATCAGAAAACAGTCAAACTTTAGCACAGTTTAATCCATGAAGTTAAACATTGTGTGACAAAATATTGCTTATATTATAAGGCAAGGTAAGGCAGCTTAATTTTTATAGCACATTTCACACACAAGGGCGATTCAAAGTGCTTTACAGAGCAATGAAAATATAAAATATAATAAAGAATACAGAAAAAAGTAAAGAGAAAAAATATACAAAAGAGAAAATTAATTACTAATGGTTTACAGCACACAAAAAAACACCATTAAAAATAGCAAAAGTGCAGACAAGAGGTGCAAACACAAAAAAGATTATTATTATTTAAAAAGGTTTAAAATTAATTTTGCAGTCATTATAATGTCGAGTAGGCAGTGTTAAAAGGAAGGTTTTTAGCTTTGACCAAAAAGTGGTCAGAGTCGGGGCTTGTCTAACATCATCCAGGGGGTTATTCCAGTTCAGGTTTTGCTGCATGATAACCGCTTCGCCGTGTTTTGTCCCGACTCCTGGGACAGTCAATAGGCCGGACCCAGATGTCCCCGTGCTTAATTATGACAGCAGCATTTTTGCTGGATGCACACAATGACATAGAATAATAAAACTGACTAGTATTTCTGAGCAACGTACTGAGCAAGTGAGGGAAGCAACATTTATTAGTCTGGCTGACTAATCCTACACATCGGAAATTTTGACAACCAGTTTTAAAGATATGAAGATGAGGTGCAGTTTAAATACAGTATGTTATATGTTATAAGTTTACACCTTTTCAGTCAGGGCATTTACAATAAAGCGGAAACCACTGTTACATTTTGCAGATTCATGATGGGACGACTCAAAAGCAGAAAAAAGCCAAAAATATTTTCAGACAAAGGCGAAGTTTAAAATAAAGATGGGGCACTGTCTGAGTGTGGAGCCATGTTTGATTCAGGCTGCAGGACGGCCCACCTTTCTGATGCCACAAAAAAAGAAAGACAAGAGGGACGAGGAGGAATTGAGCATGAAAGATGGCGAGAGCGAACGAGAAGCAGGTCAGATGTCACTGAAATAATGTCCACTGAACTGAAATGAATTCAATTTTTCAGAGAGTGAAACTGTGACCAGGACAGACAGAAACTCAGGGTGTGACAAAGAGAGACAGATGGAGAGAAGACCAGCAAGATGGTTAGACAAGTGGGAGAGGAGAGGAGAAGACTCGCACCGCCATTACATGACATGCCCTCTCTCACACACACACACACACACACACACACTGAGTCCTGGGGTCTGAGAAGCACTCTAAAGAGCAGTGGAACAGCTGCATATTTTATGATCACTTTTCTCCATGAAGCAAGGCTTTCTGGATGAGGGTGTACCACCGAGAGAGGAGGAGAGAGTGAGAAAAGGATAGAGTAAGAGAGACAGAGAGGGCTGAAATGTGAGTGTGTGTGTGTGTGTGTGCGTGCAGCAGAGGGGTTTTGGCCAACCAGCGACTGTCATAATTCATAAGGGGAGACAGACAGAGTTGCTCAGTGCACTGTAGCTCCACAAGGTGACTTTCACTCTGCCCGTAACTCTTTCTCTCTCTTTCTCTTTCCCAAACACACACACACACACTGACACACACACTCCAGCACTTCTTTCACATCTCTCTTCCTCATCTAACATGTCTTCCCTCTTGTCTTCCTACTTCTCTTAGGACCCCTTTCTCTCCTCTAAATCATATTTCATCTGCAAGATTTACTTCTCCCTGATTTACCTTCTCTCCATCTTTTGTCATCTCTCCCTTCCTTCATGTCTTCTCTATGGTTTGCCTGTTCTCTGTCTGTATCTCCCTTATTCCCCTCCTCATCCTTTTCTCTCCTCACCTCTTCCCACCTTTCTTTTTGTCATTTTGGGTTTGTTTTTTTCAAACATCCTGCGGCATTACAGTGCAAAACATACGTTTCAAGTGGTCGTCTGCAGGTAACAAAGTGCACAAACAGAAAACAAAGACGTTCAGTTTTTATTTTTACTTTTGTTTGTACACTTTTTTAAAATGTCTTTAGTGTTAGTGTTTTATTATGGATTTTGCTGATTTTTGTAAAAACACTGCAAAAAACAGCAGCTCTTTGTGCTTACAAATGTCCCCACTAATTTTAACAAAGTCCATAGATTATTAGGCATCAAAGATTCAACACTATTAACAAATATATCTTAAAAATAATATAAAACAAAACTGTGTGATACAGCACAATCAAACGAGAATAAATCTGGCCAATTAAACTGCAAATGTAATCCATGTAACAGTGCTTTTCTGCACCATAAAAAACTGTAGGAAAATTAGTTTCAAATAGAAGTTCTGACTTCACTTTCTAATACACATTGCTATCTGATGATTGCCACCATGGATGGATGACTGAATCGGCCTACTAGGCACAGGCCCAGAGTGTCAACAGCCTCCCTGGCTACAAAAACAGGAAAAACAACCACAAAGGGACAAAAAACGACTACAAAGAGACGCATAACAACCACAAAGGGACACATGATGACCAAGGACACAAAATTTCACCAAAGAGAAACAAAATTATCTCAAAGAGACCCAAATGACTATGAAAAGACACAAAACAACCACAAAGTCTGTGTGTTTTGGTCAGTTGAAGGAGAGGTTGGGGGCCCTTTGCATATTTGTGCCCAATGCCCATTGTCTCATAACCTGCCCATGATCCCCACCATTAATAAATCAATGGAAGCTTCCCCACATTTAAATGAATTTCAACTCAGTGTCAGTAACTCATATGAGGCTCTAACAGTCATGACATCAACCCGGTCCTTATAACAAGGTGTGCCTGTATTTTTCCAGGCCCTTAATATAATCTTGGCTGCATTAAGAAAGCCTGCAAGAGGTAACCCAAAGTGTGCCTTTGTAAGTCCAGCTGGTAGAACTGATTTGTCTCCAAGAAGGCAAAAACCTGGCGTGCTTGGCGAGGGCTGATTCAGCCACTCGTGTCCAAAATGGGTAAACCAGCGGGCAGTCCCACATCAGGTGTAGAAAAGTACCCACTGAACTCCTACATTTCCAGCAGTCCAATAATATCTTCCCACCACTCTTGTACTTCTCCCACCTCCTTTTCCTCTTTTTAAATAATACAAAATCTGCTGTTGTTGGTAATTTTGCTCCTACTTTGCACCAATAGGAGTTAGACTCGACTCTGACATGAAATCAAGGAAGTTTAGTGATCATCCAACCGAGCAGCGTGACCAGAATAACTTTTTAAACATCCAAGAGAGGAGAGAAGAGCAGCGAGAAAAAAAAAAATAGAATGACGTGCATCAAGCTTGTAAGCTGGAGGCATGAATTGTATTTCCACCCACTGAGCTGTTGACTTCTCAGCCTCACTTCCACCAGGCCTCCCTCACTCCTCAAACTTTTTCTTTTTTGCTAGATGCCACAACCTTCACAGCTGCAAGTTTGAAAATACGCTTTTAAAAAGATAGAAGTGGATGTGTTGGAACGAGAATGGAAGTTTTAGTTTTACTCGTTAATGATGTTTCAGACTATAAAGAAATCATCTTAATCATTTTATGTCTCTTTGTGGTCATTCTGTGTCTTAATGAGGTGATTTTATGTCTCTCTGTGGTCATTCTGTGTCTTAATGAGGTGATTTTATGTCTCTCTGTGGTCATTCTGTGTCTTAATGAGGTGATTTTGTGTCTCTTTGTGGTCATTCTGTGTCTTAATGAGGTCATTTTATGTCTCTTTGTGGTCATTCTGTGTCTTGAGGTAATTATATGTCTCTTTGTGGTCATTCTGTGTCTTAATGAGGTGATTTTATGTCTCTTTGTGGTCATCCTGTGTCTTAATGAGGTAATTATATGTGTCTCTGTGGTCATTCTGTGTCTTAATGAGGTCATTTTATGTCTCTCTGTGGTCATTCTGTGTCTTGAGGTAATTATATGTCTCTTTGTGGTCATTCTGTGTCTTAATGAGGTAGTTTTATGTCTCTTTGTGGTCATTCTGTGTCTTAATGAGGTCATTTTATGTCTCTTTGTGGTCATTCTGTGTCTTAATGAGGTCATTTTATGTCTCTTTGTGGTCATTCTGTGTCTTGAGGTAATTATATGTCTCTTTGTGGTCATTCTGTGTCTTAATGAGGTGGTTTTGTGTCTCTGTGGTCATTCTGTGTCTTAATGAGGTAGTTTTGTGTCTCTGTGGTCATTCTGTGTCTTAATGAGGTAGTTTTGTGTCTCTTTGTGGTCATTCTGTGTCTTAATGAGGTAGTTTTGTGTCTCTGTGGTCATTCTGTGTCTTAATGAGGTAGTTTTGTGTCTCTTTGTGGTCATTCTGTGTCTTAATGAGGTGGTTTTGTGTCTCTGTGGTCATTCTGTCTTAATGAGGTAGTTTTGTGTCTCTTTGTGGTCATCCTGTGTCTTAATGGGGTAGTTTTATGTCTCTTTGTGGTCATTCTGTGTCTAAGTGAGGTCATTTTATGTCTCTTTGTGGTCATTCTGTGTCTTAATGACGTTTTGTGTCTCTCAGACAATTTTTATTTGGTTGTTTTGTGTCACTTTGAAGTTTCTCTGTCTTTGTGGTGTTTTATGTCTCTTTGAGGACATTTTATGTCTCTTCTTGGTCTGTACCTGCTAATTTGAAGGCCAGGGGGCCATGTGACACTTTGGGCCCCATTATCCATCCATCCAACAAACGAGATGGTGTGGCTCCAAATGATGTCTTCTGCTATTATGAGGAAATACAAAAGAGTTTGTATTTCTGCATGTTTGTCCCAATCGTAATTACAGTATGGTGAAATACCCTGGCTTTGTGTGTGCATACATGCGTGTGTGTGTGTGTGTGTGTGTGTGTGTTTTTACACATGCACGCCTTTTGCCTTAAGTCCTTAAGTGTAATTTGAACTTAAAGTATTGCCAATAGTTGTTTGTGCAACTCCACTGCTACAACTGTCAACATTAAACAAGAGTTAGTGGGTAGAGAAAACTGTGTGTGTGTGTGTGTGTGTGCTGGCCCTATATATCAGAATATCCCCGGTGCAGTTGGTGTGTGTCCAGCCTCAGCCGCCCCCAGTAATGATTGCATTTCTGTGGTCGCGTCCTGCCTCCAGATCTGTCTTATATCCCCCGACGCGTGGGCGCTGGATCGAAGCCCCTGAAACGAACCTTTCTTGAACCTAAAGTTTAGTAATACAAAAGGCTGGTGTGTGTGTGTGTGTGTGTGTGTGTGTGTGTGTGTGTGTGTGTGTGTGTGTGTGTGTGTGTGTGTGTGTAGAGGTTTCTGAGAAAGCAAAATTCACTTTAAGTGGACGCATGTTTTTTAATGTCTTTGTCAATACTTCCATGTTTCCATGTTTGTGCCCGAAATGTTTGACCACATCTTCTTGCAAGTGTGTATGCCCATATCTGTCTGTCAGCACTATGTGTGTGTGTGTGTGTGTGTGTGTGTGTGTGTGTGTGTGTGTGTGTGTGTGTGTGTGTGTGTGTGTGTGTGCGTGTGTGCACGTGCGTGCACGGTGGGGTCAAAAAAAACAAAAACGTAGCAGTGCAGCTTTCTGCTGTTCAGTGATTTTGGTTTGGCTGGCCTTTTGGCTTCTGTTTGAGTCAGCGGGCTCAGCAGAGCCATCACATCCTGGCAACAACCAGCGCCCTGGCAAAGACAGAGGGTCTGACCTGACCTGGGAGAAAGAGGCAGAGAAAGAGAAAAAGGGAGGGTTGAAAGGGTGTGGGAAATAGAGAGAAAAGGCAAGAAAGCCAGAAGACAAGATGCAGGGTCAGAAATCAAGAGGACAGGAGAGCTGGGGTCAGTAGTGAGCAGAATTCAACGTTTAATATCTGTATAAAACTTGCTGGGAGGGCGGATTGGGTGGGAAGGAGGGAAAAAAGATTCAGCCAAGAAGGACACGCTGAGATAAGTGTGCAAGGTAACTACTGTCTTCAAAATAATGACAGTGGTTTCAGACATATTTGTTTGGGATTTAAAGAAAGTAGTAAGAGGTAGTGAAAGAGAAGCAGGGCCTGAAAAAGAGATAAAGAGAAGCTGTGACAGTTGACTGTTTCCATTGGAATAATGATGGCGGTTTCATAAAGCGCTTAAGAGTTTTTGTTGGTTTGGAGAGAGACATGGAGGAAGGGTCAGAGGGGTTTGAGGAGGCAAAACATGGGAATGAGAGAGAAGGAGAGAGGAAAGAGGTAAAGGAAATGAAGGTGGAAGTGATAAAGAAGGAGGAGACAGACAGGAAAAGTGAAAGAAGATGGTGATACGGTGCAGAGAAAGAGGAAAGGCAGGAAGTAAGGGTGGAGAAAGAGGAGGGAGTGATGACAGAGACTTTGTGATTAATAGCCAAATCTACAGTTCATAAACCAGCATTGGTGTTATTGCATCAGGGGGATAGAGTTACACATTGTTCCTTAATTCTTTCTATTAAATTAAAGCGGCTGGATCTTCTTTTTTGTCAGAATGCTGTGGTGTTCATTGATTTGCAGCATTACCCCTGATGACCTAATTCAACCTGTTGTAGTTACCTCATCATGAAGGAGCGGCCGAAAGAGTTTTCCCCGTAGGGTGGCTGGGATCAGCCTTAGAGATGCGGTAAGGAGCTCAGACATGCAGAGGAAGCTCAGAATAGAGCCGTTGCTCCTTTCCTTCGAAAGGGGCTGGTTTATGTGGTTCGGACATCTGATCAGGGTGCCTCCAGGGCACTTCCTGTTAGAGGTTCTCAAGGCACATCCAACTAGTAGGAGGCTCAGGGATTATATATCTCATCTGGCAGTACACCTTGGGATACCCCAGGAGGAGCTGAAAACATTGCTTGAGAGATGGACATCTGGAGCAGTGGTTCCCAATTGGTGGATCGTCGTCCAAATGTGCCATTCTGAATGGACCACAAGTGACTCTGACGAAACTTAAAGTGAGCTTCCCCTGTTTGAGAGACCAGCAGCCACCACTGGTTTGCAGAGATGTGCAATGCTAACATATTTTTGGTGATTGGGTTGTTTTGATGAGAGCAGAAAGTGTTGATTACATATCTAAGTATCAAGTTTACATTTAATTTAAATGCTATGTTTTTGTATTGATGTCGCTGAAATGCTGAAGAGGTTGTGCGCTGTCCAAAGTATTTGTTCTTTCTTCTATAATAATGAGCACACAAAAGATTGACTCACAGAACGCTACAGCAGAGGGGGTGTTAACAAAGCTGAACAGCCATGCAGGTAAGACATTAAGTCAGTAGCAGGCATTCGCACAGAGGAGGGGGTGGGTAAAACAGAGCTTATGCAGAGGTGGGAACAGCGTCAGATATCGGAAGAGCTTGGTGCCAGCAGTCTGACCCACTCACAATTAATCACATCCCACTGGGTGGCAGGACAGGAAAGAGGAGGAGAGATGGTGATGAGGGAGAGGAGGAGGAGAGGGAGAGGCAATTTAAGGTGGAAATCAAGCAGAGCTGTAGAACAATTGAGAAAAGATGATAGGAGAGCAAAAGAAAGGAGGAGGAAGAGAGGCAATCTGCGATCTAATTTGTTCCCGTTTAAGGTGTAATGGTCTCATCAGTAGATTTTTATGTACATCTCTCTCTCTCTCTGCGTGTCTTCCCCCCTCCCATATTATTAGTCTCCTTCTTTCTTTCTCCTCTCTCCCTCACTTCCATGTCTCTCTCGCAGATTTTCATTTTGAAAACCCACAAAGCATTTGTATTCGATTGCAATACAAGGGTGACATATCATGAAATATCAGAAAGCGAAAGCCTGGCATTGTGCTCCTACACACACTCTCTCACACACACACATATCCGTTTCTCTGCATTTCTCTCTCGAGTGCATATGCACACACACATACAAACAGCCTCCTGCCAAACCACATGGATTTGTCCAATGATAATGATCATGTATCCCTGTTTGCTCAGTGTCAGTTAATTTGATTAACATCAACATCATCAGATTGTGGTTTTAGAGGCAGCTTTTGTAACTTTACTCCACATTGAGGCTATCATTTACACCCCACTTCAAAGAGCCTTGATTTTTCCCAGAGATACCTTCATTTTTCAAGTTTTAATCCGTTGTAACTCTTCGCCAAGAGCTTGGCACATTATTGGACAAAGTTTTATCCTTTGTCCATCAGGCACTCTGAAAAGCTTGCAGCGCTCAGCACCTACTGGTCTCAGTGAGGAATAATGCAAACATCCATTATTCAGTTAATTGAAGATAGATACAGAAACTTTTTCGTGCCTCCGTTTGTGGAGGCATATTTTCATCAGAAAAATAAGAGACCAGGTTTTAAAATGTCAAGGTTTCACTTATAGCATGGTTCATTTCTTTGAGAGAAAATCATTTCAGTGTTTGCTCCCTTTGTCGTAGATATAATTTTAGACTCAAAATTCGGCACAGCTCAAGATTCGGTCTGAAAATACCTTAACTACTAATTATATCAACCCCCTAGTGCTTTTTTTGGTTTGGGTTGTAAACAGTTGAGCTTTCCCAGGGTGGTTTCCAACGGCAACACTTTGGAAATGTCAATTTTCTCCAAGATGAGAGGAGTAAATTGCGCGACTTTGGTTGTGCAAACACTCGAGAGTTCATTAAACCAGCTCACTCGCGCACACACAGTGGCATACACACATGTATGTACGCAACGAGACAAATACACAAACCAACACAAATGCACACATTCACAAAAAAAACAAAACACACTCACGCATACGCGATTTAACACCAGGCTGCCAGGGTAAAGCAGTAAAGCAGGCATAAAACCCCGTGGGAAAGTTCAAATATGAGACAATTCAACCACTAAAAGCCCTTAACTCTTATACCTAAAGGCCCTTAAAGCCTGTTTGCAGACCTCATGGACCTTTAGATTTGTGTGTTAAAGTCAACAGGGTCAAAAATCACTTCAGCTTACAAGCTGAAACCTCCTGATCAAAAGAGACACACTGAATGAAGGCCAGGAGCATTCATTCGCATATCCCATTCTCTCTGTTTCTCATAACCTCACCAACCTCGTATACACACATGTACGCACACACACACACACACACTAACATATCCACTGTTCATATGCTTATAAAAACACTTGAGCTGTAATTCACACAGTTACATTCTTGAAAACCTCTTGTTTGTCCTTGTATGCTGAATGTACCCGCTAACAAACACAAATGAACAAAGGGATAAACCTCCATTCACAATAATGCGTGTACACACACTCACCTACACACTACAATGGACACAGACACCTGCATATACTGAAGCATTGCATCGGGCTGCGCCATTGTGTGACTCTCAGATGACTGATTACTTCAGGGGTCGGTGAGCCTCATTGTCTGACTCAGCGAGACAGGATACAGCCTCCAACATACACACAAGCATGTATAGAAGCAGACACACACACACACACACACACACACACACACAAACACACACACACACTCACTTACCTTCAAACCAGTCACCAGATTAAATGTTGGCATTGTTTAATTCTCCAAACTACGGCTATGTTACACATTGGTACATTTCATATGTGAAATCTGAACATTTCATACGTAGCAGATTTATGTTACATTCTAATTTATAATTTTATTTTGTGACAACACTATGTTAACATGTGGTTAATCACAAGAACCACTTGGTTAGGGTTAAGGTTTGCAAACCGGCTTTAAATGTCCCGACATCTCGTCAAAAAATGCCAGGTTTGGTCACCAAAGAACATGGCTATAAATGATCCGATATCTGGTTTTGTCACCACAGAGATATTTTGCGACATCTCATAAATGTCACCCCATCCATCATCCTCTCCTCCTCCTGATGAGAAACTCAGCTCATATACATGTAATCGGACCTACGTCACTGTAGAAATGTTGATATGATACGTATGAAACATACAATGTAACGTATCCATTGTTTGCAGAAATGTACAATGCCAACATTTTCCTCTGTTGATTGGGCTGTTAAATCAAGATCTACCTACAGACAGAACCCCCCTCCCCTTCTCTCTAGTGATGGAGTGAATAGAAACAGCAAAGAGGTTAAATGATCATGTGACCTATTTGATTGAGAGAGTGACACACATTCTCTTTCTCCACAGTGAACGAGTGAATAATGCACGTGAAGGGGTTAAACAAATGAGTGATTGAGGGAGTGAAGTGTCCGTGCCTTTCCCTTTTGCCTCCTCTCCTAAAGCTGTAATGAGGCCTCGGGGAAGATGCTGAGGGCTCTTCACACAACTCATAAAGAGTCTTTTAGGCCTTTCGATAGTTGGCCCCTTTTCAGCGTCTGTGTGGGAAGGCTCTCAGAGAAATAAATTCTTGTTAGAACTCACGTCAAAGCAAAAACAACTGCAGCAGAACACACTCCACATTACTCTAGAAAAACTGTTTTTAAGTAACATTTTGGTGTTGAGATGGACGATAAAGAGTAAGGTAATAATCTGTGATAGATAAAGAGATTACTATCAATCTCTGTACATTACAGTGATATCAATCATCTCTTCTAACTCCTGGCAAGAAAGCAAATCTGTCCAACGTCACTACTTCTTCTAATGTGTGTCTCATTGGTAAATGTTTAAGCACATTTTCATTGAGACAATATTAAGGCTAATCCCACAGCTGTATAGGAATACAAAAGAAATACCCAATTTACACATGGTATGCATGTTCTGGTGGTGTTATGCTCCAGATACAGCTGCTCATTAATGCTTATGTAAGATAGAATAAGAATAGATTTTAAACTCAAGGATCTTCCCAAGTCATTGGATAAATTTAAACCCACACTCCTGCAAAAATCAATGTTTACTCTGGCTTTGCAGTTTATCTTAAAACATGCTTTGAATGACAATCAGCTTCCCCCTCTGATACAATTTATACCTGCGTTAACCTGTCCACCCCGTGTGCTGTTTGCCACATTTTTATTTTCTGCCAAATAACATTTTGCATTTAATCTTTCCAATCAATATGTTCGCAGTCACAGCACTGGAATTGCAATTTCGATCTTGAGAAGATTTAATTTAGAAAACAGGCATGTTAGCTCAATTTAACCTGATAACATTAATAGGAGCTTAACCTTTGCTTTGCATTTTATTTGGGTTTTACACATGATGTATTGAATGCAGGAGGTTAGCTGGAGGTCCAGGAACAAGTACAAGCACTAAATTCTCATTTAATTCAATGCAGTATTTCTATCTCCTTTCCCAATATAATCATACATAAATAAGTGATTTCCCACAGCCTCCAGAGAAGGAGCATGAACTTATCATGTTGCTGTAAAGACCACCAGTTGATTTTACAACTACATTATGAAGGCAGAGAGTTTAAGTTAAGTGGGTTGTGTAACTTATTTAGAACAATGCGCTCTGGTCTGTCGAGGCAGCTTGGTGGAAGGTACAGAGAAGCCTTTTGCTGCGGCGGAGTCGACAAAAAAATAAGACAGAGGTAGAAATATTGTTTTTATGTTTTAAGATGGATTTCTATCACTAAAAGGCAGAGGTAAGAGAAAAATGTCCATGGTCTATCTACGAAAGAAAATTGAATCTTTTGTCTTTTTCTACAAGCCACCTGCAAAAAACTAAGATGTAACTGTGAAAGTCCTCAGCTATCTCAGATTTAAAAGCTTAAACTTTAACTCTACGTCCAGTCACTGCAAAAAGGGCACAATGAAGATAACCCACATGTCCTCATGAAACAGGCAGTGCTAGAGGCTTGGAGATGTATGGACTAGTTAATGAACTGCTGCAGTCGGAGTGGGGGTGCACTAATGTCTCGGACGAACATTCGCCTTGTTGACTGCTATTGGCCTATTTGCAAATAAGATGGCACTCACTGATGGCAGTGGCCGATGTTCTTCTATTGTGTCAGATCACTGTTGTTGAGGCTAAAAAGCAGCACTTGAGACGAACGCCTCGTTTCCAATTACGTATGTGTACGGAGGTGAGTCAACTGGAAGTCCATTCATTCCTATGGGAATCTCTGTGATATCCGACACCTCCCCTCCAGGATATTTCAGTCTGGAATTTGCCACGAGTACGTTAAAAAAGAATGAACCTGTGTGACAGTGTGCTAGCTTAGCTAACAGGATGCTAACTAGCTAACAGGCTAATCCTTCAATTCAGTTGCCTGTGCTGATTGTCAGGTGGGTTTGTATGATTAAAATGAACTTGTTTATCCAGTTTGAAACCTACAGTCAGATTGTCGTTATGACTCGTTCAGCCGCACATACTTCTAAACATGCCACGAACCGTCCAGTAATATTCCAAGCGCATATTCCAAACTACTGAATGGCAAAAAACGGACAAAATTAGCCTCTCCCACATGGCTACAGTTTGTTTCTATCAGGTTTCTAGCCATCCATAAAGAAATGCAAATCACCTCATAGCGGTGAACAGTGTGTCCAATGAAGTGAATTGATTTGTCTGCAAAATGTTGCTATTTTAAATGCTGATTTGGCCAGGACTTAATCCTGAATCTCAGGCCAGCTGCCAGTTTTCTATCCAATTAGGTCGTTAATTTCCTTCACCTGGCACTCCTGACGATGACTCACTGAAACCAATGAAGACACCTGACACATGTACTGTCTCGGGGTGTTGTAGATGTTAGAGAAACTGCTGCTGGAGGACGACAGTTTGCTTGCAGAGCAGCTCCAGGGGTTGAGCTGAGACAATTTGTCACAGCAGCACCATATTGTTCATCTAAAAATGACTTTGATAAAAACGATGTACGTTTTTGGAATCTCTGTTTTGTCACATCAAAGATCTCTATATAATGTTTGCAATTATTAGAGGCAGTCTGATCAATCGTTACAACAATGCAGTTGTAAGTAGGGTCATAAAATAGCTTTGTTGTGCTTTCAGTGTGTAGTCTCCATCCCACAATGGAGTATTGATTTGAGATTTCAGAGCAGGTCCAAGTGCACCAGAAGGTTTTTACCCTGGAGTTTTATTTAAAAATGAGACATCAGCACTTGAAAAAGAGAAGTCTAATATTACCAGATGATTGCAGAAAATTGAAATACATTATGGTGTTTTTGCACGGGTGGCAAAGAAGTTCAGCCTCCGGCTCACACGTTTGTCAACTGGCTCCTCATATACTAGAAGTGCTGGAGAAATTATCTTGACAACTTTTTTTCCCAATAATGGATGCTTTAAATTTAGTTTTCAGTATTTAAATTCTTTTTATAATTTCATGCACAAGCGGAGACTAATTCATACACTGAGAAAGACATTTGGCTTTATCCTAAAAAGAAGCACCAGCAACTGTGACAGTCGGGCTGATGCACTGTTGCTCAAATCTTTAGCAGTATAATTAGAGATTTAATGTACAGTAAACCTACTAAACGCTAAAACGACCACTCCATAGTGGTGCATTTTATGATTCGTTTTACATCAGGTTTGGTAATTCAGTCATAAGAGCTTTTCTTTCACTCGGTCCCTTTTCACAAGAGCAGACCATAACTAATGTTAGTGATTACGAGAGAGAATAATCGCATCGAACGTGAAGTCAATATTGGTTGTAATCACAGTCATAAAGTTACATTGTTGTGTTGTGTTTTAGTGGCTGTAGTAATTCAGACATTCTGTCAGCGTATTGATCTGTGTCTGTTAAGGCTGATTGAGCATAATAGAGACTAATAGAAAATTCACTTTATTACACGCACACACTCAGACACACGCAGCTCAGACTCTGTGGAACCAGGCACAAATAGACACAATATGTAACTGAACAGAACTCGAGAGCAGCCAGACAAACATAAATACACATGTTGAGACGTGTGTGCTTTTATTTAGTTTGTATTTACACTTAGTTTACTCAGTGGGACTTGAACTGGGTAAACACATGTTCATTAAATTGTGACCTTAGGGTTGGCATCTCAAACCACAAGGCCGCCTCGTACCAACTCAGTTTTATCCTACAGTGTGGTAGAAAACAGAAAATAGACACTTGAGACAAAAATCAAGATATGACCTTGGACTTTTAGGTCAACGGGGTTTTGGGAGCATGTAATATTGCTTTTACAAACAAATACTGCCATTTTGGGCTGCAGTGGTGTACCAGTAAACAGTACAGTGTGGTATGAAAAATGACAGGTATCATATCATGTACATTTGCTTATCTACCGAATTAAATTCAACCAATTAAGGCCACCAAGTTTGTACTTTTTTTACCAAAACTGTTGCATATTTAAAAACAAATATGCCCCCTTCATTATGTCAATCACATCTGCACAAACTGAAACCTTCAATGGTCATTAAAGTTTTCAGAACAGGCTCAATGTTTGTGTGTGTGTGTGTTTGTCAAAAGCCTTTTTAGAGTTGTTTGACCCCGACACAGGGAACAAAATGTGGTGTAACCTGCAGGACACAAACATCTGCAACAAGAAGGAAGGAATGGAGTGCACAATATCATATCATAACTCAGATAGCCTACTTTCAACTGGTCAGATAGTAACATTCAGGTGGATGCTGATGACGAGAAAGAGGATGTTGACCATGCACAGACAGAGAGAGAGCAACAGTGTGAAGACAGAAAGAGAGGAAAGGTGAGCCCGTTTATGTAGCCACGATGCCAAATGCAAGACACGGGGAGAAAGTGGCGACGGCCAGGGAGCAAATGTGTCTTTACGTTTTACCTCGTATTGCAAATTCCACAAGCCTGGTAAGACCATCCTGATGACGTGAGCTCAACATTGTGTTTTGCTCCCTGTATCCGTTTGGACTCAATGTGGCCCCAAAAACTTTCAATGGAAGGGAGTACTCGCAGTGACAGTTCAACTATTTCAGTTAACTGGAGTTAACAAAAACACCGGGAAACATTTTCTTAAACACCGACAGAGCCAGTTGATGAAACAACCTTTTGCCAAATCCAGTCAGGAAAACAGCGGAAATGTCTTTTCCTCTGAGGAACTCTGCAAATGCGTACGGTTGTTCATGTTTAATTGTCGTTACTGACTTTATTAACTGTACTTAATGCTGTGTTTATTCTACTAACGTTAGAGTCCCTTGTTGCTTAGGGAGCAGCCATTACTGCTCTGCGTGCAGCAGCTTGCATTTTATGTCATCTACTACAACACAGGCCCTGATTGGCTGCTTACGTTGTCAACTACGGTGCAGATTCTTGATTGGCCGCAATTGGATTTTTATTCCTGGAAATTGCTTGGGGCAGTTTCCAGTCAAGACTGATACAGAGAGTGAAACAAAATGTTGAACTCAGGTCATCAGGCTAACTTTTCGCAGCAAATAGAGCTAGAAAAGGCATCAAACTCAGTGTCAAAGGTTTCTATGTGCAACCATTTTTGTTGGATGACAGATTTAAAAAAAAAATAATAAAATTATTTTTTAAAAAAAGCACTCGACCAAAAGAAAAACTGTTTCCATTCCTTTATGGTTCATTGTAACTGCAAATAATAACAATAATTGTGTACTGGCACTTAGAGACTATGACATTTTCTGAGACAGCTATTGTACTGTGAAATTCTCATATGGTCCCAACAATCTTGACCACAGAAAAATATCACAGGCTTCATCTCCACAGTCGCCAACAGCCTTTAAAATTTTCTACACCACTTGCTAATACATTTGCTGGTATGTGGGACAGATTAGATATCTGTATGAAATGTAACATGTATTAAATCTAACAGGGAAAAGGTGCGTGCAGTTCTGTATTTAGTACAGTATTCTTGCCAAATACTGAAGAGTTTGGCCTTGTTGTTAAAAGCTGTTTTGGAGCAT
Organism: Epinephelus awoara; assembly: GCA_035609425.1. Classification (NCBI taxonomy): domain Eukaryota; kingdom Metazoa; phylum Chordata; class Actinopteri; order Perciformes; family Serranidae; genus Epinephelus; species Epinephelus awoara. The sequence continues at coordinate 32,490,633 of CM069299.1, read as the reverse complement.
TTATTTATTATTTAAGGTATTTTTCATGCTCGGCTTAATATCCAGGATCATAGAAGAAGAGCAGAAGATGTTTAGACCCTCTGCAAATAGAAAGTTAATCTTGTGTCTGTGTAAGTTTCTGTGTGTGTGTGTGTGTGTGTGTGTGTGTGTGTGTGTGTGTGTGTGTGTGTTTGTATAAGGGAGGCAAGATTGACGAGTAAGGCTTTGACCTCAGTGTGTAGGCTGCAGCAAAGACACATATGATAACATCACTCTCGTTCCCTCTTTCACACACACACAAACACACACACTGTCTCCCTCACACACACACACACACACACACACACACACACACACAAGTTCACACAAACACAAGCGATAGCATCTCCCTGGTGGGTTGCCTCTAAAGAGTCTCCTCCATCACTGACTGCAGAGGCCCATTTACTGCAACAAAGCTGCATCGAAAACACACACGCATGCAGACACACGCAAGCATGTACTGTACATGCTGACTCAAGAATACACATGTAATAGTAGCACACACACATGGACATGTATACGCCAGCAAACACACACACGCACACACACCCAGTCAGGGATCATGGATCTATCCTGCAACAGCACTGCAGCGGTCACTGCAGCCTATCTCAAATTAAAAAGAAGAAAATAGAGCTGAATAGGCATTTTGTAATAGAAACATTGTGTGTCGCAAACAGTGTTGGACCAGTCCTTGAGCTCTTTTTTACTGCGACTGCAGAAACAAAATGTATTTTTTCTTTTCAAACAGGCTTTCCTGGAATAATTAATCTGCAGGGCAGCAAGCTCCCAGGAAAATGTGGGTTTTATACACCGGCTAAATCTGTATTTGAATCTATACATATTAATGATGTTTTTACATTTCAGTAGGAGATAGATATGAGAAAAATAGTACAAAAATAACCAATATTTACCTAAAAATGACAGAACAATGACAAACCTCCTGACAAAAACGTTTACACTTCCCCCTGGATCCCCTTTTAGATATACTGACCGATGATCCTTTGATCCTCTTCCTCTTCTTCAAAACTGTTTTAAAATGCAGAATAATGGAATCTTAAACATGGGATCAACTCCTGAAATTTAGTGATTAATCACGATTTTAAGAAATAATTGTTGAGCCCTTGTTTTACCCAGTTTATTTAACCTGTAAATATGTTTGCTGAACTTTGTGACATTACAAAGCTTCAAAACATGAAGCAACATTCGCTCTGAAATCAGCCAGAAAACAGAAGAGAAAGAAAAAAAGACATTCTCACTCAAAGCATAACGTCACTTTGGAAACAGCTGCAGCACAGGATGCTAATACACAGTACACAAAGTATTTTCCTAACCATATAACATCAGTTGTGAAACATTTGTAAATGGGGCCGCGATGACACAGCCAATGTTCCGGTTTGCACTGTGTGATTTTGTGGTGGAAGTATAGAGTATGGTGTGTTGGGATCTGTCAAGGCTGCAGGATTATAAAGTTTAGACTGACACAAGGTGGAGTGCAGAACCAGTGGAAAGTCCCCATCTGGACCGATCGGATATTTTACACTGTAAAACCAAAGACGTGAAATGCTGTGGGGATTCACAGGTGTACAGTTTCCCTTCAGCTTATAGCACTCACTGTAAAACAGATCGGGAATTTCTGTCAGCTTTGAAATGCAACTACTGTAATATTTTAAAATAAATTGTTTCAACCCATCTGCGTGCTTTTGAGGTAAAAAGGACATTTTAGTTTAAGAGTTTAACTCTGTAAAATTTAGTTAGTAATTGCACAAAATGACACTTTCAAGAAGTTTGGAGGTGATTTTAATATTGCTAACTGGATCTGCTATATCTGTGCAATGTCAAACGCTGAACTTCTTGCACCGATTTCTCTCGTTGCCAAAATGCACATATTTTTTTACGATCACTTCAAATCCAAGCGCTTGTACGATTTTTTAATAGTGCAGCCATGGCCAGAGGCGGTGTAAAATGAGCTGGGAAAAAACAGCCACGATATAAAACATAGTTGCGGACTTCTAAATGATGTTTTTAGTGTTTATCTTGGCTTAAGCCAGTGCAGTCACTACTTTATTAAGGCAGAGAGATGTGGACCAGGGTTGAACGGAGTGAGTGGGAGAATAACTGACAGGGAAATTGCAGAGGGAAATTATTGTTATTTCACAATTAAATTATATATACTGGGTGGAATCACCCCTGACAGGGCTGACCATAGCAGCACTCCTAATGTGCGTGTGTGTATGTGAAAGTGAGTGTGAAACTTTATCCGTCTACCAAGGCCACTGAGGCTATACTGGCAGGGAGGGGAATGTAGAAAGAGAATCGGAAGGAGAGAGAATTAAAGAGAAAGAAAAGTAGTAACATCAACAGAGTGAAGCAAAAACAGTCTATTTTAAGGCTGAGTGGGTGTTAGTAAAAACACAGCAAACCCCCGGTAATGAGCCGTTTTTGAACAGTTGTGACGACAGTGCGTAAAACAAACCATCCTTGATTTTTGTCGACGAAATCCAAACCCTCAGCGTGGTCACACTGTATGTTTAGGCACAAACATATTGCGGATGCCGTGAAAAAAAAAAATCCTCTCATCTTAAATTTGGGCCATTTTTCAGAGAGCGAGCCGACCTTGTCCTTGTCTGAAAGCATTAAAAACACATTGTCAAACGTGAAAAATGAATGGGTTTCAGTTGTAAAAAATGACCGCTCAGTCTTCATCCGTCCTGAAACAATGACTCTTTGAACACACAAGGTTTCGGGTGATATGTAAAGTAAACTAGAGCCTCCTTTCTATCCAGTGAAATTAATGATCCATGAAACTCCGGCAAAAACAAAGCAAATGGTTGCACTGGCTTGTGTTGATGTTGGCTTCCAGACGCCACCAGAAAAGTTATACTGAAGTATAAATTCTAGTAATCCTTGGGTTTCTAATGCAACAAGGATCTCTCATTCACTCATGTTCAGTGTTGACTTTTTCCCGTAAAAATCTGACTTTGAGCCAATCGAACAGTCGCACAAGTTATGAGGGTCAGTATGAGATCTCAGCCGCTCAAGGGGTTGAAATTAAAATGGTCACAACATATAAGTATTTAGATATTATTATTGACCAGATGTTGTCATTCGTGCCGCACACTGAAAGCCTTGACACTTTGTAATGTCACAATGGAGGGACAACTACGCAGGTTGATTTTAGCGCTGCTCATCGTGGACTATATTGCTGTCATTGTTCATTTTAGTCAAACCATACAGTTTAAAAACGAGGCGCGGTTCCAACTAGAAAACAATGTTTTGATGCATTGGATGTGCTGAATGTGCATATTAAGGCAGTACAGGAGGAGGTGCACATTAATAATCCTCCAGGACTGTAACATGCTCATGTTTAACCCAAACAATGTGTCATGTGACTGCAGTTGGTTCACATCCAGGTCGGAACACCTTCTCACCACAAACGAACCGCACCAGAGTTCGTTTGTAACCAGACTCAGACCAACTCTTCAAGTAGGTCTTGGTGTGGTTGTTTTGGTGCATAGCCGAGTGTGATTGCTGTGTTCACACCTGCCCAAATGAACCGTACGGGACAAACACACTTGTTTGATTGAACTGAACCAAACAGGGCAGATTTGAAAGCACTCTAAAATACACTTCCTTTTTTTCCCCAGAAGAATGTACAGAAGGATCTGAAATTGTCAGAGCTGATTACTATGAGGAATTAAAGTCCATTTTAAAGGATGGAGAAAACTGGACTCTTGGTCAATGGGATTGTTTATTGTTGTAACAGTCTGTAAGGAGCCGTCTTGGCCAGGTCACTCTTGCAAAAGAGATTTTTTTGCTGTAACTTGTATTTCTACCCAAAACAATTTGGAAATATATCTCTTTTTTGGCTTTGAAGATGTAATCTATAATATAAAGATTTGGCTGAAGACAGATTTTAAGACTATCATCTTAAAATCAGATTTTATCCATGTATTGATTTTATATAACTATTAGCTAACCTGAGGCATGATCAGTAAGTCATATGCATTATTTCCCATTCTCTTTGCTTCACTTTTGAACACTGGTGGCAATTTCTGATGTGTAAATGTTCCAAGAAGCGCTTTAGTGTTCTCTTTCATTGGGAAACATCTTGGGCTAAAAGTTGTTTTAAACATTGAGGAGTCGGAGTCTCTTTTATGGCCTGCAGTGCTGAGGCGAATAACTTAAGTATTCGCTCTGTTTCTCACATAGTGTTCACTGCATTATGACCACATAATGTAAGTTATATGTCTTTGTCCAGTCTTGTGTTTTGCTGTATTGTAATTTTTATGTGCGCTGCTTGAGTCATGAGGGACCTGCATGTGTTCTAATATATTTCCCCCACCCCTCCAGTGTTTTGTATATGCAGCTTTACCAGCTTGTACGAGTCTGTCAATGCAATCTGATCCCCCCGTGGATCGCTTTGATGGAATAGCTGTCTTTTCTGCATTTTTTTTTCTCTGCTCTCATTTCTGTCTCCATTTCTGTACATGAAAATCACAGAGAATCAATAGGTGTTGGGTTTCTCCAACACACTGAGTGGGATTGCTCGTGTGTGTGTGTTTGTTTGGTTGTAATGACAGTCAACCTTGTTTTTCATTCCACTTCAGGTCAATACTACATATGAGACAGAGTGTAGTTTATGAGCGAGCTAATAGTCAGAGACAGCAGTGACCTGCTTATGAGTAAGAGATGGAAGAAGCTCAGATCAGGAGGGTGTGTGTGTGTGTGTGTGTGTGTGTGTGTGTGTGTGTGTGTGTGTGTGTGTGTGTGTGTGTGTGTGTGTGTGTGTGCATGCATGTGTTTGTGTATCAATAAATAATGAGTTAAAACTCTATGTGATGACTTGGCAAATGCGGTGTGTTGCAGTTTTCGATGGTGTTTGAAAGTACCAGCAATCTGTGCATGATTTAGATTCAAATCAAGTACATTTTATTTATATAGCTTAAAATTACAAATTTATCTTGTGTTTTACTATCGCTACATTCTGAGATCTTCAATTCAGATAAAGAAAAACTTCAGTAGAAAAGATGAATCCTCTGAAAGAGGAAAAAGGGAGCAGTTTCTCATCCAAGACAATTATATATTTCCTCAGTAAACAACATACCTGGATTGTTTCAGGCAATTCCAAATGCTATTAAATTAAACTATATCACTAAAATTACATGCACAGAAGTCAATTCGAACAATAAAAGTAGATGTTTTATCATGAAAAGGCACCACGTAGAGCTTTATTTTATGGAATTGTCCTATTTTATAACATCAGAGGACCAGTGATTTCCAGCCTTGCTGACTTGTGTCCCCTTCAACAAAGCAATATCTACTTAGGCTACTTAGGGGTAAAACTATCTGGAATTTCACATGAAAATATTATAGGAAAGTCTAAAAGGAGCTGTATGTGACAGAGTTTTAATAGCAGGAAACAGTAATTTGCTTTGTAAAGATATGATGGAGTAATGGCAGCCTTAACCGAGAAGGTAGTCATCTTACATAAAATGTTTGCAGTATAGGTTTCTGCAAACAATGAGGACATTACATTTGAAAAGTTCATATGTGTAAAAGCAACATTTCTGATGTGACATAATACATAAGCTGACTTTGTGATTGGGAGGTGGAGGGAATGGTGGATGGCTTACCACCAAGGCAAGAAACCTAATAAAGTCTATCCTAAACCTAAGCCACCAAGTTGCAGACCACTGTTCAAGACCAATAACACCAGTTGTTTTTGGTCAACCCTTTTTGGTATTTCAACCAGTGTTTGTGGCCCCAAACCCGGATGTTTTATACCAATACATTGTGATGTTTCCCTGTGGGGTTTTAGCCACTGAGACCCCGTGTTTTTCAGCGACCCGTTTTGTGCCATTAAACATGGGCATTCTGTGCCAAACATGATCTTTTCTAAACCATAATCAAGAGATTTTTGTGGCCAAAACTGATCATACATTAACCACAGGGCAGATGAGAAACATAAAGTTGTGATGACTAAAATTTAAGTACAAATGTAACATCCTTTATTTGCAGAATCGTACAGTATGAACATTTTTCCTGGTGATTGGGTTGTTGAGGTCGATGGTCCGACTGCGTGTGCATGTCAGCATGTGAGTCCTTGTGTGTGTATCCCACTGCCTAGATAACTGCCACTGCGCTGCACTCATATGGTGGTTTCGGCCAATAATGCTGCCCTCACCTGCAACATATAAGAGGAAGTGTAGCGTCCACCCTCTGGTTCCCCACAAGGTTAACACCATTAGCTCTCACAGCATGGTTGCCATTGTTAGCACTGTTTGTGTTGTTCTCGATACAAGCTGCTACCCAGCTCCGTGTTAGGGCCTGTGTGCAGACAGCCTGACTCACTCTGAATCATAGATACCCTCTAAATGTCACAAACAGCTCTTTTAAAAACGATGTAGCAGAGTGTGTTTTTGAATGTCTGCTCCTCTGTTAGCCACCCTGAGACCCCTCAGAATTAATTTTGTGACCCTTCTGGGGGAAACCACCGACACAGACAAAGGCTCTTGTAAACTGAGTTATTCAAGTATGACTCTAAAACAAAAATCCCCAAACTTGAAGATTGGGGAGGTCAGGAAAAAGGTGACAAGGACTTGAACCTGCGTTTTGGATGCAGTTTAATTTAACTTGCGTCAGAGTTGAAACCGCCAGACCAAAAAGTGGCACCGGGATCCTATTTTTCTAACAATCTGTTTTTCTCTTCTCTCCCCCTTCTTCTTCTCTCTGTGTCTCCGTCCAGCACCCTCAACAACAACAACATCACCCTCATCCCCCTGTCCAGCTTCAACCACATGCCTAAGCTGCGGACACTGTGAGTATACCAAACAATCACACACGCACACACACACACACACACACAGAAAACTACTAACATTTACTACAGATGTTCACACAAACTCACACACACAAACGCACTCTGTGGTTTCACGTTAACAAATACACACTTGCACAAAGTTGTATTAGTGCCCATTTTCATGCAGACTGAGTAAGTACAAACACTCACTGCACACACACATCACTTATGTTCACGTCCATACACACACGCCACAAACACACACACACACACACACACACACACACACACACACACAGCATGGCAGCAGGGTCTGTGTGTGATCATCTAATCATGCCGTAATAAGAGACCAACTCTTCTATTGTTTCATGACTGTGAATAATCATGTGGCCATCACACACACACACACACACACACACACGGACACACAGAGATGGATACAGTGACAACTACCACACACACATGCACACACAAACACACACACACACACACACACACACACACACTTGAGTAATGCCAACCTCATTAATACCACAAGAAAAGCTTGTTTAGGCGCAATAGTTCTCTCTGCTTTGATTCATTAGGAGAAACCTCCTACACTGATGCTACTGATGTGAATGCAGACACTAAGACACACACACACACACACACACAGACGCGATCCATCCAACGTGGACCCAGACGAAATCGTCCTTCTGATTGAGTGGAAGAGGAGCTTTGATTTGTGTCTTTCCTCCTGTATATAGTTGTGTGAAGGAAATCTTTCAGTTGCCAAGGAGATGGCACGATGTCTCAAGGGAGACTACCCATAATCCTGTGGGACTGTCTGAGAGACAGACCATTGGTTGCATTCCTGCTGGCCACGCTGGGGTTGAATTCTGCCAAACCAGCATGCATAGAGTGGGCTTCCCTCCCCCAAATCACCAGTTTTAAGAAGCACTTGTGTGGTCACTCGACCCTACTCAACATTCAGACATGGGGATTTCTATATACAAGCAGGACAACTATCGCAGAAGTCCATTTATCTTTTACGAGCTTTTGTACAGCAGCATCCTTCAACAGCCAATCACATGGCAGGGTTTCTGTATATCCTTCATACTGCTGCATAAGGGCTCGAAATCAGCCTTTTAGAATTGGATTCAGGCGGCAGCGCGGCCACACAGTCGCCAGCAGATTGAGTACAGAGTTACCAATATCCAATATCTTTTAATCAGGAGCCCTCGTCTGCCTCTGTTTTCTGTCAGAAGTGAGAGACTGCCACCTCTGATTTCCTCATTCCTCCTTTCTCTTCTCTTCCTTGCTACATGTGGATTTCTCTCCCCTTTTTCCGTCTGTATTTTCACATCTTCTACACTCTTCTCTTTTCAGCCTCCACTATTATGAATTCTCTGCTTTCCCATTTATACCTCTCCTTCCTCCCGTCACTTGTGTCATTATTTTCCCTTTTGTGTTCTCCCCCCTCCTTCCATCAGCTCCTTTTGTTGCGTCTTCTTTCCCCTACCGAATTCTCCACCTGTCCTCTTGTGTTTCCCTTTCTCCTCCTCCTTTTCTTACCACTCTTCTCTTTGTCCTCCTCTATCCTCCTGTCCATCTCCTCCACGTTGACTGTTCACATCTCAGTCCGTCATCGCCCATTTTCCCCTCTGCCTCTCCACCTCTTCATCCTCCTCCTTTTTGCTGCCTCTTCTGTATTAAATTCTGTGTCCTTTCTTTTTTGTCTCCCTCAGATCTTGGTATTGAATTTGCTGCTTTTATAAAAAAGACTCATTCAATCAAATGTTTGGAGATGTCCCTGATTTGATTAGGGGGAAGTTTGAGAAGTGTGTGTTTGTGTGAAACTTCTCTCTAAATAAAATGGCTTCCCTCCCCTGACACCTTAATATGTGATTTCCTCTTACGGCTGCTTTTACATATACTCAGTTTAGTCTATTCTTTTTTCTTTCTCTCTGTCTCTCTCTCCAGTCATCTATCTCTTTCTTTCTCTTTCTGCTGTGTCCATCTATTCTATTAGCGGTAATGATATCACCTCATGGTGTCTCTCATTGAGAAACTTGAACCACTGAAAAGATTAAAAATCCCACTGCTTCTGTGTGTGTGTGTGTGTGAGATTCACTGTACTGAAGATGTGCCTGGTAACCCTCTGGAGTAAATACTGAGAACAAACACACACAGAGACGCAGACACACACATTCACCGAAACACCATGCACAATGCCCTTACTCACCCGCAACCAATAAGCCCAACAAACGCTATCACTGACTTACAGCTACACTCAAATACAGTCCACACACACACACACACACACACACACACACACACACACACACACACACACACACACACACACACACACACACACACACACACAGCACTTTCTCCGTACCCCCTGCATCAACCCATTCTCCCCTGTGTTTTAATCCTACTTGTCAGTAATTAAGGCTGAGCCGGGGGTGGGCCGGGACGTGGCTATCTCCATGCGGGGGTTTGACTATAAACTGGATTTATAATGGGAGAGCGGTATTAAAACCCACTGCCCCCGCTGCTAGCATCAATGAGCCCATCTCTGTTCCATAACAGGATTTGTCCTCTGCTTTATTACAAAGGGAGGCCTGTCTTCTGAAAGGCTAGATATCCCGGCTGGCATATAATACGCTGACAAGACATTCTGCTGTTCATCCGCCCTCCTTCTCCTCATCTCCCTCCCTCTCTCTCTCGCTCCGTCTTTTTTAAGGTGTCAGATCCAGCCAGCGCAGCCCGTAGAGAGTTTCAGCTCAGTGAAACATCACCTGATGTGTTCTGTATTGAGTTATACCATTTAATTAATGCTACAAGTGAAATTTGAAAAGGCTATTAGTGTGAGGATACTTGAAGTATTAATTGGCAATTGAAAATCTCATCAGCATCTGATGAGAGTCAGTGATGTCACCTGATGAGAGAATCTTCTTTACCGTTTAATTTACTCGCAGTGTCACAGTATGCAAAGAGTAGTATAATGCATTAAAGGTCCTCATGATATTCTCATTTTCAGGTTTGTACTTGTATGTAGAACATGTTAAAATGGTTTACTGTTTTTGCACTGTCTTCCCGAATACACCTGTATTCACCCTCTGTCTGAAATGCTCTGTTTTAACACCTCTCTTTAATCCCCCCTCCTAAAAAATCCCAGTCTGCTCTGACTGGTCAGCGTTTCCGTGTCTTCCACTTCTCTGCTCACTGCATCTCTGTGCTGTTATTGTAGCCGGGGAAAGACTGTAAGAGTAGTTTCTATCTTTATATAGTACATTTGTGACATCACAACTTCACAGAAGTCCAGACGCTCCTTTAAAGGCACAGATTCTGGATAAAAACTGTGTGCATTACTCTGTAGATTGAGTGTTTATATAGCACCTATTCTGGTTTTATAATTAAAAAAAGACATGGAATTGGACTTTTTACAATATGGCACCTTTAAAGTATTGGCTTAAAAAACATTCTCAGTTATGCCAAGTAGTGAGTGTGAAACACAGCCATGCAGATAGTTTTTGTCCTGGTTTTGAAATACCCATCTCTGAGGTTTGCACCTCTACCTCAGAGGTGGATGGAATTTTGTTTTTGCCACTCACAACATTGAAAACTTACATTTAAGTTTCTAAGTTAAGTCCAAGATACAGTACTCAGGATAATTGTCAGACCTCCCTGCTACTTTCTGCTGGAGAAGTAGTCCTAATGTTTGGCAAGTTATCCCCAGCAATGGAGACACTGCCTCAAGCCATAGTTCTCTGCCAAAAAACCAAGGATTGCCCCCTCTGGGTTGGGAGAGATTTACTGCCTCAAGCGAAGAACTTCAAGTAGGTAGATCAAGGGCAAAATTGAACTTGAAATAGGCAGGAAGTTCGATATAGTGGCAGCAGCGATGCAGGTGTTGTGCTGTACTGTTGTGGTGAAGACCACTGGTCCATCTACGTTCTGACCCTCACCTATGGTCATGAGCTCTGGGTAGTGGCTAAAAGAATAAGATCGTTTCCTCTGTAGAGTGGCTGGGCTCAGCCTTAGAGATGGGGTGAGGAGCTCAGATGGGATGTAGCTCGGAGTAGAGCCGCTGATCCTTCCTGTCGAGAGGGGCTAGTTGAGGTGGTTCAAGCATCTGATCAGGATGCCTCCTAGGCGCCTACCACCAGGTTTTCTGGGCAAGTCCAACTGGTAGGAGACCTGGGGACACCTTAAGATCTCCCAGGAGGACCTGGAAAATGTTACTTGAGAGAGGGATGTATGGAATACCTTGCTCACTTGCTGCCTCCCTGACCCAGCCCTGGATAAGTACAGAACAGCGACATCGGCTCTGGAAAAAGTAGCTATTGAGTTTCACAAATGTATTGGCTGCCACAACTAAAACTTCTTTCACCTCTATTGAACTGGAGTGGAGAAGAAAACTCTATGGAATGTATGGAAACATAAACATATAAAACCAAAACTAAATGCATGGCTAGATACCACCAGAAGCATTTTCAAATTTTGGTGAAATGACCATTTAAAATATCTTCATTTGGGGGTCTAGAGACTCAGGGATCTAAAACATATCCCATGTAATCACAACTTCTCCTGTCACTCTGAGCTAGCCACTATGAAATCAAGCCACAATGACCAGAAACTATAATACTCCAAAGAAATAAAAGGACCTTTCTCATTTTGATTTTTTTCCCTTTTTCTCTCTCTTCATATTAATTTTCTCTTTCTCACTTTGAGTCCACTCTCCTCATCTCTGAATCTTCCCTTTCCTCTTTTCAGTCTCTTTTCCCACCTTTGTCTGTCTGTCTCTTTGTCTGTTTCTCTGTCTCTGTTTCTCTCTGTCGTTCTGAATAGATTGTGATTTAGCCGTATGTGTCCTCCCTCTAAAGGGAGTCATATTGTCACAGACCTTGGGGAAATGAGAGTTGAGGATATTACTCTTTGTGTTTGTGTGAGTGCCTATTTGTGTGTGTGTGTGTGTGTGTGTGTGTGTGTGTGTGTGTGTGTGTGTGTGTGTGTGTGTGTGTGTGTGTGTGTGTGTGTGTGTGTGTGTGTGTGTGTGTGTGTGTGTGTGTGTGTGTGTGTGTTTCACCTAAGCAATAGCCTCATGATCTTGGCCAAGAATGTAAGCTGTGTGAAAAATAGAACCTCCTTGAATGCCGACTCAAATACATTTGCTCTTACTGAGTTGATGGGCTCAGTTTGACTTCACAGGCTTTTTTGAGAGACCCTTGCCACTGGAAAGTGAACAATTCAGAGACGATAATCAAGAATTTATTGTGTTCTTTGTGTGTTTCTCTTTTGGAAGGATGGAGGTCTAATTTTGAACCGATAACAGTTTAATTAATGTTTAATTAAGCACAATTTTCTTTAAGTGACAACTTTCTTTCTTCATCTTTCTCAGGCGTCTGCACTCAAACAACCTCCACTGTGACTGTCACCTGTCCTGGCTCTCTGATTGGCTCAGAGCCAGGCGGGGGTTGGCTCCATTCACCCAGTGCATGGCCCCCGCCCACATGAGGGGCCTCAATGTCCCAGATGTGCAGAAGAAGGATTTTGTCTGCAATGGTGAGCTGGCATCAATGCACATACACAATGTTCAATCAAAATATCTAAGAGCATAACTGAAGGACACACTGCAGTAGTTTTCTAGTGCTTTTTGTGGCATGCACTGTGGTGATTATCACAGAAAGTCACGATGTGACTCTTTCTTAAGTCAAGGTAGAAAAAAAAAGACATGCTTTTAGTTTCACCCACCACTTCTTTTAAATTGGTTCTGGGTGAAAGTATTTTCAGAGAAAAGTCGTCAGGTTTTCGCTCCATTGCCAACCCATTCTTATTCTCAACTTGTTAAATACAGCTCCCCTGGTGTCTGATACCAATGCACAGGGCACCTTTTATCGTCTTTCGTAGACACACAGCTGTGTCTTGGGTGAAACGTGTTGTAACATGTGGTTAACATGAAACAAAATTACTCTGTAAGGTTAAGAAAAAAAGAACACTGTTTGTGTGATGCTAATGGTTAACCTGGTAAAATTGTTTGTGCAGGAGCTACCGCGGCAGTAGCCTCAGCGGTTTAACAAGGCGCTTAGCAAAGCAGTACATTGCAGCTCTACAGTCAAATAAGATATTACCCAGGTTATACAGATAAAAAAAAGTCATGTTCACATGTAGAGGGTTCGGCAGCGAATACTTAATAGGCCAGTGATTGCCAACTGGTGGGTCATGGTCCAAAACTGTGTCGTGGGTCCATTCTGAATGGACCGCAAGTGACTCGCAAACATGTGAAGCACAGTGAAATTCGAGTACTCAAATACTCATGCTCATCCCTAGTTTGCATTGGAGTTAGTTGAACGCCTGCTGCATCTCATAAAGACACTAAAGGGTGCCTTGTGTGTCAGTATCAGACGCCGAGCAGCGTGACAAAGTGTCGGTATTTGTCGATATGGGATATAGGCCAAGCTGCCATTGCAGCTACATGAAATTGACACATGAACTATAATACTCTAAGAGTGAAATTGAGGCTCTAAAGTAATGTTGGCCCTCAGTATGTCATATAAATATGACACACTGAGTGGATTCAAGTGGAAGTTCTCGATTGAATTTAGTGCCGTTGACAGTCAAGACTCTTTGACACAGAGGTCGACAATACAGACAATGTAATAAACATAAAGGCTATTATTACAGGCGGCATTGTTATCATGCACAGACAGCTCGGCGTTGAGTTTATAGCACTGAAAGAATTACACCATGTAGAGTGCGTAATCAGCTAAAAGGCCAGTATAAGAGCAGTAGTGTTATCAGCTGCTGATAGTATAGGCACTGTTTATAGGCCTCTGATTCAGCTCTCTGTTCTAATAGACTGTCAGGCTGGGCTGTCTTTATTGGCCTTTAGCCTCATCTTCTCTGCCTACATGCTCCATGGCAGACCTCCTCTTTCTGCTCTTTTCTCCATTCTCATGCTGTACTATAGGTGGTAATAACAGACTTATCTTTTCCCATTTTTTTCTTTTCTTTCTTCCTCCTCTTTATTCTATGCTCCTGTCTCTCTCCTCACCATGTGCCTACCCCTCTACCCTCCTGCTCATATCCAGCAATATTTCTGTTTACATATTGTGGTCAGATACTATTCACTATTGGCATCCAGTCGATATTGCAATTTGTTCCCGTTTCAGACCAAAAAATGTCATGCTTCCCCCAAAGTATTTTATTCCTGGCAGGATGCAAATGCTTCTAAAACAACACAAAGACCATCATTGGACACTAAACCCTCCCTTGTAGCTGGCACGAATCACACTGAGAGGATACAATATACCAAACATCATAAAGAATTAAAGATAAAACAGAAGCTAAAATTTGATTGCAGAATTTACAGTAGTAATAGTGAAGTAAATGTAGCTGCAGGCACAGAGGAATCTCCTCTTCTCCTCCTCATGTTTGGCAGAAGACCAACGAAAGCAATCTCATATTCAAACAAATTACAGCCAATCTCTGCTTGATGTTTACATCTGTATATTGCTGTCTCCAGGTCCAGCACAGACAGAGTCGAGGACTTGTGTTCCTCAGGTAGCCGTTTGTCCGCCCAGCTGCAGCTGTAACAACAACATCGTGGACTGTCGTCGTAAAGGCCTCACTGAAATACCAGCGAACCTCCCCGAGGGCATCGTGGAGATGTAAGACTGCTTTATTTTACTTAAATGCTACGTGTGACGCGTGGAATCAACTGACTTGTTCAAACAAAACACATTTTGACAGCATTTATGTTGTCTTTAAATGTCTGTATTTCTTTATATATTTCTATAGTCTTTATTTGCACACTGTGTCAGTATTTTAATCGCATATTTACCTACTTAAAACTGCACACTGTCCACAAACCTATGATGGACACATGTTTAAATTCTCTGCCGTGTACATGATTTGCTTTTGCGCAACAGAATCGTGCTGTGATTTGCTTTTTCTCCTTCTCTGCATTAATTGAACACATATGTTACTGTTATATGATTATTGTATGTGTGTGTGTGTGTGTGTGTGTGTGTGTGTGTGTGTGTGTGTGTCTTTAAAATATTTATGAGATTAAAAATAGCAAAAGCCACATGAAAAACAGCCAGTTTATGAATTAAAACTTACAATACTGAATCCAAACAGAGACATATTTTCCTTCACATACACACAACACACTCAGGTTACGTTTACATCACAGTTATGATTGTTTCCTTCGATCCAATGTTTGTGTCTAGAATGTTCATATTCATGTTTGAAGTGACCCATATCTGGCATCAGTGTGAACAGATGCCATTAAATGCCTCACAAACTACTCTAGAAATCAGATCTGTGCCACATTTTCTTAAAATGTGAACGTAGACTCAATTTCACTGTGATCTTGAGACATTTTTATTCACCATGATCTAGAGCTTAACATCTAACCTGATCTGTGGCACACTGTGAGTTTTGCGGTGCCGTCTTGTTTTAGATTACAGCAAAACTCTTTCTTTTACACACTCATACACTTGGCCTCCTTTTCTCTATCCCTGTTCCTTTCTGTCTCTTACACACATATTTAAACACACTCACACACCCCACAGTGGGACGTGTTTGATATCCGTATTGATCGTTGTACCCTGTTTGTTTGTACAGAGGACAGCTGGTTGATTGCTCTCTGAGTAAGGGAGCAATTCTCCCCCGCAACGCTATGCCAATACCTCCCCAGCATAAGTAATAGATTCGCACTCACACACACACCGATGCACACGCATATACGCAGACACACCAGTTCTGTATGCGCAAACAGAGTACGTACTTGGGCACATATTGCATGCACACACACACTTTCTGAGAGGGTCAAACACACATGCATGCATTGTGATTGAGCTGCCAAACATATCTGATTAAATCTCTTGGTCACACACACACGCACACACAGAGGCAAACACACACACACACACAGAATTAGCATTTGATCCATTTTAATAAATGTTGTTGCTGCAGCCAGGAACAATAGAGTTTAATAGGATGATGTATTGTCAGTCCTCCAATTGGGACAAAGTCATCTTTCTGCATGCTGGTGGCAAGGATCGCTGCCAAATGTGTGTGTGCGTGTGTATATACAGCATGCAACTATGTACTTTCAGGTGTGTGTGTTTATCTCTCTCTCCCAGTCAAATGCTTTCATAATGCAATTTAATAAAGCAGGTTTGTCTCAAGGCATTTAACGTCATTAGAACATCAACAGTGTCTGTGTGCATGTGTGCATTCCCATTGCGGACATGCTCACCTGCCAAACCCATCTCCTGTTTGAGTTGCCGTTTAATCGCCGCCTCACCTTATAGATTTTTTATATTGCCTCTTAAAACGTCTTCCCTTTAATACATCCTTTGATATTGAGCCTCTAAGTGTCTTTGATTCACCCTTGTTTTAAAGCCCCGAGATATAATTTGTTACTTGTTGTGTGTGCAGATTGTCTCCGTCAATATCTCTACATCCTTGATTTATTTTGACCCCTCGGTAGAAATACGGCGGTGTTGCTTGCCAGGGGCGTGAGGAGTGGGAATTTAGAAAGGGACATGAGCCAAGAAACAGCCACCTGTAAGGGTTGTGTAGCTTTCAAAGCCAGGACCACGTAAGCGTTTCATTTTAAAAACACAGCTACGGGGTTGTATAGTCACAAGTTGCTGCAATAAATTCAACCAAATCGCATTCAGTCCCCGCAAATGTGATCAAAACTTGGCTTTGAGTCCATGTTATAAAATATGTAGGGTGTATTAAGCTGTGAATTGACTATCAGTGGTTAAAGACACCAGTGATACAAGGCGTAGATAGATATCAAGGGAGCAGAGTGAAGAAAGGAAAGGAGAGGATGGAGAGTGGAGGTCAGGAGGAGGACAGGGTGGGGTCTGAAGAGGAGGAGGAGAGGAAGAAGAAGGGTGGATTAGTTCCCATTTATCATTCTGACAGCTGACCCTGTGGCTGGCCTTGGGACCTCACCGCATCCTCCTCTTCTTCTCTCGATTTTTCCTCTCCTCTCCCCTGTTGTCCACACGTTTTCACTCCTCCCATTTCTCCATTGTTGTCCTAATTTCCCACTTCCCTTGTCTGATTTCTTTTCTCACTTTTGTCGTCTGGTTTTCTTCCTTTAGTTTTCTCAAATTTTGGGCTACAGCCCTTTTTATTCTGCTCTCTTCTATTGCTTCCTTTCCTTTCCTTTCTTTTCTTTTCTTTTCTTTTCTTTTCTTTCCTTTTCTTTCCTTTCCTTTCCTCACCTGACCTTTTATGTTTTTTCCTTTCCTTTCCTTTCCTTCCCTCATCTGACCTGTCATGTCCTTTCCTTTCCATCCCTTTTTCCCTTTCCTTTCCTTTCCTTTCCTTTCTTTTTCCTCACCTGTCCTGTCCTGTCCTTTCCCTTCCCTTCCTTTCTTCTCCTTTCCTTTCCTTACCCTTCCTTTCCTACATTCTTCCCTTCTTTTAATAGCAGCAACAACATGAAGAATGCATGAGCTACATAGATGAGTGTGTTGCCTCGACCATCAGGAGAGCAGAAACTAAACTACAGTACATTTCCCCAAACGAGGGCTTTGTGTCTCGTTCTGATGGCTCCCCATATGATAATAGATACAATACAGCCAGTATGGTGTAATGAGTCTGCAATCTTCCAGAGAAAGAGATGTAATAAATTCCCTTTGGCCCTTAGCCTGAAAAAGTTGAGGAATCTAATGTGTTCATAACAGTCTGACTGCATCTAAAGAAGAGAGCGTTGTGGCTTTATCAAAGGAAAATATGAAATATTCAGAGTGACTGGGAAATGAAAATTGTTACTGTACTTCTGCCAGTTACAGCAAAACCAATTGCCCCGTGTGCAAACTGTGCACTAAAACCTGTATTTCACTGTGGCTGAGTGACAGCAAGTTTGATATAGCCAGTTAGTTGTCATTGGAAACATTTATGTACGTAGCTGCACCTCATGAACACTTTTGCCAGAGTCTAACTGAACTATTGTGTTCGGCAGTTCAGGTTTTGGTTGCTCGCTCTGATTCTCATATTGGTCCCATATAAGCTCATTACTGCTGAGCTGGAAAGTTCAACCCAACATTTTCAGGGTGACCTTAACCAGCCCCTGCTGCAAAGCAACCTGCAGAAATATTGTGTAGATGTTGATTGGAACAGCCACCTTTTGAACTATGTGCGCACAGCTCCGGTTGTGGGGTAAACAGGATTTCATGATAACCGATGATTTCTCCGTCCTTGGTGAAATCAAATATTGAAAGGAGAGAAAATTAACTTGTGGAGTTGAATCTTTGTTCAGATGTTCTCATCATATGTTTTAGGGATAATGTCCTCGTCTGATTAATTCGAAGGGATTGGAAAAGATCATCTAACTCCCTCTTTTTCTCACCCCCTCCCTTCTCGCTCTTTCTTTCAGTCGCTTGGAGCAGAACTTGATTAAAAGTGTCCCAGCAGGAGCCTTTTCTGCCTACAAGAAGCTCAAGAGGATGTAAGTCCGTCTTTATAAAACAGCATATGCACTCTCAAACACATATACACAAATGCCTCTGCGTTCACACAAGTTGGCGAGCATACAAACATATACTGATATGCATCAACAGGACTTAGCTCACACTCACTTAACTCACCAATGCTGAGTTCAGCTACAACAATCGTATCATCTGCAACTGCAGCGAGGTTAAATATAGTTTAGTTTGCGTCCACTCCTAAATCATTTGTGAATTGAAAATAAAGCAGCCCCAGTATCGAACCTTGAGGCACTCCAACTACAGTAATCCTACATAAACTGAGCCCATTGAATTTCACAGATTCAGTCCAACCTGGGACAATTTTATACCATCCTCTTGCTTTGTCAGACATTCATATGTTAAAGCAGTCTCAGTGTTAGAAAAACATGTTTTACTCTGTCAGAGGCCTCAAACAAATTAATAAATAAGGCTGCATGGTCTGGATTCTTGTCTTGGGCTCCAGTAATATTCACCACAGCAGTAATAATAAGGGTATCTGCAGGTCCTTAAAAAGTCTTAAAATGACTTAAAAACAAATGTTAGGGGCTTTGATGGCTTAGTGGTACAGCAGGCGCCCCATGTACAAGGCTGTTGCCACAGCGGCCTGGGTTTGAATCCAGCCTGTGGCCCTTTGCTGCATGTCATCCCCCCTTCATGCTTACCTGTCCTGTCCATTAAAGGCAAAATGCCCCAAAAAAAATCTAAAAAAAAAAAAAAAAAATTTCTTTCATTTTCTTTATTTTATTTTAAATAAAGAATTTACCTCAGCAACAGATAGTGGTTTGATTCTAGAACAGACACATAATCAGTCACTGATGTCTATAACATTTGGAGACTGTGACCTATAGTCGAGAAGAAGAGTGTGTATGTCTAATCTGAAGTCCAGACCAGCGTGCACGCACCCACCCACCCACACACACACACACACACTCTCTCTTTCTCTCACACGGTTCATCTCTTTTTGTCTCATTGACACACACACACACACACACACACACACACACACACAGACATAAAACTCACTGGTGAAAAATGTCCTTATCATGCAAATGGCTGAAAATGCCAGACTTGCAGAGTTGTGCAAGGTTGTAAGGTTATTCACCCACGCACACACACACATACACACACACAGATAGAGTTTTAACCTCCACAGAAGTGTTAAATAATATATCTTACAGCGGTGGAAGTGAATGACATGAACTGCACTTAACATGCCACCGCTTCCAGTGTCTCTCTCCTGATGCTTCACGTCTTTCCCTCACTCTATCTGTCTCTCATTTACTTACACATTCAGCCCTTCTTATTTTTTTTTTACTCATGTCCCCTTGCCTTGACCTCTGCTGATGTATTCTGTCATGATCATTTGTCAGACAGTTCTAGGACATTCACACAGAATGAACCCCATTACTGTGTATTACAGTAACACACTTATCTCCCCCCCTCTCTCTTTTTCTTCCCCAGTGACTTGAGTAAAAACCAGATTTTTGACATTGCTGCCGATGCTTTCAGTGGCCTCCGCTCACTCACCTCACTGTAAGTATGACACACGTACATGCAAACACACACAGGCACGTGCGCACACACACATATCCCGACAGGAAAGTAATTGCATTTCCAGACATTTAGCAAATAAAAATGTTGTCGCTGTCGATGTTGACAACCGGACCACAACGCTGCAGAGGGTGCGTATGTGCTGTGTGTGTGTCATTGTATTTGCTTGTGCGTGTGTGGAATGGTACGTGCCTGTAATCAGTCAGTGCATGCGTGTGTGTGAGTGTGTGTGTGTAACTGAGGGTGAATGTGATAAGAACATGAAGGACAGTTTAATTTGAATCAATCTGGAGCATGAAAATGAGACAGACAGACAAGAAGGGGTAGACAAGGTGAACTCTGCGGGGTGTTAAAACTGGATACACACACACACACACACACACACACACATAGCCAAGTCGGTTGAATAGGAATGTCACTGAGATGCAGGACTTTTGCAGCAGAGGCCAGCTGAGGCGTGATGTGGCAAAGTATAAAATTGCTCAAGTGAATTAAATGGTTGCAACTGCAATTGGAAGCACATCTCAAACATGATTTCAGTTTTTGACGATCAAATAAGATAAATGGTCCGACAGCTCGCTCAGTGAGAAAAGCCTCAGTGCTAAAATGACTGCATGTCTTTTATAATCTGACAAAAATGCTAAAAATCATGCTGGAAGCAGACACTTTGTCTCTTTGATTTTAAAACTCCATCAGTTCTTGTCCCTAAAATAGTTGTTCCAACTCGCTGAGCGTGATGGCTTTTTCATTCCGAGCAGATATATTCAGGGTCTCCTCTGCCTTCAGGACAAGCTAGATATTAGTGGAATTTTAACGATGTGTTGATCAAACATCACAGTAATAACAAAGGATGTCTCGTTTTAGAAACCGACTCCATCTGCTTTCTTTTCTGGGTTTTTCAAAAGGAAACTCCCTCTCAGATTTTAACAAAAAGCAGTGACGTAGGTGACAGAGCTGAAGCCCTCCCCTCCCTCATCCTTCACACACACAGTTTGCTGATAGTGTGACTGTGGCTTAGTGTGTATACATGAAGGTGGAAGATGGTACTGTTTTATTACAATCAAACCTTTATTAACCAGTTGTAGATACAATAGGATTCAGTATAATGTAATACCGCATTTATACTGTATTGATTCATGTATTTGAACACATTTATAGTGCCACAATCAGTGTATTACTTACTGTGAATGGTGTGAACACGGAAGCATAACAGTTCTGCTGTGGACATTGTGGTACTGTAGTTACCAACACAAGATCCAAACTTCTGTCTGTTTCCTCTAACTGGGAGTGGTAGATCAGCATTACACAACTTTCAAAGTTTGACTCAGTCAAGAGGAGACACATAAGGTGAGCTGGGGGGTGTCGTGTCATCACGCAGAAAATTACGTCAGGTCACATGAAACAATGTTTTAAAAGGGCTTGGGGAAATGAAATTTTGACATGTAAAATATCCATCCTTCAAACAAAATTTGAAGCAACAGAATGATGTAAAACCGCCCTAAAGTAGTAGCCACTCTTGAAGGTATCATTTCTAATAGTTTTGTGTTTATGTGTCGCTGACCAGTGAAAACAGAAAATCTTTAAACCTGATGATTCAGATTTTTTTTCCAGATGGATTTGCATAAAACGTTAAAATCTTACTGCATTAACTAAAAAAGACATCATCACATACTGAAAAATACCTTTTTTTTCTTAGCTAATGAAAAACGGACATTTTAGATTTGCATGGTTTTCAAAGGACAGCGACTAAAGCTTTATCACTTTGTTTTCAGCTGAGACTCTATTATATAACAGCCATTGTCATGACAAACTGATAAACGATTTAGGCATCAAACTTTGTTTTCTAATGAAAGTATTTCATTTCAATGTAAACCTATTTTGCAAAACCAATTCCACCACTCCACACTGAACTCTTCAGCAGGCCTATATGTAGGATATGAATATGGAAGCATTATAATGTGAGTTACACTAAATATTATCCAGAGTTGCAATTGTCAGAGAGGCCAAAGTGCGTATCATCTGCTTTCTCACTGTATGCCGCTCCTCATCACAGTAATTTAAAGATTAAAATAAAAAACTTATTGTGGCGGATTTAACTGGGAACAATGTCCACAAAAAGAAGTGTTTACTGTGCCTCACAGCCGGCCTCAGACCACATAAGTCTCATTGTGTTAGGACAGCCTTGTAAACACTGTAGCCTAAATGATGTTGTTTTGACTGTCCTGTGCAGGGTGTTGTACGGAAACAAGATCACAGAGCTGCCCAAGGGATTGTTTGATGGACTGGTTTCCCTGCAGCTACTGTAAGTACTGTCTGTGTGGTCTGTTGTTATGTGTGTACCTGTGTGTATGTGTGTGGTCCCTCCAGAAAACAATGAAATACATTATTCAGAAAACAAAAGACACTCAAATATGGGATGAATTACACAGGAAGCCCTGTATTGTTGTGGATTTGTGACGGAAAAATGTAGAGCTACAATTTCCTTTTGAAAATGGACCAAGTGGAAACCAGTGAGCATGTGAGATGTAAAATAAAAGAACAGCCTACACAGTCAAAGCCCCTTATTGTAGGTGATTTATCAGCAAGGAACATGACTGCTGTGTGGCATCATTGACAGTAGAAAAAATATCAGTCAGTGTTTGTGAAAATATATAAAAAGTGATATGGAAAACTACTAGCATCCTCATGTTAAATCAGAAGTGAATTATTCATTTATTCATTCATTTCCATAACGGCTCATCCTGTTAGGGGTCGCGGGGGGGCTGGAGCCTATCCAGCTGACATTGGGCGAGAGGCAGGGTACACCCTGGACAGGTCACCAGACTATCACAGGGCTGACACATAGAGACAGACAACCATTCACACTCACATTCACACCTACAGACAATTTAGAGTCACCAGTTAACCTGCATGTCTTTGGACTGTGGGAGGAAGCTGGAGTTGGATGGCATGGAAAAATGCGATTTCCTATGTCGTAGCTTTATTAAGATTTTTGAAAGATAAGTTTAAGACAGTTTAACACCAGTTAAGGCTTTATTTTCAGATTGATGATATTCAGTGCCTTTTAAGATGTTTTAAGGATTGTGGGAACCCTGTGTAAGTTTTTACTGATTCAAGTAACACACCTAAACCACGTAAAACATAGCATAATGGCAACGACATTTAAGAAAAATACAAAACCCAGCTCCATTATAACTCACAAGGTTCACAGACAAAACGATTGTCTTTTGCTAGACATGTTATCCCCCCCTAATACTGCATGCTAACCTTACTAGCATATGCCTATGACGTTTTACATTGCATAAATTAGCCTTGCAGCTAAAAGAGTTTTCCTCTACTAATATGAAGCTGGCAATCAAAGAGGCATTCAGGGTAACCTACAAAATCTGGCTCCATTATAAGTCAAGTTTCACAGAGCAAATAATTGTCTTTTGCTAGACATGTTTCTTCACAAACACTGCATGCTAACAAGATAACCTCGCCACTATGTTGATTCCAATTGAAGCATCATAATGGTAAGTAGTTGTGGCTTTATTTGTGTTAGTGTTGTTCTTAATTCTCCCTGATTAAGATGATTTAGTGGTTTGGCTTTCGAGAGTCATATCTAAAATACATTACCTTTGTATCATAATCACAGCTAAGGCCAATTTAATGTGCTTCAATATACAGTGTGGTGGTAATTTTATGAGGAAGAGCAAATCTTGGTAATCATCGTTATTGCACAGCGACAGCTATAGTAGAATCCCCTCTTCCTGCATTAACCCTCCATCTGTCCTGCATCGTGTGTGTGTGTGTGTGTATACAGAAAAGTCTCTCTTAAATGATCAACATGAACTCATTGATGCACTGCAATAAAAACTGTATTCTCCCATACTTCTTTTAAACATTTACTGTGAGTGAAACTGTTAATGGTGAATAATTCCTCACGGACACAGGTTCAAACTGCAGCGGCAGTTCAGCATGCAGTAAAAAGAATCGGACTCCTGTTACAGCTACATCGGTACTGTATGTGGCATATGGTCCTTGCGAATGCCGCAGTCCACTGCAGAAACAGCTAATGTTCTGGGCTTTTCCATCGTAAAGTGAAGCGAAGCAAAGAGAATGAGGATGAGTGAATCTAACCCACAAACACCTTTTACGGGCTTAGGTGGATCATTGGGATGCATGGTGCATAGTCAGACACTGAGAGAAAGGAAAGAAAGGGGGAGGGAGGTGGATGGACAGATAAAATAATGGATGGATGGATGGAGAGGGGAAAGATGGAAAAAGACATGGACAGAAGGAATCAGACACATGAAGATAAGAAAAGAGAGTGAAGAAACCCAGAAAGAAAGATGAAATGTGTAAATGTTAGGTGACATCATTAACATTTAGCGTCCCCTGACTGAACAAGCATTTCCCTCGCACCTTGTCATAAGGATGTTAAACACTGAAACACCGAATGCTTTGTATTTGTTTTTACATGCACGTGATCCCTTAATAGGATCATTCAGGAGTGCTTCTGTGCATTTGTGACTGCTTCAATCGATGAATAAATAAAGTACTGAGTGTCTAGTTAATATTCATGTCTTGCCACATCATTGGTCAATCCCACAAAGACACTGCCTGCGGGTGTTGGCGCTCGCTCAGCAGGCGTTTGGAGGGAATATTTCTTTTAATATTTAGCCACTGACAGACTTCCAAAAACATCGGTCAGTTTGTCAGGAATTTCAAGATGCTGTTGTTATTACTATAGTGTAATAATTATAAATTATATATTAGCTTTCACTGGTGAATCAAGCAGCATGTCAACCTTCCATGACAAAGATGTGTTTATTGCTTTGTATAGCTACTGGTCTGCTGTTTATATTGTCTGCGCTGCTTTGTTTTACTGGTGCAGTTTCAAGTAATTAGTTCCCCCTGTGAGCTGCCTAATGAGGCGTGGATATGTCGCAGAGCAGTGTGTGTGTGTGTGTGTGTGTGTGCGTGTATCTGCCTGTGAGTGTATGTATAAGCGAGTTGGTGCCAGTATAGACGCTCGTTAGGATGACTTGAGATGATTAAGCTGAGCTGCTGTACCAAGCGCCGAGTTAGTCACCTGTCTGACAAAGAAAGAAGAGTAGGAGAGTGTGAGAGGGACAAAGAATGAAAGAAGAGAGTGTTTGTGTGATAAAAGAGCAAAAAGATCAAGGAAGAGACAGACAGGAAGTGGAGGAAAGAAAGG
The DNA here is from genome assembly GCA_035609425.1 of Epinephelus awoara. Classification (NCBI taxonomy): domain Eukaryota; kingdom Metazoa; phylum Chordata; class Actinopteri; order Perciformes; family Serranidae; genus Epinephelus; species Epinephelus awoara. The sequence continues at coordinate 32,465,573 of CM069299.1, read as the reverse complement.
AAGTACAGGGAAGAAGCTGTCAACTTGGCCGTATTAGCTAATGACGTGTAGGTATGGAAGAGCGAGATGGAGGAAAGGGTGGAGGTGCAAACCTTTCCTGTCATTTACCTAATCCCTCCATCACATTTCTCATTTTCCTTTTTCTCTCTCCTCCATGTTGGCTGCCAGCCTCTTTCACTTAATTGTATATCTGTGTCACTCAGAATTAAATTTTTCGCCTGGCCCTTCGCTCTCTCTCGCCACTGTTTCCTCCATCCCATCTCCATTCTTCTACCTCTTCTCTTCCTCTTTCCTTTTCCCCCGTCGCCATCTGTCTCTCCCATCAAAACAAGATATAACACTCCCACCCAACAGTAGATTTGCCCCTCCTGCTCCAGAAGAGAAAGTGAAAATATATAAAACCGCAATTTTCAGATTTATGTGTCACAGCCAGAAAAAATATAATCATGACTGTATGGAGAGGGTAGGGGAGGCTGTAGGGAGGGACAAGGAGGAGAAACAGAGAGGAAGAGGAGGAGGAGAAGAATAAGACTGGGGAGAAAAGTAGTGTTTTGGCAGTAGAGATGAATCTGAGAAAAATAAATTATCTCATTATCTGCATGTTCTTATCTTTTGTTTGTGTTGTGCACAGAGATAATAAAGCTAAAACAAATACAGATAAATAACAAATGTCTCTCGCTTTTGTTTCAGGCTGCTGAATGCCAACAAAATTAACTGTTTGAGAGTCAACACCTTCCAAGACCTGCAGAACCTCAACCTGCTGTCGCTGTACGACAACAAGCTGCAGACCATCAGCAAAGGACTGTTTGCACCGCTGCGCTCCATCAAGACTCTGTGAGTAGAGTCAGGCTTTTAAGAGTTTTTCATGGACCCCAGGATAGACAGAAAATTAACCAGCATACTATTCTGATAAGCAATTTATTGTTTCACTCGTTATTCATCCAGAATGTTTCTTTCATCTGTCATATGTGACAGGTAATTGAATATCTGAAGGTTTTGGGCTGTTAGTTGGACAAAAGAGGCAAATTAAAGACCAAAATTTCTTAAACATTTCATAGACTCAACGATTAATCAGGATGATTTAGGTAATGGAATTAATGGTGACTTCTAGCCCTCTTTTTATCCCTTAAAGTAATACATTGATGTTTAAATGTGATTACTGAGACAGACAGGGGAAAGAGGCCAACATACCTACGACACATTTATCACTGTCATGTTTAGTATACTTCATCATTTCCTTTGCTAAAGTTTTCCTTTAGTTAAGTCAAAGTATATGTAAGTAGAGCTCTGAAAGCTGTTGGTGGTCATGTTAACAGTACAGTCTCTTTATTCTCATCACTGTTTCTGCTGCTCAAAACTTAAAACACCAACCTGGTCTCACTCCCAGGTCATCAAATATTAACGCAACCCCTCACTGTCTGATACAGATGCACAAAGTTCTTTTTAGCTTCTTTATGTGACGCAACAGGCGTTCAGCTAACTACAATGTAAACCCATCAGCAGCAATATTAGACACCCAGAGCACCTGCTATAAAGAGTGACAAAGTTTGTGTAAGGTGGTCAGGGTGGTAGAATGGGTCAAACACAGGACTTTCACCCAGAAGACTGCAGCTCATGTCCCATGTGAAACCAAAAGTCAGCACTGTCTTATTTAACATACATAAGTTACACACAATACATCATGTATTAATATCTTTGCTACGTAACGTTGAACAGTAACCCCATAACAAATGGACTTATTTGAACCCAAACCATGATTTTTTTGTCTAAATCTAACCAAGTAGTCTAACCGCCACCATTTCAACATGTTAAACATGTGTAATGCGTTACACCCTGGAGACAGCTGTGCATCTCATAGATGCTAAAGGGTGGCCTCTGAGTTGATATCAGATATCTGTGTCTCACTTCCAGGGCATCAAAAAAAAAACCAGCTTGGTCAATAGCCCTTGGCAAAGATACAGATGCGTAATGCACCCAGGCTTTGAACCAACACGGATGTAAACCCATCTGCATTATTATTAGACATTCAGAGCAACAGATGTAGTAAAAAGAGCATGAAAGTCCGCGGAGGGCGGGTAGAATAGGAGGTGGATGTATCAAAAGAGCACAGGACTTTGACCCAGGAGACCAGTGTTTGTGTCCTGTGTGAAAATAAAAGGCAGTGCTGACTTATTTTGTCTGACTGACCTGACTGACAACAAATGCAAAATCTTCCTATCCCTGACCAAGTAGAAAGTTAACGCCCGAACCCCCGCATCAAGATACAACACAAAAGGCTGTCCCTGGCATTGCTTCTGCCCATGCGTCAAAATATGACGAGTAGTGATGAGATGGTATTGGCAGTGTAGAGTAATGTAATGTAAAATGTAAAAGCCTTGATGGGTTTTTGTTGAACCAGGAATGTTTTGTATCGGTCAATAAATGTAGTAACTTTGCGGTCCTCCTCTTTTCTTGTCCTGTGACAAACCCATCTTCTTCCCTCCTCTCTGTCCCTCTCTTTTTCAGTCATCTGGCCCAGAATCCCTTTATGTGTGACTGTCACCTGAAGTGGCTGGCAGACTACCTGTTTGACAACCCAATTGAGACCAGTGGCGCACGCTGCAGCCACCCCAGACGGCTGGCTAACAAGCGCATCAGCCAGGTTAAAGGCAAGAAGTTCAGGTGCACAGGTAGGAAATGAGTTCACACAGACAATTAACACACACAGAAAACATGCAGGGATTCACCTCTCAAGATTAATATAGACTCATATTAATCAGATGAAAGGTTCACTGCCAAGATGAAGAAGTAAAACATGGAGATTTAAAAACACACATGTTGGTTTATGTGTGCAATTAGATACTGATGTGCGTTTACTGAAACACACATACACAAACATTCACATACAGTCTCTGTGTCTCTCTCTGGTAGTATTTTATTACTGTTATTTCCTTTGATACGAGCCATGGGTCTCACTAATTACAACACAGACCAATTCAGTATACTGAAGCAGCACAATAACTAACTCAACAGGGACTGGCCATAGACTGTGATCGCCCACTTGTGTAAGCGTACGAATGAGTGTGTGTGGGTGTGTGTGTGAGGCTGTTTACACTTCACATCCTCAGTATTTCTCTGCAGTGGCTCCTCATGTTGTTTTCTCTGTCTTAAACATAATGCCTTTTTATGGATCACTGGAAACAAACTATATGAACTCTGTAAGAACAATGGTTATAAGCAAATCCTTGGTTTACTATGCAGCAGACTAGGGGACCACTGTCAACTGTTTCAGTTCTAACAGTCACTTTAACCTTAAACTGAATGGGATTGTGCTCAAAAAAGGTGATCACATAATAGATTTGGCTTTTAATTTGACTATATGAGCAACAGCATTCTTATGATTTAAATGTATCCTATGTTTATTCACAACAAGCAACAAAGTGGTTTGTACAACAGCAGGTATGTTATCGAGAAATCACTTTCCGTCAGGGATGTTTTGTTTTATCTGGAAAAAGCTTAACAAAAAACTGAGTTTCATTAGTACCTGTAAGACCAACCATTTATACCCCTTTTACACCAACAAGAAACAGATGCTGCTCTGGTTTGTGCAGCTTATTTAAACTGTTATGAGCATTTTGACCAAAAATACACTGGCTCCGAACCCAAAAAGTTCTTTCCTAGCTGGAATAAAAAAAATAGCAGGTTTCCCTTATACTGTAGTGTGAATTTTGATGACGTAATTGGGCGTGTCATATTCTACAGCTTGGAAAGACAGGAATGAGTCTTGCATGTAATAGTCTTTTATGTCTTTTATTATTAATAGTTGGTCCATGCTGTTTGTCTGGGGTAGGGTATAAGCTAATATCTGTAATAACACAACAAAAGCTTGCCGGTAAAGAACACAGTCCACCATCTTGCTACTACTGTTTAGTTCCGTTGTACATTGGTCAACGCCATTGTCAGAGGACGAATGCTTGATTACAATGGTTCTGCTAGAAACAAGGGCTGTATCGCTAGATAACACTAAGGTTCCAAGAACTAGTTCAAGAACCAGAGCTTAATTAGCTGCGTTTCCACCAACCACTTTCGGTATAGTACCCTTTAAGCCAGTACAAAACCCGTACAGACGTACCTAAAATCTACATCCGCTGAGTTTTTTCTCTGCAGACAGTACTTTTAAAAGTAGGTGGAGTTGATACTGGATAGCTTTGTCACTGCTCCATCCAGCCCTTGCTGTATTTTCTCTTCAGGGCCGATTCAAGGGACGTCTACACCACGCTGATCATGCAAGCCAATATTTTGAGAAGAAAAAAAGAACAGGCTAGAGTGTTAAGAGTCCGTCAAAGTCGATGAGATATCAAAAAATGGCAGCCTTGTGCACTGAGGCTTTGTAGAGCAAGAGTGATGGTTCTCTCTTGACCAGTTGACAGTCTGCAGTGTTTCTAGCTCCACCTTCTGGTATCGCATCAGTGTGCTAGGTACCTCAACAGAGGGGTTACAAAAACAATACAGAATGGAATGGTTGAATTGGTGCCATTCACAACTAAAAAAAACCCAACAGTAACCATTACAGTGTGGTACAAACTGAACTGGACTTAACTGGACTGCTTGGTGGAAACAAGGCTTTGGTGGAAAAGGGTTATCAAGTGATGTGTCACAAACTGGCTCAAAGAATGTGTCAAGGAGGGAGTCCATGCAAGGTTATACTTAAACAATGTATTAAACAACAATGAACACAAATGTCAGCAATGCATAGAAGTGTGTCAGCTGTTCTGTAGGAAGGCAGAAAGAAAGATTAAACACATGGCCTAGCTTTTGTATCCTAAGAACTCAGGTGAGCCTCATAAGCTGATGACCCTTCCTTGTAAGGTAATGGCCCGTCAAGTCTGGCCAAAATAGCATCACACATGAGATTTCCACCCCTCCTGTTCCCTGAAATGGTATGTCCCAGCCTAAACTGGGCACACAATAAACAGCATAACCAATACTATTAAATGGTGAGGGCTTTTATCCAAAGTGCTTTGCAGTATCATGAGCACATGTGGTTCATTTTTAGCATGGAAGGTCTCAGTGGTAAGCAGGCCCCTAATGTTAGTGCTCTGCCCATGGAGCTAATCGACATAACTAGATTAGAAATGCTCCTAAAGCTGATTGTGGCGGTCCTCTTTGCTTCAGCCCTTGCTGTCTGCAGTCCCATGCCTCTCCTTGCATCTCCTCTTCTTCTCTGGACCTGTGTGGACATATTTCGCTATGTGGTGGGCAGTTCTCTGCTCCCGTCCCCTTCCTGTGTGGATCTGCAGCTGTCTGTTGCCTCTCCTATCCTGTATGGACCCTGCCCCCCTGACTGATTGGTGCAGCTCTCTGTTGCCCCACCTTCCTCCTCCTCCTGTGTGGACCTGCATTCTGATTGGTTCGTGCAGCTGTCTCTTGTGCTTGATCTAACCATGTGGCCCCGCCTACTGTGGCATCACATGGTTCCGTCAAGCGCCAGGGACCGCCCAGCACACACCCACCTGCCTCTCCCAGCCAATCACACGCCTTGGAGCTAAAAAATATTCATACTTCTGTTTGTTTGCATTTATGTGTAGGGCTTTGGATACATGGGACTCTTAACTGTGGTTGAAATAAATAGAACTAGAAAAGTAAACGTCAGAATATTTCAGTCAGTTATAAATATCAATAAGTTAAGTGCTTCAACCATATCCACCATAAATGCTCAACTTTTCCTGTGAAAAATATTGATATGTCTTCATAGGGCCGCAAATGCTTGTTAAAGTGCAGTCACACCAGATTTTGTTTCACTTTCACTTCAGTGTAGAGCAGGACTAGATGTTTTCGCTTCTGGTTCAATCTGATTACAGGTGCAAAAACTACTGTTTATTATTGGTAAACACAACATTCAAATCTGGCCCCGTCTCCCTACACTGTCTCTACATACACTGCAAGCTGCTGCACTACTGTAGGAACATTACATTTGTTGAAATGTAAAAACAATACTTTGGCAGGCGAACTAAGCTAACCGCCAGAACGCCCCCGTCCAGCAGGAAACAGGTTAATTCCACGTCGCTCTTCATCCCCATGCTCTCCGTCAGTGCTTGCCAGGAGGAAAAAGCCAATCCCAGATTCACTCTCTTTTTTTAAAAGAGCTTTGCCTGCTTGGCTTTTCATCACACTATATTTGCATTTTTTGGTGGTTTCTTTTGATACTGTGTCCGCAGTTTACATAGCTTTCTCTTGAATGCATGATAATTTCAGTCTGGTACCTGCTAGCAACTGTTTTGTAAGTGTGTACTCCAACTGCACACTTTTTGGCTGAGGGCTACACACTTAGAAATGTTCCGAACATAGCAAAATGAGAAGAAAAGAAATCCAGGCAGAGGGCAGAATCTCTGCAGATAAATTCACTGCCAAACACCTCGAGTGAATCATTAGTGATGATTGAAAGGTATTACATTTCTGCGAGTCTCGCAAGCCCTCCAATGTCTAGACAGTTTGAAAGAGGGGTGATATTGCACTCTCACTCAGGTGATTTTAAAGTTTTGTTGCGATTCTAATTTATATCAATGCTTAGTGCAAATACACACTGAGAGAGCAGGACACGTCTTGGCCGTAGTGAGTGCAGGACACTGACAGAGGTTACAGACAATAAAATGTTTGATTATAAGCCGTATAAGTTACAATACTCTGGATTGCTGTGGTTAGCCCCTTCATCATCATAGCGCCTGCAATTTATGTTCACAACCCTCAACCATTTGACAGAATAAATGTTGGCACTGTTCTCTTCTGCGAACCATGGATATGTTACATTTGTATGTTTCATATGTGGCAGATATGTTGAAACTATATGTTTCTTTACATTTCAATTTTCAATTTTATATTCTGACAGCACTGTGGTTAACATGCCCTTAGGTTAAGCACATTAGCCAGGTGGTTAGAGCTAGGAAAAGATCATTGCTTGGACTGAAATAAATGGTCTGGTTGCAACAAACGGCTGGAAATGTACAGATGTATCATTAAAATACCTGCTTTTGTTGTTAGTCAGTCACAAACAGTGGTCTGCTGCTGCCTGCTGTTTGGCGGCCATCTTGCCTAGGTGTCACGCCATCCACCATCCTCTCTTCTTCCGAAAGAAACTCAGCTCATGTTCATGTTATCTTTGTCACTTTAGAAATGTTGATATGTAGGAAATGTAAAAAAAAAAAAGTGAAATATCCTTGGTTTGTAGAAATAGACAATGCCAACATTTTATTTTAGAAATTGGGTTGTAATTTATCAACACTGTCCCACCTGCTCAGCAAAATCTGGTCTGGCTGCACGTGTACACCTGCCTCCACTGTCAAATAACCGCAAGTGCTTTAGTGGTTAGCATGACTGATCCCACCACCTCTGTACAGACCACCCTTTTCTGCTCAAGCAGAAAAACTCAAGCTCAGACTGTTAAACAGGTTTCCTCATTCTTTCCCTCTTTCCCTTTGCAGATATAAAAACCTTCCCACCCAAAGTTCTTTGCTCTCTTTTCCCTTTCTTCCCTGACTCGCTCCCTCGCTCTGTCCTTTTTGTCAGCCTGCCAGCCACCAGGGTTTGTAGCAGCCCAGAGATATCAAATATTCTGCCACTGAAAGGAGCTAACCTGCCAAATCTCCCAACAGATAGACACCATTTGAAGAGCAGTGATCATTTACTAAGTTCAAATCAAGGTTGTTCATTGCAAATTACCCCTCAATAGGTGGTCGCAGATCTTCAACAATGACAAGCAGAAAGCGTATGAGACATCCAGGGTGTGTGCCAGGAAAGAGTGGAGACAGAGACTGAAAGAAGACGCAGTCTGTGCCAATATAAGAGCAGTCTGATAGCAGGGTGGTGAAAAACAGAAAAGGTAAAATTGACAGAGAACAGATAGGCAAGCAAGGCTGGAAAGGGAGAGGGAGGTAATGATAACCGTGAGAACAATAAAGAGTGTACGTGGTGCACAAATACAAGTGCTGCATGATGTAAACCAGCTCCACTCCACAGGCACTGGCGGTCATAAATAATATCTGCTCACATTATATCTAAATAACAGAAGTGGTCTCTGGCTCACCTTGTTAAATAAAAACATCCGGGGTTAAACCACATTTATCAACAAAACGATTCCATAAAACCACACGGATATCTGTTTGTTAATTTGATTTACTGCATCAGCCTTGTGCGTGCTCCGTAGTACAGCACTGCAGCACGCAGCCTGTTCTTTTAAACAGATGAGATAGATACAGCTCGTTGATGTCTTGCAGTTCACTGGTTGAGTGTTTATGTTTTACAGCCTTTGACAGCTCAAATTAGAGCTAAACTAGAATTTTCCAAACAATTAAACTCCAACGAGAAACATTTTAGACAGAGATTGATAATGTGGCAGTGGAGGCAAGAGTTTCAGTTGTATATTTCTTGAGATAATGTTATCCTTTATTATAAGGTGCATATAGAATCAGGTCATATGTAAATGGGACAATGTTTTAATTAAAACCCACAGAGTTTAACATGAAGAATTTTCTGTCTCTGGTCTTTTCTTTCTCTCTTGCCCTCCATCTCTCTCCCCCTCTTGCCTTTTGTCTCCTTGTCCCTCTGTTGACCTAATTTACCCGGCTTTTCTTCTTCTCTGTCCTTTCTACCTGCTCTCTACCCTTTGTCTGCCCTCCCTCCCTCCCTTTTTTCTGTTTCACTTTCTCTCCCCTTTGGACTTTCCCTCCCTCTTTCCTCTGCAGGTCAGGAGGACTACCGTAGTCGTCTGAGCGGGGAGTGTTTCCAGGACCTGGTGTGTCCAGAGAGATGTCGCTGCGAAGGCACCGTGGTCGACTGCTCCAATCTCAAACTGACCCGTTTACCTCCACACATCCCTGAACACACCACAGACCTGTAAGTCAGTGTTTCCTTCTTACACAGGCACACATGCTGTATATTGTATGTGAACACATGATGAAATATCAGATTGAACGCCATGTGTTAGACTGCTCTAACCTGAAACTGTAAACCACCACACATCCTTCAACATGCCACAGGGCTGTCAGGAAGTTTTTCACTTTCTCAGGCACACGCCAAAATGCACATGGATACGTGCACGGGCACAGGCATACATGCAAAGACATGCACAAATGCACATAGTCAATGCACGCGCACATGTCTGCCTTCCTCTCTCTGTCTCCTCGCCTCTCTCAGAGCAGTATCATGAACGTCACTTTTCATTTTTAGCTCTCAGACCAAAATGCCTCTCAACAGTCTTTTCCATCTCCCTCAAAGTCCCAAAGGAGCCATCATCATGTCTGGCGAAGGGTCTCACACTAGAATACTGAGCAGTCCCATGGATCATTCATTTTACCGCTGAAAAATGGAGAGGGAGTAACAGATAACACGCAACAGGAATACCATAATCTGATTGAGAAAAAGGTTAAAAAGTCGGCGTGTGTTCAGAATGTGCTCGACAAAATCAACATCTCAGCATGTACGAGGGAGGTGCTTTATTATGCTGAGGAATCGCGATGATATAAGTGTTCATAATTGAAAAATAAAGCATAATTTTGAATGTCTGTGATGTGATTTAAAAGGTCAAAGATTTAAAAAAAGAGCTTCTAAGTCATAAAATACACACCGACTGAGAACAAAAACTGGATTTATGATCCCAAACTGCGACACAAGAAAAGTGTGCTGCCGCTAAAATCAGCCAGCCTCATTTTACTTTCAGCACCTGCACTTGATCGAATATTCAATAAGCTAATATTTCCACACAGGAAATAGGAATCCAGCCAGAGGCAAGGTTTTACCTAATAATGCTGAATCACTTCACAGCTTTAAAATGTAGGTGAAGGATGTAGAGCTTGTGCCACTAATGGAGAATAGCTGCAGAATACGGCACCTCTGCAGCACTGGGGCAGATGCAGGCTGGTTGCTTACGGAGGTTAGTTGTATAATGGTGAATTCAACCATGGCTGCCACTTTAGATAACTAATAATGCCAGTATCCCACAGACCATTAGCCCCCAGTTCCTCTTTCTCTTGCTCTCTCTCCGTGGCTCTGCTTCTCTCTGTGAACCCTCCAGTCTTCCCTCCTTCCCTCTGTGTTCCCAGGGTGCTTCATGTCAAAAACATAAACTTTGTCCTTTATGGTTGGTTAGAGGGCAGATCAAAGTTTTATACTGTTTTCAACACCCTCTCTTTCTCTTGCCTTTTCCTTAAGAACACAACCACCAGTGGGGTTTTTGAAAGCCACACACACACACACACACACACACACACAAGCTGCCAGTTGTGCCCTGTGTAACCTGCCTTATCAGGGGAAATCAGGAGAGGCTGAGCTGAAGGCTTATATATTTTGCTCTCTTTCTCTCTTCTGTCTATCTTTCTGTCTTTATTTGCAACTCTTCCCACCAGCCACAATAATCCTTGACATCGGCCTTGAGAGTGTTCAATAAGTACAAAGGAATTAAAATGATACTTCGCTGATTTCAGCCAGCTTTGTCTCACAACAGTGTGGGTAGGACGTGTAAATGAACTATGGTAAACTTCTCTCCATCTTACCAGCGCCCAAATCTCCCTGCTCATCTCTCAGGATTTTCGCTGGCTCTGGGGCTGTGGCTGGAGCTACAGATTGTGCTTCTGCATTTTTGTATGCCCGACACCGCAGACACAAAGACACTCTCAAATTCAGATCAAGCTATAAAACTAAGCAGTGCTGATCAAATATGAACCAAGATTCTGTTACTGTATTGCCTGTTTATCTCATATAATGTCTTAAGAAACATATTTTAGTGCACTGTTTGGCTGTAGTATGAGAATTTGTGAAGAAGAAGCAGGAACTATTGTGTTTCCTGTATTGGGTAAATGGAGGCTCAAAAAAACTGAGATGAAACAGTAAAACAAAGCAGTGTTGATCAAATATGAACCAAGATTCTGTTGTTGCATAGCCCATTTCTCACCTAAAATGTTTTCAGAAACATATTTTAACTGTAATTCAAGATGAATTTTTACCAGCCTGTTACCGTATTTTGTTTCCTGTTTTAAAACAGACAAGCATGCAATGGCTTTTACCATCAAGGCCCTGTTGTTACGCACAAAATATTGTTTTTATTATGTTATTATTATGCCATCCACCAGCACAAGCATTTATTGGTCTGGTGCGATGCAGTATATTCTGGTAGTTGTAGGTTTTCTACCTCTTGAGTAAATGCGAATGCCACTGTACTTTTCTTCTGTTTCTCTGCTCATATAGAACCAATTTCAAAAGTACTGATTGAGCAAGAAATTGAAAATGGCTTTGCGCTTCGTTTTCAGAACATGTTTTTATTGTATGTACCGATGATTCGTACTTTGTTTGGCAAGCGAGCATTTATGTACACAGCTCCTTATATGTGGAATCTTCTGCAGAGGGAATTAAAGTTGCACTCTTTGGTTCCTCTCGGCCGTTTCGAAGCACTGTTGCAGGATTTTGTACACAGTCTTCTCTATGCCAATGTCACAGTGTGTCTTAGCTGGTCTTTGTAATCGTGCGTAGTTGCCAGTTGTTGTGTTTTCTTTTGTTCACGTCTAATATATATGAACATACTTTTTGGCTTTTCTTTGTAGTATCTCACTTTGCATTTTATATTGCTTGTTTTAGAGCTGTACATTCTGTATTTTTGCTCTATGCTTTCTAACTTCAGTTAATCTTAAGAGGTTTTTGCTGGTTAAATAAAGGTTAAATAAATTAAGTAAAATAGAAAATGTGTATCTTTCTGCTGCACAGACAGCACATTACATTCTGAGGACTGTAGATTACAAGCTAAAGAGATAATAAATGTTTTATCTTTATTCTTATATGTATATAAACATTTACAATGAGCATGTCAGTCCAGCAGCGTCACCACCGATTTCTTTCGGACTTTGCAACATGTTATTCCAGTTTGGCTTCATCCAGGTGGATCCATCTTTTAAGTCCCCCCTGTATCTCATTAGAGAGTGTCCCCTCCAGCTGAACTTTCACTTTCTTTCCCCAGTTCCTCTCACTCTGCCTCTTTCACACACACACACACACACACACACACACACACACACACACACACACACACACACACACACACACACACACTCTCACACACATACACAAAGAGCATCCTTTTAGCAGCACACTTTTAGTACAAATTACCTCAATAAAGCAGATGTCGAGCTTCCTATCTCTCAAACTGTTTTCTCTTGGCTTAGGGCAGCGTGGGTATTGATGACTGCATAGAAAAGATTCATTGCTCTTGTCTTCTCTTCTCCAATATGTTTAATTATTCTCTCCTCCCTCCTCTGGTTCTGCGGCGCATCATACTTCAACAGTCACTAAAGGCCTCTTAACCTTCATGCGGTCATTCCCCCCTTTACTCGCGGCCTTTCTCTCTCAATCTTGTTTTTTTGTTTTTTGTTTTTTTGAGTGTGTGTGTGTTCATGTGTGTGTATTGACTTCAAAGCAGTTTGTTTTATGAAATAATTAACGTTTAACTCACTTCCTTTAATTTTTCTCTCCGTAGGCGGTTAAACGACAACGATATTGCCGTATTGGAGGCCACGGGGACGTTTAAAAAGCTTCCTAACTTGAAGAAAATGTATGTATAATCTTTGTAAAAAAGTACTTCTCATTTGCTTTTCATTTATATTTGGTTTTGCATCATTCATTTATTAACTCATGCATGCTTTTACGAAAAAGGAGGTAACGAAGACCTGGAATCTTATTGGATGTTGCTCTTTTTCAGTTTCCTGTTCTATATATTGCTGATAGAGGAAAGAAGGAAAAGAATTGCACTTACAACATGACTGAAATAAGAACAGATGGAAAACAGTGGATGGTTTACAATAAGGGATGCAAGGAGTTATGAATGAGAAAGGAAAGGAAGAAGGAAAGGTGATAGAGAGAGGTTGATGGGAGGGAAATGATAAGGAGCAAGTAAAAGAAGGATGAACATGGGAAAGGTGTGAATAACATACATGCAAAGAGGGCGGAAGTGAAAATGAGAGAGACATGATTTAAGGAAGGAGGAAGAGGAGTGGTTGAGGACAAGTAAAAGAGGAAGGGAGGGACAAAAGAGAGCTGGAGAGTAAGGAAGGTTGGGTGGGAGGTATGGAGGAAGCGAATATTAAATGGAAATGGAAGATGGGCCTTCGGTTCAGATTTACAGTCACTCCTTATCTACAACCTCCTCCAAGTGTGTTTGTGTGTGTGTGTGTGTGTGTATGTGTGTGTGTGTGTGTGTCAGAGCGAGATAGAGAAAGACAGAGCAGAGACCAGAAGTTGATTTATTGGAGAGGAAATTGCTAACCATCTAGCAGTGTCACTGACGATATAGATTGGCCAGCACTCATTTCCATTTTCCTTCCTTCAATTCCTTCCCTCTCTTCTTCATCATCTCCTCCTCCTCCTCTCCTCGCCTCACATTTTCTGTTATCCTTGCATCTACTACTTATCTTTTAACTCTTAAGTTTGTCTGCCATCATCTCTTCTTTTAACTCTGTTTGTCCATCCTCTCTTCTCCTCTCCTCTCCTCTCCTCTCCTCTCCTCTCCTCTCCTCTCCTCTCCTCTCCTCTCCCCTCCTCTCCTCTCCTCTCCTCTCCTCTCCTCTCCTCTCCTCTCCCATAAAGCTGATAAGAGGAAACCCAAAACTAGCTATGAATGAAAGCTACAGTAGTTGTGATAGCTATCATCTCAGGTTATTGTCTCTGTGGCCAAACGCTCTCTTTCCATTTTCATTTTTCTCATTTTGTGTGCAAGGAAGAGAGATAGCAATCATTTTCAGTTGTCTGTGACCACTTGTCTCATTTTCTTTTATGTGTGTGAGTGCGGTCGTGTGTGTGTGTGTGTGTGTGTGTGTGTGTGTTTGCGTTATAGTGTACAGAGTTATAGTGATGGCTGTAAGCTGTTATCAGAATATCTATTGGACAAGACGAGGACATTAAGATGAAGGAGAGAAGAGTTAACATTTATTAGTTGAAGGGACATGATTGATTATTGCAATTAAAGTGGGAATATCGTGTGTGTGTGTGTGTGTGTGTGTGTGTGTGTGTGTGTGTGTGTGTGTGTGTGTCCATGTGTTTGCATGTATGGTAATATTGGAAGCCCTTAGAGGCCACCCTGCGTGGACTGAACTTATAAGAAACACAAGCAGAAAAGCCACAATATGGAAAAACAGCTAAATCTGCAGCTTCATCTTAATTTCTTCATCCCTCCTGCAGCAACCTGAGCAACAACAAGCTGAGGGACATTCGTGACGGTGCGTTTGACGGTGCAGGTGGAGTTTTGGAGCTGCTGCTGACGGGGAACAAGCTAACTGGACTGCAGGGACGCATGTTCAAAGGCCTGAGTGGCCTGAAAACTCTGTAAGTCTGCTTTACATTAGTGTGTGTGTGTGTGCGCCTGTGTGTGTGTGTTTAACATAATATTTATGTAGGCAGCGGTCTGCTTGTTAAGAAAGTTAGAATTGTGTAATTAAGCAGGCTGCATCTCACCCCACAAGTTTTAATGTTCCTCCCATCACTGTGCAGAACAGCAATGCTAATGAATTTGAAATATGCAAACACTTGTTTTTTCCTTAAACAAAAAGCTCTATATAAAGAACAGAACAAATGCTTCTAATGCAGGAGAGGATGAATGTCAAAAACAGGAGCTATGAAGTTATCTAAAACCTACTCTGCCCTGCAAAGACAAAATACCTGAACTCACCAGAGTGTAGAACCGAAAAACCTCTGACCCTTGTTCGATAGTTAAAGTAGTCTACCTTTGGATGTATGAGGTGCCACCTGCTATTCAGTATTTTACTGTATGTGTTGAATTATTCCATGCTCAGTAATCTTACACCTACTGTTTCAATTCTAAAAGTCTAACCATAGACAGGGGTTGCAACTTAGCCATGGTAAGAAACCTGTATGTATTGCATCTACGTTATATCTTGCATATAAAGCGGTGTCTTATGCATTTGCCTTTGTCAGATAAACAAGTAAATTAATAAACGCATGCACAGCCATTGAGAGCAATCTGGGCTTCAGTATCTTGCCCAACAATACTTCAACTTGTGGACTGGAGGAGCTGGAGATTGAACCACCGATATTCCAATTACTGGACGAGCCACTCTACCTCCTGAGCCACAGCTGCCCCGCTCCTTTGCATTGTCTGCAAGATAATGAGGGGTCATGCCAAAGCAAAAGGCAAAAGGCATTAACTTCCATTTGATCTATCACATTGTTGATTATAGTAAGTAATATACTGTATGATAATGATTATATCTTATTTAGAATCTAGTGACATGTCATGAAACGATCACTTTCCTATAATATGAATTTTGTAGATTGTTTTTGATGGTGCATTACCAACATAAATCATTAGGACTAAATTGGGTTAACTAATATTTGTATTGAATTAAAACATAACCTCACAAAAATGTTTTTCTTAACTCTCGAAGTTGCAACTTGCGACACCAAAAACCATAACTTCATGTCTCAGATAATAAAGCATAATAAGGGACGTACAGATGGAGCGCTTTTAACCGCCTGGAAAACGAGAAGTCAGGCTCTGAGTGCTTCTTTTGTGCCAGCTTTCAAGAGCGTGGTGGCAGGCATTGTACCATAGCCTTTTACCTGAAATCCTGAGTGCAGAGCTGATCTTCTTCCTGGCGCTGTTTAGAAGTGTGTAGGTCTATCATCTGTGGGATGGATGTAAAGCTCTGGCAGCTCTGCACTAACATGATCAGCTTCTTCTCCGCGTTCACCACAGACTAATATTTACCAAAGAAGGGAGAGATATCTGTTGGCTGTGATTGATTGGTCCTTGTCACATGACATGCGATGCACGCTGATGCGTTCCAAAAGTTGAACTCTGTTTATCTAGGGGCACAGCTGGTGCACCGTGAAAAACAGGCGATCAGGAATGAGTGTGTGCCGCTCTGCTGTGCGTCTACATTGAAAACAATGAATTTGGGGACAGAAAAAACAAGGCATGTGCACGGCCTAAGTGCGACAAAACAAGCTCGAGAACCAAAAATGAAGTTATGGGATTTTACCTTGTTTATTTCAAAACTGTTCCTAGTCAAGGCAGACACAAACAACTACTCTCAACTAAAAACCACACAGCAGACACAGGATATCTGTCCACATAGTAGAGCAAGTCATTATTGTTCCATAAACAACAAAAAAGTAATTTTGACCAGATTCAAATGAAGGTGTTTTGCCTTTGCACAGCAGAACCTTTGATGATTTAAAGTGTACTTCTCCTGTTGCAGACTGTGACTTGTGTTAGCACCTGACTTATGGTGGACTTAACTTTTTCTTCTCCAGACTAAAAACAGAGCACCAGGATTGTTTACTCACTCACCCTGAAATCAAAGCTAATGACAGCCTATTGTTGTTCCCTTAATTTGGGCACCCTCCATAAATAGGCTAGCGTCCAATTAGGGGTTACAGGATAGTGTACGGACTCATGAGCTAATGTTGTCTGTGTATGCTCAGTAATTACTGGCTAATGCTATCATGTATCTATATGCCGGCTAATGACTCTCTAATGGCATCATGGCTGTCTCTGTATTATGTTAAGAGGCTCCCTGCTCCAGTAATAGCCTTGCTAACTAGGTTAGCCTGTCCCAGAGATTGCTAATGCTAACTAACTCAGTTAGCCCGGTCCCACGTGACCGCATGTCAAAAGCTAATGTCATATCACAGACTCTGTCACAGTTGTCCTGTGAGGACTGGTTTGAATTTAGCCCTGCTTTCCGTTTTATCTTGTGTCCATGTCATTTTAGGTTATGTTCTTTTGTCCTCTTTTTCTGTCTCTTTTTATCCAAGTGTGTCATTTAACTGTTTTATAGACAAACTGTTTCAATAGTAACATCCTTCCTCAGGACAAACAGTAAGACTGTCTCTCATAAAGCATCCCTCAAGTGAAAGAAAAATAAAGAGTGTAATAAATTCCTGAGACATTGGTTTAATGTTTATGATTTAAGTTTTGGGTGATGAGATCTAATCAGGAGACTCTGGAGTTTATGCTGTAAAGATTTTATTGTAAGTTCCAGTAAAAGGTAAAACAAAATGTGCAAACAGTAACTTCTAGCTTTTCGTTTACTGAATACAAACTGTGTGTGTGTTTCCAGAATGCTGCGGAGCAACCAGATCACCTGCATTGACAACAGCACATTTATGGGTCTGAGCTCGGTGCGTCTGCTTTCGCTGTACGACAACCGGATCTCCAGCATCGCCCCAGGAGCCTTCTCCACCCTACACTCCCTGTCCACCATGTGAGTCTATTATGACGGCTTTCCTCCCTCTTTGTGGTGCTTATTTTCCTGTGTCTTTTTTATTTCCATCCCATTATTCTCGCTATCTCTCAACATATGCCGCAATCACTTTTTGTCTTTCTGTCTTTTTGTCTTATCTTCTCCCTCCTGCTCTTTATCTCTCCTTCTTTCTCTTCTCTGTCTCTATCCTCTATTTTTTCCAGAGTCTAGCTCTGCTGTGGGATTTATCTACCCTGCAACACACGTACACACACATGTTGCTCTCTGGACACTGTTCTCCTCGCAGATGCTCTCCATCATTATCGACTACATTGGTCTGGATCCCAGGACATTTGTTATCAAAGCTAAATATATCCCAGCATCTGCACACCCACTCACACACACACACACACACACACACACACACACACACACACACACACACACACACACACACACACATAGGGACAAACACTAGAGCATCTGCAAGCTTGTTTTTATCCTCCCAAAGATGAACACACCTGCTGCGACCAAGATGGCATATATTCTTTTAGGTTTTGTGTGTGTTTGGTGTGTGTGTGAGGCGTACATGCTTTCATGTGTGTGAAGATGTTGACTGGTGTTCAGCCTGTACAGAGAAGTACAGAAAAAACTGACATAAAGTAAAGTTATGACAAGTATTAACCTGCCACATAACATTACTGTTAGGAAGGAAAGAGCAGGAGGCAAGGAGGCAAAAGACTGTGTGTGTTTGTGTGTGTGTGTGTGTGTGTGTGTGTGTGTGTGTGTGTGTGTGTGTGTGTGTGTGTGTGTGTGTGTGTGTGTGTGTGTGTTTTATCTTCAATCTTCTGACCACACGGATCTGAAGGTTGTAAATAATAGATTTTTTCAGCTTAATAAAACATTACAGGTTGATTTTTTTATCTTTTCTTCCTCTTACCGTGAACACACAGACATGCCAAGCCCAAAAAAAGAGTCTCCTCATATCCTCTCTAACGCTCTCTCTCGCTTTTCCTCCGTGCTTCCTTCCCTTGTTCTGCCTTTTGTTCTCTTTCTCTGTCCTGCTGTGTACCTGTCATCTTCGATTCAAGTTTCTCCTTGAGTCTTTTGGGAGGAAAAGTAGGAAACAAGAGGGGGAAAATGGGGATAGCGGAGAGAGAGGATGAATGGATGCATGGTTGCATAAACGCAGGTTTGCTCAGTGGGGCTGTCGGTGATTATCACTACAAAAAAGGAACATATTCTATTACCATCATCCCTGTCATTTTTCAGTGTTCATTCTTCTTTTAAGCCTCCATTTTTCATTGTAACACTTGAATTTGTATGCAGCACCTACCTGTGAAAGAACGACGGATAGATTTTTTTAATGTCTAAAGCTTCTGTTCTTAACACTTCCTCTGTTCATTTCCTTATCTTCCCTCCGTTTTCTCCTCTTCTCTCTCACTCCGACCATTTCTAATATCAGTCTCCATTTGTAGTGCATTGTTTCCCAACAGACTTTGTCCGTTTAATTAAAAGATTAACACATTGTTAAGGAAGGAAGGGATTTAGCAAAGGTCTGGTTGCCAGGCAGCAAGGTCAATTCATTACAAGGAAATGAGGAAATAACTCGTCCCTATCTATAGCAGCACCCCATTAATATTGTAGCACAAACAGCAACATGCAAGTTTGTTAGTTCAGCAGACACAGTACAAGGGCAGCACGCCACTTTACATGTCTTGACACGACTTGGAGGCACACCATCATCTTTAAGGAGATACATGTGAGTCATCAAAAATTTAATTCCCCAAGACTGCATAGACGTATACATCAATCAGCCAGAACATTAAAACCACTGACAGGTGACGTGAACAACATTTATCATCTTGTAACTGTGCAATGTTCTGTAGGGAAATCCTGGTTTCTGACATTGATGTGGATGCTACCTGACACGTTCCACCCACCTAAACACCGGTGCAGATCAGGTACCTCCCATTATGGCAACAGCACTCCCGGATAGCTGTGGCCCCCCAGCAGGACAGTGCACCATACCACACCACAAAATCTGCTCAGGAGTGGCCCGGGGAACATGACAGAGACCTCAAGGCATCAGCTTGGCCTCTAAATTCCCCAAATCCCAGTCTGATCAAACATCTATGTACTGGTGCCCCACCTCACAACCCACAGGACCAAGGGACACCCTCCAGTGGTCCTGTGTTCATGCCTTGACAGGTCAGAGCTAAGCCCAAGGAGGACCCACCATGGATTGGTGGTACCTCTGGGGTACCAGCACGTCCCTCAAATGTTCGATCAGATTGGGATCTGGGGTATTTGGAGGTCAGGTCGATACCTTGAGCTCTTTGTCTCGTCCCTCAGGTCACCTCTGAGTGCACTGTCCTACTGGGGGGCACTGCCATCGACAAGTGCTGTTGCCATGAGGGGGTTTACTTGGTCTGCAACGGTGTTCGGGTGGGTGGAGCACGTCAAGTAGCATCCACATGAATGCCAGGACCCAAGGTTTCCCAGCAGAGCATTGCACTATAACAAGATGATCAATGTTATTCACTTCACCCACCAATTGCTTTTAATGTTTTGGCTGATTGGTGTGTACATTACATATTTGAAATGTAGCTCTTCTCTGCGTTTTCGCCTTTTGTCCACACACAAACTGCACCTCAGGTCACTGAAATTAAACCTTTTGTAAAACTCTTTCCAGGGTGAAGATTGTCAGAAACTCTGTTTTTAGTGTTGACGTGTAGAAGGGGAAAACCAGAAGGAACAGTGTCCCAATAGGGCTGCGACAAAGTCCCTTGATTAAGCATCCCTTTGCTTTTACATACAGAACCAAACAACTGCGGCATCATGTCATTCCAGTGTGTGATTTTTAGATAGTGTTCTGTGGCATTCTCGTATCTGGCTGGATGCACACTGGTTAACGTCTGTGTGATCTATGTTGTGTGCTGATTGAAGGAAGGACCCGGACCACAAATGTCTATTGGTTGCTTCTTTCATGTTCTCTGTATGTAAACTTGGAGTTTGCATTTAATTTCTGTAAAACACTGTTCTGATCTTCTTCTAATTTGCATGGCCTTATTGTCGCTGTTACATTGCTGCCAATTGGTTTGGTTTGAGAGCACTTCAGTTGTGTTTGCATTTTCATTTGGAAGGATGCTTTTTTAAAACAGTGCTTGTATGGACAGCATTTATTTTTTGAGAACAAAGGAGGGGAAAAACGTTTTCAAAAGTGCTGTTGTCTGTATAGACAAGACTTAAGATTTCCATTTATACTTTACTGTTAGTGGAAGGTTGGAATAAACTCCTCATATTGTTGTTCTGCCTACTGTAACAGCATCCCTTTATCTAAAAAAAAAAAAAGTCATCACTGGACTATATTGAATCTAAAACGGCAGTGAGCTGAGAGGAAAATGTGGCTAAGTACACCGCCTGTCTAGAATGTGCTGCTGATGCCTCCTCAGCCTTCAGCCAGTTTAAATATGGTTCAGCATAAATATTACATGAGCCGCATTACAAAAGCAACAAAATGCAATGAGGGGTGATCAAAAATGAATAAAATGTACAGATAACCTTTTCTCTTTTCTGTCTCTCTTTCAGTTTTTCATTCTGCCACCTCTTCCTTTCCATTCTCCATCTCTCTCTTGTTCTTTACAAAATGAATAAAAATAACTGATAACCTTTTCTTTTGGCTCTCTTTTGTTGCCTTTCTCTTGCCGCCTCTCTTTGTCTTCCATCTGAATTTATTCAAGTGTATAGCTGACCAGAAAACAAGTTATATCTGTGTGGTTTGCAGTGTAAAGAATACCATACAAACTGCTGCTGTAATTATTGGGATTAGTTTTTTAAATCAGTAGCTGATAATCTCTTTTGCCTTGTGTCCCTTTTTTGTTGTTTTTGTAAGCTGCCGTCTTATTATTGGTCTTATCTTCATCTGCTTAATATTAATATATCAATACTGTATTCATGAGGGCAAAATTCAGGGGACACATTTATCAAATGTGCATCATTTTGCGATGATGAATTCATGAAACTGTGTGTATAGTGTAACCACAATTGTGCGGCAACATGTTTGAGAAGCTCCCAACACTGGTGTTCATTTCTCCTGTTTCCTTCCCTCTCTGTGTCTCTGTCCCTCTTCGTTTCCATAGCAACCTCCTGTCCAACCCCTATGTGTGTGATTGTCATTTGGCCTGGCTTGGTCAGTGGCTGAAGAAGACTAGGGTGGTCAGTGGAAACCCTCGCTGTCAGAGGCCAGCCTTCCTGAAGGAGATCCCCATCCAGGATGTGGCCAACCCAGACTTCACATGCGACGGTGAGCCCCCCCTCTTTACTCCCTCACTCTGTACTGACTCTGCAAAATGTTTTCTTTTCTTTCTTGCTTCATAAACACAATTAGAGATAACAGTGCTTACACATAAAACACTGCTAAAAGAGGATTAACACTAAAATACTGTAGTGAACACAACTGGAAGTGTGTGCGACTGGTCTACCAAGTTCTATGGGACGTGGAGCCAGTATTTCAACATATCTCCATACGACAATTTGTGTGATATCACATCAATTAGCGCACAACAAATGATGTTAGGTACTTAACATGAAGTCACGTAGGTTAGGTTTACGCGAATGAAGCTACTATGGTCAGGTTTAGGAAAAGAAAAATGGTGACAAGGTACCTCAGACTAACTTTGGCCCTGATCACACAGACAGCGTTTTAGTGGCTGGAGGCGGCTTTTTGTTATTGATTTGAATGAGAATGAAGCTTTTTGCTCGTGGTTTTTGCACCTGGTGTTTTTGCTGGAGAGCAGTGAAAAAAATGCCACACGTCATCTCTTTTTTCCTATTGTCCAGTCGGATGATTTAAGAGGCGGCAGGTCAATCTGTGGTGGTCATGACAACAAGTTTACAGTTGGTGAACAATGGAGGAGAAACTCTCGGTAGTGGTTGCTGGATACCCAGAGCTATACAGCCCGACGATAGACAGCAGATCATCAAACTGCCGCTGAGTCATCCTTAAATATGCCTGGAAACAGCCAACATCGAGGTGAAGCTCCTGGACCAACTGGTGGTACTTTCCCTGTGCCCAGCAAAGTATTTACTGACAGCCTCTCATCCTCAACCAGAGCTACAGCAAGTACCCTCTGCCTCTGCTTTAGTAACTAGATACAAATTACTGTCAAATAACTAAAATAAATATATAAACAGTAGCATGATTACATGGTAAGGTTAGAATAAGGAGGTACGTTGTTTCCTGGCTTGATCAGGGCCTTAAAGTTCACTTGGCTTCACACGGTTTCAAATACTGATCTCAGGGAAAGTCCTGCAGCCTTCCTAATTACATGGGTTACACACGTGTTACTGGCTCATGATGAAGTGGAATTTAATTAAATTGTGGTGCATTATTTTTATAGGTAAGTGTATTAACAGTGCATGGGAACAGCCTAAGCATTTACAAATCCAAACTAAAGGTCACACTGTAAAACCTGAAACAAATGACATATGTCACTCAGCAGCCTGGTGTCCTGTACAGATAAGAGCAGGTGATTGAAAGGTGTGTTAAATGTGTCTTTGCATCATGTTTACTCATCCCAATTACTGGCTGCATTCTCAGTTTTTCAAGAAACACATTCAAGGGAAATTTCCACATGGAAGGTTGTTTCATGTTCGGTGATAATGCCCAACACAACTTTTAATAAAGTTTTTAAGGTCTCTCGTGAGACATAAAGGTTGGTAATGGGCGGAAGGAAAATAAGTCTAATAAAACTGTGAAATTCGTGGAAATTCCTGCTGCAGTGGAGCATCGGGCGGTGAGAGAAAGGTCAAGACTATTTATATTGTTACAACTGCAATTTTACATTAGGGGTTTTACCCAGAGTGACTCACAATGAGTGCCCTAATTACGCTGAGGAAAATCACTTGTTCTC
This sequence comes from Epinephelus awoara, assembly GCA_035609425.1. Taxonomy (NCBI): domain Eukaryota; kingdom Metazoa; phylum Chordata; class Actinopteri; order Perciformes; family Serranidae; genus Epinephelus; species Epinephelus awoara. The sequence goes on along the minus strand of CM069299.1, from coordinate 32,442,442 downwards.
AGGAGGATTTCACTGATATCACAATGAAATCTTGTCGCATCCTGAGAGACCTCAAGTCTTTTCGTTTGCGCTGGACTTGACTGAAGTGAGCTTATCTTCAGCTCCGTTTCTCGTCTTTTGTGTCAAACTTTAACAACCCCTCCAGACACTCATTGCAAAACTTCCATCATGCCATGAAGCCAGCAGATACACGCACACACACACACACACAGACATCCTCAGCAGGGTATCATGAGGACAGAATGATCAGTAACTACTGGCAAACAGCAGCCGTAGATGACATCAGCTTGTGGTTTCTACAGTGACGTTGCTGTTACCACGACGATGCCTGCCTATAGCGACCGAGGCCGTCGTCTTGGCCGCCAAGTTTGACGCCATAGACAAAGTGTGGTCTGGCACTCATGTCTATTACATCTTTGTTTCTTTTTTCCCCTTTTTCTTTCTTTATAGCTTTACACTTTAAACTCCTTCCGATCTGCCTTTTTTCTCTCTTTCCATCTCGCTCGGCTTCCCTCTCCCTCCTGAGTTTCTTTGAATTCATTACACTTTTCTAATTTCCTGTAGCTGCTCTGCAACCATTTACTGAAAATGAGTTTGGAAAGTAGTTAGCCGGGTTGGCTCGAGTAAGGAAACTCGAAGATGGTATCAGATCTTAATATTCATTCTTGAATCCTGCACACACACACACACACACACACACACACACACACACACACACACACACACACACAGAAATCTACTTTCAAGCACACTCAGCTGCACAAACATAAATTTGAATGGCTGATACGATACTCAGACCCTTGTACTGCTGTCCTTATGAGGACCTTACAGTTGCTGTCTGCCATATCACTAAAGCTGTGGATGAGATAAAGTCTTTCCACCACTATCTGACAGTTTTTGTATGACATTAAAGAAATACTTCGCCCATAAAATGACCATTTGTGTGTTACCTTGAATTTGTGAAGAAAACATGTCTCCACCAAGAACATATTGATTTATAGAGGACCATGTTTAACAACAGCAAAACTACATCATAACTTCTGTTATTATCTGGTCGTATGCTCAGCACTTCCCAACAAATGCAGTTTTGCCAAAACCTTACTGTTTAAAACTGAAAGTGAAACATATCTATATTCTCTTTAAAACCAGACTCCAGTACTAGAATTATGGCACGGTGATGCAGTGTTTAGCACTGTCGCACAACTCCGGTAAGCTGGAGTCTTTCTGTTTGGAGTTTGCATGTTCTCCCTATGTTAGCGTGGGTTTTCCCCGGGTTCTCCAGCTTCCTCCCTCAGTCCAAAGACATGCAGGTTAAATGGTGACTTTAAATTCCCCATTGGTGTTAATGTGAGTGTGGATTGTTAGCCCTTTTTTAGATAGGAGTTGTGCAAATTTGCAGGAAAGCCCAATCAGTCTTTTTTCAGCATTGGCAGTGTAAAAACAAAATCAGGGAGTGCAGCAAAATGCCGCCTGCCTACTTTTGTTCAAACAGAATGCGCCTTTTTCGGGGCATTGGGGGGCGTGAGCAAGTAACAAAACGTGTAGCACAGTGTGTGATGTAAACAGTGACGTTGGAGGGAAGCCACGGCTCGTCAGTCTTTCAGTGATTCTCTCGTAAGTCGGCCCGTGACACATCAAATGCCCAATCTTAACTCTGTGCTTGTCACAATTCTAAAAAAATAAAGCCAACATAGTACAACATACAGACAGTAGTAAAGTTATAAATTAATCTGTAAGAACTGAGGAGCTGCATACAGATATAGAAAATCATTTGAGCTGAATATATGTTGGTATGTTATGGTGCCTCTGTGCTGACGACAGCTCTGGTCGGGGGCATTTTCTTTTCACACTTATCCATCCATCCCTCTCATTCTTGTGAGCGCAAGATCTCAAGAACACCCTGAGGAAATTTCCTCAAATTTGGCACAAACATCCACTTTGACTCTGTGATGAACTGATTAGATTTTGGTGGTCAAAGGTCAAGGTACTGTAACCTTACATGCAAAGGTCATTGTGACCTCACAGAACACGTTTTTGGCCATAGCTCAAGATTCATACAAAGTGTGACAAAATTTGGCACAAATGTGTATTAGGATGAAATGATGAAGTGATGACATTTTATATGCAGAACTTTAAAGGTCAACTTAACTGCAACATCATTAGAGCAGGCATTTGGTCGAATACTGATCTAGTGACACTAATCTTGCGTGCCCACCTTAAAACTCTGGTGAGTGCAACATCCGTACTGTCCTGGCCACATATGAGTCTGGACAGACATGGATGTAAACTGCAACTTAACTGGCTGGCGGAGGCATACACGCAGGAGGTAGTAATTCTAGTTTGACCTTGTAAACTACAGTTTAATAATGATTCTTTCCATCTCATAGTCAAACACATTTGCTTGGTGATGGAAATCAAAGATCTGGATCACCACCAACATCAACTGAATTGTTCCTTGGCTGAAGTCTCAACCGTCCTCAAAGGTTTGAAGACATCCTGCTGGCAGTCAGAAAAACAAACTACCAAACAGGGTCAATATGGCCTCTTGGTGACAGTTAAATCTGCACACTCCGAAGGTGTAAATCTCAAACTGCTTCTCAAAAGAGCAGGAGCAAAGAAACGCACACACACACAAAACCAAGGTCCCCATGTCCGGTCTATTTATAGTTGAGTAAAATGACTGTTAAGTTGTCCAGAGGCAGCCGGGGGAAAGGTAAAGTTAATTGAATTTGTGAGAAGATATTTAGCGCACATTTAGATGTTAGTTCAATCAGCCAACTGTGGAGTGAGTCAGCCCACGGCTACACCTCCCCGTGGACTCTATAGCTACACACATCAGATAAGACACACACACACACACACTTGCACACACACTGCTCCACACACAGGCACGTAAGCGCCCATTTGCTCGACATTTAGACATTAGTACAATTAGGAAACTACAAAGTGAACGAGGAAATGGCCATAGGACAGAGGGGAGATAGCTATTTAACAAACTGAATGTGCACCAAACTCATACACTTATCCTAAAACGTGTGCATGTACATCATCGCAGCATATGGGCACAGAGGCACAAATACACAACCAAGGAAGAGACAGGAAACAGTATAAACTTTCTCCTTCCTAATCTTTCCTTCTGTCGTCTCACACACACACACAAGTACACACAAACTCAGATTGCAGTTGTGTTATGATTGGCTTAGTGTCCAGTCGTCATTATCCTTCATTATGGTTTTAACTCAGCTTGTTTTACATTTGGGACCGCAGTTCAACTATTTACATACTGCAGCGCTAGATTAAAGCTGTGAGTGTGTGCGTGTGTGTGTGTGTGTGTGTGTTTGTCTGTCAGTCAAGGAAATGGAGGGCGTTTTAAGCCAAGAACAACTCTGTAGTCTGTGATCCTTCTTATCTCTGAGTGTTAAACGATTACAATCACTCAGATGTTTTTTGGTCCCCGCCATATGTTTGTGTGCACATGTGCGTGTGAGTGGAACGGAGCTGCACAGCCTGAACAGTCTCTCTAACAGTACAGCTGTTCACTTTAACTCAATCGTTTTTCTAAAAATCTGTTTTTTTACACCATGACTAGAGGCGTGAATTTTAGAACAAAAAGCAAGTTGCAGGTTTCCTGATCTTTAAGGGCCTGACAAACCAAGCCGACAATCGGTTGTCATTTAATGCCGGGCCATCTTGTCTCTGCTGTTGTGTTGTGTCCTGTTCTGTTGGTGCTAGTCGGCCCTTGTCAGCTGTTTTTTGGTCAATTCAGTGTGTTGAATCAGTGTTGGAGATGATTAATGAAATCACTGTGGTTGGCAGCTCAGTGCACAAGAGGAGAAACTGAAGAAAGGAAAGCAAACACATAACTGAAGTCAAGAGAGCTTGAGTTTGAAACAAAGTTAAGACAAAAATACTGCAGTCAAAAAAACTATTTCCATTGCAGTATTATATTTGGTGGTATGGCTCTGTTCTGGGGCTTCTCTGTCTTTCCTCAGGCCTACTCAGGAAGGCAAACCCACCTGCCCTTCCATGCGCGTATGTGGAAAGCCTAAGGCAGGGAGAGCAGCAGCAAAGACCCCCCAGGAGCAGAACAGAGCAACATCAATGACAAACAGAAATTACATTGATAAGACAGACATGAAAAGGAGCTGGGGTGGAGGCGGGTTGCAAAGTGGCTTGCAGAGGAAGCAGCAGCAGTATGCAGGCCAGCGCAGTTTGAATATGGGCAAAGAATTGCCTGTTGGTTTTATATAAAGGAATCATGTGATCAATCAGCTGCTCCATCAGTTGATTGGGCTGTTTGAAATCAGCTGATGTAGCTGGGATGTGAGCTGAGCTTGACATCGTGTCCTGCCTGAACTAACGCTATGCTCAATTTGTTATATGTTAGATCTTTTTTTTTTCGCCATTGAGCTCTTTAGCAGAAACGGTTTGTAACTGTGTTTTTGGTCGCTAGAGTGCTGTAAATATCTTTTGTTCTTTCAACATTGGATTGTGTCATTAATGTGCTAACTAGCATCTTGAATTCGTCCTGACGATCTTTTGGTTTCCCTTTTTGAATGACGAACACAAACTACCACCCTCTGCTGGCAGAGAGTTATTTCCTCATATGCAGGGGCAAAATGCACATGCTAGTTAGCAACTGGCTGTAGTCTTTGAGGTGCGTTCGAGTGCCCCTTTTTGGCAGAGAAACAAGCAAAGTGAAGAAACACAACAGTTGGCCTTCAACACCACTAGTTCTTTGATGTCAATTTGGTGTGTCTGGTGTGTCAAATAAAGTTTTCCAGATAAATATGAGGTGGCATGGTGGTGCAGTGGTTAGCATTGTCACCTCACAGCAAGAGGGTTCCTGGTTTGAGCCCTTCAGTGTGGAGTTTGCATGTTCTGCTGTGTCAGCGTAGGTTTTCTCCAGGTACTCCAGCTTCCTCCCACAGTCCAAAGACATGCAGGTTAATTGGTGACTCTAAATCATCCGTAGGTGTGAATGTGAGCGTGAATGGTTGTCTGTCTCTATGTGTCAGCCCTGTGATGGTCTGGTGACCTGTCCAGGCCCTCTCGCCCAATGTCAGCTGGGATAGGCTCCAGCCCTCCGTGACCCCTAACATGATAAGCAGTATCAGAAAATGAATGAATGAAGATGAAAATGATATCATACATATTTCATGGATCCATTTCGACATGACAAAACAGTTCAGGTATTAAAGCGACAGACTGCTGTACATGATTTACCTCAGTTTGCTGCTGTATTTCCGTGACACCAACATCTGCTCAGTGTTTGTCCAGAATCATTGGAGGGGTTTTGATATCACTGTGACCTGCCTGCAGGTCCTGAGCCAGATGCTGAACCACACTAGTTAAGCAGCCTCTGGTCATTTGATATGGATTGTAAAGCACTCTTTAAAAGTGCTGAGTGCAGAGTTGATAGGAATTGACCAAGTACCACACTTACAGTTCAGTCTTTATCTCTTTTCATCCCTCTCTTTCTCTCTCTCTCTCTTTGCTCTCCCTTTTCTCTTTTGCCCTAACCTGTCTCAACCTCCTTCCCCTCGGTCCATCTCATTTCCTCCTCCCTTGTTCCTCCCTGTTGCTCTTTTTCTCTCCCTCACCTCTGCCTCTTTTTTAATTTATCTGTCCTCCTCTCCCCTCTCCTTCTTTCTGTTCGTCTAACATCCCACTCTCTCTTTCCCCTCCTCGTCTCTCTCCAGGTGCTGAGGATAATGGTTGTCTTCCTACGTCTGGTTGTCCTGACGTCTGCACGTGCACAGACGGCGTGGTGCGATGCAGCAACAGAGGGCTGCACTCTCTGCCCAAGGGCATTCCCAAGGACACCACGGAGCTGTGAGTCACGCGTGCACGTACACACACACAGACAAACTCAAACACAAGATGCACACGTTCACCTTTGTTCAAATACACCGACGCACAAAAGCCAATGAACATACCGGCATACGTGCACGCACACACACTGGAACAGGCGTTTGTGTCAATGCTTACTCTCCAATAACATGCAAAGTCACAGCCACACACACAGTCACACACTGCTGCAGTGCAATATTGATGCAGCAGTTTGCCCTCTGCTGCTTCGGTAACTAACACACCATTTAGTGAATACACACACAAACACACACACTTTCTCTTTTCCTTTCTTCCTGTGTGACTTGATGGGTTTAAAGGCAAGTGACTGCTGCAGGTACTTGTGTGTTGGAACGTGTTTGTTTGAAAGGTAATATCATGAATCTATGAATCACCGCAGATAGTTTATCCGCAACACACAGTCTCATTCTGTCTAATACTTTATATGGGCAAACGGAGAGAGATGGAATGATTGCCGAAGCAGTTACAGACCACTGAGAGGAGATACCAGAAAGTGTCCTTGGGTTATTTTGTTAAAAATATTTCGCAAGTTGCTTCTAAGAAAGACTCAGTTTTCAATGCTATAATGCCAAAAACACATGTAAAGAAGCCAAGGTTCACATTTTATATTTTATTTGTTTGCCAGAGCTTTTTTAGCTTTTGTCTAGTACAATAATGGGTCGCACTACACACTACAAGAGACACCAATAACAAAGAAACAAATGCTTGTATTTGTAATTATCTACAACAGTTTTAATACTTTGAATTATTTATTTGCCTTGTTATTCCCTCGTATAGTGCAGCTGCTTTATCTTGTAACTCACTTTGTCCTGTTAATTTCAAGCGAGCAGGAATCCCTGTAGCAAAGAGAGACACCGATATAGGAAGTGTCTATAATGATAGTAATTGTTAGAATTGATGTAGGATAAAACAAGGGTAAAACAATGTTAATCGAGATTGGGGAATTTAGAAAAAAAAGTAGGAACACAATCTGTCGTCGGGAAGGTGAATAATTGTGCACACACACACACACACAGGAACCCCGCTAGCTGTGAAATAGGTCTGCTCTGCGGGGTCAATAGCAGTGATTAGGTATTGATCAGGCTGAAGAAGACACTCCATCATACTGTCCACATGACCTACTTATGACCTGAGAGGGAGAGAGGAGCAGAGAGCAAGGGATCATAAAATGTGTGTGCTGGAGTGTATATGTGGTTTACTTATTTGTCACAGACGGATCAGTAGGTGAATATTGTGTGTTTATATATTTGTTTAAAACCACATGTTGAAACTGTCTCCACAGCCTCAGCTGGGCAGGTTCACACTAACACACTGGTAATCTTGTCATCTTGTCCCGTCTTGATTTGCTGTCAGGCGCATTCAGAGCGATAACCTTCCACAGTCATTCACTTATGCAGAAAGTGTAACGTAGCTGCTGGAATCAAATCAGTGTAAAAGCTATGACGACGATGTTAAAGAAATTAACATTTATTTTCCAAAGAGGTCTTGTCTGGTGCTACACATGACCTGTACTGTATTTGCTACACATATTTGAGTTCTCATATTTGTTCTTTTTTCACTGTCACTATCAGATAAAAGCAAAATGGGATTAAAATAAAAATCAATTTAAAGATGGGATCTCTTGTCGAACAAATATTTAGCTTTGCTCTTTGTTTAAAGGAACAGACCTTCATTTTGGGAAATACATGTATTCACTTTTTTGCCAAGCGTTAGATGAGAACATGTCACTTTCATGTCTGTAAGTATGGAGCTACAGGAGGGGGGCAGTTAGCATTGTGTGCAGATTATGAGACAGCAGCCCCGTTTACACTGAGCAGTACGGTTCAGTTCAGTTCGGCACACTTTTTTTTCATGTTTCCACTGTGAAAGGTTGTGGATGGTACCAATGGAACTGTTTAGTCCGTCCCCATTTTTGGTCCCCCCTCTGTTGGGGTACCTAGCACACAGATCAGGTACTAAAAGGTGGAGCTGTGAACACTGCAGTCTGATTGGTCAGTAGAGGACGGTCACTCTGCTCAGGGCTGAGCTGTGTCTGGTTTTGAAGCTCATGTAACCACTGTTCATACTGTGGAGTGTTTTATTAGTAAACTGTAACTATAAAATGAAAGGATGATTTCCAGACTGATAAAGGAGAAAATACAGTGAGTGCTGGACGGAGCAGTGAGTGACAACTACTCCGCCCACATTTAGGAGTACTGTTTGTGGTGGAAACACTAGGGTCTAGGTACCATGTGTGAAGGGTTACTTTTGGTTCCAAAGGTACCATACTGAAATGTGTGGTGGAAACGGGGCTAATGGACCCATCTGCACAGAGAAGCAAAAACTCTTCTACAAAGGAGCAGCCTCTTTTTTTTCTTTTTTTTTTTTGCTGCATGTTTTTGTAGTTATTATTCACATATTTGCGGTTTGGTATCTCCTGGTGGAAATTTTGTACCTATCTGTAGTAGCTGTGTGTCTCCCATTGCAGTTCCTTTGCATCTCTACAAGTTAATTTGAGTGACATTTTGCAGGTTGAAGGCTGGGGGGGCTCTGACACTTTGGGCCCCTGGGAAATGTGCCTGTTAGGCCCATTCAGTAATCCATCCATGAGCTTAGCATTAAGACTGAATGCAGGTGGTCACATCTGGCTTGGCTCAATTTAAAGTTAAAGGATATGCATGCCAACACTTGTGAAGCTTCTAAAAATCTGCTCTCCAACTAAATGCAAAAAAGACAACTTGTGGTTTTTACAGCGAGTTAGATGCTGAAGTTATTTTCTGACCAACAACAGCCAGAGGAGTCTTGTGGTCACTGTAAGGTTGCCAGGCAACCATCAGAGCTCCTGCACAGAAGTAGTGGGTGGATGGATAAACTTTTGTTTTGAACTTTGGAAGGAGCCACGCTAGCTGTTTGCCCCTGTCTCTAGTCTTATTGCTATGCTAAGCTAAGCTAATTCGCCACGGGCCCTCGCTCAGCTGTAGCCGAGTGGTATTGATCTTCTTCTCATCTGTTGACGAAAGGAAATAAAAGTATTTACCAAGTCTTAACTGTTTGTTTTATTCTTACTCTGTTAAGTTTGTAGCTGATCACATTCACATAGCACACAGCTGAGTGAATGTAAAAGACAGCATACTCCTCTGGTTCATGCAGATATGCTCTGTAAAGGTAGATTTGAGGTTTCTTTCTACCAGCACAGCTCAAACTCATCCCCCACTCTGCTCATCTGCCTTTCACATCCTCCATCACCTGCTGTAATATGACAAAAGTTGCAAAACCGATGTGCTATATTTCAATTTTCTCACCCCCACAGGCCTGTTTTTGTATCTAAATGTATATATGTAATACATTCTGCGTTAACTATGCACCTTCCCTTGCAGTTACCTGGAGGGTAATATGCTGACATCTGTGCCCAAGGAGCTGGCAGGCCTGAAGCAGCTGTCACTGGTGTATGTACCTCTCGCATGACCTTGAACAGAATACACATATCCTCACGCAAACAGTTTAGAAACATGCATCTGCTCAGCGTGTTCTGTCATGTGTGTATTTGTCTGTGTGCATTTACTGTAGGCTTTTATCCACACAGGGACCTGAGCAACAACAGCATCAGCACATTGGCCCCCTTCACCTTCAGCAACATGACTCAACTGGCCACACTGTGAGTTACCATGGCAACACGCACACACCTAGTCATGAATGCACATACCCCCGCCCATGTCTTGATGGCTTTTGTGTGTGTGTGAGGTTAAAAGCCGCAAGATAAATCAGTGTTTTCTTCTCTTAACGTTGATTAATCGCCCTCTTCTCTCCTCCCTTTTTTCTTCATAGTTTCCTGCTTTTTCTTTTCTCTCCCATTTTTTCTGTATCTTCATCTTTCTCTACCTTTGTCATTTCATCTTTCTTACTCCTCTCCCTCCAGTTTTTCCTCCTCTGTCCTCCTTTTACCCCAAATATTGCCACACTCCTCTCGCTCCTCTCCTGTTCTCTCCTCTGTCTTATTCCAAGCTTTATCATCTTCCTCTTTACATATTCATGTGGTATCTGGCTTTCCTGTCTTACTGTTTCTTCCTAAAACTTCTCAAATCCATCCTTTTGCTTTTCCGCCACTCACTAAATGAACCTATTGGACAATAAGCTGCTTTAGCTCCTCTTAAATTCCCCTCCCTTCAGCTCTTTACTGCCATTCTGTCGCACATACAAATTCCTTTTATTGCTAACTTAGTCTCTTTTTTTGCCTTTAGCTAATCTACCTTATCTATCACATGGATTTTACATCAACTTAGAGGATTTTGTGTGTCCAGGGAAAGTACATTTGCTCTTTTCCAGCAACGCCTAGTTTTATATTTCATAGAATTGCACTCATTCATGCCTGGGAGCTGCCCAGCGCAACCACAGGCTTCTACTGTTAGCCCGCAGATAGCATCAGTGGAACACTTGCTGGGTTAAATGCCTTGCTCAAGCACACCTTGCCAAGAGTTAAAGAGGTATAGGTGGACGAGAGTGTTTCTTTTTCCACATCGGATTTTCTTAATCTGTTGATTTATTGGCTGTTAGGCTCTTTTCTCCAACTTCTATGCCAGTTGTTAACCTGCAGTTGGAGATGAGAAAGAATTTGGATTTTTCCTCTATTTTCTGAGACACATTTAGCCCTCTTGATAATCATTAATAATGATTAAGCATTACTCGAAGTCCCTATGAAATGAAAAACATATTTTCCCAGTTTTAATCCTGTGTGCCTGTGTTAACAGATCATTTAGCTCTTGTTATATGAGAAATATATGTCAAGAAAATCAGTATTTTTACACCTGTCTTTCCTCTTTCTATGGAACCATGTAAACAATTTCAAATGTTTGATGACTTGTCATGCACTCAGGAGCATTTACAAAACTTTGTCCAATGAACTGGTACTTTGAGCGACAAGCTAGCCGCACAGGTTATATAAAACCACACGTTGCCATTTGTGGGTTGTGGTAGCCAACAGAGCGATATGGAGAGAGATAGGAGGAGATGTTTGTGAGCAAAACCTTTGTTTCCAATTCCAAACAATGCGGCAGATGTCTAATTCATCCAACACCCCCTCATCCACCTCCTGACCTAAGACGAGGGAGGTGTGTGTGTGTGTGGAGCCAGCAGTCCGTAATTCATCACAAAACAGAAGCTAAAGACACGCTAACTTCTGTTTCACATGGACATTAATTGTAGAGCATGAGCCAAAAGAAAAAGTGCTGAGATCCAGTGTTGGAGGCTGCTGTTGTCTTAAGGATGATCAGAGAGCAACAGTCAGCTTTTTACACAAGGATCATTATCTGGCTTAATAATGTTTAAAATGATGATAGCGCGCTGAAACAGCCAACTTTATCTCATTCGACCCTGATCAGAATTCTGTCCACAAGTGTTTCCCTCACCTTCATTCATTACTAAACTTAATTTTTGGTTCATTTGCAGTTTTAAAAGAGAGAGAAAATACCTGTGGTGTTGGAGCTTCAGCTTCGCCTCTGGCACTTTTTAACCTCTGAATACTTTTTCTGCTTCATTTCAGATGTGGCCTTCTTGTTTATTTCCCTTTGCTTAACCCACAGCGACAACTGGTTCTGTGCTGTTATTGTATAAGCCAAAATCTGCTGTGTCACCTCTCATATCTTCCCTCTTTTTTATCTCTTTATATTAGTCCCTCTACATTAATTTTTATGTATCGAGGGATGTAGACTGAAAGACAAGGAAAAACCATTTGAAATGAGTACAGCCAAGAAAATAATACTGTGGAAAAACACCATCCTGAGTCATAAACTGAGTCTTGTGACCTTGCTCATGTCCTCTGTCTTCCAGCATCCTGAGTTATAACCAGATCCGCTGCATCCCGGTCCATGCCTTCGACGGGCTCAAGTCACTTCGCCTGCTGTGAGTAGCGAGCTTCATCTTTAAGTGCTGCAGTGGATTCAATATTCAACACTCCCCTTCGCTAGTTGTTGTACAGAGCTAAATCAAAGTTTAATCACTCCCCTGGTGCCAGGGCCGAGTGCCACGTTAAGACCCAGTCACAAAAAGAGTCGCAGCCACCCAATCATTTGTTGTTTCAGGGTACTAAAAAAGATAGAAGTGACAATCTCTCATCTCCTCTTTAATACTCCCTCTCTATCTGCATGCTCTGGCCTCTCTCTCTCCCCCTGTGTCCCTTCACTCTGTCTCCCTCTCTGTGTCTCCGTCTCTCTCTCCGCCCAGTGTTGTGTTTGATGAATCGACCTCCAGCCTCTGTTTCTCTCAGTCATCCATCTGGTTGTCCACCCTCTGTCTCACAAAGTGACACGCGCACATGCACAATGTACACGTGAACATCGCCGTCTGACCATCCTTTCACACACATGCGAGCAGCTGCACACACCTCCGATGCTCAGTGACGGCAGAATTCACTCTGGGTTCTTAACGGTGCCATATGCAGCATTTTGAATTGAAAATTGCCACCAGCAGTGACATCACAGGTTCCCACAGTACACCTGTGCATCACTGCAGTGAGGTGAGAAGTGAAATCACTGGATATCAGCAGAAACAAGATATTCAGGGGGTTTAGGTAGGTAAGGCCCCGTGATAGTCTGGTGATCTGTCCAGGGTGTACCCCGCCCCTCGCCAAATGTCAGCCGGGATAGGCTCCAGCCCAATTGACCCCTTACTGGAAAATCGGTTACAGAAAATGAATGAATAAATGTTAGGTAAAGTCATTCTGAGACCTTCCCCGAATCAGAAATGCCTCCGATACTGCCTGAAACACTGGAAGGGTATCCGTGAGTAGGCACGTCTATGCACCAATCTGACATCATGTATTTATTAATCTGCTTTATGGTTTGACACCTGCATGAAACGTCAGTTTTCCTGGAACTCAGCTCTTCTTCGCCACTCTAAACCCTACTTAAAGAGTTGATTGTGGAACCACTAGCAATTACTGTTTTAAAGGAGTGAGGAAGAATTGATTTCCTTGTAAATAGTGTTACATCAGCTGTTACCAAAATGTCAGTGATTTGGCATATTTTACACTGGAAAGTCCCACCAGTGTAGGGTTTAACCAGAGCCATGCCATACAGTGTTGTTGCCATGCCACAACCACACTGGCTTAGTAGAATACAGCTGTTCTTCTTGTTTTTAATGCAGTGGATATACTGATACAAAAGCATAGGAATTGGTAATGAAAAAATGGTATCAGAACATCCCTAGTGTGAACCCCTAAAATGCACATGAAACCTCATACCTTTTACTGATATCTACCTCTGAGATTTGCACCTCCACCCCAGTATGATGGAGGTGAATTAAATTTCTCCATTGATAAACAGAAAAGATGGTCAGAGCACTCGTCTTCCATGTGGAAGGTCCAGGGTTCGAATCCTGCTGAATTCGACGTCAGCATAGGCATGCGATCGCAATTCCCACCGCCGAATAAAACGGGATCAGATTCCTGAAGGAGGCTTCAGGATAAGAGAGTAACTCTGGAATCTGAGCCAGTTCCTCAACAAGGGTGCGTCCGGCCTGTTGTACACGGGAGATCCAGACGTAAAAGCGGATTCATATGAACAGAAAAGATCCCAAGCACCAAGTCTTTCCAGCATTGTCTGTTACCCACACAAGGATTATTTTTATACAATAAAGTGATCACAAAAAAATGTAATTAAAAAAAAAAGTAATTTATTTATTTTGGTTATTTATTATTAAGCCTTGTTGTTCCTAGAGCTAGTGGCTCTCAAAAGTAAAGACTTTATTATCTATAATCCATGGTGTTGTGTAATGAAAAGACAATGCTGACACTTTTGCTTTTTTGCTTTATTTAATAGTTTATAGTAGGGATTGTTTGTAACATCTTCTACTCTCTACACTGGTGTGTGACAGTCTTAAAGCTCTGTTTCAATGGTACAGTGGTGGACTGTAACAGGGGAACAATCCAGCATCCCATGTAGACGGCAACAACGCAAACAGACAATGTTGAAACATGTCTCCCAACTTCTACTTAACACAAACATGTTTGATGGATAATGTGATGCTGAAGAGTTGCTGTTAAGCTGGTTGCACCAACAATAAATCCAAAAATGCTGATCTCCAATTTGTTCCCTGCAACGGGCTTTGGCTCCAGGCTATAGACCGGACCTGCATTGCGTCATCTACCCACTGTCACATCAGGAGAGAAAAAGGAAAATGCTGGAAAGTGGTTGTGTAGTGGGTTAACCAAAGCTTTCACGCTGAGATCTGAGGCACAAGAGATGAGTAAATATTTGCTGTCAGTGTGGTAAAACTCTAAATGATGCTGGTGACAGTTGAGACTGATGGATAACTGACGTTAGGTTGAGTGGGAGCCCGGCAGATTGTGATCCGATCCTAATCATCTCCAGAGGGGGTCAGAGACGCATTGTGACCACATTAAACACAAGTAAATGGGAATACGTTTTCAATCAAAGAACAACAACAACTGCATGGGCACCAGGCACAACTGTTGCAAACCAGCATGGCAGTAGATGCTCTGCCTTCTCTCTCACCTGTAATGTATTCGTATTGGTCACAATCTTAAAAATCAGGTAGGCCTGTTTCATCCTCATCGACCTTGCTGCTCTTCCTGACGGGCTCTGATATATACAGCAAGGAAAATGGACCAGCAAAGATTTTCGCCAATATTGTCTCTGAAAATACACAAATTTTATGATTGTGCGCCCTCTATAATTGCTTTTTTTTCAATGATGAGACTTTTTCTTTCTGATTATAAAAGTTGTTGACAGATGGGTTTGAGGCCGCATTTGGACTAATAAAAATCATAGTTCACTGGATTTATGAAGTGTTTTTCGGGATACTCAAAGAAAATTTACAGAGAACAACAACATCAAACCAAAAAAAATTAAAAAATGGAGGTTTAGAGGGAAATGATGCAGAAAGGGCAAAGTACACTGATTTTAGAGGTTGTAGGCAGTTTTGTAAAGGTGCGTTTTAGGGTTTTCTTGAAGGTGCTGAGAAAGGGGGGGGGGGGGGGGGGGGGGCTCTGATGTCTTTAGGGAGTGATTTCCAGAGGCTGAGAGGAGCAATGGAGAAGGCTCTGTCCCTCCAGGTGTGGTGGTTAGTTCTGGTGGGCCTTTGTAGCTAGACAGAGCGATTGGATCTCGACGTATACACTGGAGACACATATTAAAGCCAGACGTAAATGTAAGGTTAAATAATACAAGATGAATTTTAATGCAAGGTGTAAGGGATGTATTTGGTCTTCAGTTCCTCAGAAAGGGGTGTGGCCTTTATGTTTTGAGAAGTACCCAAATGTGCCAGTCTGATTTATGTTAATTAATACTGTTGATTTAAAAATCAGGAGATAGAGATTTACAGATAGAATTGCACATACATTACAAATGATGTTCAAGTCAAGCCCTATCCACAAGAAATAATGATCAGAGTCCTGCTACTTTTACCTCAAATTACTCTCCGTGGACATTTCTTCCTGGACTTTGGCCACCATAGTTTGTTCAGACAGAAAAACTCAGTGTCTCTCCCTCTTTGTTTCTGGCCTTTTCTCTGTATATTGACCGTATCTCTTACGAGGCTTTCACCTTGCAGAAGTTTAGTTATCGCTTTTTTGTTTCTTCCCTCCTTTCTTCCTTTCATTTTAGTTGATGTTGCCGTGGGGACTGATCCCTCTCTGCCCCCGCGTAGCAACTGGTTGCCAGGCAGCCATCACTGTCACTTCCTCATTACCCACAACCCCCTCTGGGCCAGCCTTACGCAGGGGCTGTTAGACCACCATACATAGATGCACACACACACACACACGCAGTGATGCACACAAACATGTAAAAAGTTGCACGGATACGCAGACGTTAAACACACACACAAGCTTCTACACTTGCATGCACAGCTGCACACTCTGGTGCACACACTGAATTATGCACACACACGCACAAACACACACACACATGTACACACCACACACACGCTTTTCCAATAGTGGTGGTTTGATAGCTGTCCCCTGCTACAGCCCTTCGCTCTAATGGAATGTGAACTTATATCCAGCAGGCAACACACTCAAATGGCGAGACACAAAGGACACACACACACACACACACACACACACACAGACTCTGCAGTCTCTGAGCCCTTGGAGACAAAAGTTTCTGACACACACACAAACACGTGCACAAAAACCCAAAGGCACAAAACAGAAATGCACATGCTCACACCGATACACATCACAGCCTGCAGTCTGTCCTTTTGACACGAAGATTTCTTACACACACACACACACACACACGCGAGCACACGTACACACAAACAGTAGTCTGCCTGATGACCATATGAGAGTGTTTATATTCCATTCAGAGACCAGGACAAGCTTTATTGGCCGACGATGAAAATAAGCTTTCTGTTTATTTTGTGTTATTCTTTCATAAATATTTTATTTATTTTCCATTATAGAAGGGGATGATGGTGCATCTGCAGCTGAGGAACCACAAATAATTTAAATAATTTAGCATGCAGCTAGTCAGGGTTGGTGTATTAGTCCGCTGAAAATCTAGTATTAGGCAGCTCGGCTGTCACTTCCATTTACCTCAGATGTGATGGCTATGAGGCGCCAGGTTTGTTTAGATATTCATTGTAAAATTAGTCATGAGTGCTGTCATCTACGGGTAAGCCTTAAATGCAGCTTCACCATTTGGATCTAAATATAGAGTATGTGAAGGTACGTCGGGCCATGTGGGACGGGGGCACCATCTTGTGAGGTACATGCTTATCTCTTTTACCAGAGCATGCACTAAGTCTCAAAAACTGTGTGGTTTACAATGTGGACACAGTGCATCAGTGTGTCCTCATACAGCAGTTTAAATGATATCCTACGAATTAGTGCCCCACGTATGATATATGACATATGTAGCATAAAGTTACACACTTAACGTAAAGTTACATAGGTTAGGGTTAGGAAGAGAATCATGGTGATAATGTAGCTTAAAATGACTCAAAGTGAAATGTCTCACCTTTGTGACCCATCCACCTGCCCAACCTGCCTCCTAACAAACCACTTCTTTCTTTGCTCCCATCAGTGCATCAGTCATGTGATCGCAGCACTCCCAAATATGTGGATCATGCACAAATTACTGGCTCATGATTAAGTGGGATATGTACGAACTTTAGTTTTTCATAGAACAGTGCACGAGAACAGCCCAGGTCCACTGTGCTCTGTTATGGACCTATGTTGTTTATTGTGACAAGCAAGTCCAGTTGCCTACGATATAGCACTTACGGTTACCATGACCTGCACTGAGAATCTTCACCAAAATTCCAAAAACTGCAGTTCCTCAGTTGGCCACTTGAGGCTGGCTCCAAAAGTGAGTCAAATGTTAAAATGCCCAACTTTACAACAGAGATTAACTTGTTTACAGCCTGGTTCACAACCAGTTTTGGTCTTCATAACTAATTTCCCCCTTCATGACAGCTGTGTGGGGGGTAATTTTTATGTAACAGACCCATTTAAATTTGATTAAGGCTTAAAATTATGCATAATTGAGGGTGCAGCTGCTTTGAGTGGGCGTCACCTCAGCTAATCAGTCAGATCCGCCCCTGACCCCTCTACAGCCCCACCCTCTAGGTAAAATATGGTCACCTTTGGCTCCAAAAATCCAAGATGGCATCAAACAAAATGCCAAACTCGAGACTTCAAAGCTGGAGTTCACAAATAAGTGGATGACATTACCATGTTTATGTCAATTATTTTACACAGTCTGAGGTCGTAGTATGACTGTAAGTATAAGTAGGAGAAATAATTAGCAGCATCTTGGGCTGAGGTCAAAGGTCAAAATGCTGTTTGACATATTTCTCCTTGTTGCAAAAATGTGAATATAAAGACTACTTAATCAAATTAATTAAACTACAAATTAGAATTAAA
Source organism: Epinephelus awoara (assembly GCA_035609425.1). NCBI lineage: Eukaryota > Metazoa > Chordata > Actinopteri > Perciformes > Serranidae > Epinephelus > Epinephelus awoara. The sequence continues at coordinate 32,424,708 of CM069299.1, read as the reverse complement.
TGGGTCAGAAAGTGACTCTTGAATTTGTAACAAGGTCAGTTTAGTGTTTAATATTTATATACACTTCTCTTTCTCTCTCCTACAGCACTCTCCATGGTAACGACCTTTCAACCATACCCGAAGGAGCTTTCAACCACCTCACCTCTCTGTCCCACCTGTAAGTGCAGCTCCATATATCTTTGTGTGTCTTCAGTGCAGATGTCATGGATATACTTTTAATCGTGTGTGTGTGTGCGTGCGTGTGTGTGTGTGTAGGGCTCTTGGTGCCAACCCACTGTACTGTAACTGCGACCTGCGCTGGCTCTCTCAGTGGGTCAAGGCTGGCTTCAAAGAGCCTGGTAAGAAGAAGAATCATCATTAAGATGCTGTTTAAATACCTTACATTTTCTGTTACGTACATTCTGCTGTGTAGAAGACAAGTTGTAAAGTATGGTGCTGTTTTTATAGGCATTGCTCGTTGTACTGGACCTCCTGACATGGCCGACAGGCTGCTGCTCACCACACCTCTCAACAGATTTCAGTGCAAAGGTGAATAGTCTCCTCTTTATTCCGCTCTCCTTTTGTTTCCTTACCACCAGCTGTATATTCAGTGTCCAAAAATATCAGCGCTGACCTGTTTTAGCTCTGGATTAATCCCTGGATTCAGTCAGATTAGTACACAGAAAGGTGATTTAAATAGGGATTAGTGGCGGCAAAAATCACGTCAATATGACTTAAATCAGTTCTGTGTTTCGACTCTTTCTACAGTATATGAATAGTTATGTCTATTCCACTGCATTCACATTATCTCAACAAAGTCCTGATTTTCAAGAAGCTTGATCCTTTTACTTGCTGAGATTGTTGAAGTATATTATCCTTGACCTTGTAGCGTTCCAGTGGAAAAGCCACACCAGTGGAAGGCATGTAAATCTGTGTGATTTACTTCCCTTCCACTGGTCTGGGTTTTGTCTTCAGGCAGTCTGCTGGCCAATATTTGGACTTTTATTCAGTCTCAGGGTGAGTTTCAGTGCTTGAGGTGAGGAGGGCTGCCAATGCTTTTATATTTACGTGCTTATGTGCATTGCAGACCAGAGGCGAGTGTAGCTGCCTAACACCAAGATGACACTGGGGTAAAACATTATGAAAATCATAAACTTTGAATAGCCCATTGGTCTAAAAGTGAGTGTGAATATGAAAGGATTCCTAACTGTTTGCTGTGGTCATGTGTCTGGTATAAAAGAAAATGGTGTTATTAGTTGTTGCGGTGACAACACGCGTCAGTGGGGACGTAAAATGTGTCACACTCTAGGGCTGCAGCAATCGCTTCTTTTGTAATCAAGTATTCTATTGATTATTCTGGCGATTAATCGAGCAATAGGATAAGAAATACTGCATGTTTTCATTAAATTACTTTAGCTTTATTTAAGGACAAGAGTAATGTATAAAAGAGAAAACAACTGAAATGAGAGAAAAGAGCACTTGCTCAGTTGAACATGGTGGAATCCTCTGCACAAAGCTGTTCAAACTATGACTCTGCAACTTAAGAGTATATATTTTTTTTTTAATTGATATTTAATACTTGGCCTTCATAGTTATCATATTTTAAGTGCCTATGACTGGGTATTTTAGACTTATTCACTGTGGTCAAAGGGTGCCTTAGACCTGCTGACTCGACTTACTGCAATCCAAATTAATATACTTGCTGTACTGGATTTGTGCTTTGTGCGGTTTTCTACTGTGTGTGTGTGTCTGGGAGTGATTGAGGGGTGAGCGTGTGTTAATGTGTGTGTGACAAACATAACATGAATGAAGCTAAGGCTTTAACAAATTCACTACAGCAATTTATTTTCCGTGTGTTACTATTTTCTCTAGCAAAATTTAGCTAATACACATGATACATCGCCAGGTAACATTAGCCACCATATTGATTTCTGTTATTAATCATCCATTATATAGCCATAATACACGTGCGTTCTTTACATGTGTAATGAATCTCAGTTAGCAATCACTGATTAATGTTAAATGCATTAAACATGGCGTTTACGTTTCCTTGTTGTGTTGCATCTGCTCGGCATAAAGGGGATGTTTTGTTGTAGCATTGAGAACATGCTATTCCAGTTTGCTTACTCCGTTTTGCAACACACACTGAACTGTTTTCTTTTCGTTCTAACTTGTAATGATCCCACACCCTTGACAATTTCTGTCATTTTTTGGGCATGTCTCAAAGCTTTTTAGTGATCGAATTATTCGAGTTACTTAAGCAATTGTTTCAGCCCCATCACACTCACTAGTTTAAGAACTCAGTTTGGCCTATTCATACACCCATACTCCTTACTGAACAGAAAGATACAACAGTGCACCAACCCAAGTTTCTGCCTTTCACTGGACTAATACAAACATCAGCTTAATTGTCTTGTTAACTTAACGTAAAACACATTTCATTCAGACTTGTTGGAAACAAACTCAAACGCAGGGAAATAACAGTTAGGGTAATATTACGAAAGTGAGAGATTGCTTTTTTGAAAATTTACTACTCCACTGCTCGTTACTGCAAAACCTCACCTCAGCTAGTTCACGACTTGCTGCGGTTTATTTATACGAAAATTAGCCCACCAACAAAATGGCCACCAGTGTGACCATACTGCTGCATTTATTTAAATAGGAATGTCCATTTTACTCTCATTTTGTTCCTATGGGTGTAACCTGCCTCTCACCCAGTGCATGCTGGGAGTGGCTCCAGCAGTGTGGAAGAAATTAAACGTCTGCTGTTTATATCAGGACCTGCTGTGTGGTCCTTCCACCTCTTCAGAGCACTAAATGAGATTGTCTCTTTTTAAACAAGTTACGTATATTGAGATATTGAATGCACCTCAGATACATTTTCAGGCTGGAAGGCAACAAACAGCTGAGATTAGGAGAGAAGGGCTTTAAAGCTAATCATATTATTCTGAGTGAGCCACTTTGAGTTACCTCAGGGTGTTTGTGTAAATATAAATATAGCAGTTGTTGCACCGTTGTTACATTTTCTTATTTCTGAAAACTAAGTTGCCAGACAATCAAGCCTTTATGTATTAAGGTTTATTGCTTTAAAATGGTGTGTGAGGTTGTTTGTGCTGTTGGATCAGCTCGGTCAGTGATACAACACACTATTTTCTCAAAGAGAATTGCCAATGTTTGTAGATAAAGAATGAGCAACAAAAACATCTCAGTCCCCTCAGCTGTATTTCAGTGGTACAGAATAGACTACAGCAGCAGCCGACCTCGAACATTACCTGCCCTGGGGCTCCCCTGGTATCAGACCAGAGGGAAAGAGAATTTAAAAGTGGACTTTTCACACACAGGAGAAGAGTACATCTTGAAAACCGTGATCCTGTACAATGAAACTGTAACACAGGGGCAAAGTTTGCGGTGCATGTACGTTAGAAGAATCTTTGGAGCAGATTTTCCAAAAGAAAGTAAGAGTATAAAGTGGACTGTGACTCAGGTGCTGAGATCACACTCTTGTTACATCATCACACTGAATCAAACCCTCTCTTCCTCTTCCTCTTGCCTCTATATGCCCCTGCCTCTGAAACAAATCACATTTATTGCTCTCCTAAGCTCTTACTTTTCTTATCCTGTAAGGCCTTTTCTTAGCACACCATCCATTAAATGAAGTCTGTAGGAGCGCCATTTCGTACAGTGTGACTAAATATGTATGTCTTTGCCTTTGACACTTGCTCCATTTCTGTCTCCTTATCTTCATCCCTCCTTTCCCCTCCTCCTCCTCCTTCCCCTCTCATCTGCTTCTGTTTGTGTTATCTTGCTCAGGTCCAGTAGATATCAGCCTGATGTCGAAGTGCGCCCCCTGCCTGGCAGCACCCTGCCAAAACAATGGCACCTGTGTCTCTGATGCTACTGGATCCTACCACTGCACCTGTCCATACGGATTCAAGGTGAGACACTAGACAGCAGCGTGGAGCCCACACTGTAACTAACTGCACTAGCTAGCTAGCTAACCCTACACTTTTCAAGGTTTGACTTTGGTTTTGGAACAGGGAAGAAACGTATATCTTTTTCCAACCTCTCCAGGTAACGAGTGTCATTAATACACAACGTGCCCCAGGCACAACATTTAGCTCCAAATCCACAAAACCAGCCTGAAAATGAAGGAAATCTCAAACGACTGCATTAGAGTCAATGGAGCACAGCTGTGTTGTTGTCGGACCCTGGTCTAAGCCAGCACTATGCTACATTATGATTGGCCAGTCTGCATCCAGGGGCAATTGTGAACTTTATATTCATAGTATTCCCACAGCAAGGGTGTTTTTGGCCATAAAACATGGCACAGTACCACAGGTCATTGGCCACAGTTGTCACTCAATGACAGTCACCTGCTATTTGACCAAAATCACCACTGGTTTGAAAGAAGATGTCTGTGGTCACATCGTTAGGGTTACTCCCTCAAGATGAGGATCGACCTGACCTGATCTTTAAAAACATACCTGCACTTTTCGAGTTCAGTCGTACCTCTGTGTAACAATATGAGATTCCAGACTCCGATTGTGATCATTTCCCGTGATGTAGTTTGGATGTATTTGAAGAACTACTTTACTTATGATTGTGAAGTAGGTGGTAGTTTGGTAAACTACAGTTTCAATGAAGTTGCCCCAACACTGATAACATCAGAGAGGGACCCTTTTAAGTGGAAGTCAAGCTTTGTCTACAAAAGCACTTTAGATTACTAAATATTAGAGCTGTCACAGTGAAATCCCAGAGTACTAATCAATATGTTCTCTATATTTATAAAAAAAACAAATTGTAAAAAAATGTTATGTCGTCTCTTTTATTTAGTTATTGCTATAGTTGTTAAGTTCCTCACCTTTTCCATCCTCCATGAAATGTTAGAGGCATTTCCAAAGTGGCTCATCAAAATATTCATTAGCAGGAGTGGACACAGTACAAATCAATCCTTGCACTTTTACAAAGTTAGTGCCATATTCTGTCTCCTGATCCCTACAGCCAGCCTCCTCTACACTGTCACACAGACTATTATTTGGCAGTTCTTCTGTATTCTGAACCTTGTGAATTACAGACGGCGTGGCAGTCGAGAAAATGTTACTGATGCTGCCCGATTCATGGAATTGGCTGCATGTGTGAAAGGTAGCCTAGATGAATCACCATGCTGCATAATCCTGTGGTATTAGCAGTATTATCAGGCTTAGCTCCGGCCTTGCATGCATAATGTATCCACCTGTTCGTCAATAGAGAAATGATGACTGCAGCTGGCTGCACTTGGAGTATTGACTGATCAAAAGACGAAGGGTGTAATAATTGTCAAGACCCCTGCATTAGGGAAGACATGCAAATCTACTAGTGAAGGGGCGATTTGTGTCAGAGCAGTGTGTGTGTGGAATATTTGTGAGTGTGTAGACTCTTGTATGTATGTGTACGTGCTGGATTACCAAGCAGTTTGTTTGCATGTGTGTGTGTGTGCAGAGATCAGTGGGTTCAAGCCTCTGCGGGGGCTTCGGTGTGTGTATACTTGGTTGTGCATGTGCGCGTGTAGGTGAGCAGTTTAAAGATACACTTATAGTCTTGTGTGCACACACACCTCATAACCTTTGGGCTTTTACAGGAGGACAAAGCCTGAGTCTCGCTTTTAATTAAAACATCACTTGCCAAGGTCACAGACTGGGAAACAGGGACTGTTGGGCGTGTGTGTGTGCGTGCGTGTGCGTGTCTGTGCATATACATGTCTGTGTGTATGTTTTCCTTTCTGTGTCCACTGGGACAACATTAATTAAAATGTGTTTGAGGAATCAAAGAAGGAGCAGCAGAGAACAAAGGAGGGAGAGAGAGGGGAAGAAGTGAGGGAAACTTAGATAGAGTGATATAGTTGGATGTATTAGAAAAGAGAAATTGGAAAGGTGTAAACGGTGTGAGAGAAATGGAAATGAAAACATCTGAAAGAAAGGAATAGCGGGAAGGAGGGAGAGGCAGAAAGAAAGAGAGCGTGAACAAAGACCTACAGTTAAAAAGAGAGGAGGAAAATAATGAAGATGGATGGAGAAGGAAAACAAGAATAAACGTCCACTTCTCCGCTTTGATCAGAGGAAGTGGGTGTGTTGGCGGCCAAAGGTTTGGCGGTTTGAAATTAAAACTACAGCCGCAGGGCTGGATGTGGAGGAGTGGGTGTGTGTGTGTGTGTAGCACTCTGATACATGATATAGTTCCTAGTGAAAGCTGTTTATTTAGAAAACAGGTGTGTGGTGAGAAGAGCCATGAATCAAGACGGCAGGCTGCGTCGTGCATATTGTTGTGTGGACATTTATGCATATTGCACAGCACATACTGTGTGTGTAGGCCGGTTACTACCACTGTGTGTAAGAGGAAGAAAAAAGAGCAATAATGAAAGCTCAGTGGGAAAGTAGAGCAGCTGGTTAAGAAACAGCTGTATTTTTAGAATAACCATCCACACAACTAGAATATTAACAAAAATCTGTGGTCCCAAAGCAGAAAGGGTAGTTAATTAGAAAAACAAAACGAAATGGTAACAGACTGGTCTACCTTGTTGTACATTTTTGTTCGAAAAAACATGAACACCCACAGACAACACTGTATCCCGCTCTGCCCTAGGTAAAAACAAAAATCTCTCTATATATTTTCTTAAGTCTTTTGGGGTCGGTGTTTCCCCTGAACAAAAACTGATTGACACACGTTGAGTTGATGTTGCAAGACAATAAAAAAAAAAGGAATCCAAGTGGTTGCACACATTGTTTTACATACGATTTACCCATTTGTGCCTGCAGTTGAAATTTCCTTTGGTGGAGGTGCTCTGTAGGCTCGCTCTAAGCACAAATCTGAAGAAATGATCAAAATCGGTCAAACTGTTTTTCTTATCATATTATATCTAGTCTTTGGGCACATGGGACTAAAGTTTTTTCTATATATTTCATCATATTTTAGGAATAAAAAAAGTCCCAGTGCCCAAAGATTGTGTGATAAGAAAACGGCTGCACTTTAGAAATTACAGGGAGCACAGTCAAGTATTTGGTATCTTTGAATTGAAGTTGAATATCAAAGATAAAAAGATAAACACACATACCCCAAAACTTTAATTAGTAGCCCAGGCTATTATTTGCTGAAATCACTGAAATCAACCGGCCCACGTTTGGGACAGGCATCGATATGGGCCTTTAATTCCTTTCACACAAAACTGTTGCTCAGCAAAGATCAGGAAATACAATCACATTGTTTATTCAAACCAGTGTGAATATTACTTGTTTTGGCTTCAGATAACATATCAGTTATGAATCATTCATGTGATCTGGCCCCAACAGGCAGGGCATCAGAGAGATGAGGTTGTGGCACCCGGCGCCTGGCATACAGACACAACACCACTTTATCCTGTTAAAACAATCCTCACAACTTGGATTCATTTTTATGAAAAACCCTTTTGATTCTTTTGATCCGAGGACCCTTACAGACTAAAGGAATATGAATAACTTACTCACATAATTTGAGGTAGCCAACATTCCGCTTTTATACTGTACATCTGAAGAACTTCTATCATAAAAATGAACTGCTTGGCAACCAGACCAGGCATCTAATTGAGACAGGTGTTTATTTGTCAAAATGTTTAGCCACACCAAGCTGGTAAAAGGTCTGTGCATTTAACTGGGACTAGGCCTTTAATTTAAGTTTTACGGGTTACAGTGTGAAAAAGTATTGCATTTGGAAAACATTTATTAAACATAATCATTTGTCAAAGCCACAGGGAGCCACTGGGGGGGCCCTAAGATGCCACATGCATGTGTTAGATACTTGCTTAAAGTATGTCTGTACCAGATTTCAAGCCTTGAGACCAATCAGAACAGATGTTGTGCCACTTTCTTTATTATACTAAATGTAGTCTTTGGGCACAAATGGGTTAACAGTAACAAACTGTCTCTGCCAGACTGCCTGACTCCTCCAATATGAAGCTATACAGTAATGCACAGCAAGGTTCACAAGATCCACCGCCCCCCTCTTTACAGGCGACACACAAGCACCCAGCAGGAGTTTTCTCATTGTAGTGACAGAACACAATCTTTTAACGGCTTCCCACCCCCAAAAACACTGCCAACTGTAGTCAGTCGTTAGGCTGGTGCCAGGGAGTCCTTTCATCCCCGCACAACCGGGGCACCCAGCAGTTAGGTTTTTTGTTTCCCACCATTAGCATGTAGCTTATTAGCTCCACTGCTTGTTGTGTGTCAGTGTTAATGGCAATCAGCGCCAGAGAGGGAGAGGAGAACATATCGGTGAGGCAAAGGGAGGAATTATCTCTCGCACCGATAACTGTTGACTCAATCTGACTGTGTAAAAAGGTGCTGGTACTGACGTGATTTTCATCCATGGACTGGAGCTGTCTCTGTTTGAAGAGTGAGATTATCTCTAGATTTAAAATATACAGTGTTCAATTATTAACTTTTTTGCCTTGTCCTCTGCTCCAGGGTCAAAACTGTGAATTACCCATCAATGCCTGTATTAGTTTCCCCTGCTCTAATGGAGGAACCTGCCACATTCAGCCCGGCCATGAAGACCACTTCAGGTACAAAAACATAACTGTTGTTAACAAATGTATCGTATTTATCATATAAAAACATTTGGGAGGTATAAACACTGAAAAAGGGAGTGCATTTGTGTGTATGAGTGTATATGAAACCAACTGTGCCAGTTTCCAGTACAGTTTCTTTAGCATTTTAAACCAGCTACATATTTGAGATTTATTCAGCATGTAGAAGATTGAGGGGAATAAAACAAGAAGGAGACATTTCAAAGAAGTCCTTTGGGCATCCATTTACGCTGCGGGTCAAATCTCATTGCCCTTTCTACCCTGCCGCCCTTCTTTATTAGCGCAGACGTTTTAAAAACCCCACCCTGTATTCTCATCTAAAGGGAAAATTAACTTTACTCAGCCTCCAGAAATATAGACAACGTGATTAGAGTGGACAGTCTTCACTGGACAACGCATTACCCCGAGATAACAACTTACTTTGACCTTATGATGTGTTTCCCTGCCTGTGTGTGTGTTGTGGGGGGGTTAGACAGGAAGAGAGGGACTTCTCGGACGAGGAACTCCCATTTGGGCTGCTCATTAAATCCTTGTGCCCTCTCTGACCTCCTCACTCACTTAAAGGGATGTTTGAAACTTCTGTTGGTGTTTCTCCACTGAGTCTGCAGTACTCTGTTGACACGCTGCTCCTACAATGTGTATGTGTTTTATTCATTTTGTGGTTACGCACAAATGACACAAAGCAGCATGTAATTAGAAATAACCTGCATTTCATGGAGAATTTTTTAGATTTTCTAAGCTGTGGTTTCATTTGTAATATTTGAGAATGAACAAAGGGAAGAGAAATCTGTTGATGTGAGCATTTCATTTTCACATAAGCATGGGCACCCAAGAGTAAATGTTGAATCTGTGTGTTTGTGTTTCAGTTCAGAACCATGCAAAGTTAATTTATAGAGAGTATTGCCAGTTTTATTGATGTCAACTTAAGAAAGTCCAGTTGCCTACAATATAGCACTTTAGATATGGAAAACATTCCTTCCTGAAATTCCTTATTTTACAATTTTAAAACAGCATCCACAACTGCTTTGCTATTTAAGATTTTAAGCTGACATACAACATAAGCATACAACCCATGTATGTTCTTGACCCGTTTATTCATCTATATTCATCTGGGGGAAGTGTACTGCACTTGCTCGCTCCTTCCCAGCAACCCCTGTTTCACATTCATACAGTTTCACACATTCACACCTGGGAGCTGCCCAACACAATCACAGTTTGACTTCTGGCTGCAGAGCAGCTCCACCGGAGACGCTGGGGGTCAAGAACCTTTCAGTGGCAGCTGTTGAGGGAGTGCAGAGCGGAGCCGATACAGGATCACAAACTTGCTTTTCACACCTCGAGGCTTAATTTGGACATATTGCCAGGAGACACAATATAACTCAAACAACAGACCACAAACTAAAAGTAATCACATTTTTTGCAGTGCAGTTAATTGAAAACAGATTGCGTAATGTGGTATGACTTTTTAATTTGGTGTATTTTAACAAAACAGCATTTTAACTGTAAAATTGAGGCAAACCACATTAAATACATAATAGTTGACTTTATTTTCAAGGTCCAAGGAGGCAGTCTTAGAAGTAAAACTGCATTAATTTTGAATTAGAAAAAAACCCTAATAATTACAGGAATAGTTTGTATTTTTCCAAGCGGGGTTGTATGAGATACCATAGTCAGTGTATTACCTATGGTAGATGATGGTCAGTACAACCTGAGTTTGGAATAGGAGCAGGTGTACCGCCATTGGGGCTATAAGCAATGTGCTGCTGTGGATGGGGGTTGGCAGCGAAACGTATTTTAGCCACCTAAACATAATCAACATCAGTTTAAGTATATGCTAAGGTATTTTCACTGCTTTACCTTGCCATCAGACAGCCGTTTAAGACGGGGAACTAAACTGAGACTAAAACTTGTTCCTCCGTACTCCATTGAGAAAAGTTTGCTGAATACTGAAGCTTCTGGTCTACAACTGCCTCAATCAGAGTCCTGCACCGACTCAGGTACCCCTGTAATGGGTAAAAATATGTATGTACATAAATTCACACGTAAAGATGAACTACACTTGGGCAGGCAGCAGGTGAGAACACAAATATATTTTTATATTTCTCAGAATTAAACAAATGAAAAAGATGTGCAGTATCGGTGAAATATTTTGACATCTAAATCACTTTTAGCAAGCTGCACTTTATTTTGAAAGTCAAACCTTTGACATTCGTCAGCAACATGAAGGACTCCAGTTATGAAAATGTGCAGCCCTAGGATGACGTGGCAGCCTACATCAAGTTCAAGACACCCAAGGAGGGTCCTTTCAAGGTTTTATGGTGGTGAAAGGAGCGTTCTAAAATGATTCTTATCATATTATTGTTGTTTTCGTCATCCCGGCATTGAGCAGTCCGTGAAAGAGACTTTTCCTCCGCTAGATTTGTAAGAATGGTGAACTCAGCTTAACGTGCTGACGGACATCTACTGTACCTAATACACTGACTTTTGCAGTCCCACTTCAAAAACTTAAATTACTGTACAGTCTACATGCTTAATGCTATAATAGTCCATACACACATACAATTGTGTGTGTGTGTGTGTGTGTGTGTGGGCATGAGCACCCTTGTCCCTGCCAGGGTCCACCTGTCATCCCTTTTTTTCCCGACTCATGACAAACAGCCACTCTGATTGAAACAATTGTCATAAATATCTTATCCAGATATGTCTCCTCCTTGAGCCCCTTAACAAGCCCTTTGCCCTTTGTAAAACTTTGATGTGCATCTGGCCTTTAACGTCCCACGTGGTAATTCCATTAGGGGTCTCTTTACCCTTTACAGATCTTCTCTTAATGTTAATACCAACACAGGTAGATCAGGTGCCCTCTGAGACACACGGAGCGAACGAGGGAGAGGAAGACAGAATGAGTGGGAGGCAAGACCCCTTTGACATTTTAACATGTAATATAATCAGATGGGGATATTCAATAAGTCCAATTAGCCTTGGTTCTTAACAGAGACCCATTTGTCAAACTACATCCTTTAAATGTCAAGACTGGGATGTGATTGGTGGAGCAGTGCTCTCTGACCCTGTCAGTGCTGGCAGTCTTTTTCTCGTTTGTATTTCTTTGTCATTGGTTTCTCACGGGTAAACTTAATGTCTTTTTTCTTTCTTGCTCCTTCACTTTCTTTAATAATTCCTCTGCTTCCCTGTTTCTTTCTTCTTTCTTCACTTCCCTCCGGTCAAAACTGACTAAGCACACGATTGACCGCTTACTAATGTAACAACTTTACAAAATTAAGCCAATAGAAGAATACAACCACACCCAAAGCCAATATTTTATTTGTGCATTAAGGGTAAATGATGTCTTAACTTAAATAAACTATGAAGGCCTGTTCTTGGCGGCTTTGTGATTGAGACAGATGAGACAGGTATACTGTTTGTAACTGAGTTAATGCAGATAGACATCCAATTACATGCTGCATGGAAAGGTTTTCCAACTCCTTTTTCCATTGCTCCAGCTCTGTGTAGCTTTAAGCTCCTTGTTTTCAGTTCTCCTGGCCAACACGTCGACTGTTGTAGATAGATATAGTTATTTTTTTTATCAGGGGCTGATGGAGACCAGATGATAGCTAAAAGGAAAATGTTCTTTGGACTTTGTTTGGCAAGAAATATGACACAGTTGGATGTTAATGTTGTTCTGTCTTTGCTGGATGTGTAGAGGTTAACACCTGAATGCTAATATGTTAGCTGTAACAACTTCATAAGCCCATTGTATTTCAGGGGCTTAGTTATATTTGGACTCTCCTTGCCCTCCAGAGGTCAAAAATTCAGCTTCAAGTGGAGCTTTCTGAAACCAGCAGGCGGACGGGTGGAGGGAAACCACTGACTATCCTATATGGTGTGGGAAAAGAGAGTGAGTGAGATAAGTGTTAGCGTGAGAAAAAGACTGTGAGGCAGCAAAGTGAGATTAGAAGAGTGAGAGTGAAACACGAGGAATAAAAATATGGAGTAAGTTTTACAGGTGCAAGGGGAGAGGGGAGGACAGATGATACAGTATCTTACAAAATTGTGTGTGTGTGTGTGTGTGTGTGTGTGTGTGTGTGTGTGTGTGTGTGTGTGTGTGTGTGTGTGTGTGTGTGTGTGTGTGTGTGTGTGTGTGTGTGTGTGTGTGTGTGTGTGTTGCTCACTTATCCTGAAACAACTCTCTCCTTGCTTAATGTGTTGGGATGACCTATAGACTGTGTAAAACTAATGGATGTAGCCACAGTGACATCACCAATTGCTTGTGGATGTTTTAAGGCCTTAAGTTTGGCATTTTGGCTGCCGCCATGTTGGACCTCTGGAGCCAGAAGGGACCATATTTGGATGAGAGAGTGGAGCTAACCATAATTTTCACTTCTAGCTTGGTTAGCACGCTGCATTTACTGTCAATGGTTAACTGTGAAAATGCTAATGCTGCATTTACTGCCAGCGACAAACCATCTTAAGTCCATTAAATAAATGTACTTACCGGAAAAACTGAATATACAACTCCTTCCAGGGTCTTTTTGTACAACTATATTCTGAACAAGCCTTTTTAGGTGACCAAAATGTTAAAATTGACTTTCATGACTTGCAAACACACTGAAATAGCAACAGGTATAGCTAGCTACGTGAATCTGGAGCCATATCATGGTTAGCTTACATAACCAGTGTTGTCTCAGTGGTAGCGACTTGTCAAGAGATGGCACCCACTTATCACTCACTGCAGCCACACCCTTAATTTGCATAACTTCGAGCCATAATAACATTTAACAGGTGTGTTTTATAAAACTTAACCTCAAGTGGCCATTAGAGGAAATGTTTTTGGCATTCCACGTTGGTTTCATTTTTCAGCCCTGGAGGTAGCCTCTTGGGTCGACTGTGCTGCAAAATACTTTTCATCCAATAAAAGGAACTTGGCTCACTGAAGCGTTAGAGACTAACCGAAAAGAAAGGAGAGTCGTGAGAGCTGCTGAATACAGCTGTGGTCAGATTTATCAAACTGGTTGTGTGTGTGGGCGGCTGTGTGAGCTTTACCTAAAGGTAGTGTGTGTTTTTGAGCGCCTGTGATCTATTATAAGGAGTCAACCGGACTGAGATTAGAAGGGTGGGAAGAGGGGAGAGAGATCAAGGGCTGGAGAGAAGAGAGGAGGGTGAAATGATTCTGAAGATGGAGGGACAAGAGAGAATGAGGAGGGAGGAAGATGAATGGTGGAGAGGAGGAGGAGGAGGAGGAGGCTTTGAAAAATTCCTTCAGAGCTGCCCAGGTGGTCACTGTAGTGGCATCAGACTAGAAAAAAGTTTATCCCAGCATGTTATTTCTCAGCTCTGGGTGGTTATGTTTTGTTTAAGAGTTAAACAAAGCCTTATTAGACGATATATGCTGGAGGAACTTTGACTTCTGATGTTAAGTGATGAAAGAAAGACAGAGATGATACGAATCAAAGGGCCGCGTTTAAAGGAGGCGATTGCTTTCCGACCGTCAGAGAGGGTTTGTGTGAGGCAGTAATAGTTTAAACTTTGAACAGCCATGTTAAAATTTCATTTCTGTTATAAAATGAGGCATGAAATGGTGTCCCTTGTTGGACCACTAAATATAGATATGCCACAGCTCCAGCGGTGTGTAAGAACCGGCACAGGAAGAGAGAAAACCCTCCAGAATACAGATTAATTTGTTTTTTTTTAAAGCTCTTACAGGAGAATTTAAGGGGAAGTGAAGTTGAGCAGCTGATTTATCTGGCTGATTGATTTTATTTCAGGTTGTGCTGCAGGAGTGTGTGCTCAGATCGTGCCCAGTCACCATCTTATAACACGCATTGTGTGTGTGTTTCTGTGTGTGTGTAGCTGCGTGTGTCCGCCAGGTTTTGAGGGCCAACGCTGTGAGATGAACCCGGACGACTGTGAAGACAACGACTGCGAGAACAACTCCACGTGCATCGACGGAGTCAACAACTACACCTGCGTCTGCCCGCCCAACTACACAGGTACACACTTACACACACAGTCTATTTCCACATTTTCCACACTTCCTGAAACCCTCCCTCTTCGCCCCCTGAGAGACTGGGAGAGTCACCAAGTCCCTCCACTTCTGCACACATACACATACAAAATCATATTTTCCACTTTACTGGATGGTAAGTTAGTAATGGACAGCCTCTCCGCAGTGACCTGAAACTGCTCCTACAGGAGGTTTGAGAGCAGTCACACAGGACAGAGTGAGAGTGACGAAGAATGGCAGAGTGATGGCAGAGAGGGACTGTGTGCTAGGAGGGGAAGGGAAAAATAAACATAGCGAGGGAAAAGGGTAAAGAAAGGCCGATAAAGGGCAGAAGGAGCCGGTGCAGCAAGTTGAAGCTGAACTGCTGACTGGGAAGTTAAGTTTTTATATCTGCGACAGTGTCCTCTAAAACACACACACGCACACACACACACACACACGCAGCTGGTCCCCTTTGACACTGGAGCTCAGTCAATATACACACACGCTCACCCGCACACGCCATGTCATTATCGTTGTTGGCATAGAGCAACCTCTCACACTGCCAGCCACCTTACCACATACAGCTGTTGCACACATACACACACACAGACACACACACACAGCTGGTTCCTTTGGCTCTGAACCTCCACTCAGCTCAGTGAACCGAGGCGTAATCATCAGGTGTCACATTAAGAGGACAGTCCTTTGCTAGTCGCTCAGCTTTCTCCTAACTCAGCAACCAGGACTGTCACGTCAGATTTGCACCAGAGGGGGAACAAAAATCAAGATTTAAGGTCAACAGACCTTTTAAACTGCTGATATAAAGTTTCTACAACCGAGGGGTTTCGTTCCAAATAGAGCAAGTCACGCTTTAAAAAATTGGACACGAGAATGAATGTGCGCCGTTCGATCTTGTAGGATATGAGTCGCAGAATCTTGTGTGCAGTTTTGACATTTCTTGAAGTTGGCAACAGAGGAGAAGGTCAGGAGGTCACTGAGACATCTATGGTTAAAGGAACAATTCACCCCAAAATCAAAAATACATATTATTCCACTTAGCTGTAGTATCATACATCCATCCAGATTGTTATGGTGAGAGTTGCAGAGTGTTGGAGATATCGGCTGTAGAGACGTCTGCCTTCTCTCCAATATAACAGAACTAGACAGGACTCGGCTTTTGGTGCTCAAAGATCTTACATCACTGTGGCTTGGGGCTGCTGTAGGTCACAGATGCACTAATAACGAGATGACGCAATCAGGTGCATGAAGTGAAACACAGAAACAAGCGTTTGTCTGGGGACTAATATCACGTAAGTAACATATATATGCAATGTACTGAGTGATACTACCGGCATAAAAGCACTATCTCGCCAAATGTTGTGTTACGATTAGCGCCAAAGAGTTTGACCCTACTTACTACCTGCAATCAGTATATAGACTTATATATCCATCCACTTTCATCTGCGCACCGGGGGCCGGGTTGAGGGGGCAGCAGGCCAAGCAAAGCACCCTAGACATCCCTCTCCCCAGCAATGCTTTCCAGCTCCTCTGCGTCAGCCGTGGGGCCTCCTACCAGGGGGATATGCCCAAAACACCTCCCGCAGGAGGCGCCCAGGAAGCATCCTGATCAAATAGCTATATATATAATGCTAATTCATAAAGTTTTTACATCTTAATTGGAAAGTTTTCTATCAACAGCTGCTGCTTTATCTTATCCACTGCAGCGAAACTACTGCAATGCAATCTCTTTATGGTGAGACAAAACAAAATGTATCTCAAGGGACACAAAAAAATTCACTGTGACCCTTGGGGCTCTCCAAACATTTGTATACCGTAATCATACTGAGGTATCACAGTTTGTTTCACAGAGGTAAATTAATGTTGGCATCTTTATGTCTCCAGAGTGTAAAATAGCATGCCCAGGAGGCTCCTAGTTAAGATTTGACAGTTTATAGTTGCTTTCATATCACAGAGATTTGTGTACATTTACTGTAGCTTAAAGAATTTCAGATGTCTTTTCCAGCAGACGCAGGAGTGTACTGCAGCTCAGAACAACATCGTCTAAAAGTGACTTGAGAAAGGAGTGGTGGAGACAGACGGGGTGGGAGTGAGGCGGCAGGATTAGATTAAAGCAGGCAGAGAATGATGGAAATGTACTTGACCTTTCTCAATCCCCTCTTCCTTCATATGACCACCTTCAGCTACTGCTTTTACACACGCTGTTAACCCTTCTCACCCTTTGTGGGTGTGTGTGTGTGAGTGTGTGAGTGCGTGTGTGCATCTGTCGACCGCAGCCACTGTTACACAGCCTATTAACCCCCCTCTCCATCAGCTCTGAGAAAAAGCTGATAATGCTGTTCCCTGTGTGTGTGTGTGTGTGTGTGTGTGTGTACATGAAGACCTCCACTGCACATTATCTGAGGCCTTGAAAGAGATAGACACATATATAAATTATCTTTTTCCACCCCTTGTTTTTCTGTCTTTTCCGCTGTCATTTGAAGCTGACAGAGACAACATGTGAAAAGGTTGAACCAGCCCTCTTCTCCCATCTTCCTCCTCCTTTTTCCCATGTTCTGTCTTTCTGTTACTCTTCTCCCTTTCTGAAAAATGGATCCAGTTGGTGGCATGGTGCGGTGAAAAACATGAGCACGCTCACACACAAACACCTGTTGATTTAGCTTTTCTTGAAAAAAAGAAATAAATATCTACTTTCTCTCTTTGTCACCAGGTGACCTGTGTGACGAGGTGGTTGACCACTGTCTCCCGGGTTTCGACCCCTGTCAGCACGACTCAAAGTGTGTCAGTGCTGGCCGCGTTTACAGGTGAGTGACAGCTTTGCAGGGGGTCAGCACTTAAAAGGGTCAGAGGTTACATCACAGAAAGTGACAACAAAGTGACAAGAGCAGCGATGTCACAATGTTAGAAGCTGACTACTTTGTGAAACAAGGAGAATCTGAACGGTCATTGCTGCCTCGGGAGTTGAGCTCCTAATTAGACAAATACACGACCAGACAAAAAGACAGATGGATACACACGGAACAACATGATTTTTTTAAATTGTTTTTGTCCTCACTACCTGATTTTCTGTTGTCGCGTAAAAAACACAAACATCAAACTTTGTCGATTTTTGTCTATTAACCTTAAACTTATAAACAACTTAACAGTGCTAAAACACGGACATTACTACAAAAGCATTGTTGCTTACCTCTCCCATGGAGTACAACAGCAAAAAGGGTGTGGTAAGGCAGGCAACACCCCTTTATAGGTGGGGTACACCCAAAGGTGAAGGTAGGGGTACAACAACTGAGTATCAGACGTTCCACATATTGACTATAGAGGCCTAAACATGTCAGATAATAACAACTGAAACAAATTTTGTGTAATTATAATGCTCAATATCACAAAGGTACATTTGACCTTGTTACTGATATTGCTGCTGTATCATTGACCCTGTTACATATATTCCTTCTGTCTTAATGAATACTTCACCCACAAAATGGCTGCTTGTTCATTAATTACTCACCCCATGTTACCTTGAATTTGTGAAGAAAACTTGTTGAAAATGGATTCTTTCATATGCTTCAACGGCGAACAAAGAATCCATCAAAAATCCTTGATGAATTGAAGTAAAGGGGGTCTGCGTTCAGTAACAGCAAAGCTACATCAAAACATCTGTTTGCAATCTCACACAACTCATGCAGTAAAATCCAAGTCTCATTTTTTCTCTAGTCATATCCTCAGTACTTTCCAAACGCACATTTTCACTAAAACGTTACTATTGAAAACACTAAGAGAATGGGCAAGTGCAAGCATTTGAGCTCTGCTCTTGTTGCCCAGGCTTGCCACTCATCTGTGAGTGAGAGTGTTTATGCCTAAGTGTTTTAAATAGTAAGGTTTTAGTGAAAATGCATGTGTACGACTGGATAATTGAAGACTTGGATTATACTGCATGAGTTGTGTGAGAATTTGTAAACAGATGTTTTGTTATAGTTTTGCTGTTATTAAACGTGGGCCCCAATGACTTCAGTTCATCAAGAATGTTTGGATTCTTCTTTCACCGTGGAGACCTGCGAGAAAAACAAAGTTTTCCTCACAAATTCATTGTATCACAAGATGAGTAACTGATATACAACTGGTTATTTTGTGGGTGAAGTATTCCTTTAACAAAGCTTTTCATAAACCATAGAAATAAACCTTTTTTTTTTGTTTTCAGACTTAAAACAGACATCAGCCGTGGGAAGCTGAGACATCATTACTTCATCGGTTACATCAATATGTTTCTTGGGCCATGGAGTAAACTCCACCAACAATCTATACGAATGCATTCGAGCACAACAGCCCACACAAGTGTATTTTATAAAACAGCACTCTTCCCTTAAACACTTTATAATTTCACCATTTGTCAAATTCTCTAGGAAAGTGAAATCTACTGAAGCAACTTGTAGAGCCAGAGAAGATGTTATATAAATGTATTTATAGATGTTATGCATTTGCAGTTGCAGGAAGATTGTTTCAGAGAACACTGGCTGTAGAAAAGAACTGAAAACGCTCTTGTCTTTGTACTCTGTAGCCCACACACACACACACACACACACAGTAACCCCATCCATATTTCCATGTCACTCTAGGTGCGAGTGTTTACCAGGCTATGTGGGCCAACACTGCGAGCAGGACTATAATGACTGTCTGGAGAATAAATGTCAACACGGAGCAGAGTGTGTGGACGCTGTCAACGGCTACACTTGCGTCTGCAAAGAAGGTTTCAGGTGAGAGTCATGGAAATACATCATGGACACGGCAAATGGCTTGAACAGACACAAACACAGCTACACACACTGCAGGGCCAGACTGAGAGGAGATGCAGATGGCGCTCCATAATCAGACACTTGACTGTCTGGTGCATGTGTGTGTTTGTGTGTGTGTGTGTGTGTGTGTGTGTGTGTGTGTGTGTGTGTGTGTGTGTGTGTGTGTGTGTGTGTGTGTGTGTGTGTGTGTGTATGTGTGTGTGCAGCAGATGCAGCTCCATGTGGTTAATTATAGCAGAGACTGTTGGCACGAGAGGAACAAATTCATCACAAGGGACAGAGAGAAAGAGAGAGTGAGGAAGTCATAGGTATGCAGGAAACAAATAAAGTAGACAGACGGGTGCTGTATGGGTGAAAAGAGGAAATGCAAAGAAAGGTTCAGGAGTTTCAAAGATGAGAGGAGTAGAAAACAGTACTGAATGTGTCTGCTGTGTGACACTGATAAAACCCGTCCATTTCCTTCAGGAGTATTACCTTTCCAGCTCCACCAGTGCAATCTCCAAATGTAATGCAAAACACAGAGCAAGCACTAAACAAGTTTCATCAGAGGATACGGACACAGCAAATCACCTCATTAAAGCTCTATGAATAAGTTATCTTCTGTGTAATCTACTCCTCCCTCAGCGGCCTGTTCTGCGAGAACCCTCCGCCAATGATCTTGCTGCAGACCAGCCCCTGCGACCAATCCGACTGCCAGAACGGCGCCCAGTGCCTGGTGGTTGCTGGGGAGCCCGTCTGCCGCTGCATACCCGGTTTCTACGGCAACAAATGTGACAAGATGGCCACCGTTCACTTCCTGGGTCGGGATGCGTACGTAGAGCTGCCAAGCGCGAAGCTCCGGCCCACGGCGCATATTTCATTACAGGTATGCTCTTCTGACAAGGTTTGGGTTTTCAGGGAAATCCTGCGCTCATGCAGATATTTTTTTAAAAGTTTCTGTTTTGAAATGAAGAAAAAAATCTGTTGTAATGTATCCTGAACGTTATCTTGTAAAGTATGTCAGCGTGTGGAGGTACAAGAGCCATATTCTGCTGCGCTGCATGGAAAACATTTATGGGCTGCTAGAAATAGAGCTGTGAGACGCTCAAATCAAACCTATAGAGTTGCACGACTTAGTGCCGACGAAGCAAAGCAAACATCTGCTGCACCCTCTGTTTCCATGGCACACTGAGCACTCGTGCTTGTGCGCACTTACACACACTCATTCACACAGACCATACATTTTGGACACCTGAGAGTCATATCCTAATAGAGACATGTTTGCCTCCTTTTTGGAAATGAGAGTGAGTGAGAGAGAAACAAGGAAAGGAGGGCAGTCTAATTGATATTTACCACCTGTTTGGATCTGTGTGTGTTAGTGTGTGTGTTTGTCTGTGTGTGTGCGTGTGCTTCTGCGTTCCTGCCAGGAGCTTTCAATGTCAGTGCCAAGGCTGTTAAAACTCTACTAAGAGGCCCTGACTCAGAGGCAAGAGAGAGAAAATGAAAAAAAAAGAATAAAGGGGCCACAGCACTTCATAAATCACTGGATGGTTTTTCTCTTTCTCTTTAACACTTTTTACTTTTCTTTCCGTCTGCATACCAGTTCTCTCTTCACCCACTTTTCTGTATCTCCCTCTCTCCTTCCAGCCCTTCTCTCTGCGTCTTTTGTTCTCTACATGTCTCCCTCCTTTTCTCTTCTTCGCTCTGCCTCCATCTCTTCCATTCTCCAGCAGCTTGTTAGCAGGTGTTGACTTGGCTATGCTCCATTGAAGCCAGAGTGTTAAGTGCTTGGCCCCTTGGCCCCGGTTCCACTCGCTAGTTAGTTAGCGCTTAGCGGCGCATGCGAGCAAGTGTGACATGTCAAGTGTGTCTGTGTGGGAGGGAGGCGCGGGTGACCTCGTTTAGGGATGTGTGTGGCGGAATTTACATTTTCTCCTCATTTTCATGTAGTCCTTTAGCAGTTTGACAGTGTGACATTGTACCTGGAATCAAAAGTCTATTCTTAATTTTTTTTTGGTTTAGGGCTACAAAAGCACTTGCAATCATATGAGACATTCAGAGCATTGACGTAACAGCAACTATTAGCAACCACTATTTGCTATAGAAAGATGTAGTGGCGTAATGCTGTCCTGAGTAAAGAATGAACTCACACTCCCTCAGAGTTGTTGTGGTAAGCCAGTCTGGGCGCATGTGCATGTTATTGCATGCATGTATGCCACCAGCTAGCTCATCACCGCTACTTGCACTGCACTTAAGGTAAACTAGGTGAGAAATGTCGGTCACTATGAAAGCCAACCTGAGATACGACTCACTTGGCGTTTCATGCCACCATATTTGAGGTTTCTTTCAAAACCGTGTCCGTGATTTTCGTGGCTTGCTCTTGGATGTGTGCTGCTTACAGACGCCTGGTTGCTACCTTTTTCTGAAGTCCTGACCTCATCTGCACAAACACAGCCAAAAAAGAAGAAAACACAGGCAGAGTCTCTGCAGATAAATACGCCACCACACAATTTTAGTGGGTCATGAAGTGATGATTGAGAGGGATTACTTCTGTACGAGTCTATACATTGTTTTGTTTTTTTAGAGAGATCCTTCACAGGATACCTTTTACCCTGATTTTGCTTTAATTAACAAATTGAGGATTGGTTTTGGTTTAATCATAAAAAGTGTCTATTTGTGTGTGAAACTATAATTGTCAGCCAAATGACTAAATTAGGGAATTTAAATAACAGGTCTGTGTGCATTGCCAATCCTTTTGTTTAATCTCACATCTAATATGATCTGATTTTTGTCTGCTGTGTTGCCTCAGTTATTTTAGCAGTTTCCTAATGTATGATATACAGTATATCACCTATGAGTACCATCTTAAAATAGTTTTGTCTTAATTTCTTATCCAACCTCTCTGTGTCTTCAGGTGGCTACAGATAAAGACAATGGCATTTTGTTGTATAAGGAGGACCACGACCCCCTGGCACTGGAGCTGTACCAGGGACACATACGACTCATCTATGACATCGCCAACTACCCACCCACCACTGTGTATAGGTAGGTCACACACCTACACGCACACACACACAGGAAGTGAACACTTCTCCCTCACTTTCTTACCGTCCACATTAATTAAAGCTCTATGCTGGAATTTTGCTGTACTTAAAAATAGTGTGTGGTTTTTTACAACCTTGACACATTTGCAAGTCACTTGCGGTCCATTCACAATGGGCCGGCGACCCACTTTTGGACCGCAGCCCACCAGTTGGGAACTACTGATATAGTGGGGGGGTGTTTTTTGTTTTAGCTGTGAGATTTTGGTTGAGTCTGGTTGCTATGATACAGAATAGCTGCGGAAGAAAAAATGGCGGAACAAGCTAGACTACTTGCTCTGGATGAATGGAAGGCTCAAGCACGTAGGGGGAGAGGACGAACCCAACAATCTGTGTGGGTTCAGTATGAACTTCTCCTCCATTGTTGTTGTTATTCATTGATGTGACATTCGGTCTCTGTGGTATTTGTCTCTGCCTTTCTCTACTGTGATTGGATGGCTGGGTAAAGTGACACAAACAAGCATCTCCAGCGTTTAGAGTCGAATATTTTTCGATTCTCAACAACCAGAGGAAAAAATTGTTGGCTTAGCATAGAATTGGCGCTTAGCACCTCGTCATGCTGCTTCCGTTAGTAGTTAGTAAATACGTAATACTCAGTTGCTGTGGTTTAAGGTAGGTTAAGCTCACTAAAGAAATCAAAAAGCACAGAAAAGTATGCTGAAAACACAAAAGAATTCAAACACTGCTCTGGTTCACCATGGACTAAAGATTACAAAAAGCAAACATTCATTCACTCACATTTATTTTAAATCACTTTTTTGTATCCATTGAATAAAGCAACTGTACTTTATAACATTAACAAGCTTCAAGTGTTACAGAGGTTCAAGGTAGTGCAAGGGTACTTAAAAACACAAAGTACACACACACACACCAAACAGCTAAAGGTTTCAAGGACCTGAGGTTTTTATTTAAAGTACTTAAAGGACTTTTCAGTAAGTGCTGATCTGGCCGTGCGCACAGAAATCCACCAGCATTCTCTTTCTCAAACACACACACACACACACACACACACACACACACACACACACACACACACACACACACAGTAGCAGATCCACGAATGAGCACTTCCCTCTATAAACAAACATGAACTCAGAAAAATTCCTTTACAATCCTGACTAGACGGTCATGTCCCTGAGTGAAACCCAGCAGGTAAACTTCAAACAGAGGAAACAAAAGCCCTCATTCAGAGCTTTAGTCTGTGTTGGCCCCTAGATATTATATGATAAACTACATTCACAGTTTCATAGGAATGGATACGCCGTGGTAAGCTATGGAAACACTGATGGTAATCCAGGAAAAGAACATGATAATGTTTTCAGTAGTTAGTTGTAGGAGAAACCATCTTGGGTTTTAGTGCAACATATGCAGATAAATTTCAGAATGTGGTTTCACAAACAAGCAATGGACACGAGGTTACAATACAGTGACTGTACAACATGACATATGTGCAATAAGAAAATATAATAACACAAAAGGTTAGCGCACAAAAACTCAATAATTTGTGAACATAATCATTAAAGACTCTGCCAAAACTTTTCCTGGCATGCTTTTCTCTGTTGTCAAAACTTCAAGTCATTGTATCTTCTGAAAACAAGAGGGAACGAAGAGTTTTGAGTAACACAAGCTAAACTGTAAGTCAAAGCACAGCCTGGGTATATACCATGATGCCAAGAGTCTGCTGAGGCGGACCCATAACCCGCCATGTATAATAAATGATAATCCATTTAATGCAATGACAAACTATGTAAGGTATCATTAAATAATTTGAGCCAGAGGAGTCAGACAGGACTTTTTACATTGCTATAATTTGCCGTCTCTTTCTCCTCCTCTATAGTGGCCATCTCTCTTTAGCTCCATCAGTGTCCTTTGTCTTTCTTTTGGTGGCTCCCTCTTCTCTCTTGCCTCCATGCTCTGTTCTTTCTCTTCCTTAAAGTCGACATTTTGAAACATTGGCTTGTAAAAAATGAGCCAAGGATATAATCTGAGTCAGCCTGAAATGTGTCTTTGGCTTTCTGCTTCGACTTTGTGACATTTCCTTCACCAGTCTGGGGAGTCTGAAGATTAACCTTAGCCTCATTTCCACCGAACAGTCTGGTTCAGTTCAGTTCAGTTCGGTACACATTACGACAGTTACTTTTGCGTTTCCATGGTGAAAAATTGTGGTTGGTACCAACAGAACTGTTTTTTTACCGTCCCCAGAGGGATGTCATATGCTGTAAAGCCCTGTGAGGCAAATTGTGATTTGTGATATTGGGCTTTATAAATAAAATTGATTGATTGATTGATTTTTCGTCACCCCTCTGTCAAAGCATTTTTCTGGTGTGCTGTGGCAGCACTAAACCCCTGCTCTTGCCTGACTAGGACTCAGTGCACAAACCCGCTATTTTTTATATCCGATTGAGGGAGACTGTCACTCCAGCTTATTCTCCTTTGTTCTGAAAATGTTGGTATACAACCCCATT
Source organism: Epinephelus awoara (assembly GCA_035609425.1). Classification (NCBI taxonomy): domain Eukaryota; kingdom Metazoa; phylum Chordata; class Actinopteri; order Perciformes; family Serranidae; genus Epinephelus; species Epinephelus awoara. The sequence goes on along the minus strand of CM069299.1, from coordinate 32,399,803 downwards.
CTGTGGATGATGAACGAGGTGCAGACGTTCCTCTGGTGAAGAGGAAATACAGCAAAAGCTAGACAGAGTAGTGAGTAACAACAAACCTACCTACCTTTAAGAGTACTGCCCACAGTGGAAATGCTAAGCAGATCAAGGGTCGAGGTACATGTCCATAAAGGATAATTTTGTTCATGTTTACATTGCCTTAAACTTACCATCTTTGATACCTGTCTGTATATGCTAGCATGAGATGCTGCAACAACAGTAGGGGCCCGTAGCCTTGTGGAGAAATATAGAGTGAGCCAGGTGTGTTGTTCTCGATGGAAGTCAATCCGTCTGATGCAGTGTTCTGGTCACTCCTGCATTAGCCTATGCACCCATGCAACAAGTTGCAGAAATGTATTAGACAATGCTATAAATCTTTGCAGCAATTTCCTGCATTATAGGTGCTAGATCTCCTGGAATCGATTAAATTATGTGCAATACCCGCAATCCCTCACTGAAATTCAGGCCCTGGACCACTGAATGTAATAATTCAAACCACTATGAACAGTACCCTACTATTAGTTTTCTTTCTGGTGAACTTTAGCTGTCATAAAAACGTTAATTGAGTTTATAATACACTTTTACAGTGTGCCATATAGTATGCAGTGTGATGTACAATGTGTTCTGCCTGATGCCTTACTGACTCTCTCAGAGTGAGGTCAGGCTGAGAGGTGGGTTGAAATAAGTGAAGAGGAGAGGGAAAGGTGTATGACAAAGACCAAGAGAGAGACAGAAGAGAAGGATTGCCCGGCTATACATTAAAGTAGACAGTGAGAGAGGGAGAAAGGGTCCATGTCCATCCTTGTCTGGTGCTGATTGGCTCATATTGATTCTGTCTGCTTCTCTGTCTATACTGTCTGTGGCAGGAGGACAGAGGAAGAGAGATGTGAGAGGGATATATGATAAAATATTCAATACCATGTATTGTGTGGAGGTATATTCAGTTTACACGGACAACAGTGTAAACTATAAAAAACATTTAATAACATGTAACACACTCAGCAGCAGTGTATCAGTACCACATCATTTGAGTAAATACCAATAACCGAAATGAGTACTGGCAGGATGATATGTCACCAGCCGTAGTGTATGAGGAAGATATAATGCAGTGAAATTAAGCTGTATCGACATTCCTTTAATACTTTATGTCAGAAAAGAGTTTTATTGCATGAGGCAGGGAGTGGGCACTGCTCTGCCAGTCCAAACAGAGCTGATATTTCCAGAGTTTTCTTGCAGCGGTAGATAATGGAAGGTGTTAGACGTGGGTGGAAAAATAACTTCCAACATTTAGTCGGGCATGGAAAAGAAAAGAGAAAAAACGACAACATGAAAATGACCGAACGATACCACTGGTGTGAGACAGAGGCTACCAATCATCTTGACCAAGGTCTCCTTTTTATGGCAATTACACCAAAGTATGAAAATAAATTTTACAACATTATATAAACACTGAAAATGCTTTTTTGCACCACTTTTGAATGATCACACCAGTCAGGGTAATAATGCCAACTACAGCCGAAGAAAGGGAGGAGAGGCACAGATGCTAGTGTAATTGAATGAATTAAATAAGTGAGAAAAGATGGAGAGAGGAAGACAGAGAAATGAGAGCAAGAGTTTATTGCTTTCTCATTACTCACTACTTCTTTCTTTGTATTTCAATCAGTGATTTTCTTAGCATGTGACGTCTGGCTTTGTGGTTTTGGCTCTGCGCTGTCCTATTGTCTGTGTGGATAGAGACAAGGTCACAGTAGGGGGAGGAGGTACTGGTAGCCTTACTGCTTCTGATGATAATATGCAGCCGGTTCATAACAAATTTGACTTAAGGATTAGGACATTACGTCATTATAAATCCTGCAAGTAGCTGTGGGAGAAGAAAATTAAAGCCACAATTCCTTACGTCAAGGGCAAAGACTGTTTCTGCATCAGGCATTTCAATCATGATTCATTGCCGTATGTATTGTTTCAGACTTTGCATTAAAAAATCATGTGGCCACAGGAAAATGTGCATATATTTTAAATCCCCCTACGTGATTTTGGCTTATTCTGCAGTATTCTATTTATCCAGTGAATATATAGGTTGAGTTTGGCTTTTGATTAGTTATAATTGATACGTGTTCATCAAGTTTACTTCACTGAGGACGTTCAGGGGAGAAATGATCAAGTCTTTGCATGCTGGTAACAGTTTAATGCAAGGTGTTAAACCGTTAATGGCTGGCTATATTCCAAAAAGGACATGACCAGCAGACACCCATATGGTTTGGTTTATATTAACATTTGGTGTCTGCTTGAACATGTTCACACATTTGTCGACACGAATGGTCCACACACACACACAGTCCGCTTGGTCATAAATTTCAAGCTGCAAGCAGACGGTCTGCATTGACTCCGCACTGACTGTGCACCATGTGGACTCTAAAAGTTTTGGCTTTAGTAGGACAGGACAATAGGACAGTTTCTTCAAGTTTCTCTGCTATTGGACATGGTGTCAGAATTCACAGATACTGCAAGTGTTGTAATGTGAAGACATATTCAGTGATGTTGTTTATTAGATCTGCTAGTTGACTGTTATGCCACATGTATTTATATCAAATGGACTTTGTTCCAAATGTAGAAATAGAATGAGAGTAGAACAGACATTTGTTTGCCATGGTCATTTGACTAGCTCAAAAGAAGTATTTGACTGTTTTGTCTGTCTCTTGATGCTCATCGTGTAGCCTGGGCCTATAATCACATTCATAATTATCAACATCTGTTTGTCCTGGTCTGTTACCGAGCCAACAGTCAAGACTAAACTGACTTCTTACCAACATCTAATGTTCAAGACATGAACACCAAACATGACCAAAGAGTGTGATTCTCCTACTGGTCTAGCTTCTCCAGTCAACATCCTATCTGCAAACTAACAAATATTTGATCTTACCTTTTAATATTTTTAAGTTAATGTAACTCTTCCAATGTTAGTGTCCTGTTCATGTCTCATATCCTGTAATGCATCACAATTTGTATATACAATACATAACAATGAACCAGTGATTTGTGTATAACCAATGTGATTTGGAAGACTGCAGTCATCTGACTGATGTGCTGACGGGAGTAAAGATGGAGGTAATATAAAAAGGGAAAGTCTGAGTCCAGGGTGGTGGATGGGTCAAACAAACATAGGACTTTTCCTCAGAAAACCAGTGTACCACTCGAAACCAAGTGAACTTTTGGGTAATTTTTTAAAGTACATTGAAGAATATTACCTTATTTATTAATCCCTGAGGGAAAAGTCAATGTTTTCACTCTGTTGTCACATACACACAGGCCTGATATACACACACATGCACAAACAGGACCAATACATGCATTAAAGGGACAGATGTCAGAGCGAGTTTGGTGTCTTGCTCAAGGGCACCTTGGCAGTGTCCAGGAGGCAAACTGGCACCTCTCCAGCTACCAGTCCACACTCCACATTTGGTCAGGTCAGGGACTTGAACAGATGGCCCTCTGGTTCAAGCCAAGCCATTCAAGGTTTTGCAGTAATGGACATACTCATTTGGTTGTTTCTGCAAAAACTCCTCTTAGTGAGTTTGCGACTTGCTGCAGGTCGATATATACGGACGTTAGCCCACCATAAGAGTCACAGTTCTTTGTAGTGGCAATGGTACACATAAATATGGCCGCTGTTCTGACCACCCTGCTAAGTAGATTTGAGTGGGAATGTTCATTCTACTGTCATCCTATTTCTGTGGGTCCACACTTGCTACAGCACAGTGAGACGTAAAAAGGTGCATTTACCTCCATATGTAGAGGTTATTTAGTAAGGTGTAGCATTGTGTTGGTGAAGGTGAACTCTGCATTCTGTCTTCATTGACCTTGATAAACTGATGCATATAAACAGCTTAATTATAATAATAATGTGAACCAAGAAGGTGAATTTAGGCCAGAGCACTGGGTCAGCTGTATCGCGGTAACCCTGGAGCTGGTAGAGACCGCGCCCTGCTCAAGGAGACTACAGAGGTCGTTCGGGCAGGAAGACAGTTTTGTGACTGTATTCTTTTGCAGTTTGTCCACTTTCCATTTCTGTGGTGATGTCCTGTTTCCTCACATGAATGAGTAGAAACCACTTATCCCAAATATGACCGTAACCAGAATATGAGCTTGTGTTCACAATACATGACACACTGTGAAAGGACAAGAGGAAGGGATGGTTAGAGAGGAAGGAATGGAAGAATGAAAGGATGGGGTTAATCTAATTATCTGGCGCAGATGGGGAGGGGTGGAGACTGGGTTGAAAAGGTTGAGTAGGAGAGAGAAGAGGACAGTCAGGGGGACGTATGGATGCACAGAAAGACAGATTGATCCGTTGAGAGGCAGACATAGATAGAGAGATAGCCAGAAAGACAGATGGATGGACTGATGCTGGGCGGAAGGCAGGAATGAAATAGCAGACAACACGATAAAGAGATAACTGGGCAGAATAGGTTGCCCGCCAGAGGAGAAAACGGGAGGGGTAAAACAGATGGATAGAAGCAGGCGAAATGAAAAGACCACGAGACACGGTTGAACGGCAGGATGGATGAGAGAGGAGTGAGGGATGACAGAGGGATGGAGTGAAAGAGGGGGAAGAACAGAGGAGGAAAAGTAAACCACAGAGTGAGTCAGGGAATTATCCTTGTCTGGTGTTGTTAACATGACACGGGCCACGCCTGGGAGGGAGACAGGCAGACAGACAGAGTGCAAGAAAAACTGAGAGAAGCAGAGAAATAAAGTGTAAAAGAGAGACAGATGAAGACACAGAGGGACAAAGAAAGCGTACAGTAGCTCTGAAAGGAAAGACTGAGTGAGAGATAAGAAAGCTTTAAACTGGAAGACACAAATGGAGACAAGAGAGCAGAAGCAGGAACATGAGACTGAAAGCGAAAGAGTGAAACAGAGATCCATAGAACCAAATCATGTCTGAGCACAATGCTAAGCACTAAGTAAACACTGTCTCTATGTTATGTTTAGCATTAGCAATCTGGAAGAAGACAAGGCCCAGCTCCAAGCCTGGGGCTCATTTTACCACAAGCCTCTATGTATTCCTTTGTATGTGCCATCTTTTGATTGCATGAGTCTGAGCACTGCGAATGGCCTATCTTATCTGTCCTAATTTGGAAATACATTGTAAACGTACTCAAACCACATGGTGAGGCAGGCCCAGCAGAACGTCCTGCCACCATTCAACTGATACTGTCCAGAATGGCGTAACTGTTTAACCACCACAATCTGAGCGCAGCAATTTTGGCATAACCCAAACATGGCACTGTCCGCACAGTTACTGTGGTTGTACAACTGAGGGCCAGGGACCGGTGCCAGGCCCTGGGATGTTTCTGAGCGATCCCCGGCTCGGTTATCTTGTGTAAAAACCAGACAGCCAGGAGGGGCACTGTGTTCAAGCCAGTTTTTGACAACGAGCTGAAATGCAGCAGTCGTGGCCAAACCAAGACACACTAATGTAAAACTAATGCTGGTAAAATGGTACATTAATGAGTCCGAAATTGTTTTTACAGTTAAAATTGGGCTTTGTCATTAAGATTTGGTTGAGTGTGAGGTTCCAGTAGTTGGATGTCTAAGAGATCAGGTTAAAGGAATACTTTACCCCAAGATGACCATTTGTGTATCAGTTGCTCACCATGTGTTACCTTGAATTCATGAAGAATACTGCTTTTCTCGCATGACTCCATGGAGAACGAAGAATTCAAAACAGCCAACATTCAATTAAAGTAAAAGGGAACCATATTTATCCATTCATCCATCCATTTTCATCCGCCTACCCGGGGCCAGGTCGTGGGGGAAGCAGGCCAAACAAAGCACCCTAGGTGCCCCTCTCCCCAGCAACGCTTTCCAGCTCCTCCTGGGGGACCCCAAGGCATTCCCAGGCCAGATAAGATATTTAATACCTCCAGTGTGTTCTGGGTCTGCCCCGGGACCTCCTACCAATTGGACGTGCCCGAAACACCTCCAGCAGGAGGCACCCAGGAGGCATCCTGATCAGATGCCCAAATCACCTCAACTGACCCCTTTCAACGTGAAGGACCAGCGGCTCTACTCCGAGCTCCCTCCAGATGTCCGAGCTCCTTACCCTATCTGTAGCCCAGCCACCCCGCGGAGGAAACTCATTTCAGCCGCTTATTTCCGTGATCTCATTCTTTTGGTCACTACCCAGAGCTTATGACCATAGGTGAGAGGTGGGACATGTAATAACAGCAAAATGATATCCAAACATCCAATTACAAACTCTCATGCAGTTTAATACAAGTCTAATTTATCCAGTCATGTACCCAGTACTTCCCAAACATGTAGATTTTAGCTACAGGCTCATTATTCAAAAAGTGTTCGCATCAAGAGTCTCATGCATGGAGGCGTAGCTGCGTGGGCAAGCCTGTGCGTTTGAACTCTTCTCAGTAGAATACACAAGCACAGCACTTATCCAGTCGTGCTACTTGGATACACAAGCATTTCAAAGACCTCTCCATTTTTTTGGATTCTTCGTTCTCCGAGGAGGCATGTGAGAAAAACAATGTTTTCCTTACAAATTCAAGGTAACACAGGGTGAGTAATTGACATATTAATGGTCATTTTGGGGTGAAATATTCATTTAAGTTTGCACTATGAAAGAATGAGGTGTAGCAAGTCAAAGAGAAGGCCTGGAGCAGACATGTAGAGCCTGGTAGACAAGCTTGCAGGAAGGATACAAAGCAAAATTATGCATGGGCTTACATCTATAGGCACACGCACATCTGCCCAGATGACATCTGGACAGGAGCTACATCCTGCAGTGAAACAGAGAAATTGGATTAGAAAATACAGAGAGAAGAAAAGAGAGGGAGAAGAGATTGAGGAGGAGAAGAGGAGAGGAGAAATCTCAGCAGGGTGGAAAGAAAGATGCAGTGGTGGAAAACACAGGGAGTGATGGTGAAAATAAAACACATGCAACATGCATTAAACAGAGAGAGCTGAGGATTTGTAGAAAGAAGAAGAGGGTGACAGAGTGACAGAAAGAGAAATAGGAGAAGGTGTACAAGTCCTTCATTGTGCCCTCATTAGCAACAGATGAAAGCGGTTAAGCATGCCCACTGTTAAATGAACATGTGTGTGTGTAGGAGAGGGTGTGTGTGTGTGTGTTTGTTGTGTATTAATGTGCTGACCTTTACTAATGCCACACTAATCTCCCATCGGGTCACAGAGAGCACATCTACTGTTATTCATCAGTGAGCAGCAGAGGGAGGGATGCAGGGATGGGTCGCTACATGAAAGGATAAAAGGATGATAAAGGAGGCAGTGGAAGCAATAGATGGATGGATGAATGGACAGAAAGGAGACAGAGAAAAGACAGAAGTAGGGTGAGCAGGGATGATGATGGATGGTTGGACAGAAGAAGATGGAAGGGATATAGTGAGGGAAAGGGGACACTGAGGAGTAGGCGCTGTGCATTCTGTAAACCAGGGCTGTACCTGAGTAAGAATTATATCAGTCAAATCCGATTTGGCTTTGGACTCTTTGTTCCTTTTTAACATGTCGAGTTTAAGAGTTTGAACAGGGTTCAGTGGGAAGTGGCCCTCCAAGCTAATGTGTGCTAACTACGCCAACAACGGATCGGAAGTAGGTAAAAACATTTTTTGCTGACACTAGATATCAAACAAAAACCAGAGACTCTGTGGCCTTAAGTTGCTGTGAGCTTCACCAAATTCACCCCGTCTAAGAAGAAGGCAGAAGATAACGTTATCTCCGGGCCTGGCAGGGCAAAGCCTCTCTTCCTTCAGGCAGCTGCTTCCATCTCACTCAGACTCACCCTGGGTCTGGGTCTGCAGCTGCCTGAGGAACACTCACCCTGCAGCTACATCAGAGGACTGAATTGTCCCCTGAAGTACACTGCACACTAAATGAAATGAGGGAGTAATACTTTAAAATATGTCACCAGACAAACTTTAAACCTTTATGATTTTTTTTATAGGTTTAAAGGTTTCAGTCCCTGGCTACAGTGCTTTCTGTGCTGCACAGTTGACACTTTTAGTGTGTGGGAAGCCAGTGAGGGATCGTTTGCTGAAAAAGAGGTCCTGATATGATCCATGTTAGTTGGGATGCCCATGCTAAAGAGTTTGGGATCTGAGGGACAGAGTTATAGTTCCAAGGATTCTCAGGGGATATAAGTTACATCTTTAATTTGCAGCTTTGATCGGGTCCAAAAGAATTAGGCCTGACTGTGCATGAACCTGCATAATTTCTGCCCAAGCTTGACCTTGCACCACAGCAGCAGTTTTGGCCTAAGCCCAGTTAGAGATCTAAAATTCCACTGTAAAAACTGAAAATCAAAAGTAAATACATTAATATTAAAACATTTATTACAAGCTAAAGTCAACTGAAATATTTTCAGTGTGGTAACATACATTTGTGGCATAATCTCCAACAAAACTGTCATATGCCACATATATATATATATATAGAGAGAGAGGTTGCATAGTGTTTCTCCTCATTACTGAGAGGCAGGAGTCAGGACGGGTTGATGGCAACATATCCTATACATTATTCATGACATTACACAGACAATATAAAGGTCTGCATTTAAAAAACAAAACAAAAATAAAACACTGGGATATAGTGAACCTGACTCGGGGAAATTTTAGAAATTAAAATCCGATCCCAATCCAGCAACTTGGATCAGGCCCAATCACTCAGGCAGAGAATAAAAGCTCTTCTTTGAATATGGTGTAATGTACGATAGGACCACTACAAAATTCAACTGAACACATGTCCAGTATAAAGGTGTTCCTTTTATTTTGTTCACTCTAAATACCCGCAGTGAATGCCATGTGTCATTGTATATCCACACTTCATACACACCAACAAATTAATCCTGTTTCTTCTTATGTTTGGCATCTAAAATAAATCAGTCATGCAACTTTTACTTGCACTTTTTTAGATAAAGGTCTTACAAAATGATTCCATGCCCAGACTTAGACGAGTATAGTGACTGAATGTCTAACCTGAGTCTGGCTCGTAGAAACCACAAGGCTGTGGTTTAAACAAACAGAAAATCCTTGAACATTATAGGTTTAAAACGCTCAGAGGCAAATCAAACATTCTAATGCCGAAACCTTATAGGCCTGAAACAACGAGCGCTCATTCCTGGAGGTCTGCATCAAAACGCTGCAAATCCACTCCCAAAAAGTACAAATTTCATCTGAACTGGCCGGCCTGGTTTAATAAAAGCTGAAAAAAAGGGAAAGAAAACAGTGAAGGAGCTCGCCGTTCAGCAGCTGCCGTCTCAGCAATGACTAATTGAGGTTACCACGGCAATATGGGACTGGGATGCCTGTCTGCTGAACATCATTTTAATCAGATTGGGCTGCTAAACACACACACACATACACTCACAGACACACATACTCACAAATACACATACAGACTCACAAACATGCAAATACATACAGACGCACATGCGCATATAGTGTGTAAAGACTGCATATGCATGTACACAAACCCAGACGGACGAACGCACACTTTGACAAAAACATCCACGCTCACAAACACACGTTGTCAAATACATTCACGCATGTATATACACACAAACACACTCAAACCGCAAATGTGGTTTAGAAACATTGTAAGTAAATGATAGCGGTGCCTAATTAGATTTAACTGTGTAAGTGGATCTGCACATTTGTTTTCAATCCAAACTTTTATTTTTTTCAGTTTGAGATACAGTCAGCGACCTGTAATTACTCCTGGGTTTGTATTTGAATCAGTTATATTGAAGAAAGGCCAGTTTTTGGTTTTTAGGAAGTTATTTCTGAAGTTTATTTGTGTGTGTATGCGCTCATTCAGGGTGTATTTGACTCAGCACTGACAGGAAATTGACATCCCTGGTGGGTTTGGTTGAAACACAATGAGAGAAAGAGAAAGAGGCAGTTGAAATCTGCTACGGCTGTGTGTTTGTTTTTATTGAATTTCATAATGGGCTGCTTTTTTTACTAAAACACAAGGCCAACAACACGGCAGACTTCAAAGAACCTGAAATACACATTTAATTATGCGCTCACACACATGTGAAGTAGAAATGCTCCCCTCATTGCATTCATAAACATGTATACTTGGGGTTAATGATTGTAAGCATTGATATATTTGTGTATGTGTAATATGTCAAATAAAAAATAAACATGGTTCAGGGAGGTTCTGGAGAACATCCACTGTCAAAACACTGATGAGGTCTGATACTGGCAAACATCAAACACACACACACAGACACACACACACACTCCCCTGCAGGTCTGGCATCTGATCGGACGTTGAAACACTGACCATTAGTCATCTACTGCCACCCGGTGGAGCTTCAGTGGTACACCAGGTTTACCTCTCAGAGTGTGTGTGTGTCTGTGTGTAAAATGTGCCTAAATTAGTGTGTTAAGTTCAAACCTGTGTGGAAAAAATCACTTTGAGAGTATCCTCAGTTGTGCGAGCTGCTTGTTTGATTCAACTTTCCAGACACTTGAACAAATTTAAAAAGGGATCAAGTGCTTCTGGAACGAAAGCAGAGAAACGTTAGAAGAGTAAAAGAGGGTGGAAATGGCTGTTGTAAGGGAGGGAAAGAAAGGGAGCAGCAGAGCGAAAAGAGGAGCAGAGAGGAGGAAGATGTAGATGAGGGAGGGGTAGTGGAGAAGGATAGCACATGTATGGAAAGAAGAGAAAAGGCGAAGCGAAAGAGGGAGTACAAAGTGAAGGTAGGGCAGACATAGACAGTGGAGTGAAGATAGAGGGCTAATCTTTCAGGCTAGCAGACCATCATTTTGCTTGGTTGCAGCGGGCCTGTTTGAGACCATTATTAAATTACATGGCTGCTAATGGAAACCATGTATGTGTCTGTGTTGGGTCTACGGTGAAGTAGGAGCTCTTATTTTAGAAACCGCCAGCTAAATGCTGAACTAGATTGATCTCCAGGAGAACGGTACTTTTTTCTTTTGCCATGTTGATTGCATTATTGGCTTTGTTACTCATCTATCCCAGCAATGCATTAATCAAAATAGCTGATGTGCAATTTCTGTTTGTAAAGTGTATAAAGACAGAACAGTTGGACTCTATACCTGGACAATGTATGGCTTCAGATTCTTCCGTTTATTTATATATTGTAACTTTGATCGCTGCATATGAACATAAGCAGAACACATGAAATTAAATTTAATTTTTTGTGATGCAGGTAAACAAATGGTATAATGTAGGGGAACGTTCCAATAAGAAAATGCAAAGTAGGGGCGGCTGTAGTTGTAGAGCCAATTGTCCACTAATCGGACGACCGGCAGTTCAGTCCCCAGCTCCTTCATTCTGCATGTTGAAGTATCCTTGAGCAAGATACTGAACCCCAAACTGGTGTGTAAGAGCGTGTAACTATTAAAACAATTATATTAGTTTTGTATTTTTTCATTTTGTGCCAGTTCAGAAGAAACGTGGGAGTAAATCCTTAGAAAAATCACCAGATAAACTTGATAGTCGCATACACAACTATTTTACAGGTTAAAAGGTTTAAAGCTAAGTATAGTGGCACACCTTCTGGCTGTAGTACTTCCTGCACTTCACAGTTGGTAGTTTAAGTTACAGATACACATACATACTCCACCTTTACAGCCAAGTTAAAAACATGGTTTACTGACAATTACACCTGCACACACTAACCTATGGCTGTGTGACCCATAAACGCTGCATGTCTATACGTGCTGTCTATCTGCATCCCTGAATGTGATTGTATGTGCTGACGTTTTGTGTGTGATTATATAGCATGTGCTGCTTCTGTGTGTCTTGGTTATATGTGCTGTCTCTGCATGATTGTATTGATGTCTTACTGTTCCTTTTCATCTTTATTGATCTATCTTTTTCTCTTCACTCTTAACTCTCTCTTTTTAATGAATGTGCTGTGATGTACTGTTCTTGTTAGGGTGGCTATTGTCACCAGGCCGGGGACTACAGCTGGATATTAGCCATGTTGGCTAAAGCTGCCCTTTTTACTGTTACTTCTACAGTCAGTTAATTGGGATTGTCCACAATACTATAAACTAATAAACTAAACTAAGTGGGTGGGAGGCTAGTGAGGGATTATGTGCTGAATAAGAGGTCCTGGTATGGTCCATGGCATGAACCCTTGCATGCCGTCAAAGGAGACAAGTACATGTACATTCTTTAAAGTTTACAGTGCAGTGTGTTGCATTTCAGAGGGGAAAAGTAAACTAGCTAAAAGTTAGAGTAAAATGATCTGTAGATCCAAGATACTCATGGGACATTTGGTACGTCTTTGAATTCGGGCCATGATGGGGTCAATAAATCAGGCCAACATTAGTTCACATAGTTTTCCGTCCAAGCATGACCCCGAACCACAGCAGTAGTTTTGGGGCCAAGCACGATTAAAAAACCCTGAATTTCAACTGTGTGTGAATGGCTAAACGTAACATGAAGTGTAAAGCCCAATTAAGACCAAAGATTCGGGACAAGTCGAGTTGAAACAGGCAACTACTTGTGATGCGCCGTTCTGCAATGTTCTAAAAACTGGCTGGTTCACACCAATGCAGCTAGGTGCTAGAACAGAGCACCTGCCACAACAAGCGAACACCCCATCTGAGGTCATTTTGACTTGACCATTGGACTTCACTACCAGCTGATTGGCTATTGAAACAAATGACGTGCTTTGCGTTCTAAACCAGCAGAAGACGATTGGACCAGCTGAGTTGCAGGTGACACCATCAGCCGACCTGAGTGGAGCTCAGACGGGCCAGTTCACACCTCTGACGCTTTCCCTGCAACATTCTAAAACAGTTTCGTCTCATCGTGAGTCTTTGGTCTGAAACGGGCTTAAAGCACTTTGAGTGATTGGAAGATTTGAAAGGCGCTACATAAATGTGAGCCCATTCAACATCCATTTAGCAAAGTAAATCAATAATTGATAATAATGTCTTGATTATGAATTGTTCATGTTGTAAACTCTACTTACCGCTACACATGAAACATGGAAAACTCCACCAGTGCTGAACCTTAATGCACAGTTGTGTTTCACGATGACACAGCTGGGAAAAACCACGACTTTCTGTTTTTCATCTTCTTCTTCTTCCTCTGCTCTATCTCCATCCTCTTCTTGTTTTACTTCTTTATCATCATAATCTTTGTCTCCATCTTTTTAATCATGATTATCTCCTCCTCCTTCCATCTCTGCTTAATGTTACTGCATCTGTTCTGTTTTTCTCCTTTTGTACGGTCAGCACTTTCAGTGGAAGTCACACTGGCCCGCCTCCAGAACTCACAACCCTGCCCCATTGGCTGTTAATGTAACATCACTGTAATCTGAACGCTCTATAAACAGCTGTCAATCAGAGCTTACTGGAGGCTCCCGAGCTACTTAGCCAACGAGTGGCTGCAGACAAAGGGATGTATTGTCTTGATGTTTGGCTGTGGGAGTCTGACGCAGACCACCAGCGGAAAGAGTGGCTTCACTTGTTCTTTTGTTTTTTTGATGTTCTGCTTGTTTTCTCCGGGTTCAGGGAAGGAATAACTTGGGTGAGCGGAGGCACAGTCGGCTTTACCACCCCGCCATCTACCTCTTCTTCCCCTCTCCGTCTCTCGCTCTCGCTCTCTCTCCCTCTTTCGGCTGTGCCAAACCACTGTCTCTATAGCTGTCTGTCTTCCCTCCAGCAAAAAACCACTTAGTGGGGAATCTCAGACGCACACGTTCACACGCAAACACACACACTTTATTCCCAGGGTCAGACATGGTGCAAAAGGTCACGATCCTTGTTCATCTTTGAGTGGAAACATTTATATATCAGTGCTGTATTAAGAAAGACCCTTTCTTTAACCCAGCGGTCTACATGGTTGAGTCTGGCCATTAAGTTGTATAAATTAAGTCTCGCCCCGAGGCTTCAGCCCATCTGAATAAGCAGCCTGTGTGCTGCTCAGGGCCCCATTCTGGGCCCCAACCCCCATGTTAGGAAACCATGGCCCAGATCAAGGGCACATTATAATCTCTTCCAAAAGAACACTGCATTGAGGATGTAATCAGTCTGTTTTATGTCTGGGAATAACATTTCAACACAGATTTCCCTAATTTCTTTTTCATTTAGTTTGGTCGATTTGCAAACACAACTAAACAAAGAAAAAAAAATGTTTGGAGTCTGTTTTGTGTCTGGCAGTTCCAATTTGCTCTATCGTGTTTTTTCCTCCCTAATTCTCCTGTCTGGTGTAGAATTCAACAGTAATTTATCATAATCGGAACCATACTGAAAATCTCTCTTTCCTTTTTTTTTTTTTTTTTGTCTGTGTGTGTGTGTTTGTTACAGCGTGGAGTCGGTGAATGACGGCCTTTTCCACACGGTCGAGCTGTTGATTCAGAACCGTTCACTAAGCCTGGTGGTGGATAACGGTGCCCCCAAGAGTCTGGGAAAGCTTGCACGCCAGCCCTCCGTCGACCACAACACCCAACTTTACATAGGAGGTACACACACACACACACACACACACACACACACACACACACACACACACACACACACTTTAACACGCATAATGTACAACAATACACATCCAGAGTCGCATGTCCAGAACATGCAGATGTTACTTTTTTGACTTTTTGTGGTTGGATCACATGTTTTCCATGCATGAGTACATACACATACACACACCCAGTCTCAGCAAGGGATGTGTTGAGGAGATGCAGAACTGTTTTTGCTCAGCTTTTCCTCAAGAAAAAGGCAGGACACACCCCTGAGAACAGTCAGCCTTTTTCCCCAAGTACTAGAAAAAAACATGATGTTGCAATAGTGAGAGCTGTGACACCATATTCTTGCTGGAACGTTGTATTTTACTGTAAGAATCCATCGAATGACACCAGAACCGAGGGACGTGTATTAATAAAGCAATCCTCCCTCGATTTCCAATTCCCCTGCTCTCAACTGTCTTGCTCTCCTCTGTATCCCAGGTGTACCATCCCAGGTGGTGGCCTCAGGTCTACGACCCGGCCCCGAAAGATCCCCTCAGGCTTTTAACGGCTGCATCCACAACGTCCGAATCAACGGGGAGCCTCAAGACCTGAGTTACCGAGCAGCAGGAGGAGTGCGACCGCAAGGGGTTGAGGGCAAGGTAATCACATGGAGAATATTAGTTATGGCAAAAAGCCTCATCATGTATATACTGTAGTATCTGGGCCTGGCTTTAAAGGAGCTATGCAGCAGCCTTTAAAGCCCTACTGAGATGTGTATTACCTCTGATGGTGCTATTACTTGTCATAACCTTGTCTCGTAAGTGATATCAGCAAAGTTATGTTCAGAGGAGAAAGCAGACATGCAGGAGAAATGTTAAATATAGAAGTCCTGCTGGAGAATGTGATGACAATAATGCTGCTTTTTGGGGGCTTTAGACCATTGATCTTGATGTGCAAGATTAATCCAAACAAGCACTACATTTTTATAATATAAGCAACTGTGGAAACACTCTGACTGCCACAATAAAGATTTTTAGGTCACAGTTCAACAAACCTCCCTCATTTTGGAGCTGTATTTACTGTGGATGCCCAATGTTGCTGTAGCGTTCATGCAACATCAAAATGTTTGTCAGCTTACGCCCTGTGCTCTCCACTGCTATTGTTAAAAGACCCTTCAACTCCCCTGACTGTAGTTTCTCCCTTTTTCGTTCTGTCACCAGGGTGAGGGGATTCTCGCAGGGTGTCACTCCTGCAGTGTGTGCGCCCAGGGGGCGTGCAGGGAGGGAGGAGAGACGGGGGTGACGTGTGATTGTCCTCCAGGACGCAGCGGTGCCCTGTGTGACCAGACGACAGCACCCACCGCCTGTCAGAACAGCAGGTAAGCTGGGACAGTAGAGACGGGGCAGAAATGATAAGTTTCACTTTTTGTTTGTTCCCGGTCAGAGAGGGTTGTATGTTTGGGGAGTATTGAGCGTACAACTGCATAATGCCACCATAGAGGCATGTGAGAAAGTGTTCTTCATGAATTTACCATAACAGCAGGCATTTGGGGGGTGAAGTATTCCTTTAACCCTGCTGCTGCAGTAGTTTCACATTTAAATTGCAAACAGAGAGGTAATGACATCTGCCCTGTTGTACCCATGTTCTCTAACCTGTCCTCCCTCTTTCCTTCCTCTCACTCCAGGTGCGTTCACGGTCTGTGTGTGCCAAAGGGTCAGTCCTACAGCTGCCAGTGCAGTGATGGCTACCAGGGTCAGTACTGCGATCGACGGCAGGAGCCTCCAGCCTGCAGGGGGCAGCGCTGCGGACACGGGGAGTGTCGTGTGTCAGAGGCAGGAGAGCCTGTCTGCCACTGTCAGCCAGGGTACACCGGGCCTACCTGTGACACAGGTAAAATGGAGAGAATTAGAAGAGGAGATATTCTGGGATTTGATGAACAGCAATGTGTAGCCTATAATGTGTGTATTCTTACGTGCTTTCTCTGTTAACCTCCAGAGCTGACATGTCAAGGAGAGATGGTGAGGGAGCAGCTGAAGCGCCACCACCCGATGAGAACATGCACGTCCACCAGCAAGATTCCTCGCATGGATTGTCCCCGATCCTGCCAGGCAGCGGCGCCTCCGGGTGTTTGCTGTGGCGTCACCAAGACCAGAAGGAGGAAGGCGGTGTTCCGCTGCACCGACGGCACCTCGTACTCCGAGGAGATGGAAACTGCTCTGGAGTGCGGCTGCTCCAAGTGCCCGTTGTAACAGCACCGCAGTTTGTTAAGTTTGTTTTGCAAACACCCACCGCTGCCATTTTGTGAATTCTACACGTCAAAGAGGCTGTCGCTCTGAAATTCTTCCACGTTGATGAGCACCATGTGATTTTTTTTTTGATTTTTTTTTACATGTTCAGTTTGACCGCCGCCAATTTGCTGCCAAGAGAAACCACAAACAAAAACAAAAATGGGACATGTGTGCGTGTTTTTTGACAGAGAGAAAATATATTGTAAGATATAAGTGAGAAAAAACATAGAACTTATTTTTATTATGGATTTTTTTTTCTAAAAGATGATAAAAGGACTGATAAGTTGTGTTTTTTTTAATATGTTGATTATATAATGTGTTACATAGTAAGGAAAGTTATTTTGTACCTTGTAAGGAGAAAAAAAATACACAGCAAAATAGATTAACATTCCTTAAAAGTATATGAATTTATATGTATGTATAAATCTATATAAATATATACCCTAACCCAATGAATTCTATATTTTCAAAGTGTATTTGCATGATGTTAATGTGAGTGCTGATGTGTGGGAGGCTTTGGACACTGAGAGAGGAGGGCTGAGAGAGAAGAGCTCCCTTGACTCCAGGACAAGGAAAAGGTGGCAGTCTTTTGTTGCCCTCCCTCTCGGAGAGGAGAGCGGGAACTGTACGTGCCTAGCTAACCTGCTTCACTATATAATGGACGTCATCCTCACATGTGAGTTCTTTGAGAAACCATAAAAGACTCTTTCCACAGAGATGATTTAACAGGTTGTTCTAATGTTGTGTTATTCTTTAGTTTGCTGTTGTACACCAGACTTGGAGCCACGTGAGGTTTGACATAAAAATCTAAAAGACATTTGCTGTTTTTTTAAAGGGACAGTTCACCCAAAAATCAAAAATATGTATTTTTCCTCTTACATCTAGTGCTGTTTATACATCTAGATTGTTTTGGTGTGGGTTGCAGAGTGTTGGAGATATCATCCATAGACATGTCAGCCTTCTCTCTAATATAAGTGAACTGGACGGCACTCGGCTTGGGGTGATCAAAGCGCCAAAAATACTAATTCAAAAGTACTGTCGGTCCATATAACTTGGTGCAGGTGATGGCAGGAAACATCGGACTGATAGTAAATAAGCACATACACAGCACACAAGAGGGCAAGAGAAGAAGCAATTCAGCCCTCTTGTGTGCTGTGTATGTGCTTATTTACTATTGCCAAAAAAAAAATACATTTGAAAAACTCAACAGCAATGTCTCTTTACAGAAACCATTTCCTGGTTACTCAAGATAATCCACAGATCTTCTTGTGAGCAGTTTCATGTAGGAACTATTTTCTCTCTACCAAACTTGCCAACCATATCACTGCGCAGAAGGAAGTGTGCATCTACTCGTGGACAAGAGGCTCGTGCTCATGACTTTGCCAGATGTGAACATCAATGGCGTCTTCCACGGCGGAGCTAGCTAAGTGATGCTAGGTGAGCTATCAGTAAATGCACGTTTCCTTCTGCGCTGTGATCCAGTTGGTGGGTGTGGTTCATTAGAGAGAAAATAGTTCCCACATAAAACTGCTCACAACAAGGTCTGTGGATTATCTTGAGCAATGATTTCTGTAAAGAGACATTGCTGTTGAGTTTTTTTTATGTATTTTTTTGGCGCTTTGAGCACCACAAGCTGAGTGCCATCTTCTCTTGCAGACATCTCTATGGCCGATATCTCCGCCACTCTGCAACTCACACCAAAACAATCTAGACTGATAAATAGCACTACAGGTAACAGGAAAAATATGTATTTTGGATTTTGAGGTGAACTTTTTCTTTGAGAATTAAAAATTGTAAATGAGGAATTCACATTCAAATTGACAGCAGTGAAATCATACTGTAAGTTCAGCACCATGCTGAGTCTTTATCTGTTAGCTGCTGAGATTTGAAATTAGTTTTAATTCAGATACAAAGGGATATCGCTGATGAGTCATGAGTCACCACCCAATCACATAACAAAGAAAGTTAAGAGAAAGTTAAGAGTAACTTAATGCCAGGTGTGTGGATCACTGCTGACTGTTGTTGTTTGTGGTCAGAAGGATGCTCTGTGCCAACTCTACCTACCTACAACAGTGATGTCACAGTGTACTGACACACCCTGAAGTTTGTTTCTACATCACCACAGCAAAAGCATCTTCTGCTGGTTTAAGTCGCTCTTTAATGGCTGCTAAACATGAGTAGATCTTCTGAGTGGGCGAGGAAGCCATATTAAATGAAGCCGTAATGCCAAAGTGAAATGTTTTTGCCTTAACAGATAAGTATGTCAACAAACTATTGACTGAAATTGTTGATTTATACAACTTAAAGTGCCTTGGTGTACTTTCATCGGAATTTAAAAATGTTGCTGCAACAGTGTCAACGAATGAATGCTTCATCTTTTAGCATGTTGGGTGGATAAGGGTATTGTTTTGTCACGTGTCTCCATGACAACACAATCAATATTCTATGGTGGCCTTACTTAAGGACTGTTCTTATTGATCAGAGGAGGGGTGGCTGGGGTGTGACTTCTTTTTTTTTTGTTTGTTTGTTTTTATGACCCTCCCCAAAGCTATAAATATTATTCCTTGAGCCTACTTGAGTGACCCGGTTGAATTTATACAACCTTAACCCTCCACCATAAATTAGTTATGCCATTTTGCTTCACAGCAAGAGGGTTCCTGTTTCGAACTCCAGGTACTCCAGCTTCCTCCCACAGTCCAAAGACATGCAGGTGAATAGGTGACTCTAAATTGTTCCTAGGTGTGAATGTTTGTCTGTCTCTTTGTGTCAGCCCTGTGATAGTCTAGTGACCTGTCCAGGGTGTACCCTGCCTCTCGCCTGATGTCACTTGTGATAGGCTCCAGCCCTAACACCCCCAACAGGATAAGCAGTTATGGAAAAATGAATACATGATGAAATATCACCATTTTAAGCTCAGATTTGGTTACGTTTTTTCCTGACAGAAGCATTTGTCACATGCGATGTGTCCAAGGACCGTCAGAAATTTGAAAATCCAATGATAATTTCTGTTCTTGCAGATTCTGGCCATGAAAAATGGTGCATTTTTTTTTAGAATTTTAAAGAAAACACACCTTTTAAACGCACCTGCATGTTTACTTTTAAACATGTGCGTTAAAATAAATACAAAATACAACCATTTAAATTTCTATGCCCCGCCACTAAGCCAAAATAAAAAGCATAAGTCCCTTCCCAGAGTTTGAAAAGTTACTTGACCACCCCCTCTCCTCTCATAAATAACTAACAGTCCCTTTGTTCCCAAAGAAAATGATGCTTACATTAAATAAATATTCACCCTCCCTCCTGATCAGGTTGTGTGTGCAGGCTGTTTGAAATGTGTGGGAATTCCAAAGCGATTGAAACAATTAAATTGGATCTAAAATGGTGACACGGGCCTTTTGGTATGAATTATGTGAATATGTGAAAATGCAGCAACAGCAAGAACCCATTTCCTCTTCCAGTGTTAATGTGTGATGCATTCGGTGTGTAAAGTGATAACATTATAAATGCATGTCTGATTGTTCGGTGGAGCATAATGTGCATACGGGAAAACATTTCAATGAAGCATTCACCTTGAAAATGTTTACTTGTACGTTTAAGGTGAAGCTTTTTGTTCATTTGTTCATGTTTAAATGTCCGCACCGACAGTGTGGGGCGGCGTACAGTTATAGACCAAAAGACAGCGTGCTCCAGTCTGATCACAGCAAACCTCCACATCAACGACTCAGTTGCTTCTGTAACTCTGTCACTGTTTTGGATAGGTACCACTACACAGCTGAGAAATCAACATCAGTAGGGTTTTAACCGCCTATAGATGACTAACATGATTAAAGTATAGCAAAAGACTATAATGTAACTACTACTGTATTGTTTACTTTATACATTGATGCATTGTTTACAACAGGTGCAACGTTTTGTCACACTTCTACAGTTTAATTCACAGCTCTAATATTCTGGGTTTGAGACATATCAGTGTTATCTTTGTCCATGTCACAGTTTTCTACACCTCCGTCTGTTTGATCCTCACTTCGTCCCTTAGTCCCCCCCCCCCCCATCTTTATCCAAAACGTCTCCTCTGCTCCCCCATTCCCATTTTTCACAACAATTTCACCTCCTATCTTTTGCCCACTTCTCTTTGCTGAACTCATCCCCTCTCTCCCACTCTTAAAGGTTCAGTTCTTCATTGTGAAAAGAATCTGTTATGACTTACTGACGATAAAAAAATAACCATAAAGTCAGTCAGTCTCCATCTCCCATGTCTTAGGTTTAAATAAAACATGAATATGTGAGTGATGATAATTGATACTTATGTTGAATGTTCAAATTAAACTACCATTGAAACTACACTGATCTCCCATGTCTGAGTCTGAAGTTACTGTTTCACTGCAAATCTTAATTTGTGCAACAATATCCATACATCATTTGACCCAGCAGTTTGGATTGACGACCATATCCAGCTTTGGTATGCTTAGGATTTTTTGCCACGGCAGGTTGCAAAGCTATCCGAATATTTGGGTAAACCATCAAAACATCCTGCAGCAAATTGCATATATTGACTGAAAGTATTTTTTTTCATTTAAAGGCCTTTGATTAATTAATTTCCAAACATTTTTGTCTTCGATTTTTTTCATTGACAAAAAGCTCCATTTTGTTTGTTACCATGCTTTTCATGAAACAACTAATCGCAGCTACTCGTAGAGATAATTTAAACCTGCTTCCAAAAACAATTCACTGCTCTCACTAGTTTTTCTATTTTCTTTTCCATTTTTTATTTAACAAATATGTATTTATGGTGGATAAATCAGCCTTATTTAGTCTTTCTAGATACTTTCTAGATATTTGCTGACACATAGGGAACTGGGCACAAGTGGGTTAAAAAAATCAAAGGTAAAAACAACTTATGTGAGTTCAGCAAAACTGTGTTGATCCTTGCTTTCCTTTGATCTGCTCTCAGCAACATGGATGAGAGCAGCATTGACAAAATCTTATTTATATTAATATGATTTTGATATGATGATATTTACCAAAATTACAAACGTAACTATCAAACAAGCATTTAATACACTCTGATTAAAGCTGCTCCTCCTGCTATCCAACCTGACCGCCATTTTAAATAATAATTCCCTGTGCGTCGCAGCCATGTCCTGTCCATATATTTGGAGTTTCCTGAAATGAGTGAAACAGCGCCCCCCTCGTTATAACAGCCTATAAAGGGCAGTCAGTGTGGTCAAACGTGGTATTGCACTCTTACAGAAGGCCGCCAGGTGACGGTAATTAAAGCTGATCAGTGTCAATCAATTAGACGCTGCTACATGCTGCTGCTGCTAAACTACAGATGGACAAGTCTGAAGAAAAGACGCTCTGAAGTAAGTTATGGAGCCAGACTTTCTCTGACCTCCCGATAAATAATAGAAAGTTCAATTTAACGTATTTACAATGAAGCAGGCGCGAGAGTTAGCTTGTTTTCAAGTGCTGCTCAACGGATAAAGTTAGCTAACTTAGCTAGCTTAGCTAACTTGGCTAACTTGGCTAACAGCACGGACTTCTATCAAAAGAAAGAAAGAAGACAGCTCCTCAGATAACGTGAGTTATTTATACACTCTGTGTGTAGTTTGCTTGCCATATTTTCCCTTTGATGCTTAAAGGTGTCGTGTTAATATATCTCCTTGTGTTGCTGCTGCTAAATAAGTGTCATATTGTGTTTGTTGCGTGTCAGTGTCACATGCACACACAGCCTGAGCTGCTTTGAATGTTTGGTTTCTCCAGTGTTGCATTTACTGGTTGTTCAGTCACCTGCTGTTTGTGAATGAGTCTGCTGATAGTTGTTTGAGACTTTCTTCCCTCTCTTTGTTTTAAAGCTGCACTGTGAGTCAGGTTATTAAATGAATGTGTCCAAAGCACACCAGAGGGTAAAGCCAGAATCTCAAGGCACACCTGTGTTTATACCTGTGCACAATAGCCTCTGTAACAGGGACCGTGTCAAAGTCATTTTAGTTCAGGGGGCACATACAGCTCAATTTGATCTGCAGTAAAACCACTGCATAATAACCTATAAATATCAACCCCTTTGAATTGTTTCCTTTTTTAGTGTAAGGAAGTCAATTCTGAAAATGTTCATCCATTAACAAAGTGAAATGAACTGAAAAATATGTGCAAGTTCAACAGTCACTCAGTCGGCTGTTCACTTTCATTACATGTGCATTTTTAAAAAATAATTATCCACTAAAGTGAAGCTGTTGAAGAAGCAGGTTAAGTCATCTCCTGCTTTATAAGCCATTTACAGTCTGATGTTCAGTCAGTGCCTCATCAGCAGGCTTCCACCCATATTGCTTTAACATAAAAGTCTGAAACAGATTCTTTTTGCACTAAAGCTGCTGGTTGACGATATTTTGCACAGTGTGCAATATCTTAAAATATGACCACAGTAAGTACTCATTGTTATATCAGACAGCTGTGTTCTGGTCTGTTTGAAAAGCCTCTGAGGTAGTATTTTACACCAAGTATCTACTCAGTGTTTAAATTGCTCCTGACACCTCTCAGCCTTCACATGCGCGTCAACATTTGGTGTGCAAAGTCATCCAGAGGGCCTGATTGGACCCTTTGGCGGGCTGGTTGTGGCCCCCAGGCTGTATCTTTGACACTCTGCTCTATACAGTGTGCTATCACTCTCATCATGACATTAATGTTTGTTTTTATTTACTAATAACAAAAAACAATTATCAACCAAGTATTTCTCATGAAATATTTGATAAAATTATTCAAAAATTCATTTTAAATTATTTAAAAGTACATCAAAGTACCAATAACACATCCATTTAAACGGGAGGTAATGTAAGATAATGTGATGTGTCACATATTTATAATTCCCACGTGTGAACGGAGACAAATAGGTTCCCTGTGAACGATTTTAAATTACATTTTTTAGGTAGAGTTTGCCTCTTTTATTAGGAAATGGGTGCACACTATATACTGAAAAACAAAAAAATCATTCATAACTTTTTGTATATTCCCAGTTGAATATTGCAGTAATAATGTGTGGTTATCACAAAATCAGCACACCTGGATTTGCAGTTGAGAACCACTGGATTAGAGTGTGTAAGTCATGTATGTGATACATGCATTTATACTTTCTGATGTGACTGCAAGCTTTTTGACCTGTGATATGTTTATATTGAAGTGCAATGCATTTACTTGAGATGAAAAAAATCTGCTCTGCTGTATTAATTAATTAGAAGAATCATCAGAAAAATGACAATTGAATTAACAAATCTCATTAATCCAGCAAAAAACTAGCAGATTTGAAAACTTGTCACTTGAATCTGAGATAATAACCTTGCTGTTCTAGTAAATTAGGGCAAGCTTCTTTTTTCTTTCTCTCCCAAGTCGTAATTTTTAGTTGTCGGTCTTTGTAATTATCTGGACCTGTATCAGAGTTCAAACTTTTAGTGCTGTACATATTTTTGTAAGCTATGAAAATGCCTGAGAGACGTGTAAGTCATATCTGATATATGCTTTGTTCATTTTTAATGTAAATATGATGCGTCTGTGGTCTTAAAGTTTATTAAATGAATGTTACATGATTTGTTGTATGACACCACAGTGGAACCAGAAATCTGAGTTCATTATCCTACTTTATTTCTATAGAAGTCCTTTCTGACTGGGCTTCTGAACCACTGTCCATGAGCAGCCCCCTCACTCTGACATCTCTCCATTTAATGCATATAGAGGTCTTGATTTTGCATGTGTGTGTATTTCAGGCCTGTGTGTATTTGACAACAGTGTGAAAACATTTGAATTTCCCCTCTGTGGTTAATGTAGTATATCATCTCCTTCATTTTAATTACAGTTGTGGTCAGAGACACAGAGATATTCAGCCACCTGCTGCATCTCTGTTTTCCTGCTGTAGGTTGTTTTTATTAGCTAACCCAGTGTAATCCTAAAATGAGCCCATGTCACTGATAAGCAGGCAGCATCAGTGGACCAAGAAGGTCCTCGAGTCAAAACCTCCTGCCTGATGTTAAATCATCAGACTATCTGCTTCTCACCAGGAGATGGCAGCAGTGTACAGACAGATGGGGATTGCAAATCCAGAGTATTAAGTAATTGGATTCATGCTTTTCTCCCAAACTACTGTTGTAAAAATGTATATTTTAGCATAGATGGCCCAAAGAGAATCTGCACATGCTGCTAGACCAACATAAATCTTCACTATCCAGTTTCAAAGACACGAGTACATGATGAGTGGCTAGAGTTATTTATTATTAAAGTAATTAAAATGCCAATATGCAATAATTAAAACAAACTTAATAATTACACATTTTAGCAGAGTGAAATTGATTAGTGAGAATTGTAATTCATGAAGACACCCTGACAACAAAACAAAAGTCTCTGGTCTGCACTGTAAGGTAGGGGTGTCCTGACTTCTTTGAACTGGGGTCATATTAGATCTTCTTTAGTCATGCTGGGAAAATAAATTCTGATATATCAAATTCTTAAACTTGTAATGTGCTAACCTCCCAGTAGTTTTTTTTTTTTGCAACTGAAGGCTTACATTTGGTCAACTCTGTCAGACACACAAGCAGTCCTTTTCTGTAAAACATGAAGGAAATGTTTAATGATTTTTGTTGTATTAAAAACAAGATTATTTAATTAGCTGTATGATTAAAAAGTTGGATATCTTACTGTTCAAGAAATAAATCATATCATAATGCCCACTCACAACTTCTGTTAATAATGTAATTTGTCTTTTTGATAAATAACATGTCATTAATAAGACAAAGGACACACATCAGGTGCACCATAGAAACCTTTTATTGAGAAACTCAGTTTATAATCATTGTGAACATTTATTAAATGATTATGACAGATTTTTATTTATTTTTTATTTTTATTTTTTTGATGGAGTTGACTTCTGACAGAGTTATGTATACCTACATAATAATAATAATAATAATAATAATAATAATAATAATAATAATAATATAGCACGTTTAATAACAATCGCAGGTGACCAAAGTGCTGCACAAAATAAGAGACAAATATATAGCAAGATCAAATGTACACAAATATAAAACCGGTAAGAACAATTTCAAAAGATCATAAAACACTACAATATTGTACCCACTATAAACAACCAAAGGCCAATGTTATCAGTACATTTTATTAGTTTTGGATTTTAAAAGCTTAAAAACACATTTTAATTCAAAACAAAGTTGTGAATTCTTGTCTTTTTTTCTGGCAGTAGGGAAAGATTAGAAGTTATAAAAATAAAAATTCTATGGTATTTATTCCTTTAAACATAATGTTTCTCTCCAAAAATATAATTAGTGTGTTTTGTAAGTTATATTCTCAAGAATTCTCAATTCTCGAATGGTAAAATAAAATGATGATGATGTGATTTTTGCTGGGGTCTGTACCCAACATGCACATTGCCTTATGTCTGGAATATAACTTGTATATAATGGTGGGTTGTGACACTTTTTTACCTTTTTATCACTTGTTGTACCTTTTTTAATTTTCGATCCTAATTTGATTGATTGTGCACTTATTTACTATGTATATTAAGTACATCTGTAGCTGAATGTTTAGTGATACAGAGATGCTGAGAAAAAAGAAAAGAAAAATTTCTTTAAGGAGATGACAGAGTAAATCCTGCACAAAAGGATATTTAATTAATGTATGCACTGAACATTATTACACGTACGACAGAGGAATAACATCATGACTTGATCAATGGAAGTTCATTCTTGGCCTCAGACACTCCCATCTCACAGTCTTCAGTAATCTGTTTGCTCATGTTGCATATGCCTGTATGCTCATACTTAATCCTCTTCATTTCACTGTAGTGCTTTCCACCTCCACTAAAATACATATCTACAGTATGTTTGCGTCACAGGAGTCAGGCTGCATGATCTGAAATGTAACAATGAGTCTGACAGCTTTCCTAAACCAGGGGTAGAGAAAGGCGTAGATCACAGGGTTGAGACAGGAGTTAAAATACATCAGGAAAGCCATGAAGGCCTCAGCCGAGGAGCCGATCATTATTTTGCCACCTGTGAGAGCCATACAGTAATATGGACAGTAGCATATCAGAAACACAGCGACAACAATACCCAGAGTCCTGGCTGCTTTCAGCTCAGACCTCTTGGCAGTTACAGTCAATGAGCGCTGGAGCGTGACAGCTGCGATGTTGGAGCGCATGGCCCGAGCTTGAGAGATAGCCACCATGAACACTCTCATGTACAGAGTTATGATGATAAATATGGGAATGATAAAATTCAAAACAAGGTCCACATCTCCTGCGATGTCAAACACACATTCTCCGTGGCATGAATTATACCTGCCTGGCTTTTTCAGGTGATCATATAAAATAGCAATACTGATAATAAGAGAGTAGATCCAACACAGACAAACACAGACTCGGACTCTCTTTAGAGTGACTTTGTTGGGGTAATGCAGAGGGTAGCAGATAGCCACGTAGCGGTCGACTGATATGAGCACCATGCTTTCTGCTGAGGCTGAGACGATGATGAAGGGTAACAAATAATACACAGCACATATGAGGTCTCCCAAGAACCAGCAGGTGTCTGCTAAGATGATATCAGCCGGCATCACAACAAGGCCCACGAGAAAGTCTGAGACAGATAGGCAGAGGAGGAGGAGGTTGGTGGTGGTGTGAAGCTGCCTGCAGTGAGAGAATATAGTCACTATGAATATTAACACTGGCAGTATTATCACTAACAGTTTCAGCTGAGTAATAAGTGCAGTGGTTATGGTTAAAACTGCAAGCACTGTTTACACACAAAGATTAGGATATTCTAACATCCCTCAGCTATCCTAAATCTTCATCTTATCTCTGTAAATAAAGCAGTAACAGTATATTAGCATTGCTGAGGTGCGTATCTCTGCCTGAAGTGGGAGATGGAGATGATGACCAACAGGTTAAGAGCTGTAGTGAACACAGAGATGAGGGACAGAAAATAGAAGAGCGTAACTCCAGAGCGAGGACGCATCGGCTTCCTGCAGGAGCTGTTGAGGAGTTGTGGAAAGCAGAGTTCAGCTCCATCCAGGGTCTCCATCATATCAGAGGAAGGAGATTAGATGCTGCTGAGCTCTGGCAGCTCTCTCACCAAACTTTGTGTCATACAGCTGATTTATCTCCTCTCATTCCCCCACCACCCTCCTCTGCTGCCTCTCAGGACCTCTCTTGGTTACTGACCTCACCATGGCCTCGCTCCTTGCATCATACTCTTCGATAGCATCTTCTCCTGTATGTCTCAAGTTCAGATTTGGTTTGATAGTGTTTGGAGTTTATAGTAGGGTACTGCATGGGCCTGAAACGTCAGCCTGAGCCCGAACCCACCGCATTTATTTCAATTTAAGCCTTGCCTCAGGCCCAACAGCTTATCTAACCTTACAGCATGAATCTGGCCCAAGCCAGTATGTTGTTATGTCTCTGCGTTATGTTTTCAGGTTGTGCATTCGTCCTTCTGTCTGTGTGCACATCCCTTTGTACGTCCCATTCTTGTAAATACAATATCACAATAACACTAACAGTATCTCTTCAACTTTGGCACAAATGTTAACTTGAACTCATGGATGAAGTGCTTGGTTTTGGTGGTCATAGATCAAAGATGAAGGTCAGTGTGACCTTGTATGTCTCATTCTCGTGGATGCGACATCTCAAGAACACCTTGAGGGAGTTTCTTCAAATTTGGCACAAATGTTTACTTGACCTCAGGGATGAACTGGTTAGATTTTGGTGGTCAGAGGTCAAGGACATCGTGATCAATCTGCATCCATTTCTTTCTTGGGAATGCAGTATCTAAAAAAAACATAACTTATGCGGTATGGGATTAATGTTTTAGATGTTCTGTTTCAAAACGAGGCTATTAATTAATCTATGGGTGTCAGATGGTCAGGCTTGTTGTTTAAAGCTGAGCCGGTGCTCCTATCAACCGGTTAAAGGCATAGTTAGGGTTTTTTGAATTAGGGTCGTGTGGGGTATAGAGTTGGGCGGTATCCAAATTTTGTTACCGTTAAACCTTCCCCACATTTTCCCGTGGTATATGGTATTACCGGGACTAATTAAAAATCACTTTGAAGGGCTCAGAGGGAGTCGCCAAAATGTTAGCTTGTGCCTATACCGTTCAGAAACACAATAGCAAACTTTACATAGGCCTAAGAATACTGAAAAATAACAACAAAACATGTACAACATTAGAACTATTAATAAATAGAAAAGTTGTCTGTGGGCTACAGTCCACTTCCAGTACAGTAATCGACACAAATCAATTAAATTAAAACACAGCCCTATAGCATCCAATACACAAGGCAGTAATGAAAATGTGTGCTATACAGCGTATCCTGAGACCGCAACGAGAAATACTGTTCGCTGGTTTATTTAGCCTACCTTAGTTCACCCTCTCCAAGTCCCAACTGTTCTGTCCGTCAGAACAGGCTACTCCTCATTGAAAATGACATGAAAACAAAGTATAATGATAACTATAGCAGCATCATATGCTTCAAAACTATTCAAGTTTTTTCGCCAGAAAATCCAGCATGTTTAATTTTTCCGGCTGGAGCAGAGCACGTAGTGGATTGACAACTGTGGCCGCAGTGCTAAACACACCGCTCTGATGGACAGCTCGTGGTACAGGTAGGCTAATTTCGGGCAACCCTTAACATCAGAAGAAAATACCTGGCTCCATCACATTTCCACAAGAGAAGGAGGTCTTCGTCTCCCTGAATAACAGGCTTGCGACCGGACCTGCCACCGCATCGGCTCTTCTTTGAAGGAGACTGTCAGTCATCTGTTTTTGGGTGCTTCGTGTTGCACTTCTCCCTCGTCCATTCCGATGGCCACTGGACCTGCTGCTGCTGGCAGAACTTATGAAGTTGTGTTTTTTTGGGACCAACTCGCTTGATGTGCGGCTTGCCATATTTTCACAGTTGGGAGAAGCAGGCTGGAGGCTGACACAGAAGCTAAACGATGTAATGCTGTGGGTGAGGTTCGGCACTAAAAGGTGTTTTACCTATCTAGAAAAAAAGTCCCAACCCTCTCATTCAGCCCGTTCAGATGGAGAAGCCAGTAACAGCGTCAGTGTTGGCTCTTCTCAAAGCCACCGGACTCCACTGAGAAAAACAGTAAATTTAGCTTGCTGAACACAGGAGCAGCGAGTTAGTTTGTGTTTTTGTGTGACTTTGTTCAATCTGAACTAATCCTTTTCTAAACACCAAAGTCACACAATAACACAAACTAATCAATTGTTTGAAGCAGTGGTAGTCCTTTATTTAGGAATGTTAGATTGCAAATCATCTCTACCATGAGGGATCCTTGAGCGTGTAGTCATAAATGTGCACACAATATGAGGCTGAGGCTGAAACTGAGTCCTCCGGGCTCGGTGGAGATACTGATTTGTAGTCTAGATTCTGACTCAGGGACCCTCTTAATCGCCTCAAGAAGCAGCACACACCTACAGTAAAGGCCCTCTTTATGGTAGCTGATATTTGCTTCAGTGGTGCATAGTCTTTAACTGGGCTTCTTGTGTTCTGAGGCTACCCACATTTTGCCCAGTAGATAATCCAACCATGAACTTTTGCATTTTATATCTCATAATCACAGGGTGGTTACAGGTCTGATAACTCTGAGATGCTGTTTGTCCTGCTCAAAACATGCAAACATTTCATTTTATTGTGAAACTTCAAGACAATCTTCTGCACACATCTGACTGTCATCAGTTATACTGTCATAGAAACCTTGGGTCCTTTTCATTATGCTAATTACGGGGTGGGGCTTCACTATCTGTTAACTGTTTTGTTTTTTTTTCCTTTTCTGTGCGTCAGTGTCTCAGTCTGGGTCCCCTCTCTAAATTTAGAGCTTTCTGCAGGTCTATAACGTAGCACAGAAGTCTTCTTCATTTCTTCAGTTCATTTTTTCCCCCTCAGCAGCAGTTTGTGGAGTTTTGATTCAAAGGGTGAATATTTAGTCAGTCGATCCAAGCTGATCAGGTCAGATCAATGACCGATAATTGCAGCTACTGCAGAGGAACTTTTAGGACCT
The DNA here is from genome assembly GCA_035609425.1 of Epinephelus awoara. Taxonomy (NCBI): domain Eukaryota; kingdom Metazoa; phylum Chordata; class Actinopteri; order Perciformes; family Serranidae; genus Epinephelus; species Epinephelus awoara. Next base: position 32,368,956 of record CM069299.1, on the reverse strand, counting down.
AAGCGTAATGGCTGCACTTTCACTGCATCTGATGTTCTGTTGCTCTCTGCGGCTGTTGGAATATATTTATATTTATATGGTTATTCATTGCTCCATATTCACAGAGCACAGAATATGGAGCAATGAATAACCATATAAATATAAATATATTCCAACAGCGGCAGTGCTCCTAAGAAACTGTCCAGCTCCAAAAATAGAAAATCAAACCTTGGCAACAAATGTTTTAACTGTGGCAGGCTGCCACAAATAAATGAGTGTATGGGAAAACCTGCTGACGCCATGGAGCCAAGGATCTGTCATTTGGCAGCTTTGGCTCCTCCGTCCTTGTGTCTCTTCCTAGCCTCCTCTGCTTGCATCTCCTGTGGGTGGGACTAAGACAGGGGGGTGGGGAGCAAGTTAGGGAAGTGAGGAGACATGTAAGCAGGATGAAGTTCACCCTATTTCACACTTTCCACAGCAAGGTTAATGTCTTTTACGGAAAGTCACTTTGCTGGGTTTTTCCAGATGTCACAAACACAATGGCGTTCATTGCTATTGTACCCGGCTTATGTCACAAAACCTCAGCGACCCCGATATGAAACCTGTGTGTGCCTGGATACCATAACTTTACAGGTCAAGGCAAACTTGTCCTCAACTTCATCATTTCTTTACTTTCGATTTATTCTTAAGCAATGATTGCATCATAAGTTGATGTGAGGAGATTAATCATGTTTTTATTTTGGAGCTTTTATTTTCTAACACCTCTGATTGCAGTGGTGCAGCAGAGGTTCAGATGTCATCATCAGGTGTGAAAATGCTCTTTAATCAGAGACATCCTGAGCCACTAAGAGCAGCTAATGACCTCCACAAAGAGTGCTGTTCAGTGCCCAGAGACAAATTAAATGTGAGGTTTTAATGACGTGTGTGTGTGTGTGTGTGTGTTTTGTGGAACTACTGTTTGCAGCACACAAGACACATAGGTAATGTACAGTAAATTGGTATTTCTATAGTAAAACAGACACTTATCTGCACGGCCAAAAGTATGTGGACACCCCTGTTCAACCCTGTCCATAATTTGAGTTGCGCTGTTTAGATCCATTGAAGGTAGATCTTAATGCCACAGCATACACTCAAATTTTAAACTAGAAAAGTGCACACAGTAGAGTGCAGATTACCATCACTTGGTCAAATCCAAAGGCCTCATCCACATTACTGATATCAGGTAAAAATCATTCATCAGTCTTTTTGTTTGATTTATATGGGGAAATGGCTCCAGGTTGAAAAATGCCAAAGTTATCCTTTAACTGCCAGGGTCAACATGGGAGATAAAAGGTGGTTCATGCAACCTCAGTGTTATATCAATGACTGCAGAAAAACAAAACGACTTTGTTTACTGGAATTAGGAACTATATCACTTGAACATTCAAAAGCATTTTTTTAAAAAAAATGTATTTTTCTATAACTGGGTCCTTGGGGGATCAGAACACACACCCTGTGGGTTTACAGCTTGCAACAATGCCCTTTTCTGGAGCCATTTACACCCATTCTGTCCAAAGCCTTATGAATATGAACTGTGTGTTGTGTGTTTGAACAAATCTCAAAATGAACACTGTGGTTAAAAAAAAAAGGTTTTTTTTTTTTATGATCAGCATGGCTTTCCTAAAGTTTGGAGTAGATTTTTATTTTTTTCATTTAGACTATCTGGAGGGGCATTACCACATAGCATGATATCAAGTACCAGTGGAGTTTTAGGAGGGTCCATCAAGGTTAAAATGACAATAAGCCCATGGTTTAAAGCATTGCTTTTTTATATAATATGATTGTCAGTGACGACTTCTCTGACCTAGGGATCTGGTCTGCATGTCTTCAATTGAATGCTTTCATCAAATGAGATGTCAAAAACCATGCTGCTTGTCCTGTCGTGTGTGCAGGTTTGACCCACTTGATCAAACACCAGAGGATGTGTCGTTGCTAATGCTTTATTTGCAATTGTTTCTCAAAACAGTTGAGGTACCTTTTTCCCCTTTTTGACAAACTTAACATGCTTGCAATACGAAGTCCCGTCCCACTGTGTTGCTGTGCCAAGATGTCAAAGTTCGAAACAAATCCTATAAATGATTCAGCAGTTTGCAGAGACTTCACTGTCACTGTGTTCGCAATACAGGTAAATATACCTTTCATAACACATGTTTAAGAGAAACGTGTTGACAGAAAACGTCTATTAATTAATTCTTCTGTTTCAGCTGCAAGGATTACACAGAAGTAAGGAAGAAAAACTGTTCAACGTTACACTTTGAAGGTCTGTTTTGAGTTCTTATTCTATTATCCAGCTGTTTGAGAGTTTATAGATACAGGGTAATTAGCTCATGGCTGTGTTGTATTTTGGTTTCACAGATTTTTCTGTAGGTCTCTGTAGAATACTCCTACAGAGCTTGGAGAGGGTTGTTTTTTTTTTTTTTTATTAACAATTTTGTGAAGTTATTGTCTTGAGAGCTCGATATATACTCCTATTTTTTTTAAAGCTTAAACATTGAGAAAGATGCTTATTATGTTTTGCATACAAAGAAGTTTGTAAACCGACGAGCTCATCACAGTATGAGTATCCACTTAATACCCACATCCTCATAAAATGTACACACTTGCATATGAAAAAAATAATGATAGCTCTCATGTTGCAAAGTTCTTTGTTGGCATAAATTCTCTGACAGAGTATTTTCCCACATTTTCTCAGCAGGGAAACATGAGGGTCCAGTTTGCCTGTCTGCTTCTGCTTTCTGCCACTGCACTCTCTCAGGATGCAAGTGTTCGTCCACGTTACATAAAGTTTATAGAACAGCATATCAATGGGCAGATGAGTGTTACCAGGTGTGACCAGGTGATACAAAGTAAAGGCATCACCCAAACCAACAGCAATCTGTGTAAGGAGACCAATACCTTCATCCGTGCCACCACAAACCATGTCAATGCCATCTGTGGTCAAGCAGGAGAGCCATATGGTGTCATGACCAAAAGCCGCCGACCCTTCGACATTGTTGTCTGTACGCTGAGAAACCAAGGGGCCAGGCGTCCCCACTGTCAGTACCGCGGTCAAGCTCGAACCAGGAGAATTGCAATCAAATGTGAGCAAGGCTTTCCTGTGCACTTTGACGGAGACATAGTACACTTTGAAAACTGATTTAAACAGCTGCTGTGTGCCTTTGTTTCCTGTTGAATAAAATACATTTGACAGCTTACAGTTGTTTGTCTGTTTAATAGTCATGTGTAATAATGACAGTAATGTTTGATTAACATTGGAAACAAGATCAATAATAATGTTTATATTGGTCATTGACCTTTTTCCAGAAGCCACTGCTAATTCTCTTTTTTGCAGTAGTGGCTGTAAAGGCCAGTCTCTCAACCAGAGACGTTCAGTCAGTTATGACTAATAAGATCCACATGCATTGTGGTTTTAAAAATGGAAATTAGCCCTCTTTAACTTCTGCATGTAAAATGCACCTGCTTGACACGTGGCACACAATACAGAGTCTTTTTGGTGTGACTGTTTAATCTCTTTCTCATATACAAATCTTGCGAGGGAAGCCTGAGATAAAGTAGACATATGGAGTAAGTTTTTGGATGATGGCTTGTCCTGTAATGATGTTTAAAAGCAGCAGCCAACTCACAGCTGAAGGTCCCTGTCTATTTACCTGTCTATTTGGTACAAGGCAAGCCTGAGCCAGCCCTAACTATAAGCTTTATCAAAGAGGAAAGTCTTAACTCTAGTCTTAAATGTGGAGACGGTGTCTGCCTCCCGGACCACAACAGGAAGATGATTCCACAGGAGAGGAGCCTGATAGCTGAAGGCTCTGGCTCCTGATCTACTTTTGGAGACTTTAGGAACCACGAGTAACCCTGCGTTCTCAGAGCACAGTGTTCTGGTGGGATAATACGGCACTATGAGCTCTCTAAGATATGATGGAGCTTGACCATTTAGAGCTTTATAAGTTAACAGTAGGATTTTAAATTCAATTCTGGATTTTACAGGGAGCCAGTGCAGAGAAGCTAAAACAGGAGAAATATGATCTTGTTTCTTGGTTCCTGTTAGTACACGTGCTGCTGCATTCTGAATTAATTGAAGAGTTTTTAATGATTTACTAGAGCTACCTGATAATAGAGAGTTACAGTAATCCAGCCTTGAGGTAACAAAAGCGTGGACCAATTTTTCTGCATCTTTTCGGGTCAGGATAGGTCTAATTTTTGCAATATTACGCAGATGGAAAAAATGCAGTCCGTGAGGTTTGTTTTAAATGAGAATTAAAAGACAAATCTTGATCAAATGTTACTCCGAGGTTTCTTACGGTAGTGCTAGAGGCCAGAGCAATGCCATCGAGAGAAACTATGTCATCAGATAAAGAGTCTGAGTTGTTTAGGGCCAAGAACAATAACTTCAGTTTTGTCTGAATTTAACATCAGGAAATTGGTGCTCATCCAGGTTTTTATGTCTTTAAGGCAGTTATGAAGTTTAGTTGATTACTTTCTTTTGGCTTCATCGATAAATACAACTGTGTATCATCCACATATCAATGAAAATTTATAGAGTGATTTCTAATGATGTTGCCTAAAGGAAGCATATATAGAATAAATAGGATTGGTCCGAGCACGGAACCTTGCGGAACTCCAAAACAAACTTTAGTACGTGCGGATGATTCATTATGAACGTCAACAAACAAACGATCAGATAAATAAGATTTAAACCAGCTTAATGCAGAACCTTTTAGGCCAATTAAGTGTTCCAGTCTCTGTAGCAGAATTTCATGGTCAATTGTGTCAAACGCTGCACTAAGATCTAATAAAACAAGTACAGAGACGAGTCCTTTGTCTGAAGCAATCAGAGGGTCATTTTTAATTTTAACTAGTGCTGTCTCAGTGCTATGATGCGCTCTAAATCCTGACTGTAATTCCTCAAATAAATTATTATCATTGAGAAAATCACACAGCTGGTCTGCGACTACTTTCTCGAGGATCTTTGACATAAAGGGAAGATTAGATATTGGTCTATAGTTGGCTAACACCTCTGGATCCAGGGTGGGCTTTTTTAGTAGAGGTTTAATTACAGCTACCTTAAAAGACTGTGGTACATAGCCTGTTAATAAGGATATATTGATCAAATCTAATATATGGGTGTTAACTAAAGGTAAGACCTCCTTGAGTAGCCTAGTTGGGATGGGGTCTAAGAGACATGTTGATGATTTAGATGAAGAACTGTGGTCAATTCTTGAAGAGAAATTGGGGAGAAGCAATCTAAATATATATTCGGTCTTACAGCTGTGTTTGAGGTTAGATAGGCCCTATCTGAGGACAGGAGGTCATGAATTTTGCCTCTAATAGCTAGAATTTTGTCATTAAAGAAGCTCATAAAATCATTACTGCTAAGGGCTAAAGGAATACAAGGCTCAATAGAGCTTTGACTCTCAGTCAGCCTGGCTACAGTGCTGAATTGCAATTGTTGATAAGACCCCTCTCATTACAACCAAACAGGAGCCTGGAACATTTGTTCTACATATTACACAAACAGAGCTGAGTGATGCTGCATTATACTACTGCCAACAAGTGGTTGAACTAAAGACGACATTTCTGAATAAAACATTACTGAGAGTCAAAGGTAAGTGAAGCACTATACACTACATTCACTTTCCAACTTCAGTTTGAAACAATTACCTTGAATAAGCAGTTGACCACTTACCAAACATTCTACGAAAATATTGTGTCATCTCCCAGGACCAGAACCTGATATCATTGTCGTCACTCAAGACCTACCATCTGATCCAGTCCGTCCAGGAGACTCAGTGACTCTGCAGTGTTCAGTCCACTCTGACTCTGAGAAGAAAACATGTCCAGGAGATCACAGTCAGTGGGTTTACATGGAGCCATGTATTCCTTTTGCATTCGGGTTGGAAGCCCAACCCGATTAGAAATGCTCCTTGTAAACACCTCAACTCGAATGAAAACGGCTAACCCGAAAGAAAATCTAATTGGGTGCGCAGGGGTGGAATATTCCTTTTCAGAACCCGAATGGCACAATTTTTCTGTCTTGTATACACCTCTACCCGATTCCAGCCATTCCGTTCTTTCTGTGCATGCTCACTACTGTCTCGATGTAAGGCGTCATGGGGCGCACTCTCGCAGTTCTGTTCTGTGTTACTGTTCTGCTCACAGTTTGCAGAACCTAGCCGGATTTAACAGTGACACACGGCTAGCAGCACATCACATTTCCCAGTGTTACCTCAATCATTCGCCAGTTAAGGCAGGGGCAGACTGAAAGCAACACAACAATCAACTGTTCCCCCATGTTACAGCGCGATGGTCATGTATCTGTGTCGGCTATATAAGTACATATATGTCCACACCCCCTCCTAATCCTAATCCTCCACTGCGCGTCGGGGTTCCATTCCCCTGAAGGGGATGTCACCGGCTCGCTATACATTATCCCACTTAGAACATGGCTTTACTACTAAAACATTCAGTGATGTGACACAAATTAATGATTAAAGCACGTTTTATTGATTCAAAATTCGCAAAAAGAAATGTGTCTGTACTCTGTATTCATGGCAACGGCAGCCTTATGTTAATATTGAATTTGCCCTTCACAAAGTCTGCCCCCCTTAGTTACTGTTGCTAAGTCCGACAAACTTTCGGTTTCGGAGCTAGACTGGTATGGTGCTCCCACTGTTGCTAACTGCACTCCCTGGAGAAATACTCTCAAATTTCTACAATATGCATTTGAAGGATATATTCAGGATATCAGACTGACACAGCAATGAAATCAAGGTAGCACAATGTGCAGATGAACAGTGTTTAGCTTCACCCCCGTGCTGCTCCCAGCACCCAGACTGACAGCTGGACTGTCGAGGGGTGGGGGGCTGCGGAAGAAGTCAAACAACGTTAATCTGCGCACAATGTGTTGACACACAGCTGGTTGAATATGAGCAAAGTCTCCCTGCTTTCCTTTGCTGGTTCCTGTAGCCCTACAGCAGGGTTGCCCCTTTTTTCACTGTTATAGCCTAATCATTAAAAAGCAAAAGCAGCATGTGTATACATTCAGTAGGTGCGTTTCTGTTTCCGTTGGCCTGTGTGGACTAACGTTAACTGATTTTGATGCTCCTTATGCTGTGGCGTCCCTAGCAATGGAACAGCAGGGCAGCGGTGTTACTAAATTCCACAGAATTTTGTTGATTGACCAATCAGAATCAAGTATTTAAGAGTACCATGTTCTAACTATGTACTAAATACCTCCCAACCTGATTACATACGCTGGCGCATGTAAACACCCATTCCAATAGAAGACATCCCATGTAAACAGGTTGGCCAATGGGAATGACTTTAATCGGGTTCACCCAACCCGATTGAAAAGTCCTCATGTAACCGCACCTACTGTGTTCTGGTTCAAAGCTGGATCTCATGAATCTCATCCCAATGTCTTTGTCTCCCAGAACTGCAACCAAATCTATCTTCGGGTATTAATAAAGTTACCTTGAACCCTGAATGTCTTTTATGCTAATGGAAATAGTGTTGAGTGTGGAAGAAGAGTCCTGAAGCTGGATCTCCACAGACATGTGTCTACAGCTTTTCCAAGAACGTCAGCTCCTCTGATGCTGGGACTTAATACTGCGCTGTGGCCACGTGTGGAGAGATATTATTTGGAAATGGAACAAAACTGGACATTCAAGGTAACAACCACGTTGCATATTTAATCCATTAGAAGTCAATATATAATATGTACAATCTTACCAAGAGGAAGCATTAAAGATTAATGCCACACTTTTAACCCTTGTTAACTTGGCGATTTGTTTTTGTTCTTAATATTTCAGCTTCCAACATATCGCCTGGTGATATTCACACAGTCAGAACAGTTCTGTGTCTGTCTTGTGCTGCTTTGGCTATAAGTTTGTTATAGCCTTACTGATTTACACCATCAAGACAAATAAGTGCAATTGTTGTAATGGTAATAAAACTCATTTCATTCTATCATTCATTTTCCAGTTCCAGTTTTCCTGTTTGCTGCTGCTTCCTGCCACTGCGCTCTCTCAGGATGCAAGCGTTGCTCCACGTTACAGGAAGTTCATAGAACAGCATATCAATGGGCAGATGAGTGTTACCAGGTGTGACCAGGTGATACAAAGTAAAGGCATCACCCAAACCAACAGCAATCTGTGTAAGGAGACCAATACCTTCGTCCGTGCCACCACAAATCATGTCAGTGCCATCTGTGGTCAAGCAGGAGAGCCATATGGTGTCATGACCAAAAGCCGCCGACCCTTCGACATTGTTGTCTGTACGCTGAGAAACCAAGGGGCCAGGCGCCCCCACTGTCAGTACCGCGGTCAAGCTCGAACCAGGAGAATTGCAATCAAATGTGAGCAAGGCTTTCCTGTGCACTTTGACGGAGACATAGTACACTTTGATAACTGATTTAAACAGCTGCTGTGTGCCTTTGTTTCCTGTTGAATAAAATACATTTGACAGCTTACAGTTGTTTGTCTGTTTTATAGTCATGTGTAATAATTGACAGTAAGGTTTGATAAACATTGGAAACAAGATCAATAATAATGTTTTTATTGGTCATTGACCTTTTTCCAGAAGCCACTGCTAATTCTCTTTTTTGCAGTAGTGGCTGTAAAGGCCAGTCTCTTTAGCAGAGACGTTCAGTCAGTAATGACTAATAAGATCCACATGCATTGTGGTTTTAAAAATGGAAATTAGCCCCCTTTATCTTCTGCATGTAAAATGCGCCTGCATGACACGTGGCACACAATACAGAGTCTTTTTGATGTGACTGTTTAATCTCTTTCTCATATACAAATCTTGCGAGGGAAGCCTGAGATAAAGTAGACTTATGGAGTAAGTTTTTGGGTGATGGCTTGTCCTGTAATGATGATGTTTAAAAGCAGCAGCCAATTCACAGCTGAAGGTCCCCGTCTATTTCTTATAAACAGAAAATGTTGAGTTTTCATCAGCAGTAACTCATCATGACTCCTATACAGCTGAAAATGAACATGGAGCAGATATCTGAAAGTACAAACGGCAGGAGAGAAACTAAAGTTGAAGCCACAGAGATTCAGGTTGGAGCTAAAAAAGTGCTAAACTTACACACAAAGACTTAAAATGTCTTCCTCTTTGGTCTACTATGAAGATATGAGCTGATTCTTGTAACACTTGTTTGAGGGGGGAAAGGGAGGTCATCTGATGTTGGCCATGGTTGGCAAGATGCACTGCTACCTGCTTGGAGGTGGCTGGGTGTGCTGTTGGCCCAACTCCAGAGATGGTCCATCTCTGTAGCAGCTGAAGACTTTACCCTATGACGTCATAAGTTGTAGTTTTAGTTTTTTAGTTAGCACTTTTTGGAGAGAGTTGTTCATGCTTGCTAATATTTTTGACTGCCTTAAACCATTAGGAATAACACATATTAATTTTTAAAGTGGGCCTGGTTCCCCTGTAGGCACGGCCAAACTGCATCATTATTGTGTTGTCATATGACATAAGAGAAATATTTACAGTCCACTGGGTTCATGGTCCCCGAAACTGAAGGTCAACCAAGGTCACCAAACATTTAAATAAGCTGAATGAACTTTCTGCCTTCATTCTCTATTTCTTAAAGCAGCTGTGCGGAACTTTTAGTTTTCGTTGATTATGGCGCCCCTTTGGTCGAAGCGGTATGACACCCACAGCCTGGTGTCGTAAAATTCCGACTGCAGCCGGCAATTACCGCATGCATTTGTTTTGGAGAGCGAGAGGATTAACTAACGTCAGGTCAGTCCAAGTAATTAGTGGAAACAGCAAAATTACTCAGTAAATTCTCCTGTCGTGTTTCTGTTCTGATCTAATCTAATCTGTTGTGTATTTTGAGCTACTAAGGCTACCGTAGTAGTGTGAGCCTCAAGTTATTCTGGGTAATGTAGTAACCATTGTTGTGCTACTGGAAATAATGAGAAGCAGCCGTGTACGGTGTAAGGAGGAATAAACAATTAACAAGTCATCTGCTGAGTCCGCATTATTATGTGAAAAGAAAACTCCAACGATTTGGGAGTTATGCCCTTTCTCTATCATTTTCATATTGAGACAGCGGTTAGCATGGCGCTGTCAGTACATCTTGTGCGGAGGGATACACCGGTGAGCAACAGCTGCAGCTGACTTTGGGACAGGTACGCTAGGTCACTTGGTAAAAGCAAACAAAGAGACGACACGGACAATATTACTCACCCGACTGAAAGCTGTCCATCAGCTCCTGCAGGTCTGGAGCGTTTTTTCCAGTTCATCTTAGGAACATGAAAAAAAGTTTCAGTCACGCCAGGATTAGTGATTGCTGCAAAGTTTTCATTCCTTGTGATGCACTCTCTGCAGCGGTTTTCCTCCTGATGATATATCTCCCCAACAATGGCAGCACCGAACACATGGAGTTCCTCATCTGTTTACTCCGGCTCAAACAGGTATGGCTCTGGATCTGTGTCCGCTACAAGAAACTCTTCAAAATCGCGTTCAAAGTCGTCCATTGCAGCTGCTATAGTCCGGAGATCTCACTAGGCTAAATAAACAGCTGAGTTTTGTTTACAAGCTACGTCTGTGCCTGCTCACCGGTGTATCCCTCCGCAGATCACAGCGCAGGACGTACTGACCCCCTATAAGCGCAATGGTAAATGCTGAGACCCAGCCACTGGACGTACAGACACAAAAAAGATATCGATCATGTTGTCTCAATATGAAAATGATGGAGAAAGGTCATAACTCCCAAATCGTCAGAGTATTATTTTATGTGAAGATACACAGTGAAGACATAACATAATCCTAACACAGTAAAGCTGTTACCTGCAGCCTTCGCTTACAAAGCTAACGCTACTAACATTAGGTCAGTCCAAGTAATTAGTGGAAACATGCTAACGTTACACACAAATTAGTAGTAAAGTAAGACCTGTTCATAAATGTTCTGGTGTAGCTCTGAATTTCTTACACACTGAGGACAACAGCCTGCTGTATATTTGTGTTCATGGTCACAGTCACAGATAATTTTACATGATGCTCCTTCGTTATCCGCCATGACATCAAAAGTACAACCAAGTCCTCGTAGATACATCTCTGGTAAAACTGTTAGGTGTTATGCCCGTTGCTACTGCTTACTCGAAGAACACTGTAAACACGGCTCCTTCTTCTTCTGTGGTTTAATCGCTGCAGGCCGCTGCCGGCGAGCAGAATCACTTCTGCCTCGGGTGCCGTATTCTGGTTTGCTGACTTCCGCTGTGTGTCCAACCCGAGCGAGGCTACGCTAAATAGCCATATAGAGAAAGGCTTTTTTGTCGCTGTTGGGTTCAAATAAATATGCAGATCTTCAAGGGGGGGTGATACGAACTAGGGACAGTTTTATTAATGGTAAAAAGTTCTGCACAGCTGCTTTAAATTTAGCATCTGACTCCCGGCACAAGGTGGCCGCAATATGAAGTCACAGAACCACTGTAAAAGCACAACGTCCAGAGAGGAACTACCACAGTCAACAGGGGTATGGAAAGACAAATACTTGTAGTGTTCAGTCCAAGCCCCATTATCTAAATGTCTAATGATATTGAAATTACACGAACGTTTACAGCCCACTGGGTCCAAGGCTTCCCCAAAATCAAAAACTGAAGCAGTCAACAAACATTTTGATAAGTGTGAATGAATCTGCCAGAAGATGGCAGCAGAATAAAAGAGGGAGTTGTTTGTGTGTTAATATTGCATTGACAAAGAAGATACTCAAGGGTCTCTTCAATTCCTTTTTCACAAGTTCTGTATACTCCAACTTTGCAAAGCTGGAACATTTATTTGTCTCTTAACAGACTTCAACCATAGCTCATTGGTTCATTGGGGCGAAGGGGGAAAGAAGTGAGGAAAGCGTTGGAAAAATCGGCGAGGAAAAGGGGCGGGGACAAGTCAGGACTTGATGATGTGACAACTTATGATTGGATGTCACACCCGTCAAATTTTGTTTGACATGAAGTAAGAATCCTCCCCTCTCTCAAATCCTATAAATGATTCAGCAGTTTGCAGAGACTTCACTGTCACTGTGTTCGCGATACAGGTAAATATACCTTTCATAACACATGTTTAACAGAAACCTGTTGAGAAAAAACGTCTATTAATTAATTCTTATTCTGTTTCAGCTGCAAGGATTACACAGAAGTAAGGAAGAAAAACTGTTAACCGTTCAACGTTACACTTTGAAGGTCTGTTTTGAGTTCTTACTCTATTATCCAGCTGTTTATGAGAGTTTATTTATATAGGGCGTTTTGCTCATGGCTGTGTTGTATTTTGGTTTAATAGATTTTTCTATAAGTCTATATTTTTTACAGAGCTTAGAGCGAAGATTTTTTTTTTTTTACAATTTTTTGAACAATTATCTTGTGAGCACAATATATATTCTATTCACCCACAGCCTCATAGAATGTACACATTTGCATATGAAAAAAATAATGATAGCTCTCATGTTGCAAAGTTGTTTTCTGGCATAAATTCTCTGACAGAACATTTTCCCACATTTTCTCAGCAGGGAAACATGAGGGTCCAGTTTGCCTGTCTGCTGCTGCTTTCTGCCACTGCACTCTCTCAGGATGCAAGCGTTGATGAACGTTACAGGAACTTCAAACAACGGCATATCAATGAGTTGATGAGTGATGATAAGTGTAACGAGGTGATAAAAAGTAGAGACATTCCCAGAACTAACCGCAAACCGTGTAAGCAGACCAATACCTTCATCCAGGCCCCCGATAAGGATGTCCTTGCAATTTGTGATAAAGAAGGAAAGCGACATGATGGTGATTTGACCGAAAGCCTCCAACACTTCAACATTGTTGTCTGTGAACTGAGTAACCAAGAGGACAGGCGCTATCCCTGTTACTACAGCGGTCAAGCTCAGTACAGCAAAATTGTAATCAAATGTGAGGAAGGCCATCCTGTACACTTTGAGAAAAACTTATAGTACACTTTGAAAACTGATCTAAACAGCTGCTGTGTGCCTTTGTTTCCTGTTAAATAAAATACATTTGACAGCTTACAGTTGTTTGTCTTTTTTTATAGTCATGTGTAATAATTGACAGTAAGGTTTGATAAACATTGGAAACAAGATCAGTAATAATGTTTATGTTGGTCATTGACCTTTTTCTAGATGCCACTGCTAATTATCTTTTTTGCAGGCTGTAAAGGCCAGTCTCTTTAGCAGAGACGTTCAGTCAGTTATGACATAAGATCCACATGCATTGTGGTTTTAAAAATGGAAATTAGCCCCCTTTATCTTCTGCATGTAAAATGCACCTGCATGACACGTGGCACACAATACAGAGTCTTTTTGATGTGACTGTTTAATCTTTCTCATATACAAATCTTGCGAGGGAAGCCTGAGATAAAGTAGACTTATGGAGTAAGTTTTTGGATGATGGCTTGTCCTGTAATGATGATGTTTAAAAGCAGCAGCCAATTCACAGCTGAAGGTCCCTGTCTATTTCTTACAAACAGAAAATGTTGAGTTTTCACCTGCAGTAACTCATCATGACTCCTTTAAAGCTGAAAATGAACATGAAGCAGATATTTGAAAGTACAAACGGCAGGAGAGAAACTAAAGTTGAAGCAGCAGAAATTCAGTTAGGAGCTAAAAAAGTGCTGAACTTAACACACAAAGACTTTCAAAAATGTCTTCCTCTTTGGGCTACTATGAAGATATGAGTTGATTCTTGTAACACACTTGTTTGAGGGGGGGAAGGGAGGTTGTCAGGTGTTGGCCATGGTTGGCAAGATGCACTGCTACCTGCTTGGAGGTGGTTGGGTGTGCTGTTGGCCCAACTCCAGAGATGGTCCATCTCTGTAGCAGCTACAGACTTTACCCATAATTGAAAGTCAATCATGGTCAACAAACATTTAAATAAGCTGAATGAACTTTCTGCCTTGATTCTCTATTTGTTAAATTTAACATCTGATTCCCAGCAAAAGGTGGCAGCAATATGAAGTCACAGAACCATTGTAAAAGCACAACGTCCAGAAAGGAATTACTAGAGTCAACAGGGGTATGGAAAGACAAATACTTGTAGTGTTCAATCCAAGCCCCATTATCTAAGCATAATTGTCTAATGATATTAAAATTACATGAATGTCCACAGCCCACTGGGTCCAAGGCTTCCCAAAAATCAAAAACTGAAGCAGTCAAACATTTTGATAAGTGTGAATGAATCTGCCAGAAGATGGCAGCAGAGTAAAGAAGGAGGGGGCTGTTTGTGTGTTAATATTGCATTGACAAAGAGAATACACAGATATTAAAGTCAAAGACACTGAGGCCAAAAAGTAACTACCAGGGTCAATATGGAGATGCTAAGCAGTACATACAAATGTGATCTGCAACTACGAAACCCAGTTTACTTTGTAAATTATTGAATAAAGCAGAAGAAGTTATTTTAATGAAGTAAGTATATAATTAATATGTATTTCACTGTTTTTCATACCGCACTTCTGTGTTTGCTAATTATAGCAATGATTCATGTGTTTTCATGACGCACAATGTCAAAACCACACTGCTGGGGTGGTCATGTACCTAGACATTGGCTGAGAACATTTCCACTGTGGTGGTACACTTCAAACCAACATGATGACAGACCAATCAGATTGTTTTGTAACTTCTCCCTCCCATTTCACTGTTTCCTGCCAAATGAGTCACATTAACATTAATCTTCGTGCAGTTCGACCTCCATTAACGGCTGTCTGAAGTGGATTTGCCTTAAAATGCTGATCATATTTTGTGCAGCTCTCGTGTTCACAATCGGGCGTAAGTACGCATAAAAAAAATTCACTTTCACTTCTGTTATGTTTCAGTTATTGGCACCGTCTTATGGTAAATGTGTCGTATTCAACTTGTTCTTCAGGATGCACAGACGACCAAGGCTTTGTGACAAAGACTGTTTGTGTTGGAGAGGATGTGACTCTGACATGTAGCCGGCAGTCTGGATTAGGAGGTCTCTTACTTTGGATGAGAGTTGTTGCTGGAAACTTCCCTGAAATATTAGGAGCAACTTATACTTTTGATAATGCAAATGTTAATAAGACCCCTCGCATTATAACCAAACAGGAGCCTGAAACATTTGTTCTACATATTACCCAAATAGAGCTGAGTGATGCTGCATTATACTACTGCCAACAAGTTATTGATCTAAAGACGACATTTCTGAATAAAACCTTACTGAGAGTCAAAGGTAAGTGAAGCAGTATACACTACATTCACTTTCAAAGTTCAGTTTGGAACAATTACCTTGAATAAGCAGTTGACTACTTTACTCACATTGTATGAAATACAAAAATATTGTGTCATTTCCCAGGACCAGAACCTGATATCACTGCCGTCACTCAAGACCTACCATCTGATCCAGTCCGTCCAGGAGACTCAGTGACTCTGCAGTGTTCAGTCCTCTCAGACTCTGATAACAAAATATGTCCACGAGATCACAGTGTGTTCTGGTTCAAAGCTGGATCTCATGAATCTCATCCCAGTGTCTTTTATGCTCATGGAAACAGTGTTGAATGTCAGAAGAGTCCTGAAGCTGGATCTCTACAGAAATATATCTACAGCTTCTCTGAGGACGTCAGCTCATCTGATGCTGGGACTTATTACTGTGCTGTGGCCACATGTGGAGAGATATTATTTGGAAATGGAACAAAACTGGAAATTGAAGGTAACTCATCATTCTGTCGACTCAGTTTTCTTTCTTTTGCTCCTGTAAGTGGTTTCAGGGCAACATGTTTTTATTGCATCAAATGGAAATGTTGTAGATGTCTAAAGCTTCATTTTACAATGAAATCAAACCCATCATTTTAGAATTTATTTGCTATCTTCCTGTCTCAATGATAGGAAGGATAGGATATAAAGTTCTGTAGGTTTGAACAATGGTTTGCTGTACGTTGTTAGTTTGACCGGAGTTTAATTAGGAAATTTTGATATTTAAGTATTGATCAGAGGTCAAATACAAACCAAAATGATCAAGCAAATACATGTTCATTACATAAATATTCATTTACTATTACTTAATGTAATTATGTGTTCCCTCTGTATGTTTCAGCAGCCAGCTCGGGGTCTATTTTTGTTTTAGAGGAGTACAGAATAATTCTGCTCCTGCTGTGTGCTGTCCTGGCTGTAAGTGTGATTGTTAAAGCTGTCCTCATTTACGTCATCAAGAGCAACAAGTGTGGTTATTGCAATAATGCAGGTAATAGAAGTTACCTCAATATATCACACATTGTTTGTCAAATGCTAACATGATTAGTGTTGTAGCATAACTGTGATAAACAGGTGCATTCATACTTTTTCTCTTTTCATAGCTGCTGTTTCCCTGCAGCAGTATCTTGCAGAAAGGAATTTAAAGGTAAGATCCACTAAGCAAAAATGTTATGATGCCTCTTGACTGGTATTTGTGTCTCTCACATCATGATTTGTGATACATTTCCTCAGAGAAGTGAAGACACATGGGCTTATTCTGCTGTCGTTTTCTCCGTGATGAAAGCTGACAGTGGTGGACCGAGGGATGCAAAGGCAGCGGAGAGACAGAGGATCTACGCAGCTGTCAAGGCTTTTGGGTTGGATTAGCAGGTTAACTGGACTGTTTGAGATCACTTAGTACCATATGTGATAGATGATGTTATTCTGTTGAAAGGGGCTGTATGGGACATTCAGATGATTCAGAGGCTTCGCCACGATTCCCTGAACATCAAAATGGAGGTTACATGAGGTTACAGGAGATAATGATGTTAACTAGGAACAGGCATCAGCATCCAAATCTGTTTGATTGCATTGGCTTAAATTGGAATGCTTCAGCTGGCTGTGAGCCGTGCAGCACTGTCATTTTGTGCTGAACTTTTGTCGCCCTATATTTACTCCTGTCACTTGCTTTGAAAACTCTACAATGGATGACCAGCGATCAGTGTTGGGTAAGGGTTACTTTAAAAATAATCAAAGTACATTACTGTGTTACTTTTTAAAAAGTAACCAGTTACTTTACTGCATTACTCCCTGAGTAAAGTAACTCAATTACTTTAAAAGTACTTCCAACGTTACTCCCTGAGAAAAGTAACTCAAGCACTTTTAAAGTACTTTTGAGTATTCTACATTTCCTATTGGGCAATGGACCACAGGGCGCTAAGCCTTCATTTTTTTTGTCTCCAAAATTAAAGTTATGGACCACTTGCCCTTCACTGAGATCCAATTCTCCCATCACCGCCGTCACTTTGGCCAGTAGAAACACAGAACGATCTGCTGCCGTAGACAACTGTATGACAACAACACCCCAGCATTTTTAATTTCGAGAGAGCGTTTCCTCTAGGGATGTTACCACACAGGGTAAAAGGGGGAAATGACGATGTGATACAGCAGAGGCACTTTGTCAAACCGCTGAGTTAACGTTACTGTCATTAGCATCAAGCTAGCAAACAGTGGTACATCCTCACAGTCGGACATAAAGTAATAACATTAACTAATAGTGGCAGGGCTTTTATTCACCACAACTGCAGAGGCTCCCAGCTTCATTTGAAACAGACTAAATTATAGACGGTCTGTTATTTATTAATCCCTCTGTGTGTTTATATATTTACTTTTTATCCGCTCCGTTGTCTTTATAAAGTTAACATATCGCACTGTCATTTCAAACTCAACACTTGTTTCAAATTAAAAGCTCCTTATAACCTCGTCTGAGAGAATCCCTCCATTTTCTAAATAGGCTTTTATTCTGAAACATTTGTTAGAACTTCTTGTGGAAGATACAGTAGCTTGATAGTTTACATATGGCGCTTCAAATGTAGCTCCTGCCATCTGCTGACGCTTTTAGGTGACTACAACAACATGTCGGCTGGCACATGAACACACACAAATAATAGTAAAAGTGATTAAAAAATAGGACAAGAATAGGACAAGAATAACCCGATGACGTCACACACGCCATGAAAGACGACCAGGGACAATTGGTGAGTACCAGCGTGTAGCGTGTACCAGGCATAATGCAAGTCCTGAGTCTGAAATATGTCTGTCAGCGAGTCATACTCCACCTATTTAGACTCCACCGTAGACAACAGCAGCATTTCTCCGACCACGTAGCGAGCCACAAGCTCCGTCATTATTAGAACCAAACGACAGCCGTTGCTGTTTCGGAGCTGAAGGACCAGCGTTCTAAAAGTAACGGAAGTAACTGATGTCTTGTTTGAAAATGTACTTAAGTATTTGATTACTCAAACAGCAAACTAACGCATTAGGTTACTCGTTACTGCAAAAAGTAATCAAAGTAGTCTAACACGTTATACCCAGCTCTGGTAGCAACTGATTTATGAGGCTAAATGAACCTTCTGCCTTCATTCTGGATAGGTTTTAAATTTAGCATCTGATTCCCGCCAAAAGGTCGCAGCAATATTAAGTCACAGAACCACTGTAAAAGCACAGTGTCCAGAAAGGAACTGCCGAGTCAACAGGGGTATGGAAAGACAGATACTTGTAGTGCTCAATCCAAACTTCGACTAAAACTGTCACTAAACTAAGTCTGAATAGGTAAGCACCCACAGCACAACAGCGTGCAGTTTGTTATATTAAGACACTGACAGGGACACTGAGACCTTGGTTCTCATTATGCTGTCATACTAAATGTCTTAAAAAAAAACAAAAAAAACTTTTCAGCATCTCACAACACTTATAGAATCAAGTTATTTAAGGCAGATGTTATTTGCACCCAGATGTCCATAACTTACAATTCTATTCATACTGCAGTTGTGTATTCCTTTTTGTGCCTTGCAATGTCAAAATATAACATGATCAGTAATGGTTTATTTGGCTGCTCTGTTCATTCAGCAGCTTTATATATCCTAAAATTTGAAAATAAGTTAATAAAATCTGTAAATGACAACCAATTTTGACTCACACGGGACTCGAACACCAGTCTCCTGTGCAAAGTCCTGTGACAGACCCCAACGTGCCTTACTACCTTTGTGGAGTTGATCCTTACACTAGGTCACCTGACATTTTGGCAGTACATTTGTAAGTTTTTCCTCATGAATTTACCACTTTGAACTCAGAGAATATAAGAGATTGACGAGTACTAGTCCTAACCATGACTTACTTGCCCTAACCCTAAACGCCTCCAACCTTGATGGGTCAACGTGATGACTGCTAGCCAATCACAGCACCCATTGAGATCCATAATAAGGCACTGAAGGGATGGGTGTAAATAGTTGAATAGCTGCAGTGTGACTCTCACCCAAGTTAATATGACATACTGTTTGTTGTTGCGTTACTGTATTGTACTGATGCTCTGCTGTTGCTTGTTGCCTTGCAGGGCTTGTTTTATATCTTCAGAATTTCTTTTTGCCGTATTAATGCTGCCTTTATGTCTTTATGCCGTCTTTGTCCTGTCTTTGTCCTTTGGGTGGCACGATGGTGTGGTGTTTAGCATTGTTGCCTCACAGCAAGAGGATTTCTTGAAGCCAGAAAAACAGATAAGCGGTTACAGAAAATGAACGAATGAATTTTATCCTTTTATTGGTTTCAAAACATCATGCCAAAGGGCAGCAGTTGAAAATTAGCCAGCTGGTTCACTGGCACATTTACAGAAATGTTGATCAATGTGTGTTGTCCTTATAAATAAAATGAAATAAAAAGAAGTCCCCAACTCCCATTATTTGAGCATAAATGTACTGGAATGATATGCATGTTCACAGCCCACTTGAGCCAAGGCTTCCCAAAAATCAAAAACTGAAGCAGTCAACAAACATTTTGATTATTGTGAGTGAACCTGCCAAAAGATGGCAGCAGAGTAAAGACCGAGATGTCAGAAAAGTCAGAAGGCCAAAAAGTAGCTATCAGAGTCAATATAGAGATGCAAAGTTGTACAAGTACAGATAACCAATTTACTTAGGAAATTATTAAATAAAGCAGAAGAATTGATTTAATGAAGTATATAAATATGTATTTTACTGACTCCACCCCTCTGTGAGTTAAACTGTGCAGCCTGTATGTTCACCATGAGTATTAAATATTTTACATTTAGTCCCAACTAAAGGGAATAAGTCCCTTGTCCAGACTTTGTTTTGAACCTCAGGGCCGTTAGTGTTTTTATGAAGAATGCTAACTCAAAACTACAGATTTACAGTGTTTCAGTTCCAGTCAGATCTCGTTGACACATTTTCAGCCTATCTTGAATAGTGTGGGCCACTTGGATTTCTCACCCTGCCACTGTGCTCTGAGTCTAAAATTTAAACTTCTTTGACCTTCAGTGCACAACAAACAAATTGGCAGCTCTTCATGACGTAACCTGTCTCATAATTAATATAAAGCTCATTCTCTGTGTTTCAGAATGTCTGTCCTACCTTCTACTCTGAAGGAGGACACAGTTTCAGTTTTCAATTCTGTTAAAATGAAACGTATTAATTGACATGACATGATCAGAAGTGTGTTAAGTCTCAGTAATATCACATTTCGGTGGGTTATTTTGTCTCTGTCTACTTTGACAGTGTTTAGGAACATTGAGAAAACTAAAAATGACAACACACACAACATCATGACACCACATGGAAACATTAGTGGGGTGATATTTATCTGGTCATTTATACCACAGAAAAGAGTAACAGCAGAAGTTCCTCTCCCAATAACTTGACTTAAAATGAATGGCTATTCAGGTTAAAGTTATCTTCTAGCGAGAGGATTAAAACATAGCTTTTGTTTTTTTCATACCGCACTTCTGTGTTTGCTAATTATAGCAATGATTCATGTGTTTTCATGATACACAATGTCAAAACCACACTGCTGGGGTGGTCATGTACCTAGACATTGGCTGAGAACATTTCCACTGTGGTGGTACGCTGCAAACCAACATGATGACAGACCAATCAGATTGTTTTGTAACTTCTCCCTCCCATTTCACTGTTTCCTGCCAAATGAGTCACATTAACATTAATCGTCCTGCAGTTCGACCTCAATTAACGGCTGTCTGAAGTGGATTTGCCTTAAAATGCTGATCATATTTTGTGCAGCTCTCGTGTTCACAATCGGGCGTAAGTACGCATAAAAAAAATTCACTTTCACTTCTGTTATGTTTCAGTTATTGGCACCGTCTTATAGTAAATGTGTCGTATTCAACTTGTTCTTCAGGATGCACAGACGACCAAGGCTTTGTGACAAAGACTGTTTGTGTTGGAGAGGATGTGACTCTGACATGTAGCCGGCAGTCTGGATTAGGAGGTCTCTTATTTTGGATGAGAGTTGTTGCTGAAAACTTCCCAGAAATATTAGGAGCAACTTATACTTTCGATAATGCAAATGTTAATAAGACCCCTCGCATTATAACCAAACAGGAGCCTGGAACATTTGTTCTACATATTACCCAAACAGAGCTGAGTGATGCTGCATTATACTACTGCCAACAAGTGGTTGAACTAAAGACGACATTTCTGAATAAAACCTTACTGAGAGTCAAAGGTAAGTGAAGCAGTATACACCTCACTGATCGCAAACTTTCACTTTCCAACTTCAGTTTGGAACAATTACCTTGAATAAACAGTTGAGTACTTACCGAACATTCTACAGAATACGAAAATATTGTGTCATTTCCCAGGACCAGAACCTGATATCACTGCCGTCACTCAAGACCTACCATCTGATCCAGTCCGTCCAGGAGACTCAGTGACTCTGCAGTGTTCAGTCCTCTCTGACTCTGAGAAGAAAACATGTCCAGAAGATCACAGTGTGTTCTGGTTCAAAGCTGGATCTCATGAATCTCATCCCAGTGTCTTTTACACTCATGGAAACAGTGTTGAGTGTCAGAAGAGTCCTGAAGCTGGATCTCTACAGAAATGTATCTACAGCTTTTCCAAGAACGTCAGCTCCTCTGATGCTGGGACTTATTACTGTGCTGTGGCCACATGTGGAGAGATATTATTTGGAAATGGAACAAAACTGGACATTCAAGGTAACAACCAATTTGCATATTTAATCTATTAGAAGTCAGTATATGATACATACAATCTTACCAAGAGGAAGCATTAAAGATTAAAGGCATGTTAAGCAAGCATTGGGTGTCACTTCTGTTTACGTTCAACAATGTTACCAAACACAACGGAGCTAGCTCGCCCCTCGCCTCCACCTAATGGAGGCTTATGGTGCCCCATTCAGACGTCCAAAAACACATAATTGAAACCACAAAATATCTCCATACTGCTCTTCTGTAGTGATCCAAGCGTCCTGAACCCCCGACATAAAAAGTTGTTTGGAAAAACATAATTTGAACTATTTTTTAGCCTCATTGTAGCCTGTAGCTCTAACTGCCTCTCTGGGCACCGGGTTCATGTGTGCGCACTTGCACGAGACTGTGAGACATGAGCACCGCGTTCGTGTGTGTGTGCTTGCTTTTGCTGGTCTCGTGCTGGCTGGTTGGTGCAGCCTGGACCAAAATGTTTTTGTTGCCATTTGCGGAGCCTGGGCTGCCTACAGAGACTGGACTTTTTCACAGCATATTCAGAGGACATGTAACTAGTGGATTGTGAGGAGATGTTTGCTGACACTTTTCAAGCTTAGGAGCTCTTTGTGAGCCTTTAATGCCACATTTTTAACCCTTGTTATCTTTGCGATTTGTTTTTGTTCTTAATATTTCAGCCCCCAACATGCCGCCTGGTGATTGTCAGACAGTCAAAACAGTTCTGTGTCTGTCGTGTGCTGCTTTGGCTATAAGTTTGTTTGTTATAGCCTTACTGATTTTCACCATCAAGACAAAGAAGTGCAATTGTTGTAATGGTAATAAAACTCACTTCACTCTATCATTCATTTTCAAAATAAAATGAAATCCTGTGAATCCTTACATGCTGCATGTTATTCATGGTTTGTCCCGTTATAATCCAGCTGCTCCTGTCCTGCAAACAAATGCTGCAACAACCACAGATGATCGACAAAGTCAGCAGGTAAGTCATTTTAAAAATTCTGTTGTTTTTTTTGTACATTTCTGTTGACAGCCCCCATCTGATAATGATTTGCCTTCTGTTTCTACAGGCAGATGAAGACTCATTGGTTTATTCAGTGCCAAACTTCACCAGAGTGAATCAGAGTGGCAGGAGTAAAAAGAAAGATGCCACTGCAGTCGAGAGCATCTACACTGATATCAGGGTCTTAAAAAAGGAACAGCGACACGTACACTAGGGGTGGGAGAAAAAAGTCGATTCTCAGATGCATCACAATGCAGATGTGGACGATTCTGCATCAATTCACAAATTTCAATTGATTATCTAAATGTTGATTAATAACGTGATGCCTGTACTCTCATACAGGACAGACTGTAAGGTGTTTTCATATTATTCATTCTTTAATTAATTAAGTAATTACTTAATGCAGATAACTTTTTGAAATAAAAAGGTTGTAGACCATTTACCATTCAATAGTACGCAGTAATTTCATATTTCTGGTGAAATATTACAGTTTGTAAACAGTGGACACTAAGCCAGCATAAATAGTGTGGATACAATCCAAATGTCACTCTTTGTTATAAAAGCCAGGGTATGGAAGCATTTTGGCTTATATGAAGTTGAATTGAAAAGAGACCTGGACAAGAACCAGACTGTATGCAAGCAAATTAATCTTTTTAATTATGGTTCACATCCAATACAGTATGCTGTGTTTTAGCAAAGCATAAAGTAGTCACACGTTGAGGACAACAACAAGTCCTAACTGATGTTTGTTTAATCCTTGAATTGTCCTCCATGTGGGAGATAATAGCAGCATGTTATATGGCAAATGTTTTCTCTTACAGCACATGTAGACCAGATCTTTATATCTTTTGACTTATTTCTGTTTTATCTTATAGTTTAGATCAATGTTGATATAAAGTATCTATGATAGGCCTCCTGATGTTTTTTTTTTGTCAAGGTCAGTGTTAAATGTGAGTAAAAACTTTAAGCTATTAAGTGGAAATTTTATATTAAAGCTTCCTCTGTTACAAAAAGCAAAATGAGAACATTCTTGGACGCATAACTAACAAACAGGATTAAAGAATCAAGTTATAGTGTATAGAGCTACAGTCTCAAGTCTTTCAGTAGATTGTATGTAGAGCATGAAGTTAAAGAAATGCTCGGTTTAAACATAAGAAATGTAAAACTTTTATTAGTCAAGGTAAAGATTAAAGCTCCACTGATTGTCACACACCTGAGTGTGTGAAATTTGTTCTCCACATTTGACCCATCCCCTGAGGGAGCGGTGAGCAGCAGCGGTGCCGTGCTCGGGAATCGTGGTGATCTAACCCCCCAATTCCAACCCCTAATGCTGAGTGCCAAGCAGGGTGGCAATGGGTCCCATTGTTATAGTCTTTGGTACAGTAAGATGATCCCATGAATCATAGTTGAGAACTGTTTGGTGTAGATTTAAGAAATATGCGAGTACATTTTACGAGGATTCGTGCTATTGGAAATATAACTATATTTCAAGAGTTTTTAGAAACATTTAAGAAAATATTGGAATGTACTGGTTGACTCCAGTTGCTAATTTACAACCATTTTATCTTTGGTGATTGATAAACATAAGAATACAACTATTCTCTACTGTCTGTGGTCTCTATGGTTTAAAACTACTAAACATAAAGAGTATTTTAAACCTTACACACAAAAATGGGCTTCAAGGATATATGATGAAAATAAGTACACATTAATGCATCAGAAGTTATAATTTAAGGATATAATGTGAAGCATATTTTCAAAAATTGGCAATTCTGCATTTTCTTTGACCGACGTGCAGTTTTGAATGCAGGGCTTTTACTTGTAAGAGAATATTTTAACACTGTGGTCTTGTGGTGTTAGTGAACTTCTTCCTCTACTGCACACTGCCACTATAATTTCTACAATAGCCACAGGGGCTTTCACACCAAATCTGTTTTGTATGGTTTAATCAAACTCAGGTGTGTCAATTGATTTCTCATTCCTAAACCACAAAAGAGGCCAGTTCATAATGCCTTAAAAAGTGACTCATATTTTCCTCAAGTCCCCTAATGTCAGGACGACGTGCCCAACAAGTCCTCTAATCTAAACCATAGAAAGGTAATGTGTCAGTCAGACCAGTGAGCATGTGATGTGTGTGTGTGTGAGAGAGAGAGTTTGTTTGTCTGTCTGTAAATAATCTTGCAAACTTACAATCTTGACTGTATGCTAAAGGACCTCTCTGGGTTGCGGTGATTCATAATTGCTGACATGCGTGTTTTATTGACTGTTTTTACCGTTATACAGTATTTTATTTGACTCTTCCTAAGTTTTCCAGAATTCAGCTCAGATAGAAACAACAAGCATTACTGTCTGCTGTAGGTGACATTTTGGCCTTCATTGTGCCTTAAAAACTGACATCTCTGGATAAGTTTGGCCTCATTTTGGAGCAGAGCATCTGCCGATTAAGTCTATACGTCTATACCCGATATGTTATAATCCATTAAATTAAGGCATGAAATGAATAAATCTACATTTTTATCACCTTTGCCACCATCTTGTCTGTGAGGGAGGAAAGGGGAAATGTCCACAGGATGCAGCTGGGCTACATTCCAGCTGCCGTGGCTGTAACCATTTTTTACATTTTTTTTTGTCCACCACACTGTGTCACACCACACGGGAGGTTTTCAGTGGCCTTTGCTTCTTGCTTCACCCACAAGCCAAAAAAAAAACCCAAAACAGTGGTAATCTAGTGAGTTGCTTGTAGACTTTGGAATCCACCAGCCAGTGGTGGGTGGATTTCCAACCATGCATGGCATGCATATTTTATCATTTATCATCAATAGATCATTTATATATCTTTTATATTGTTTACAATAGATCATCAGTGTGTTTCTTTGCCAGATTTGCTCATAGCTCTCAGGTAGAAGTAGACCAGACACTGAAACTGTAGCTGCAAATGGCGAGCCAGCCATGGAGCTCAGTGCTGCCGCTGTAGGCAAAAGGAAGTGGGCAGTGCTCCACAGAAAATTGTGGCATTTTGGCATCCAGTGTGAACCCAGTATAAGGGTAAGGTGATGGTTTAAAGGTAAAGTGCCATAGTGATCGTACCAGGCAGTGATGCAGTCAGTGGAGATAGTCTCAATGCGCCTGTAGAAGTTGCAGAATATTTAATGATGAATATCGGGGCTTGTCCTTCTCCCTGTCCTTTCCTGTATTCCAAAAGCAGCTCCTTAAGGCCCTGACGCACCAAGCTAAAGGTCGGCCTTCAGCCAATCTTGGGCCGTTGGTGAGTGTCTGTTGCCCTAGTAGGCACAGTGTTTCCCACACCGTTACCTCTCACTGTCCCCTTTCAGCTTTATTTTCTTTTGGCCAATTCAGCATGTTGAATCGGTGACGGTAACGGCATATGCAGAGCCTATCAGTGAATGAAAGCACTATGATTGGCAGTTCAGCTCAGTGCAAGAGCAGACAAAGAGAAGTTAGAAAGTAAACAAAGAGCTAAAGTCAGTAAAGTTGGTACAAAATAGTTACATAAGCATCAAGAGGGTCATCCAGTTTCTCTTTTTGAATGACAATTTCACCGCCACCTGCTGGTGTGTAGAGTTATCTTCTCATGCAGGCACAGAACGTATGCACTGGTTGGCCATTGGCTTTAGTCTTTGCGGAGTGTTCATGTACAACTGTGTGTGAGTGGGCCTGGGTTTTGCTGACTTTGAGATTAAGGTTGTGGTCATAGCGTCAAGACATCCTTTTGCTTGCTAACACACAAGATAAGTAAAACAATATTGCTCGCATTACAATTGAGGAGCAGAAATGTTTATCATACTCTGATCTCTGGCCCATGACATGTGCACCAAATGTATTTGTGTCATAGTGAGTGGACACAGGCAAAAAATGCATCTCAGGCACATTCATCAGTAAAAAAGAACCCAAAGACACGATCTGCTGCTTTTGTCACAATTTTATTTTCAAGATGGGATGATAAATCATTGGAAAAAATTTATGCACATTGTGTATAGGCTTACGACTGCAGGCGCCACCGATACAGAGACAGTATTTTAACATATGTCTGATGCAGTGTCCTGCTGTGGTCCAGTTCATCTGGGCTGCTGAGAACAGAGGCATTTTAGCTCAGGTGCAGATAAAGCAACCACACTAAGACAGTTTGAAAAGGAACCTGTCAGTCAACATCTAAGAGTGGTCTAATGCTGTTTGTGTGTTGAGGGTTATAGATGGTTCAACCACAGAACTGTCTGTCATTGGATGTGCGACACCTTTGACATAAAAGCTAGTTGGTGTAATGTGTCTGTTGGTCACATTTGTTGGCTCAATTCTCAGAAAACAAAACTGAAAACAGAGGTGCATTTTTCCTGTTACCTACTTCATGCATACAGCCGTTTCCTTACTGAAAGTGGGTTAAGACCGCTCTTTGCATTTGAGAGCTTTTGTCAATCGTGTCACACTTCTCCAGTTTTCTAGCATGCCAGATATCCAGTCCCAGTCACAGACGAGGGGGCGACTTGCTCGTAGGCTTGTTCAAACATGAGGACTCGTTGTGGCAGACTTATCTGCCGACTCCCCTCTGACCCAAGGTGGCTCTCAAGATCCTCTGCGACGTCAAAATCACGGTGAAAATCGTGCAATGTGAACTACTTTATGCAGATGTGCCTTAAACTTGCATTCTTTATCACCAGCAGGGGGCGACTCGACTGCAAAAAGATATCCGATTGTATGGAAGTCTGTGAGAAAGACCCTACTTTTCGCTTGATTTATTTACACAGTGAACACTGTTTATGGTCTCAAATGGTAGTTCTAAGTCTTCACCAATACAGCATAATGTACATTTTACACTATGTACATTTACATTAGCCTGATTAGGCTACAAGTTGTTTTGATTTAGCAAAAGCTAGCCTGTCTCTCCCCTGGCACCGCTGCTATAAAATCTCCCCATACACTCTTTCTACTTAAAGCAGCCAGGGTTGGGACAAGCAAGGATTTTATATAGAGATATGGGCGCACTGATAGACTGGCCACCAATCTTTATTGGCAGATTGCCGTTCTCAAAGGTTTGACAGCTGATCATTGACTCTTTTGGACGATGCTACTTTGTAGACAATGAATCTGTGTTGACATCAGCAGCAGGAAAGCTTGTTCATGTTGGCTGTAGGCAGCTTGTGGCTGGATCTAACTGCTGACAGAGGTTGCACTTAGTAATAGCCTATTATGATGCATTTAAGCTGTCTTCAGTAAAAATGAGCATTGAGCAAAGATAAATTGTAAGGGTCATATGATGTGTTCAAATGTAATCTTGTGAAATGTATGGAGGACAAATTTGTTGATGTTTTCACAGCAATGGAAAAAAAAGATTTTAGAGAAGGAATTATGATATATATTTCATGTTGTGAAAAGGCTTTTGAAGCAGTATAGACCAAACAGCAGTTGCAGTAGCCCTGAAGGGCAAAAACCACAAAGTTAATTAACTACAGTGTAGGTTAACACTATACTTTGATATAGTCTTGGGCCCAACTCTGCACTTGCTTGCCTTTTTTTTGCTTTAGTGGCCTGAACTCATGTCCCACTTACTTTATTTTTGTAGCAGCGAGATTACAGTAATTCTAGGGTGTGTTTTGCAACCTTGGTTTAAATTGGCCATAGGTGAGAAAGTGAGTGTCAGTTGTTGTTTGTCTTAGTGTGTCAGCCCTGTGATAGTCTGGCAAAATTTTCATCCTTGATCCAGCCGAAGAGAGCTGAATACCTGGTCTGGTTTTCATACACATTATAGAATCTAACTTTAGTGTAGAAATAGCCGGAAACAGCTACGAATACTTCACCACCTAACTGCTCATTTTTTTCTGCATTGCTGTCTTCTATTCAAAGTGACCACAAAACCTCAGAAGTCATGAAGTTGCATAAGAGCATTGTGACAGGAAATGTACTTTTGAAACCTCCTACTGTGACAGTCTGACCCATCACCACCATCTCATATCACTTTATATCATCACCTTACTATTCGAAAAACCTACGAAGATCCCAACAAGAGACATGACGATGATCCTTTCATGGATTACACTGCTTCTTTTCCATCAGGGATGTAAGTGCTATCTACTTCTGTCCAAACAATGTATTATTTGAGTGTTTTGTAGAGGGAAAACTTTGTTTCAAGTATTTTTTTTTACCTATCTGTAGTAAGCTAATTCTGGCCACCTTTCTCTGAACAGTTGTATGTAATGAAACATATCAACTTTATATTTCTAGCAGTAGTTACAGAAATAAATGTGTGTATAAAGGCATATGGATCATGTTTATTAATGTTTTCTGCTCTGTCTTTTAATTCAGATGCACTGATTCCAGTGACCACAGTTCAACTTGGCGAACCTGTGACCTTCACATGCATTTACCATGATTCTGAGCATAGGAACTCACGAACCAAGTGGTACAAACAGAGTATTGGTGATACGCTTACATTAATGTCTACGCTGCTGAAAGGCACTGCAATTCCTACGTTTGAACAAGGGTTTCCACCCTCGCGATTTCATGTAAACCATACCACAACCATGAGCACTCTGACCATTTTAAAGACAATCCAAGAAGATGAGGCAGTGTATCACTGTGCTGTCAGTAGCTGGAGTAAGGATGAGTGGAGGGGCACATACTTGTCTTTAAAAGGTAATGAATGTCTATGTTTTTTCAGTAGTGTGTAGATGTTCCAACTTTACCTCCCTAACTACAGAATATAGACAACCTTCATACAATTTGCACTATATTTTGTAGGAAACACTCAGAGTACTTCGAGATATACTGTTGTTCAGTGGCCAGCAGTATCTGATCTAGTTCATCCGGGAGACTCTGTCACCCTTCAGTGTTCAGTCCTCTCTGACTCTAAGAAGAAGTCCTGTCCAGGTGAAACCAGCGTGCACTGGTTCGGAGTCAGATCACATAAATCTCACCCAAACATCATCTATACTGGTGGAAATGGACCTGATGAATGTGACAAGAAACCTGATGCACGTTCGCCTCCAAATAGATGTGTTTATCACCTCTCCAAGAACGTCAGCTCCTCTGATGCCGGGACTTATTACTGTGCTGTGGCCACATGTGGAGAGATATTATTTGGAAATGGAACAAAACTGGACATTGAAGGTAACTATCATTCTGTTGACCCAGTTATCTCTCTTTTTGCCCCTTAAGTGGTTTTAAGGTTGGAAAAATTATCTTAGTCCACACTGACAGCATAATATATTGTATATTGTTATCAGCTTGTTCTAACCTAAGACATGTTTTTGTTGCTGCATGAAATGGAAATGTTGTAGATGTTGAAGGCTTCATTTTATTTCCCTGAAATCAATCCGATCATTTTAGAAGATATTTGGTTTCTTGCTGTCTTGTTGGGAAGGAAAGGATATAAAGTTCTGCAAGTTTGAAGAATGGTTTTCTCTACATTGTCAGTTTGATCGGAGTTTAATAAGGAAATTTTGATATTTAAGTATTAATTAGTCTTGATCAGAAGTCCAATAAAACCCAAAATGATCAAATAAATACATGTTCATTAAATGCATATTTGTTTACTTTTACTCAATGTAATTATGTGTTCCTTCTGAATGTTTCAGGAGCCAGCTCAGGGTCTGTTTTTGTTTTACTGGAGGACAGAGTAATTCTGCTCCTGCTGTGTGCTGTCCTTGCTATAAGTGTGATTGTTATAGCTGTCCTCATTTACATCATCAAGAGCAACAAGTGTGGTTATTGCAATAATGAAGGTAATAGAAGTTACCTCATTCTATCACATATTTGGCAAATGCTAACATGATTAGTGTTGTAGCATAACTGTTGTAAATAAGTGCATAATACTTTTTATTTTTTATCATAGCTGCTGTTTCCCTGCAGCAGTATCTTGCAAAAAGGAATTTAAAGGTAAGATCCAATAAGCAAAAATGTTATGATGCCTCTTTATTGGTATTTGTGTCTCTCATATCTCACATGATTTGTGATATATTTCCTCAGAGAAGTGAAGACACATGGGCTTATTCTGCTGCCGTGTTCTCTGTGATAAAAGCTGACAGTGGTAGAACACAGGATTCAAAGGCAGTGGAGAGACAGAGGATCTACGCAGCTGTCAAAGCTTTTGGGTTGGATTAGCAGGTTAACTGGACTGTTTGAGATCAGTTCATACCATATGTGATAGATGATATTCTGTTGAAAGGAACTGTATGGGACATTCAGATGATTCAGAGGCTTCACCAGGATTGCCTACCCATGGCTCTTAACAGGGAGGTTACATGAGGTGCAAACGATGTTAACTGGGATCAAGCGTCAGCATCCAAATCAGTTAGGTTGCTTTGTTTTTACTGGAATGTTTCAGCTGGCTGTGAGCGGAGCAGTACTGTCATTTTATATTATATGTATATATATTTACTCCTGTCACTTGCTTTGAAAAACTCTGCGAAGGACGAGGACTGACTGATTCGTGAGGTTGAAATATGTAGTTATCTACACAACACCTCATTTAAGTTAAAAAAAAAAAAAAAAAAAGTTGCAGCTAGCTAGAGGAACATTGCCTTGAGAGCTTAAAGTTAAATTATTATTGCTAATAAAATCTTACTTACTGTAGGCTATATTCTGTCGTTTACTGTAAATTTCACAATATGAAAGTGTGGTTTCTGTTTAAAAAGTACAATAGTAGAAACATAGCAGGTACTTGCCCATTTTTTTAGTGGTTACAGCTCCAGTTAAGTGCACAGCTGATAGGTAGCCTATGTGATTTGTTTACATGTAGCAACAGAAGTTCATATTCAACAGATTTAGAACGGATGGAGAGCGATGCTCACTGTGACTATGGCAGAGGAGATGCACGGCCAGGACGCTGACCCAGGCAAATGAGCTCAGCAAGACGATCTGTCAGTATTTCAAAAGTAATTCAAAGTATTCATAATTTGTAACTTAGTTTGAGTAATCCTATACCATACAAATTACATTTTTGGGCATGTATTTAATAATCTGTAGTGGAAAAGATTTCACATGTAACCTCAGCCTCTAGCTTCACATCTGTGAAGCTAGAGGCTGTTAGGTGATTATTTTTTTGTTTCGTTGTGTTTTGTTTTACTTATAATGTACATTTTAATAGTCCAGTATGTAAGATTTAGCAAGATAGATAGAATTTAGTATGAATAGCTATGTTTGTATTAGTTTTTAATCTCCTGATATTAAAAATCATAATGTTTTTGTTACCTTAGAATGAGTCATTTATACCTCCATACGGGCAGGTACTCCTCTGCAGAGTCTGTCATGTTATTTCTACTGTAGCCCAGGATGGACAAACCACAACATCAGCTCTAGATTGGACCATTCGCATTATTGCATTTTTACGTCGGCCACTGTAGTTACCCTGCATGCTTGGTGCACGGGACAGGTTTCAGGTGGTTGCAACCTCACCCCAAGATGCCATTAAAATCCTACACATTAGACTTTTAATTTAATGTTTTGTGGTCATGTGTAAGACTAGATGATTAAATCAAAGCAGTGCTTTGTGTTTCATTCATATATGTTGGACTTTGCTGAATTTTGTGAAATCTTCATTGCTTTCACTGATGTTTATCTGTTGCACTTTGTGTCTTCCAAGGTCTTCCTGTCAACCAGGTTATATTAAGTCTCTTAAGTCTTACTTTTAACATGAACATTTTTAAAATCAAAGCTCTGCTAAGTGATTCAAAATATAATCTAGGGGAAACTTGATGTGTGATGTGGTTATGTGATTTAAGTCTCAGCAGGAAACTGCTGTTGTTTTCATTGTTTCCAATAAAAGGCAGTTTCAGTGCTGTTTAATGAAATGTATATGACAGGAAATGCTGCTCCAGTCATAGTGAAAGAACAAAAAAGTAAGATATAGGTCTGTGACCACGCAGAGAGAGCCAGGCAGCTCTTTTCATCAATAAACAAGACCACAAAGCAGAAATCACACTTGGTCCTTTCCTGTGCTACACTGCTGATGTCAGCATGACAATCTGTCAGCAGTTGTTTTCCAGTATGTGACAACCACACAACACAATATGTAGCAGGCAACCATTATTACTGGTGGTATTAAGTGGGGGGAAATTATCATTAATTCAGTTCACACTCATTTAATCTGGCAGTATAGCCTGTAGGGGGCATTAGAAGAACTTAGTGCTGTTGTTTTATTTTCTTTAGAATTGTCTGTTTTCATGTGTGATTTTGCAAGACAAGGTAACAAGTCCAGAAATAGCAAATTAATTTATTCCCCTCATTCCTTTAAAATACATAAGTGCACCATATAACCATATTTTGATAATAAAATAATCATTTCATATGTGGATGATACACACACACACACACACACACACCTCAGCACCATTTCTTTGTAGTCACAATGCATCTTATTGTGTTTTTTTCTGTCTCTTTGGAGTTGCTTTGCATTTCTTTATGGTTATTTTGAAGCTCTTAATGGTCAGTATGTGGTAAGTTAGTTATTTTGTTTACACTTTGAGCCACCTGTGCCCAGTAGATCTATTCAGTAATTCTTCCATGCCCTACACCCAAATTAGGTGCGAGGTCCCCTTTATAAAGATCATTTTTAAAATGACTTTCGATTCACGATGCACCTGAGAAGACAATATGAACATTTTTGTAAACAAAATGGCATTAGAACAAAGGTTTACACTGTAGACAGCACTGTGATATACTTCTGTGGTACTGTGGCCTTCAACACATTAACAAACCATCTGACTACGTGGTTTTAGTCATACTTTCTTTTCTGCCTGTGACTCAGAGCATCTAGAGGATTGTGGCTGTTTTCACACACAGCATTTTTGTCTGAGACAAGCTGCCTGGAGCACTTCAAACAAGGATGAGCTTTGCTCTGACTATTTTACAGATTATTTAACTCACTCCAGGAACTCTTGTTTTCTGCATCATATTATGTAATTCATTGATAATTTATTCACTGGAATTTTACAATGTACAGTGATTTAGTAATGATACTCAACTCTTGGCCTGTAGGCCAAATCTGGCCCCCTGACCATAGTCTAATTCACACTAAGTTTTTTTTTGTATGTTTTGTAATTAGGGTGCATAAAAAGCATAAATATAGAGCTTGATATATAATTGCCAAAGGATGACCACTTGGACCTCCCAACAGAAATCCAGGCTAATTATTTATAAAAAATGTATTTATTTTTTTCTTAACTTTATGAACTGGCCACTGGTCTGCTGTCATTTTGCAAGGCAAGTTGAGTATCCTTGTAGTGGGTAAACACCTTTACCATTTCCAGGTTGACAGGGTTATAGTTGTCCATCAACCTTAGACTTCACCAATAATATGAAAGATAAAGGAACAGAAAGCTTCTTATGTTTCTACACATACACTCTGTTTTTCTTTTTGCTTTGCTTGAAATGATATCTACTGGTAGAGGCCGACCGCTTTCTCTTTCTTGTCTCAAAGCTTTTAACAAAGGCGGTCTGCACTTGTGTCTCGAAAGCAACATGCAAAGCCACATGCAGAAGCTACGCTGATTGACAAAAGCCGTGGCGCGCCATTTTCCTGCCTTTGACCAACCACCAAGGCTGTTTACTCAGAACAGACCTGACTGCAGGCTTAAACAGGATGTGCAGTGAGGTTAAAGGTGCAAGAAGGATGAATACAAGAAGCTTTTTCAGGTTTCACCAGTGGACCTAAGTAAATTGTACTACTAGATTAGAAAACTTTACTAATCCTGAATGGGGAGACCAATTTGCCACCAGGAAAACTCTTATAGACAACAAACAATATAGACAGTACATTCACAGTACACAACAAATACAAATACGAGTAATACCAAACCAAAAAAAGGCCATTTGAGACATAATCAGGCCTATTCCTTTTCTAATGAAATTGTTCAATACAACCACTTTTTCAGTGATTTCGACGTCAGACACCTGACGGCAAAAACCACCTTTCATGGCGATATGACTCACAGCCGGGGGGGCGACATATGTAAAGTTGCTAGATATGACCTTTTGCAGTGTTATAAAACACCAACAGTGGGCCAGATTGCTCCTGTTGCAGCAGTTTTATAGGCGGATGGGCAGCATTAGCTCATAGTGTGGCGGGACAGCACCTGTCTTGGTGGTATGATAAGCCACTGGCAGTGTCAAGTTGAAACTGCCGGTAACGACGTAAAATAAGGAGCTGGAAAGTTCCTTTAGGGCAGGCAGTAGGGGTGATGGACAGGTCAAGAAAACTGCATTTCTATCTACAGTATTTGTGAGATTTTATTGTGAAATAAATGATGACAACAATTAGTATTCCACTTTGAAAATGTAAAAAGGCCACATTCAAAATGGCAGCAAAGTAAAGAGAAAAGATTATTTGTAGCAACGTCTAGTTTTGTAAAATCACAACACGTATCAAATTATTGTA
Source organism: Epinephelus awoara (assembly GCA_035609425.1). NCBI lineage: Eukaryota > Metazoa > Chordata > Actinopteri > Perciformes > Serranidae > Epinephelus > Epinephelus awoara. Next base: position 32,333,615 of record CM069299.1, on the reverse strand, counting down.
ATACTAGTTATAAAAACAGTAATGATAATATAACAGGTCGGGGTGGCAGAAAATTAATATTAAATACTGACGTTGAGTCATATGCTGGAAGGAATAACTCAAACAAAAACGTTTTCTCAAATGACGGTGTAAGATTTATGGAGTTATCCTGTTTTTATTTAAACTTCGTATATTACACATTCACACACACATTGATACATATGTATACATTTGTACAAATAAACATTTTATTCATCACTGCCTATAAATAGTTACAACTTTTCCTCACTTGGTGTAAATGTAGAGTGGAGACTGTCTGAAAAAAAAAATGCCATAGTTAGAGGGAACAAGTCCATAATTTCAGCCTTAAGTGTAAATAAATAACACACAACTATGCTCTTGTAAATTTAGCAATGTTAACAGACATATAATCCATGCAATACTTATTGTCATGGCTCTCATATATTGGAAAGAACTGAACTTTCTTGACAATCAGTGGAATTAACCCAAACTGAGGAATCAGTGGATTTCACCCATACAGAGGTCGGCGCTCGTCATTGCCACTATCGTCTCGTATTCTTCCTCTTCCATTGTAGCGAAAGGTCCATGCCTCTGTGTCACCATCCTCAAAACAACAGCTGTTGAAACAAAGGTTTTAGTAGCCCACTGTCATTCCCAGATCATCAAATACTGATCCTTTGTCAAATCCCTCTGCGTGTGACATTGACCCCAAAGGCACCATTTGGCGCATCTATAAGACGTACAGGGCTTTAAACTAATTCCAGTGTAAACCCATCTGAGGCAATATTGATGAAATATAAAGTCTGAGTACATCAGGTGGGAGGTGAGGTGGATGGGTCAAACAGACTTTCACCCAGGAGACCGCTGTTTGTGTCCTCCGTGTAACCAAAAGTCATTGTTGTTTAATTGTTTCATAAATTCCATTGGTCTGTCAATTGTGTAACTATATTTTAACCCAAAACATGTTTTTGTTGAACCTTAACAACCTTTTTCTTTTTTAGCCTCAACCTTGATCATTTCACAACTTCAACCTTGTGTTACATTGTGTGTCCTCCAGGAGACAGCTGTGCATAGAGAAGCTAAAGAATTCCTGTGGCGTCAGTATCACACACTGAGGGTTGTGAAAAACTTAGGTATTTGACGAGAATGCGTGGGTGTTCGTTTAGTGCTATGACATCATGACCAAATGTAGAATAAAGCCAATAGGTATCAGCCAGGCTTACTGTTACGTCCTGGATGTTTTCATGAACAAAAAGAAAATTGTAACATGTCATGTACTCCATCTTTGCAGTGTTACTTAACTTACCTTCAGTTTCTTGAGAAAATAAGGATGGCGATCACAATCACACAGAGAGCCAACAGTATGCTGAGGATGATGACAGCTGGGTTCCACTGTTGTCCTGAAATTAAAGAAAATGTCAGCACATTTACATTTACTCCTCCTATACTGTTACCTCACCCATGATTTTTAGGTGACTGTGTAGCCCCCAGCCAATAGCAGCGCAAGGTCAGGACTCTCTAAAAGTGTAGTGACCAGATTCCTCTGCTGTCTCCGTCTCTCTCCTCTGTGAGAGCTCTTAATCTAAGCCCTAGCCAGACGGGTCCCAAAAAACCAACGGGCTAGGACTCAGTATTTTATGAGATAATCTCGGATGGGCCGGGTTCAGGCTTCAGCTCTCAGCTCGGTTCAATTCGGTTGTGATTCTTTTGGCTTGTTGAGAACCCTTTCCTCTGCTTTGTGGATGCAAGCTGCAGGTCTGTGTGTCTGTTTGATTGAGGTCGCGGTTTAGACACACACACAGACACACAGCAGAGTAGCCAGGTGGTCAGGATGACGCATGCAGTTCAGCTGATTTCACACAAAATCCAGCAATGCAGCACCTTCCTGTGGGATTGTGCAGAGGTGTGGGTGCATTTATCTGTGCTGTAGAACATAATTGCCATGACACAGTCCGAAAATAAAGCTTAATTTGTTTCTTTGTTCTCATTTACAGCGCTCCATCTCTTCACTCCCTCTCTACCTCGCTTCACCACTGCTGATTTGTCTCGTGAAGGCAAGGAGGAGGGGCCAAGTTTGAATGTTGTTTACCACCGCTATGCAGGACGTGTTGCATACTGTGCCTTTAAAGAAAAACTAGGGTTTTATGCATTTAGTTTTTGCTCAGTCAATTATAATAACATCCCTCGGCACCAAAAGATCTCTGAACGTGGCGACATCACTGACAGAAGGGTCAGGCAGGTTGTAAACAGGATGACAGTTTGACCAGCTTAACTACCCCTTTATTTGGAAGTAAAACAAAATCTCAGTGCAACTGTAGTGTTGCAAATAATTCCACCAGTACACCAGCAATTAATGTTTGAGAAATATATTTAACATTTTCTCTTCCAGATAAATCTGACCAACCTGGGGGTTTGTTTACAGCCTGTTGGATTGTCTGACCGCTCATGTTTGACCCATTGTAGTGATGTCATCACATCCCAATATCTCAGCAGTTACTATGGTGAGTAATGTGTTCTCCTAGCTCATATACCTGTAATTCAAATAACAGTCTAAGGGGTTGTACACATGATGCTGCCGTTTTCAGGGTGCAACCTCTGCACCCTGAGATAAAATAAGTTCAACTTTTTTAAAGCAGCAGCGTGAACTGCATGTCATGTGACGAGGAACAATCAATCACAGCCGACAGATATCTTTCTTTTCTAAAGTCTGTGATAAATACGGAAAATTTGATCATGTTAGTGCAGGGCTACTTTACATCTGTCCCACAGACGATCCAGAAGAAGATCAGCCCAGCATTCAGGATTTCATGTAAATAGGCTCTATGCTGCGTGTTAAGGTTGTTGAGCAACCTCAGATGCAACCTGCCACAATGCTCTCGGCACATGAAAAAGGCACAAAAGTAGCACCTAGTGCCCGACTTCCTGTTTTCCGGGCAGCTAAAGACGCAGCCTGTGTACAGCCCCTCATAGGACCTTTAAATGACAAATGACTTGTAAAGTATTTAAAAACAATATATAAAAATACAATTATTAAATACAACTGTAAACACGTACTTGTTTCCACTTTAGTTCCTTCACCAAACAGGATCTCTCCACATGTGAGCACAGCACAGTAGTAAGTCCCAGTATCAGAGGAGGTCTGTATAGTTTTGGACAGACTGTGGAAACAGCTTCTCTCCTCTTGTTGGTCACTTTGAGTGTAAATGATGCTTGGATAAGATTCTCCTGATTCAGATCTGAACCAGTACACATTGTGTTCACCTGGACACTCATCACAGGTTTCTTTGTTCTTTGAGAGAAGTGAACACTGGAGAGTCACTCTGTCGCCCTGCTCGACCCACTCAGCCTCCGGACTTTGTTTCACGTAGAGAGATTTCTGCTGATTGCGATCTGCATGATTCAGTTAAAAAAGAAATCAAAAGAAATGATATAACTTATTTGTACAACAAAAAAACTTGGCACAAATACTAAAAAGTAAAAGATATTTTACCACTAACAGCCAAGAAGATGCCACTGATGAAACTCTGTGAATACGCTGTTCCATTCTGACAGAAGTATGTTGCTTCGTCCTCTTTGCTGACATTTGCGATGGTAAGAAGATAGCGAGCCTTTTCCTCTGTGACTTTGAAACGTGAGTTATTAAATTGTGGGCTGAGTTTTTGTTGAGTAAAAGTACCTGCAGCAACTGTTTGGACCATATATCCAAGAGGCTGTTTGAACCAGTAAAAGAATTTGCCTTCCTTCTCAGAAACTGGACACTGTAAAGTAACATTCCCACCAAGTTCAACCACAGTCAGAGAGATCTGACGAGGAACCTCTGCAGTTTGAAGCAGAGCTGAAGAAAAGAGACAAAAACATTTACAAGACAAAAACAATGACAAATGTAAATTATCTGCCATTTGAGACTTGTCTTTTGATGACAGTTTAACTCTGTTAAATGTAAACAATCATTATGTAAAGTTGCACTTACACATTGTACTAAGCAGAATCAAAGCAGCCAGTCCTTTGATCATTGTGGTACACCACCCTTCTCTTGCACAACTGGTGTCTTCCTATCCAAATGAAGGTTTAGTCACAAGATCATCATAGTCTGCACAGTGAAAATCATCCTGATTGGCTGAAACGCAGCAAATGAACTTCCTCAAAAATTTAGCAGATCTATGATCCATTTTCAACTCTTAGCTATGCATTTATTGATAATTGTTTTTACTGTTACAATAGATGATGTTTAGGTAACACAGGGCACATGAAATATCATGAATTTATACATGACTAAATGTGTGTGTATATATATATATATATATATATATATGTGTGTATATATATATATATACATATATATATATATATATATATATATATATATATATATATATATATGTGTGTATATATATATATATGTGTGTATATATATAAAGCATGAATTAATCAAGCATATTCAATTCAAATAAACACAAGAAGTTTGTGCTCTAGAAAAGGATCAACACTCAGTGAATACTCTCCTAAACCCTATGATACGCTATTATGGCAAGGCTTAACTATACAGACCAATGAGCAGTGATAACTAACATGTCTTTGGGGTCATCGGGTGGGAACCTCCTTTCACCGGTGTTTCGTCTAGTTGGTCCCACGACACCTCCAGGAGGCTAGACAGTGATCTCTGGCGTCCCAGAGACACTCCCCTAATGCCAGGTCTCACTGCTCTCCACACCAACACAACAACCTCCTTAATCTTACTTACACATGGCTTTCTCAGCCCAAACAGCACTGCCACCTTCAACCAAACCCAAGCAAGCTCCAGGTAGAAGCAATGCTGATACTACCTTTCCTAGCACATTCACCATATTCTAATTCACACACTACATAATATAACTACAGTGTAAGCTAAAGTTAAAGGAGATAAATGAACCCACAGGATCAGCAAACACACTCACTCTGCTGCATGGCCTCAAGCAATATGGATATAGATATGAACATAATTCTCCTCTGTTGTTATTGTTGTTTAGCACTTGCACATGTAAGATGTGATGGTTAGTCCTCTTGGTATTTGGCTGGATAAATAGTGACAGTGACCAGCGCAGTGTTTTACCCAAAGTTGAACATTTTTCAGCTCTTGGTGCTCAGATAAAAGAACACCAGACTCGCAGAGCTCAATGGAGAATAGGCGCTCAACACCTCACTCTGCTGCTGGCATTCGTAGCATAGCACAAATAGCAAAGAGAGTTTTGGTGGACATGTCCACTTAAAGGAACAGGCATAAAAATTGACCATTTACAGCAGGGCACATGTATCCTGCTAAATTACAAGTGTTGTAATAATGATTAACTAAGCATTATTTTTTCATGACTCCATGTCTGTGGCCCTTCAAAAAAAGTGATAAATGACATGATTTATCAGTCATCTTTGTGACCCCATGAGGTTAATAGTGATGTTTCCAAAGCACTTTTGTTACTGTAACAAATTAAATGCCATTCAGGTTTGATCATTGTACCTCAGATGTTCTGTCTTTTCCTGCATAAGTCACGTCGACCTTGAGAACAAGTTTGTTTACTCAAATGGAATCTGCAGATTTTTTTTAAACAATTTTCAGCAGTGATCCAGAATGAAAATCTGTGAAATTTAGTAGAATGTTATGTTTCCTCTAATGTTAAAGACAATTATCATATAACTTTTTTTGTTTGTTTGTTATTTAAATCTGCAGAAACTCTGCAGAGGTGCAACTGAGCCTGGAAATCCAGACTCAAATCTGGAAAGGTTTTGAGTCTGGCCCTCACCGATACACCCTTCCTACCCAAGGGGCGGCACTAACGGAGGCATATTAAATGCCGCCGCACGCAATTGGATAGCACGATAGCCAATCTGAGCAAAAAACAAGGTGACGTGGTCCTTCAGCAGCTGCCATCTTGGCTGTTTACTTTTAGACTCCTACACCGCCGCGCTGTCCTCATCATGTTACGCCCGCCTCTGTCAGATAGACTGATCTGATTGGTCCAATTTGCGATTATAATATTATATTATATTGGCGCCCCCCCCAATATAATGGTAGGGGAAACACTGCCGTATGATAAGAAAGGGGCCCGGTGGAAAGCGATCACGGATGCAGTCGTGATGTATATTGCAAGAGATATGGTGCCCATAAAGCCGGGGTTTATTCACATGCTGAAAGTTTTGGACCCCAGGTACGTGCTACCAGGCCACAAATATTTTTCTGAAAATTGATTTTAAGTAGGGGGGAAAAAATCGATTTAAATGGTGAATTGGATTTGTCGGATCTGAGATTTTTTTTTTTTTAAGGCCATATCGCCCAGCCCTAGTATTTTATCATGTCTTTATATGTCTGTCTGTAGCCAGCTTTTGTCAACATGATAGTGTCACAACTGTGCAAGGTGTAGTGACAAAACTGTACAGCTTTGTAGTTGAGATCAAAGTGAAGGTTGAGTATGAAGATGGGTGTGGTCCGAACAATCAGGCTGAAGGTAGAGACATAGAAATGATGGGCGGGGCCGCTGGACATTCCACTTTACACCCCTGACCCACGTTCATTACACGTTGTGGATTTCTGTTTCGTGGCTGAACTGATCCCATTACAAGATGGTCTCTTGTCATAGCTATGTTTTTGTTTTGTCTTCAGATTATTTTTTGGGCGTTTTCGTGTTTATTGATAGGATGATAGGACAGCTGCAGTTGGACTGGAAAGGTGGTAGAGAAGGGGAGATGACAGCAAAGGGTCACGGGTTGGAATTGAACTCATATCACCACAAAGGACTCTGCTTATATGGGGCACACACTGCTCGAGGTGAGCCAGAGGTTGACCGTAGATGGCCATAAGCAAGTGGTAAGCAGAGGGATATTCAGCTGGCCATCTGCAACCTCACTGCTAGATGCAGTCAAATCCTACACAGTGCTCCTTGAAGTGGTTGTTTGATCATTTGGCTTCAAATTACAGATAAATGATAACAAACAGGCAAGAAGCTTTTTATGTTAAGTCGTCAGTCTTTCTCTCTCGATTGTGTGTAAAAAAAAAAAAAAAATGCTGTTTCGGATGAGACTGACTGGGAGTGACTGACTGCCTTTATTAAGTATTTTGAGACAAGAATGAGAGAGCCATCTGCACTTGTGTCTTGAAAGCCACATGCAAAACCACATGCAGAGGCTTCACTGATGGACAAAAGCTGTGGCGAGCCATTTCTCTTCCTTTGTCCAACCACCAAGGCTGTTTACTCAGAAGAGATCTGACTACAGGCTTCAACAGGATGTGAGATTAGAGGTGCAAGACAGAGGAGCTACAACAAGGTAATTCTAGTTTAACCAGTGGACCTGATTGTTGTAGTTGTACTTTATTGCATGCTCATTTATAGTATAAATTACTGTCTTAAAAAATCTGTTTCTGTTGACCAATTTCCTTTTTTTTATTTTGCTCATTAAATGCCAAATGTATCAATTAATTCACCTCCTATCCCTCCCATTCAGTCCTAATCAGTGTCATGTGGAGAGCCTTCAGAATGTCAGCATTCATTAAGGGAAAAATTAGGAAATTACGCAATACACTCCACTTTTGATGTCAGAAAAAACAAGTCTTTATTTGGTCCGGAGTTCAGATGTGCTTTGTTCTATATGTGGCTTTACCATGTGATGTAGAGTGGAAAAAATCTTATATGCTCTCTTCCAAAAGTTAGATGAGACGACTGATACCACTCATGTTTCAGCGTTGAACACAGTATGGAGCTGGAGTGAGGAAGCAGTAGACTTACTGTAACTTAGCGTAAAGACAAACTGGTGGAAACTGCTAGCATGGCTCTCTGCAAAGTTCCAGAATACACCTGCTAGCACAAGGAAAGCTCAATAATTAGCACAAGCCCTAAGTACACTACAAAGTCCGTCACTAAAATATGTTATAAACCTACACAGCCCAAGGGAGCTAAGCTGCTAATACATCCAACTTGGCAAAGCATCTCGCTGACAGACAACAAAGAGCACATAAAGTACAATATTATTGGATATAAAAATAATTAGCATAAATGACAGACTGTAATTCAGGCACTTCACGGTGATGAAGCTCAAACCCAGTATAATTAGCCGGAACACTACAGTAGTGCACTAGACTGGACACAAATGACTCAATACACCTCGTTGGTGGAGGTGTGTGGTCAACTGAGTGCATATTTTAGTTTTCTGTTTAAGATATAATGTGATATTTAAGATGTAATGTAATATAATGTAATGACTTTTCAGTGGTAAAATGTCTAAAAACAACTAGACCAATCTCTTCTGTCTTACTGAGTTGTATACTTGCATTATCCCAAACATTTCCATCAATATTTAAACCCAGAAAAATTTGTACTTTTAATCCAGGAAACAGTCTTTTTCATTTGGTCCCCACCGCCTGTCAGTGGCGTCATGACCCCTTTGATTTGTCTGCTGTCATGAATTTCCTTTTTCTTTTGTTTGAAACCACATTTTTTATTGTTTTTTTTATAGCCTTTTAGATTTTGCTTGTTTTGTTCTAAATGCTTTAACCTTTTCACCTGGTCCGTTTGACCTGAAGAGGAAGAGACCTGCAGATAATTTTGGCTCCCAGTAAAAATCTTTGGAACACGAACACCGATCAGACAGAGCAGGTTTTGCAGCTTGCTGCAACTTTTTCATAGGTTGCTGGGCAGCCTAAAAATCACCTGTCCTTAGCTTAACTGCCATTTCACTGTGAAGTAGTTTTACAAACTACTGTCAACTGTTGGGCCTAATTACTGTTGGAAGAATGTTAGAAAATAGTTGAGGTAAAAAAATGTTTAGATGTCTTGTAGTTTGCCTAAGGCGACACTGAAAGTGGGCTAACGCTGTAGGCTACCACTTCTTGTCACTGCCAGTACAAAGGGCCCGCCCTTGAGTTAATCTGACTGGACAATGTAAAAAAAACAAAAACACTAATGACATTTGGCACTTTAGCGCTCTGAGTTGAAGTTTTTTCAAGTAGAGGCAAACAGGGTGCTGCTGCAACAACACAAGGCACAAAGAGACAAAACAATATGCAAAACTCTTCACTCATTAAAAACCAACGAGCTGCCCCAGGCTGCTAAAACATGCCCTTATTAATCAGGGCCTAGCACACTTTATCCGTGCACTACATGTTGACAAGGCTTTCTTACATAAGAAAGAAGAACTTCTTTTCTTTACAATTATTGGATTTCACCCAAACAGAAGTCAGTCCTTATCGTTGCCACTGTTATCTCTTGTTTCTCTGCCTCTTCTTTCCGCCGTAGAGGATTCCAGTTCCATGCCTCTGAGTCCCCATCCTAAAAATAACAGTGATTTAAACAAAGTGTTAGAGTTTAGGGCTTTAACATCATGACCAGGTGTCCTGGACCCTTGTCCAGGATGTTTAAATGAACAAAAAAACTAAATACAAATTATGTGCTACTTCTTTGCAGTGTTACAAATCTTACCTTCAGTTTCTTGACAAAGTGAGGATGGCAATCACAATCACGCACAGAGCCAACAGTGTGCTGAGGATGAGGACAACTGGGTCCCAATGTCCTGAAATTAAAGAAAATGTCAGCAGACCAACTTTACTCTGTCTTTACTGTACCTCATCCATGATTTTTTTGTAAGTGACTCGGTAGTCGAAAGTTCAGAAATGCAGAATACAGTAGTTGATTAAATGTAGTATTTTTTCATCGTTCCTAATTATAATTTTAATCATGGAATTTTAATTTAGAGTCATGAAATAGTTTATTTG